>JBBDGP010000487.1:7184280-7866060 GCA_037952835.1 Lithobates septentrionalis
TGCAAATACCGCAGGGTCTAAAAATTCTGTACCCAGCACAATCTGCGCTATCCCCATTCACCTACAGTGATAATAAAATCAATGAATGTGAACAAACGACTGTAGACATAAAGTGCTGCAACCAAAAAATGAACTCTAGTTCTATGCCATGTATAATAAATTCAGGTGCGCTACTATTGTCTCAATGGTTAAAGTTAGTCTTCAACCCAAAACTTTTTAAATATTGCTAAAGTGACAGAAAATAAGAAACACAAGTGAATTCCTAAAAAGTAATAAATAGCAACTTGTTAAAATAGTGTATAAAACACAAATATGTATCAAAAATAACTATCAAAAATAATATGTGTATCAATAAAAGTCCTTCTTTGTATTAGTCGGATAGCTGATCCTTTCGGTGTCTGAACTTGCTGACAAGGTGGTATATGCTGACAAATCAGTAACATAAGGGGGGGGCGCTTACCAGAAAAGTTGGACCCCTATTATGGGGTCTTTTTATTCTACTGATCACGTGCTTTCAGAAAATATATGGTTTGGGGGGTCTTTTACAAACTTTAAAAGCTATAAGTGAAAAATAATAAAGCAAAGGAAAAATTGCAAAAATGGTCTGGCCACCTGAGTGTACAAAATGGAGCACAGGGCCTGGCATCGAAAGGGTTAATGTCTAAACCGCTGCCAACAAAAGTGAGTACACCCCTAAGTGAAAATGTCCAAATTGGGCCCAATTGGATATTTTCCCTCCCTGGTGTCATGTGATTTGTTAGTGTTACAAGGTCTCAGGTGTGAATTGGGAGCAGGTGTGTTAAATTTGGTGTTATCGCTCTCACTCTCTTATACTGGTCACTGGAAGTTTAACATGGCACCTCATGGCAAAGAACTCTCTGAGGATCTGAAAAAAAGAATTGTTGCTCTACATAAAGATGGCACATAAAGATGGCCCAGGCTATAAGAAGGTTGCCAAGACCCTGAAACTGAGCTGCAGCATGATGGCCAAGACCAGACAGTGGTTTAACAGGACAGATTTCACTCAAACTCACAGGACTCACCATGGTCAACCAAAGAAGCGTGTACATGTTCAGCGTCATATCCAGAGGTTGTCTTTGGGAACTAGACATATGAATACTGCCAGCATTTGTCAGGGAAATGGCCATAACAGGCGATATCGGCGCTTTCCCGCACTCATGAGTGGGAGGATGGCGGCTCAGCGCATGCGGGTGTGCGACAGAACAGAGTGGCGCAGGTGCGTGCATGGTGGGGTGCGCATAGCGACACACATAAAGTGTGACAATCGGGATCCTCTGCTGGCCTATAAAAGGCTGCCTATATCCTCTCCAAATTGCTGGATTGTCTTCAGCTCTCCCCTGTTCCTAAACCTGCATTGTGCTTCCTAGTGATTCCTGTTGTGACCCGGCTTATCTTCTGACCTGCACTGATCTCTTCTCCAGTGTTTGACCCCCAGCTTGGCTCACTGACTGCTATTGCCTGTACCTGTCTGATCACCAGTGTTTGACCCCCGGCTTAACTCATGGACTTTGCTATTGCTGCACCTGCCTGGCCACCAGTGTTTGACCCTTGGCTTGGCTCACGGACTTTGCTATCACTTAGCTGCTTGCTTACCTGTGTATGACCCCTGGCTTGCCTCACCACCTTCTTGCAGCGGTTACCAACCTGCTCACCAGTGTTCGACCCTCAGCTGGGCCTTTACTGAGTGTCCTGTATACACAGTCATCTGTACCCAGTTACAGCCTACAAGGACTTGCTCTTACACCTTTGCTGCAACCTCAAGCAGTCTCCAAGTGATCCTCAGCTCAAGCCCTTCGCATCCTGCTAGCAACCCAAGCTTCTTTGAGCACTATACCTCCTGTACCACCTTCAGGGGTATACTGAGCCTCTCTGAGCATCTTGGCTTTGGATAAGGTATGTGACAGTATTTCTGCAGAGGTTGAAGGAGTGGGGGGTCAGCCTGTCAGTGCTCAGACCATACGTCACACACTGCATCAAATTGGACTGCATTGATGTTGTCCCAGAAGGAAGCCTCTTCCAAAGATGATGCACAAGAAATCCCACAAACAGTTTGCTGAAGACAAGTAGACTAAGGACATGGATTACTGGAACCATGTCCTGTGGTCTAATGAGACCAAGATAAACTTATTTGGCTCAGATGGTGTCAAGCGTGTGTGGCGGCAACCAGGTGAGGAGTACAAAGACAAGTGTGTCTTGCCTACAGTCAAGCATGGTGGTGGGAGTTACATGGGCTGGGGCTGCATGAGTGGCAGGACTGGGGAGCTACAGTTTTTTGAGGGAACCATGAATGCCAATATATACTGTGACACACTGAAGGAGAGCATGATTCCCTCCCTTCAGAGACTGGGCCTCAGTGCAGTATTCCAACATGATAATGACCACATAAACACACCTCCAAGATGACCACTGCCTTGCTAAAGAAGCTGAGGGTAAAGGCGATGGACTGGCCAAGCATGTATCCAGACCTAAACCCTATTGAGCATCTGTGGGGCATCCTCAAATGGAAGGTGGGGGTGCGCATGGTCTCCAACATCCACCAGCTTCGTGGTGTCGTCATGGAGGAGTGGAAGAGGACACCAGTGGCAACCTGTGAAGCTCTGGTGAACTCCATGCCTAAGATGGTTAAGGCAGTGCTGGAAATAATGGAGGCCACACAAAATATTGATACTTTCGGGCCAATTTGGATATTTTCACTTAGGGGTGTACTCACTTTTGTTGCCAGCGGTTAAAAAATGAATGGCTGTGTGTTATTTTGAGGGGATATTTGAGGGAAAATTTGTACTGTTATACAAGCTGTACACTCACTACTTTACATTGTAGCAAAGTGTAATTTACAAAAATGTGAGGGGTGTACTCACTTTTGTGAGATACTGTATCTCAGTAGATGTAGAAGGTGTGCATTGTAGATATAAATGGAACATCCACATAGCGTAATTCCATAAAACACTCTTTTGTTATCATAAAAGGGATAAAGGATACTCACATTCAGTATGAAGATAGCAAGCGTATAAAATCAATCCAATGGAAATAATCAATGCATGGAAAACAAATTTTTGTGTACACAGGAAAAACAGTGTGGCTCCGCCCTACGTGTTTTGTCAAAACTGACGTCATCAGGGCATATCTAATGCTACTCTAACACATAACAATACAAACATTTACTATACCCATGGTTTCACTGTACAAACTGTCTCTCCCTGAAATTGTTTGCATTTAAAAGTTGTTTTGATCAGAAAATGATCAAACCAAAAATTGGTCTTCTTTTAAAATCAAATCAAATTGACCTTTTTCTGCGTCAAATGATTGATTTTTTATTTAGAAGGCTATTTTTAAAATATTTTTTTATGCCCCTTTCACATAAGCAGACCGATTAGGTCCACCTGTCAGTTTTTCGGGTGGACCCGACCTGGCCCTCCATGCCCCTCTATAGAGCAGCAGCTGTAAACAGACATGCGTCTATTTACACCCACCGACATCAAATCTCATCCGATCCCCTAAAAACAGACGGATGGGGATCCATTCCCCATCCGTCTGCTGGATTGGATGGCAGCAAGTGTAAAGGGACAGGTGGTCTGGTTACATCTGACTGCCCATAGAGGAACGTGGGCTGTGTTTGTGTCTGTTCTGCATAAGTGGAGCAGACACGGACCAGCCATCCCCCAGCTCAGTGGGGATCAGCGGACAGATTCTCCGCTGAGCAGGCAGACTCATGGTGGAGTCCACCGCATGTGAAAGGGTCCTTTCACATGCAGGGTCCTTTTTTTTAAATGAATAATGTTTAATGGTCATCTATTATAATTATACTATTACGAATTCTTTATAGTAGTTGCATTCAATGTTTTTTACGCTATGATTATGTACTAGATGAACAATTACATACAGTAAGCCTTATAGTTTATGTTTCAGATTCTATAGCACTTAAAGGTTTAGGACCACAAACATAAGGTTTGCTAATGAAGCATAACTGCTGTAACTAGTTCTGACACGGCACTTTATCAACTACTTGGCATTCAATTGCAAAACCAGGAAATTATTTACTTTTTCAACACATAACAATGTTAATTTAATGGATGTCCATTAATCGCCTGTCAATGCGTTGGCCTTTCAATGATGAATATGTGTTTTGCTTTCATTGAAGGAGATTTCTTTATTTTATCAAACCAGCTGCTCTTATTATGTTATTATTGTAGTATATAGTATATGCTGAGTGAATTCTTTCTCTCATGTTCTCTCTATACAAATAAAGTATTATGTTAGCCATGAAAATTTGGGAAATGCTGAAAGTTCCTTGTTTACATACTTTAATGTTAGTCTAGATGGCGGAGCAATATAAGAAAATTCTCTGTAAAGCCTTTTAAAATGTAAATATTTTTTACAAATGTTGCAATGTATGCTTTTTTAAAAAACAGGAAAACTGAGCCAATCTATAGTGTTTTGAATTTG
Source organism: Lithobates septentrionalis (assembly GCA_037952835.1). NCBI lineage: Eukaryota > Metazoa > Chordata > Amphibia > Anura > Ranidae > Lithobates > Lithobates septentrionalis. The sequence goes on from JBBDGP010000487.1 coordinate 7,188,745, forward strand.
AAATTCAAAGTCCTTTTTTAGGGAATGTGCACTTTGCCAAGATGCTTTCTTTAATAGTAGATAGAAAAAAGTGTGTAGATAAATATCTGAGAATCAAATCCCAGGTTTTTTAATAGTAGATGTAGACTGCCTTGACGCCTGATTCACACCTATGCAAGTTGCAGTTTGCATATTCCAGGAGCATTTTGCATTTTTCAATACACATTTTTGATCCATTGAAGTCTATGGAACCAAAAACCAGAAAAATATCCCTGGGCCTTTCCATAAAATGCACAGATGTGAACTACATCTATAGGAAACCAGATTAAACAGACTGTAGTGTGTTTCTGCAAAACTGAAAACGCACAAAAAAAATGCATAGGTGTGAACCAAGCTTAATACTAATTGTAGACTTGCTAGAGAAATGTGAAGTTAAACTAGATCTTAGGCTCCATTCACACTAGCGCGTTTTTTGATGCATTTTGCATTTTGCAGAAATGCACGGGAATTTTTTAACATGGGTTCCTATGGAACATGTTCACATCAATGCTTTTTTGTATCTCTGCGTTTTCAAATTGCAAAATGCAGCGTTTTGCATGTAATGGATTTCAATGGACAAGCATCAAAAAGTGCACCGTTTTTGCAGCGTTTTTGATGCGTTTTTGGTGCGTTTTTGCCGTTTTTTTTTTTTTTTTTTTTTTTTTTTTTTACATTTTTTTTTAGACTGTAAAAAAAAACTGTAAAAAAAAAAAAAAAAAAAAAAACGCAAAACGCAAATCGCGGCAAAAACGCGGCAAAAACGCGGCTCAAAAACGTGGCAAGCATGAAAAAAAAACCTCCAAAAACGCTCAAAAGCAACATGCATAGGTGTGAATCGAGCCTAATGCCGGCCATACACGGTTCGAATTTCGTAAGAATTTTCTTTCGAAAATCGTATGAAAGAATTTTCGTATGAATTTCGCATCATTAGTGGGCTGCAACAACGGCCGATTTTCGTGCGGCAATCGAATTTGAGGAATCGGACATGTTGGAAAGTTGGAAAAAAAACGGCAAAAACGCATCAAAAACGCACCAAAAACGCATCAAAAGCGCTGCAAAAACGGTGCACTTGCATTTTTGATGCTTGTCCATTGAATTCTATTACATGCAAAACGCTGCATTTTGCATGAAAAAAAGTCCCTGACCCTTTCCAAAAATGCAGAGAAACAAAAAGGCATTGATGTGAACATGTTCCATAGGAACCCATGTTAAAAAATTCCCGTGCATTTCTGCAAAATGCAAAATGCATCAAAAAACGCGCTAGTGTGAATGGAGCCTAAGGCTGGATTCACACCTATGCATTTTTAGTGCTTTTTGCATTTTGCAGATTTGCACTATGGTCCATTTAACATGGTTTCCTATGGAACACGTTCTGTAGTGCAAATCTGTAAAATGCAAAAAGCACTAAAAATGCATAGGTGTGAATCCAGCCTAAGAGCCGGTTCACACTGGGGCGACTTGTCAGGCGACCTAGTCACCTGACAAGTCGCCTCCCGTTCTGTACAATGGAACCGTTCTAATCGGAGCGACGCAAGTCGCTCCGACTTAGAAGAAAGGTTCCTGTACTACTTTGGGGGCGACTTGCATAGACTTCTATACAGAAGTCGTCTTGCAAGTCGCCCCGGCAGTCGTGTGCAGGTTGCCTCGGTGAGGCGACCTGCAAATCGTGCCGCGTCTAGTGTGAACCGACACTTAGGCTCCATTCACACTAGCGCGTTTTTTGATGCATTTTGCATTTTGCAGAAATGCACGGGAATTTTTTAACATGGGTTCCTATGGAACATGTTCACATCAATGCCTTTTTGTTTCTCTGCATTTTTGGAAAGGGTCGGGGACTTTTTTTCATGCAAAATGCAGCGTTTTGCATGTAATGGATTTCAATGGACAAGCATCAAAAACGCAAGTGCACCGTTTTTGCAGCGTTTTTGATGCGTTTTTGGTGCGTTTTTGATGCGTTTTTGCCGTTTTTTTATTTATTTATTTTTTTTTATTTTTTTTAAGACTGTAAAAAAAAATGTAAAAAAAAAAAAAAAAAAAAAAAAAAAAAGCAAAACGCAAATCGCGGCTAAATCGCGGCAAAATCGCGGCAAAAACGCGGCTCAAAAACGTGGCAAGCATGAAAAAAAAACCTCCAAAAACGCTCAAAAGCAACATGCATAGGTGTGAATCGAGCCGCTCGATTCACACCTATGCATGTTGCTTTTGAGCGTTTTTGGAGGTTTTTTTTTCATGCTTGCCACGTTTTTGAGCCGCGTTTTTGCCGCGATTTTGCCGCGATTTGCGTTTTGCGTTTTTTTTTTTTGATTTTTTTTTCCATCTTTTTTTTAGTCTTAAAAAAAAAAAAAAAAAAAAAAAAAAAACAACAGCAAAAACGCCTCAAAAACGCACCAAAAACGCATCAAAAACGCAGCAAAAACGGTGCACTTGCGTTTTTGATGCTTGTCCATTGAATTCTATTACATGCAAAACGCTGCATTTTGCATGAAAAAAAGTCCCTGACCCTTTCCAAAAACGCAGAGAAACAAAAAGGCATTGATGTGAACATGTTCCATAGGAACCCATGTTAAAAAATTCCCGTGCATTTCTGCAAAATGCATCAAAAAACGCGCTAGTGTGAATCGAGCCTTAGGCTCGATTCACACCTATGCATGTTGCTTTTGAGCGTTTTTGGAGGGTTTTTTTTCATGCTTGCCACGTTTTTGAGCCGCGTTTTTGCCGCGATTTTGCCGCGATTTGCGTTTTGCGTTTTTTTTTTTTTTTCTTTTACATTTTTTTTTTACAGTCTTAAAAAAAATTTAAAAAAAACAAAAAACAAAAAAAAAACGGCAAAAACGCATCAAAAACGCACCAAAAACGCATCAAAAACGCTGCAAAAACGGTGCACTTGCGTTTTTGATGCTTGTCCATTGAATTCTATTACAATGAAAAAAAGTCCCTGACCCTTTCCAAAAATGCAGAGATACAAAAAGGCATTGATGTGAACATGTTCCATAGGAACCCATGTTAAAAAATTCCCATGCATTTCTGCAAAATGCAAAATGCATCAAAAAACGCGCTAGTGTGAATGGAGCCTTAGGCCTGATTCACATATATGCAGGTTGCAGTTTGCATATTCCAGGTGCATTTTGTGTTTTTCAGTACACATTTTTGATCCATTAAAGTCTATGAAACCAAAAAACAGAAAAATTGAAAACGCACTAAAAAAATTCATAGGTGTGAACCTGGCCTAAATGCTAACTGAATGACATTTAGTTTGCAAAAGCATCATGTATCATAAACAATCTGTCAAGTTGTTTTCATCCTTTGTTAAATTTCAGTGCTGCTGATCTCCTAGATCCTCTTAGCAGTCCCTGCCTATCTACATGCATACACTATAGGGATTGCTGCATGGTATTTCTGGGTTTAGTTTTCTGTTGGTAATAAAAGTAGATTATATTTCCTTAACATGCATTTACACAGGCAGTCATAGACTGGATCTAGATCTGAATCTGACAGGATGACAATTCAGAAGCGCTACAATCGAATCAAAGCATTGTCAGCCTATAATAAGTACCTAAACAAGGAACTTCATGGCAGGGTGACTGGGTATTTTAAAATCAAATATATTAAAAATGACTTTTGAAGTACAGTACATTACATGTTAAAGCTTCTGTGAGATTTTAGTGGGTTTATATTTTAAATATTCTCAGTGTAGAAAATATTACTTTGTTTATCTATTTGCTACTATGTGCAACTTTTTTTAATATTGTCATTTTACATTAGTGGCTGATGAGTAGTTACGGTATATGAACACAAGTTGCCCAGTTCACTCCCACAATCCAGTCCTTGGCACATCCATCATTTCTAAATTTCCCCCACTTTAAGCTTCTATAGGGTTAATTCTTCTTTTTTTCATGTGATGCAAAGTGAAAATAAATGTTCTCTAATTAAGTGGAATTCCATCCAGAGTGGAAAAGGGTTTGAACCTTTGTCAAGTTACTATTGCTACCTCTGTCAGTGAAGTTCCCACTTACTTTTTGCCATGCCACCGGGACAGCAGGTGAGGGGAAATCTCTCCAACAAAGACACAGACAGAAATAAAAAAGCTTATGACTAGTAGAGTTATAAAGGATAAAAGCCTACTTCAAATGTCTAATAATGGTAATAGGGAGCAGCCCTACCCCGTTCATCATTAGCATTTAATCAAATCACTTTATTAAGTCAAGTGCTTGTGAACAGAATCTTCCCTCTTTGACATGTTTAATCCAATACATAGGGGTTTATTTACTATAGCACCTAGATGGCAAATGGGGGAACAAATGGTCACAAGTAAGGATGAGCTCAGGCGTGTTCGCAAACAGCACGTGCAGAGCCCGCCAGGAAGTCTCACTGCTTGTGATTAGTGCTCTGCAGTGCCGACTTCCTGGAGGGCTCTGCACGTGCTGTTTGCGAACACGCCTGAGCTCATCCTTAGTCACAAGCGACTTCAATTCATAGAAACGACTAAATCCAGTTGAAAAAAGGTATTTACTATAGCACGCAAGGAAGAAATAGTCACAAAACCAAATTCACTATAGGTCACATAAATCAGTGACTGACTAAATCAGTAGTCATGGTAGAAGCATGGGAATTACACATGGAAATAATGTTTAGAGCTTAATCTCATAGATTAAATGGTTCATAAACATGTGATATATTGTTTGGAGATGATCTGCTTTTAAATTTCTTGAAATATTGTTGTGAAAGCAGAAATATGCTTGAAAGTCTCAGAAGAGATAAATTCCCCCTGTTTTTAGAACTATATATTGACACAACTGAGCATGCCCAGACTGAAAAAAAGTCACAAGCCTACTCTCATTTCATTTTAGCCCCGTGCTATAGTAAATTCCGAAATGTGGGAAATGTGGGAATTCCCGCTCCCGACCGGGAATTTGTGAGAGCTTGCAAACTATATACTATTTATAAATAAATGCAAGTGTCAACCATTAATTCTCATTGTATAACTGTTACTTCCACAAAAACATACATTTACATTTTATATTGCTTATTATTCTTTTTTTTTACAATGCTAGTAATATGTAATGTTTTCCTGTTTTTGGGACAGATATTCTTCTCTCTCTCTCTCTCTCTACATACAGTATATACATTTGTGTATATACTGTACTGCCATGTGCATTGTGTATGCCCAGGGCAGGGCTGTCTTTAATATTGATTGGACCCTGGACAAAACTTTTCTTGGGCCCCCCCCCATGCAGTTTTGCTCTCCACCTGCTCTGAGACATACAATAAGCAGCTAGACTCAAAATCAGTTTACTGAATCAGATCAGGCAGCTATTGCGATTGGTTGCCAGAGGTTACAGTGTATCATTACCGCTCACTGACTGGTTGCTAGAGGTTACAGCAAACATTACGGCTCACTGATTAGTTGCTAGAGGTTACAGCGCATGATTTGTGCTTGTTGATTGGTTGTTAGAGACTACTGTGGATATGACCTCAGGGGGGCATGATATACATATCAATGCCGCCGGCCGCCGCTATTTACATATGAATACCACTGCTATTTACATATGAATGCCTGTAATTTACATGTAAACAACAGGGTCTGCAATTCACACTGAGATATTGGGAAACAGCACAGGACTAAAACCTCAAGGGATGAGGGAATTTAAACCAGGATAGTTGGCAAGTATGAGGCAGCTGCTTTGGGCCCCACAACAATGACAGGGCCCAGGGCAGCTGCCCCTTTTGCCCTACCTTAAAAACGGCCCTGGCCCAGGGACCTGTACTTAGTCCCAGTCCACTCCCTCAGTCATGAAACCTGACTCAGTCTCTTCCTCAACTGAATCTAAAAAGATTCAGGAATGCAGTGTGACTTGGACACAAAAGGGATAAGCTGATTGGCTAAGATATTAAGTAAGATACATCACTCACTACATTGCCCATTCGAAAGAACGATTCGAGAACACAAAATTACGAACAGACAAAGAAACCATATTACGAACATACGAATGAAAATACGAACATACGAAATTACGAACATATATATTAAGACACACTTACACTGTCCATTCAAAAGAATGATTCAAGAACACGAACAAACGAAATTATGAACATACAAAGAAACGAAATTACGAACACACGAATGAAAATAGGAACATACGAAATTATGAACAGACAAAGGATTGAAAATACGAAATGCAAATCATACGTTATAGATGTCATTTTCGTTCTCTTACTGTTTCGGTGTTTCGTATTTTCGAAAGTTTGTTCATTTGTAAGTTCATATTTTCGCATGTTCGTTATTTTGCTTATTTGTAATTTCGTAGTTTTTGTGTTTTGGTTCTTTCAGCTATTCGGATGTTTGAATTGCTTCGAATGTACGAATACTAACAAATTTGTACGAAAATCAGTTCATTATGAACCGAATCACACATGTCTAATTAACACACCTTCCAATCTCTATTAAAACTACTTTGCTACAAAATAATTTTATTTTGCACACATGCAAGTCATTTAATAGAGAAAAAAGTGTAAATCCAAAACTAAAAGAGCAAGCTTTTAACAGCACCAATGCTGATTTTGTTCTTCCCCATTCCTGGCAATGCTGACTTTTGCTATATTTCCTTAGAATGCTTCATCTCTTGCTGGTATGTAAATATTAGACAGAAGTCAGTAAGACACAGGGGCATTCATCAGCTTACCTCATTAGCACACACCTGTGGCAACATTACCTCCTTCCAGCAGATCCCAACCACCCCCAGCTAGGTGCACGATTTTCGAATACAATTAACCACTAGTCTCACTAAATATAGACATTTTTTTTTTTTGTCTTAAATTCATCTTGCATAGATCTGCTGATTTGGAGAGTGCAGGAAATGAGAGATCAGATAACAACTTATATGGATAGAGCTGTAGTATTGAAAACAGGAGAAGCGTGTCCTGGGTTCTGTAGAGCTCAGCATACACTATACAATCTGATTGTACAATTTCCTTTGAGATCTGCCATCAATTATGTAGTGCAATTATGTAGTGTAAGGCCCTGCCTGATTGGATATAGTGATTGGATAGCTGGTGCGTCCTCCCATTATATTGTTTTGGTAAATCTAAAGGAGATTGTACAGAGCTTGTACAATCAGACATATATATATTGACATATATAGAATAGAGATGTAACTCTTACATCAATGATAATAATATAAGCAAAACAAGTCACATCTACTAATTTTTGACGATTTTGCAATGATCTTGCATTTGTATTTTAGGAGAGTATAGATTCTCTTGATCTATGTTTATTCGTTAATCACTGTATATTCTAAGGGTAATTGAGCTCAATCTCAATGACTTATGGGTAGCACTCCTACCCAGAAAGACTAATGCCGGCCATACACGGTTCGAATTTCGTAAGAATTTTCTTTAGAAAATCGTATGAAAGAATTTTCGTATGAATTTCGCATCATTAGTGGGCTGCAACAACGGCCGATTTTCGTGCGGCAATCGAATTTGAGGAATCGGACATGTTGGAAATTTTCCGAAAAACGAACGATTTTCTAATCAATGATGGGAGAATCGTGCGAGAAATGTAATAAGAAAAGAAAATTTACGGAGAGAAAAGAAGATTCCCAGCCAAGAAAATTCTTTTCTGTAGCAACATGAGGTGAAATTGAAGGCTTGGTCGGCCGAATTTCGAAAATCAATGGTGGCATCATCGGATCACAAAAAAAACGAAATTTCTTATTTTGAAAAGAAAATTCGTTCGAAATTCGACCGTGTATGGCCTGCTTTAGACCATGGGTTCAAATCCCAAGCATGGTATCAAGTTAAATTTTAAAAAGCAGAGTATGCTGAAAATAGGCGAACACCTAATTGCCACTGCCACATCAGCATAGTTATTTGCATGCTCAATTGCATGCAATGATATATTATTTAGCAAAAATATTATTGAGTGACAATAAAAAATGAAAACACCAGTGAACATGCAGAGTGTTAGCATGGTTGGGTTTGAACTCATGACCTAAGTGTTTTTCATTCATCAGTGCAGACCACTAGGCCAATTTGTTGAGTATGATTAGACTTGCATAATAGTTTAGTATGATTAAAGGATGAACATAGATAATTAAACCTCTATAGTCTTCTAAAAAAGAAATGTAACATGAAAATTTTTTTTTTACATATAACATATGTGTAACCATAAATGATAAAAACAACATGTAACCTCACGGAATAGCAGACATTATTCTGTAATAATCATTCAGAACAGCATTCATTAGCAAAAGAAGAATACAAACTATGCACAATAATTGTAATATAAATAAATAGTCACACACGAGGTAGAGCATATAAGAATGTTTTATTGACATACATGAACACATGATCATAGCTAAATACTGCAGTGCAGTTCCATATAGGAAACTCGTTGGCAATTGCCAATTATGGAACCGCGACTATGCTAAATTGAAATTTACTGATGCTCACTTATTCACTTTTCCATTCGCATGTTCACTTAGTTGAGGTCTTAATTGGCTTAATTGGGAGTAACTAGATGTAGCATGACTACCTTTTCTCCTTATTCTTAGTAAATTAGTCCCATAGGCTTCAATGTAGTTGGGAGATGCATCATAAAGGAAGAATCCAAGCAGGACATCATTTATAAGCTCCTTGATCAATAAAGTGTTTTGATGAAACACTCAATGAATAGAGTGTGGCTGCATTTTTTTAAAGGGGAAGTGCAGCCAAAGCTCATTTGGCTGTACTTCTCCTTTGGATCACAGGGGTGCAGTTTGTTCTGCACTCCTGTGACCTGTTTTCAGCAGACAGCGGGCTGAAGCCGGTCCACGCTCAGGAAAGATCACGACCATACAGCAGGCAGCGGTGACTGACAGTCATCAGGTCTCTGCTCAGGGAGCCGAGTGATCGACTGTGTTTGATTGCTCAGTTCTCAGTCTTAGAACCTGTGGGGAACTGATGCTGCATCCACCTAGGTAAGTATGATTCCAAAAAAAAACGAATGGATAAGTTTATGCCTGTATTTCTCTGCATTGATGACATTGATCAGGCAACGTCGGCCAAGAAAACTTGAAGTGGAACTTCAGTAATTTTTTCAACTTTCCATCTATTAAATCTTCTGCCCTTGTTGTTTTAACTTTGGATAGTAAAAAATTTTTTTCTGCCAGTAAATACCTTATACAGCCCACTTTCTGTTTCTTGTCTGGAAAAAAGCCTAGGCTTATGACATCATGCACAGCTCTCTTTTACCCTTGTGAGAGTTTGCCAGGAAGGGAGGTGGGATGAGTCATAAGAGGGCCAATGAAAGCTGCAGGGCTACAGAGCTGGAAGAGCCGAGCAGCACCTTTTGACTACGGTGTGGGAATCACAGCAATTCCCACAATCACCCGCAGTCAAAACCTGCTGCTGTTTAAAAATGTGCAGGGCTGCTATTCATTCTTAAGGAATCTACAAATGCAGCGCATGTGCAGGAACCACAGGGAAATCACAAAGCACCACCCGATTTCAAGACTACTGCGTTTTTAAAAAGCTGCATGCACCTTTTTTCTATGTGAAACGCAGGAAAGGCAGCCTATTCAAATGAATTGGCTGCTGTGCCTGCACAATCCCGCATAGATGTGAACCAGGCCTAAAAGAAGCCCATTAAGCAGTGTTGTGTATCACTATGTCTTTGTGTGGAAGATGTGCCAGTGCCACTGGTGGTCATGTAATTGGTGAACAGAACAGCAGCCACAGGGTTTAGGAACAGTCACAGGATAAGGACTTACTTGGTCCTGGCCAGCCGAGCTCACCATCTGCAGGCTCTCAGTGCTGCTGGCTGCTGCTCCCCCTCTGATCTCAGCTCCTAGCACGAGGTCTCCGAGTCCTGAGCCCCATGCCATATGGGGTGAGTCAGAGTGTCAGTGGAGCTCGCTCCTTGCTCGCTGAATAATACCACACACAGTGCTGCCTGTCTCCCGTGGTGTATCTGGCCACTCTGCAGTGCTAATGGGGCTCCCAGATTGCAGGCAGCGTGGGCTCCAGGGGCAGCTGCTTCGGGCCCCAAAACAATGACTGGGCCCAGGGCAGCTGCCCCTTTTGCTCCACTGCGCTGTCTGTACATATACACTCAATTGCTTGGTAACACAAATTACTTATCAGCCAATCACATGGCAGCAACTCAATGCATTAAGGCATCTAGATGTGGTAAAGATGACTTGATGAACTTCAAACTGAGCATCAGAATGGGGAAGAAAGGGGATTTAAGTAACTTTGAACGTGGCATGGTTGTTGGTGCCAGTTGGGCTGGTCTGAGTATTTAAAAAATTGCTGATCTACTGGAATTTACATGCCCAACCATTTCTAGGGTTTACACAGAATGGTCATAAAAAGAGAACATATCCAGTGAGCGGCAGTTGTGTGGATGAAAATTCCTTGTTGATGTCAGAGGTCAAAGAAAAATGGGCAGACTGGTTTGAGATGATACTCAAATAACCACTCATTACAACCAAGATATGCTAAAATACCATCTCTGAATGCACAGCACATTGAACCTTGAAGCAGATGGGCTACAGCAGCAGAATACAAAATTGGATGTCACTCCTGTCAGCTAAGAACAGGAAACTGAGGCTACAATTCATACAGGCTCACCAAAATTGGACAATAGAAGATTGGAAAAACGTTGACCGTTGAGTGTATATACTAACATTGTGCATATATCACTTATAATGTTGCAACTGGTAGTTGTGGAAAAAGCATTATAACTGCTGTTTTGAGGAAGATTTGATCTCACAGTACCTTACAAGAGATGACAATATGTTACTGCCCCTACATTTTATCTGCAGTAACCGGCCAACAGATCAAGTAATTGCTGGTACTTTATTTAAAAACACTAAATCTGCATTACTTTGTCTGTAGGAACATATGTAGAAAATGAATAAAATGTAAATTTCATTGGTTAATTGATAAACGTATGATGATATTTAGGAGTGTTGTCTTCCTTTTTCACTCATGTTAATGCTTAGCTGTGCTATCAGACAGTAACAGACGAGCTTGTAATCGTGTGTTTATACTGGACTGAGTTAACTGGCTGCAGCCAAATTCATTTAAAATACGGTTCTTGGTGTAAGAAAACAAAATATGTTTTCTTTATACAGCTACAGGAAAGTATAATTCATGCATAGTTGATCAAAGAAAAACTGGATTGCACATAGGGGCCCCTATTATGTAAACTCTGTGATGGAATGTACAAGAATATCATTTCCTACTCTAGAAAGAATAGCAATGTCTATACTAGTCCACCATAACTCATTGGGCCTTTCACATTTCCCAGTTCCATCCAGCACAGATCCCATATTGACCAGTGCTGTATAGAACAGTCTGCTTTAGTATAGTTAAGGTAGGAGTAAACTTCCATGCATGCATTTTACCTATAGGTAAGCCTATAATAAGGCTTACCTATAGGTAATGTAAATATCTCCTAAATGTGCACTGTGCACATCATTGTAGATGCAGGCGTTGAGTCCCGCATAAAAGGTGGCTCTTGTGCGCAAGCACAGGCGTGACACCATCGCGGCTGCGGCCACTCGCACAGCCTGGAAGGAAGCTGAGGTGAAGATGGGAGCACCTTCAGCGGTGACAGGGCGCCACTGGAGGCAGTGCCATCTTAAAAACATAATAGGCCCCCGGGCAATACAGTGCACTGGGGCCCTGTCTACACAATCACGCGCAAGAATAAAAATGCAAATGATCAATAAGGCTATATTTATTGGTACTTCCAACAAAATCAGTGTTTAACCGGTTCAATACAGGGCATTCCCCCCCCCCCCCTTCCTTCCCAGGCCAATTTTTAGTTTTCAGCGCTGTCGCACTTTAACCACTTCAATACCAGGCACTTAGACACCTTCCCGCCCAGCCCAATTTTCAGCTTTCAGCGCTGTCACAATTTGAATGACAATTGTGCGGTCATGCCACACTGTACCCAAACAAATTTTTTATCATTTTGTTCCCACAAATAGAGCTTTCTTTTGGTGGTATTTGATCCCCTCTGCGGTTTTTATTTTTTGCGCAACAAATAAAAAAAGACAGAAAATTTTGAAAAAAAACACGTTTTTCTTTGCTTCTGTTAAAATTTTTTGTAAATGAGTACGTTTTCTTCTTCAATGATGGGCACTGATATGGCTGCACTGACGGGCACGGATACGGCGGCACTGATGGGCACCGATGAGGTGGCACCAATGAGGTGGCACTGATGAGGTGGCACTGACGGGCACTAATGATGGGCACTGATAGGCGGCACTGATGCGCACTGATAGGTGGCACTAATGGGCACTGATAGGTGGCACTGGTAGGTGGCACTGATGGGCACTGATAGGTGGCACCGATGGGCACTGATAGGCGGCACTGATGGGCACTCGTAGGTGGCATTGATGGGCACTCGTAGGTGGCGTTGATGGGTAGTTATGGGTGGCACTGATAGTTGGCACAGATGGGCACGGATGGGCACTGATAGGTGGGCACAGATGGGCACAGATGGGCACTGACAGGTGGCACCGATGAACACTGATGGGTGGCACTGATGATTCTGATTGATGGCAGTGATGCCCCTAAGTGTGGCATTGCTGGGCATCACTGCAACATAATTGTGCCAATCAGTGCCCATTTGTGGGCACTGATTGGCACAGATTTGGCACTGACTGGGCACATGTGGATGGCCATGGGGTACATACCTGGCCATCCACATGTTTCCCTTCCCTGGTGGTCCTAGTGGCGATCCCTGGTGGTCCAGTGTGGTGATCTGCGGGGGGGCTGCGCTGATAAACAATCTGCGCAGACCCCCCCTGCCAGGAGAGCCGCCGATCGACTCTCCTCTACTTGCGTCTGTCAGACGCGAGTGAGGAAGAGCCGATCAACGGCTCTTCCTATTGACAGCGTGATCAGCCGTGATTGGACACGGCTGATCACGTGGTAAAGAGCCTCCGCCGGAGGCTCTTTACCAAGATCGGTGTAGCGGTGTGTCAGACTGACACACCGATCCACCGATCGCCGCGATGCGCGCCCCTGCGGGCGCGCGGCGGCATGTTATCCTGAAGGACGTCATATGACGCCCAGTCAGGATAACTGAACCACCGCCCGGCCGTCAATCCGCTATAGGCCGGGCGGGAAGTGGTTAAACGACAATTGCGCGGTCGTGCAACGCTGTACCCAAAAAAAATTGACGTCCTTTTTTCCCCACAAATAGAACTTTCTTTTGGTGGTATTTGATCGCCTCTGCGGTTTTTATTTTTTGCGCTAAAAACAAAAGAAGAGCGACAATTTTGAAAAAACACAATATTTTTTACTTTTTGCTATAATAAATATCCCAATTTTTAAAAAAAAAAACAAATTTTTTCCTCAGTTTCGGCCGATACGTATTCTTCTACATATTTTTGGTAAAAAAAATCGCAATAAGCGTATATTGATTGGTTTGCGCAAAAGTTATAGCGTCTACAAAATACGGGATAGATTTATGGCATTGTTAAAAAAAAAATATTTATTTATTTTTTTAGCGGCGATCGCGATTTTTTTTTGTGACTGCGACATTATGGCGGACACATCGGACACTTTTGACACATTTTTGGGACCATTCACATTTATACAGCGATCAATGCTATAAAATTGCATTAATTACTGTGTAAATGTGACAGGCAGTGAAGGGGTTAACCACTAGGGGGCAGGGAGGGGTTAATATGTTTCCTAGGGAATGATTCTAACTGTAGGGGGGGGGACGCACAAGGGGAGGAGACCGATCAGTGTTCCTCCGTTCTGGGAACACAGATCGCTCTCCTCTCACCTGACAGGCTGTGGATCTGTGTGTTTACACACACAGATCCACGGTCCGGCCCGGTTAACGGGCAATCGCGGGTGCCCGGCGGACATCGCGGCCGCCGGGCACACGCACCGGGTCCCGAGCAGCGCAGCGGTCGCGCGCGCGCACCCCCTAGACGGCCGGGAATCCCAGGACATCATGTGACGTCCACCCAGGATGGGAGATCCCATCCCAGGACGTCATATGTCTATGGCTGGGTAGGGAAGTGGTTAAACAAGGAGCTGGCAAAGGTAATAAAAAAAAACAGTACCCTAGGACCTGTGAAATATATATAAAAAGAAAGAAAAAAACAGTGCCCCAGAACCAGAATAACCATACAAATTATAATATGAGCACACTCTATTTTAGACCTACTAACAACTATAGATCTATATAGGGCATGTTTGATACAGATTGATTGGTTCTTTTATGTAGGCCCTCATAATTACATAGTTTTGATCAATCTAAAACTGTATAAAAACAGTACAGTCGGATTGCAAAAATGTATGGAGCATCCTATCAAAGTAATAAACCAATAGTGGGGATTGGGATGGAGAAGGAGGCTGCTGTGACCAGGAATTTGTTTGCAGGAAAAAAGTGCACTAATATTCGGGGATCCTGGAGGCTGGATTACTGGACAGAAGAACAGAAATGTCAAGTATCAGGGTTTTTTTTTTGTAATTTACCCACTCTTGCCACTGCCACACTATTTGCCCAGTAAAACAAGTCCGTTATTTCATGATTCACCTACCGTTTCCTGTGGCAGAGGCAGGCAAAATATCCGACCGTGGCGGCTATGGGAGTTGTAGCACGCGTAGGCTGGCTGCGCTACTCTTCTCAGAGTGACTGACTCCCCCCGGGAGCAGGGAGCTTGAGCACGCAGCCACGGACTACAACTCCCATAAGCAACAGCGGCGGACGTCAGCTGACAGACTGAAAATCAGTCAATAGTGTCATGATTCAGCGGGCGGAAACTCGGACAGCCGCGGCGCCAGCCGGTGCCCATTGTTTTGGTTATACAAACAGACAGTACAGTACTTAACTTGGGGGGGCACACAGTAAAATTGGGGGGCATGGCCCCCTCAGGCCCCACCCTGGTGACGCCATTGAGCACCGGCACAATGCGGCAGCAAACTTTGTGACATCTGAATGATCAGGGCTAAAAAATTTAAAGTCCTGAGCTATTAGCCAGGCCTCAAGGGTTACTCGCCACCAGTTGCCTGCCCAACCCCTACCATGCCCCGCCCCTAATCCCACCCCTAATCCCACCCCTAAACACACCTTCATAAATTATCTCATGAAATGACACTTAAATGTTTTATGCAGAATTATGTTATAAAAA
Source organism: Lithobates septentrionalis (assembly GCA_037952835.1). Lineage (NCBI taxonomy): Eukaryota > Metazoa > Chordata > Amphibia > Anura > Ranidae > Lithobates > Lithobates septentrionalis. Next base: position 7,203,912 of record JBBDGP010000487.1, read on the forward strand.
TAGATATTAACAACTATATCTGTGTTCCTAATGCAGCTATGTGTCCCCCAATGCAGCCTGTGTGCCCATTGCAGCTATGTGTCCCCATTGCAGCTATGTGTCCCCAATGCAGCTATGTGTCACCAGTGCAACCTACGCCCGCCAGTGCAACCTATGCCCACCAGTGCAGCCTGTGCCCGCCAGTGCAGCCTGCGCCCGCCAGTGCAGCCTGTGCCCCAATGCAGCTACGTGTCCCCAATGCAGCTATGTGTCCCCAGTGCAGCCTGTGCCTGCCAGTGCAGCCTGTGCCCACCAATGCAACCTGTGTCCACCAATGCAACCTGTGTCCACCAATGCAACCTGTGTCCACCAATGCAGCCTGTGTCACCAGTGCAGCCTGTGTCCACCAGTGCAGCCTGTGTCACCAGTGCAGCCTGTGTCACCAGTGCAGCCTGTGTCCGCCAATGCAGCCTGTGTCCGCCAATGCAGCCTGTGTCACCTATGTCACCTTCGTCCAAGATGAAGCTACGCCATTAGACCCAGTGAAATGCATCGATGTCCCTCACAACGCTGCCTCGTCCAGTGGCGGAACTACCGCCATAGCGACACGCGCGGTCGCTATGAGGCCCGCAGCCAAGTTGGGGCCCGATGAGTGGCGTTGCTAGGCGGGTGCGGTCTGCACCGGGTGACACCAGCCAGAGGGGTGACACACTTGGGTAGCAGCAGCCACACCACTAACACCGCTCGCTGTGCCTCAGCGGCGTGGACCGAAGCCACCTCCCCTCCTCTCTGTTTACATCCACAGAGGAGGAGGAGCCTGTGCTCGAGCCTCGAGGGACACACACACCGCTGTGTGTATCTGTCTGTACTGCTGGGGGGGTCTGCACTGAGGTGAGGGGTGTCTGTACTGCTGGGGGGGTCTGTACTGAGGTGAGGGGTGTCTGTACTGCTGGGGGGGTCTGCACTGATGTGGGGGGTCTGCACTGAGGGGGGTCTGTAATGCTGGGGGGTCTGCACTGGGGGGTGTCTGTACTGATGGGGGTCTGCACTGAGGGGGGGTCTGTAATGCTGGGGCGTCTGCACTAGGGGGGTGTCTGCACTGCTGGGGGGTCTGCACTGAGGGGGGGTGTCTGTACTGCTGGGGGGGTCTGCACTGCTGGGGGGGTCTGCACTGAGGTGAGGGGTGTCTGTACTGCTGGGGGGGGGTCTGCACTGAGGTGAGGGGTGTCTGTACTGCTGGGGGGGTCTGCACTGAGGTGAGGGGTGTATAAAAAAACCAACAAGGGTTAACGCTGCGCTAGAAACCTAATTGATAAAAATGGGTTCTGTATTCTGTATTTTTTAAAAATTAACCTGATATCAGCAAAGCAGCCAGCATCAAAGAGTCAGATACAAGAACTCTAGATACAAATAATAAAAAAACTATGCAGCGCTATATAAATTGAGCAATAATGTGAAAAATCACAAAGGAAAACTACAAGAAGAAAAACTAAAGAAATTATAAAAAATACATAAGAATATACATAAAGCGCAATGTATCATGAAACAGTGCCACAAAGTAGTGATATATTAGTTCACCAAAACAATCCAAGTGTAAAATTAGTGAAAATAATCATATTAAATGCCAAATACTATCCAAGTGATATTGATCACAATAAATGAAAAAAAAACAGATGTATGAAAAGTCCCATCACACACAGTGCAAATAAAAAGAAAAAAAGTCCATAAGCATAATGAGAAAGCTGATCCAAGAATTGTGATGAAAATAATCCAGTCTCCCAATAGTTAAATGCACCCAAGTGAGTAATGAGGCTCCTTACCGACTCAAATGACCACACAGGTGGTCTCACCAAGCATAGGGGATGTTAAGGTCTCCCAACAACCTATACCGGCATCTGTAATGTTGGCTAGATCTCCGATGCCATGGATGGGAAGAGATTACATCTAGGCAGCTGGGATAATCTTGAAAATGCTTTTTTCAAGATTATTTTCAAGCATTTTCAAGACTCAGCTCCACACCAATGGATGACGGGAATGACGTCCAACGTCACTTCCGCCCAGTGGTCTTAAAGGGGAGATTTTTTTTTATTGAAAAAAAACCTTTTTTTTTTATTGCCTTGAAGTGTAAATGTGAAATTTGAGCTGTTTTTGACCCCAGATCTCACATTAAAGAAGTCCTGTCATGCTTTTTTCTATTACAAGGGATGTTTGCAATTTTTTTTTTTAAACGACAGTCTGAAAATAAAAAGTTAAATAAATAAGAAAAAATGTTTTTTTTTTTTGAAGCGCCCCGTCACGCCAAGCTCCTGTGCAGAAATGAGATAAATAAATCAGCGCATGTATGCAAAGACTACAAAGCAGCTGTACACCAGGGTCAAACAATCAAATCCCTTAATCGAAAAATACAAAATAAGGTGCAGCGCTAAAAATAAAAAAATAAAAACTGATAAACTTCCAGGGATAAGATGCGGAGATGTCAATAGAACAAATAGTCCTTCAGTGGAACATAACAAACAGTCCTATAATTCATAAATGAAGCACTAATAATGTCCAAGATATTCAGTGAGTATCCACCACACGTGACAGCATGCCAATAAAGTGATTGATGAGTGTGCCCGACACCGATACACTGAGTGGCCTCTCACCTGATGACCAGGACCCTTTAGTTATAGAGGGTCAGTAAGGCATTCCCATAAGGGTCAAACAACAAGAGATCCTTTTTCTGATGTTGATATTCCGTCAGGAAACACTGGGGCTGTGGGTCAGGATGGCTCTGGGCTGGGCTGTAGGTGCGGATGGCTCTCACATGGCATATGTAATGCAAAAAGGACAGAAATAGTGCTCTCTGTATAATTCCAATTTATTAAAATAATTAAAAGGTATCTTCAGCTGAAGAAGTCCCCGCCCACTGGGACGCAACACGTCCAGAACCTAACGGCGTGACGTCACCCGCTGCTACCGTGCATGCTCCACTCCGTGTCTTCACACGGCGGTGCTCTGTTATCTTTGCTGTGTTCGTCCTGGCACTTGTGAAGTGTCGTTTTTGTAAGTGATACCTTTTAATTATTTTAATAAATTGGAATTATACAGAGAGCACTATTTCTGTCCTTTTTGCATTACATATGCCATGTGAGAGCCATCCGCACCTACAGCCCAGCCCAGAGCCATCCTGACCCACAGCCCCAGTGTTTCCTGATGGAATATCAACATCAGAAAAAGGATCTCTTGTTGTTTGACCCTTATGGGAATGCCTTACTGACCCTCTAGAACTAAAGGGTCCTGGTCATCAGGTGAGAGGCCACTCAGTGTATCGGTGTCGGGCACACTCATCAATCACTTTATTGGCATGCTGTCACGTGTGGTGGACACTCACTGAATATCTTGGACATTATTAGTGCTTCATTTATGAATTATAGGACTGTTTGTTATGTTCCACTGAAGGACTATTTGTTCTATTGACATCTCCGCATCTTATCCCTGGAAGTTTATCAGTTTTTATTTTTTTATTTTTAGCGCTGCACCTTATTTTGTATTTTCCTGTGCAGAAAGCATACATAGGAAAACGGTGTGCAAACCACACATGTGAGGTATAGCTGTGATCGTTAGAGTGAAAGCAATAATAGTCCAAGACCTCCTCTGTAACTCAAAACTGGGAACCTGTAGAAATTTGTAAACGTCGCCTATGGAAAGCTTCAAGGGTCAAAGTTTGTTGCCATTCCACGAGCGGGCGCAATTTTGAAGCATGACATGTTGGGTATCCATTTACTCGGCGTAACATTATCTTTCACGATATAGAAAAAAAATTGGACTAACTTTACTGATGTCTTATTTTTTAATTCAAAAAGTGTATTTTTACCCTAAAAATTGTGCTTGTAAGACCGCTGCGCAAATACGGTGGGACATTAAGCAACAACCGCTCTAGGATGTCTGAAAAAAATGTATAATGTTTGGGGGTTCTAAGTAATTTTCTAGCAAAAAAAAAAAAATGATTTTAACTTGTAAACAACAAGTTTGAAAAATAGGCCTGGTCCTTAAGTAGTTAAAGAGGATCTGCACCCTCAACCCCCATTTTTTTTTCTATTTCATCCCCCTTACTTTAAGGTGGTATCTGCAGATTTCAGATACTCACCGATCCAGCAGATCCAGCAATGTCATGCTGAGATCCTCTTATGTCTGGCCACAGCTCTGTCCCACACCACAATGTTCTTTCTGATGTCATAGAGAGGCCCGCTGGCTCTTTCTGGTTCAGTGGGCACTGAGCAGGCCCCCTGATGATGTGCCGATAGGCCCGCCCCCTCTTCCTTTTCTGAATGGAAGACTGTGCCTCCTGGGATATGTGATGTGCATATCCTGGGAGGCACGGTGGACAGTGTGCACATCTTTCGCATAAGGCAACTGACATGCAGGGGAGAGACAGGGCTGGACATTTTTATTAAAAAAGGTAAAAAAAAGTGTCTATCAGATGCCGAACGTGGCTCTAGTCCATGTGGGTTATTCAACTGTAAGTTAAAACTAGCTGTGGAATCCCAGATCAGAAGGCACAGGGGTGAGGTTAACTAGAATAACAGGAGCTGCAGATAAGCTATATTACAATAAACAGGTTCACCTACCAATATACTGGAAGGTGACCATTACACATACAGTAGCAAAGACCTAGCTATCTGGTACTGTGCATGTGAAATAATGGCTTCTAATACCATCTCTATGCTGACTACACCCAAATCTATTTCTCTACCCCTCAGCTCACCCCGTCCGTCTCCTCATGTATCACTAATTTACTGATATATCAGTCTGGATGTCATATCACTTCCTCAAACTATCCAAAACCGAACTTATAATTTTTCCTCCCCCACGTGCCCTTTCCCCTGATCTCTCTGTCAAAATCGATGGCACAACTATAAGCCCATCCCTGCATGCCAAGGTCCTAGGTTTAGTCCTGGACTCTGAACTCACTTTTAAGCCCCACGTATAATCACTGTCCAAATCTTGCCGCCTCAACCTCCACAACAACTCCAAAATATGCCCCTTTCTAACCAATGACACAACAAAGCTCCTAACTCACTCCCTGGTCATCTCTTGCCTCGACTACTGCAACTCCCTTCTCATTGGTCTACCTCTACATAGTCTATCCCCCCCTTTAATCCATCATGATCGCCGCTGCCAGACTCATCCACCTTACCAATCACTCCGTGTCTGCTATTCCTCTCTGCCAATCCCTCCACTGGCTTTCCCTCACCCAACGAATTAAATGCAAAATACTAACAACTACTTACAAAGCCATCCACAACTTAGCCCCTAGCTACATCACTAACCTAGTCTCAAAATACCAGCCTAAGCATTCTCTTTGTTCCTCTCAAGACCTCCTGCTCTCTAGATCTCTAATCACCTCCTCCCACGCTCACCTCCAGGACTTTTCCAGAGCCTCGCCAATCCTATGGAACTCCTTACCCCAATTTGTCCATTTATCTCCAACTCTATTAGCTTTTAGACGAACCCTGAAAACCCTCCTTTTCAAAGAAGCCTATTCTGCCCACACCTAACAACTGTATTTTCATTTTCTCCATCAGCTCATCCCCCACAGTTATTAGCTTTTGTATCACTTGACCCTCCCTCCTATGTTGCAAGCTCTAACAAGCAGGGCCCTCTGATTCTTCTTGTATTGAATTGTCATTTAACTGTACTGTGTGCCCTCATATTGTAAAGCGCTGCGCAAACTGTTGGTGCTATATAAATCCTTTATAATAACAATTATAATAATAATAACAAGGACAGGGCAGAGATACTCTGTCACAAGGATTTAGATATACACTCAGCAGCTGCAGTTAAAGTATGAGATCATAGGAAAACTTGCATAATAGTGCCTTCTAGTTTGGGATATAGCAGCATGGACAGGACATGTGGCTGAGATTTTCTCTTTCTTCACTTCCTCCTTCCAGGTTTTCAAAGTCAACAACCCAGGGACAGGAAGTGCATACATAATATATTTACAGGCATTTACAAATTTAGACTGCAGATGACAGCAGATACCTACATTTATATGATTTTAAGTGATTATAATGCTGGGCAGATATACATGGGATTCCAGAGGTCAGTGTTTGGTATATAAACTGAGCCTGTGCTTGGTTTAAGCTAAATGGCAGCTATTAAGTTAGAGACAATATATTTCCAAAAAAGCATGCTCAAGGAATGGTCTGCTAAAGCAAATCCAGGAATGTGTTATATGCAGAATATCACTCACACTTACATAAAGGTGAACTAGCAACAGAAAAAATATTGTACGTATTATACATTTTATACTACCTGTGACGGGAGTCACTTTGGACATGAGGCCCGTGAAACCCAGAATCTCTTGGGGAGGTTGGGGAACCCTTGTTTCAGCTCCCCATGCACCTCCTATGTCTAAGCCACCCTGTGTCTCTAATAGGGGCACAGGGTGACCGAGAACCCCAGTCTGATCTGTACTAACTGGACTCACTGTACAACCACACTGGAATGTTGTATGTATGTATGCATATATATATTTATTGTCTCATACTATGGTGTGCTCTATGTTGGGTTGTTTGGGGATGTGGCTGTATTCCAACAGCTCTTCCTGCTAATTGGACAGTCTACTGAGGACAAGTTTGAATATCTCTGTGTACCTGTGTTTCAATAAACAGTTACATGTTCAGCTTGTAACTAAGCTAGTCTCATCTGGTTCTTGGCTACAATATATGGCTGTAATATTTGATATCTGAAGGTCCAGATTGGAGGAAGCAGTGTACTGACGGAAGCACTCAAGCGGAGTGTGGGACCTTCCGTTACACTACCCATCAGCATGTTTGTGTGTATACCTTGGTATACAGTACACGGTACTGTATATTAGTCATAGCAATAAAGTTTTTTCTCTGTTTAACACAACTGAACATTCCTCTAACAGCATTTGTGATCAGAAAAAGCTTTACTGACTGTAGCTATTAACTATCTACTAATGCTATGCTGTAATGCATATTACACTATACATTATATTTGCCAATTTTCCCCCTGTGGATAAGAAATGGGAGTGCTAATTAAACTCCTTGGTATAACACAGAAAGCCTACAAAGCACATAGGCAGCTCTGCATTTTTCATATGATCAACAAGGATCTTGCACTTATTGAACAGATATCACAAAACTCTTTCAAAGTTATATTTAACAGACCGAAAAGGAGTAAATAAGAGAAGGTCATTGTTAAGATTTACATACACATTTCCATCAAGTTAATGTTATATTATTGATCATGCCTCTGGCACAGTGCGCCAGCAACTGGTTCCCTAAAGAGAAACCAGTGATGGATTGACACCTCACTGGTTTAACCAGCAAAGGAGATACACTGTAGGCACAGGTGAGCTCTTTGTTAGTGATCTTGTCTCTGACATATTGTAACATTAGTGTGACATTGCACTAACACTTTATCTACACCCCTCAAAACTTTATTCTAACATTTATAATTAAACCCCTCTTGATTAGTAGCAGATAAAGTCACCAAAAGGTACCTGAGAAAGAACAATTTTTGAGCTCCCCAATCAACTGTTGCCCAAATACAGTTTCATTGATAGATAATCTTATTATTTTTATACAGGATTTATATAGCGCCAGCAGTTTACGCAGCGCTTTACAATATAAAAGGGAGACAATACAGTTATAATACAATAAGATACAGGAGGATTAAGAGGGCCCTGCTCAGAAGAGCTTACAATCTAATAGGGTGGGGCAGGTGGTACAAAAGGTTGTAACTGTGGGGAATGAGCTGATGGAAGTGGTGAAAGATTAGTTAGAGACGTTATAAGCTTTCCTGAAGAGATGAGTTTTCAGGGATCGCTTGAAGGTAGCAAGAGTAGGGGATAGCCGAACAGGTGGAGGTAGCGAGTTCTAGAGGATGGGAGAGGCTCTGGAGAAATCCTGGAGATGAGCATGAGAGGAGGAGACGAGAGAGCTTGAGAGTAGGAGGTCTTGAGAAGAGCGGAGAAGATGATTTGGGTGATATTTGGAGACAAGATTGGTGATGTAGCTCGGGGTAGAGTTGTGAATGGCTTTGTATGTTGCGGTTAGTATTTTGAATTTAATTCGCTGGGTGATTGGGAGCCAGTGTAGGGATTGGAGAAGAGGGTTGGCAGACACTGAGCGGTTGGTAAGGTGGATAAGTCTGGCAGCAGCATTCAGGATAGACTGAAGAGGGGATAGCCTATGGAGAGGCAGGCCAATGAGAAGGGCATTGCAATAGTCAAGGCGAGAGATAACAAGGGAGTGAATGAGGAGCTTGGTGCTTTCATTTGTTAAAAAGGGGCGAATTTTAGAGATGTTGCGGAGGTGAATTCTACAAACTTTTGACAACGATTGGATTTGAGGCTGAAATGACAAGTCAGAGTCTAGGATTACACCTAGTACCCTGGCGTGAGGGGAGGGACTGATGGTTGCATTGTTGATTTTGATGAAAAAGTTGTGGAGGGGGGCACGGGCGGGGGGGAATATTAATAGCTCAGTTTTAGAGAGATTTAGTTTAAGGAAGTGGTGCGACATCCATGCTGATATGTCAGTTAGTATGTTAGTAATGCGAGAGGAGACTGAAGGAGTGAGGTGAGGAGTAGACAGATAGATTTGGGTGTCATCAGCGTATAAGTGGTATTGGAAGCCGTGGACGGTTATCAAGTGGCCAAGGGAGGAGGTATAGATAGAGAAGAGAAGGGGTCCAAGAACAGAGCCTTGGGGGACCCCCACAGAATGGGGCAAAGGAGAGTAGGAGACAGAGTTGTAGGTGACACTGAAGGAGCACTGTGATAAATAGGCAGAGAACTATTAACTTTTGTGGTATACTGAAATCTCCCCTCACTTTCAGACTACATAGTTTCAAGTGGAATTTGGAAAATCATTCTGAATGTCTCAGTGCTGGTCAAGCAAGGAAACCACCTGGATATTACAAACCAAAACCATGGTTTGAAATCGTGCTTCCTAACTGTTCTAAAAGTGAGTATTATCCAGTAGGATGGGTCCAGGGCCGGTCCCAGACGGGGTGCACGGGGTGCAGTGCACCCCAGCGCCAGAGAGGTGGGGGCGCTGTAGCGCCAGAGTGCTCCCTTCCCTCCTCCTCCTCTTGTTTGTGTCCTGCGGCGCCTCTCCGCTGGTGTTCTAAGAAAAAAGGCGCTGCTCTATTCAGTGCTCAAGCCCCTCCCTCCTTCAGCCAGTCAAAGATGAGAAGGGAGGCAGAGCGGCTGGTCTCTGTGTGGAGAGAGACCAGCCGTGCAGTGAGTGATGTCGCGCGCGGGGGGGGGGGAGGGGGAGCTGAGCGGTCCTGTCCGTGCTGACACATTCTCCTCCTCCTCTCTGTGTCTCTCAATCCTGCTGTGTACTCTTCTGTTCTCCACCCGGGCGGCGCGGCTGCACACTCTCCTCTCCAGCTGCCGCCCTGGTGTTTTTATGTACTGTACCCTAATGGAGGGGGGGTCTGTGGTAATGGAGTGGGGGTCCTGCCCTGGGGGGTCATTACTAATAGAGGGGGGCTCTGCCTGGGGGGTCTGTAGTAATGGAGGGGGGGCTCTGTCCTGGGGGGGGGGTCTGTACTAATGGAGGGGGGTCCTGCCCTGGGGGGTCTGTAGTAATGGATGGGGCTCTGTCCTGGGGGGTCTGTAGTAATGGAGGGGGCTCTGTCCTGGGGGTCTGTAGTAATGGAGGGGGGGGGGCTCTGTCCTGGGGGGTCTGTACTAATGGAGGGGGGTCCTGCCCTGGGGGGTCTGTAGTAATGGAGGGGGGCTCTATCCTGGGGGGTCTGCAGTAATGGAGGGGGCTCTGTAGTAATGGAGGGGGGGCTCTGTCCTGGGGGGGTCTGTACTAATGGAGGGGGGTCCTGCCCTGGGGGGTCTGTAGTAATGGAGGGGGCTCTGTCCTGGGGGGTCTGTAGTAATGGAGGGGGGCTCTATCCTGGGGGGTCTGTAGTAATGGAGGGGGCTCTGTCCTGGGGGGTCTGTAGTAATAGAGGGGGGCTCTATCCTGGGGGGTCTGTAGTAATGGAGGGGGGCTCTGTCCTGGGGGGGTCTGTACTAATGGAGGGGGGTCCTGTCCTGGGGGGTCTGTAGTAATGGAGGAGGGCCTGTAGTAATGGAGGGGGGTCTGTCCTGGGGGGTCTGTAGTAATGGAGGGGGGCTCTGTCCTGGGGGGTCTAGTAATGGAGGGGGGCTCTGTAGTAATGGAGGGGGGTCTGTCCTGGGGGGTCTGTAGTAATGGAGGAGGGGTCTGTCCTGGGGGGTCTGTAGTAATGGAGGGGGCTCTGTCCTGGGGGGTCTGTAGTAATGGAGGGGGGTCTGTCCTGGGGGGTCTGTAGTAATGGAGGGGGGCTCTGTCCTGGGGGGTCTGTAGTAATGGAGGGGGGTCTGTCCTGGGGGGTCTGTAGTAATGGAGGGGGGTCTGTCCTGGGGGGTCTGTAGTAATGGAGGGGGGTCTGTCCTGGGGGGTCTGTAGTAATGGAGGGGGCTCTGTCCTGGGGGGTCTGTAGTAATGGAGGGGGCTCTGTCCTGGGGGGTCTGTAGTAATGGAGGGGGGCTCTGTCCTGGGGGGTCTGTAGTAATGGAGGGGGGCTCTGTCCTGGGGGGTCTGTACTAATGGAGGGGGCTCTGTCCTGGGGGGTCTGTACTAATGGAGGGGGGGCTCTGTCCTGGGGGTGTCTGTACTATTGGAGGGGGGTCTGTCCTGGGGGGTCTGTACTAATGGAGGGGGGTCTGTCCTGGGGGGTCTGTAGTAATGGAGGGGGCTCTGTCCTGGGGGGTCTGTACTAATGGAGGGGGGGCTCTGTCCTGGGGGCGTCTGTACTATTGGAGGGGGGTCTGTCCTGGGGGGTCTGTAGTAATGGAGGGGGGCTCTGTCCTGGGGGGTCTGTACTAATGGAGGGGGGTCTGTCCTGGGGGGTCTGTACTAATGGAGGGGGGTCTGTCTTGGGGGGGTCTATACTAATGGAGGGGGGTCTGTCCTGGGGGTCGTTACTAATGGAGGGGGGTCTGTCCTGGGGGGTCTGTACTAATGGAGGGTGGGGTCTGTCCTGGGGGGGGTCTGTACTAATGGAGGGGGGTTTTCCTGGGGGGTCTGCTCTGAGTAAGGTCTGTACTGAGGGAGGGGTTTATACTTAGTGCGGGTTCTGCACTGATGGAGGGGGTCTATAGTTAGTGGAGGGGGGTCTGAACTGAGGGGCGACTATAGTTGGTGGAAGGGGGGGTGACCCCAACCCTAGTGATGCCAATACAACTGCGGGCTCTTCTTTCCCCCTTCCCTCTCCCCCCTCCCTCTCCCTCTTGCGCACGCTGCTGTACTAGTGAGCAGCGCTTGCCAGCACAGCTGCCCACTATGTATCTTCCCCTGCCTTCATATACCCAGGGAAGAAACAGAATAGAAAAAGGAGCAGAGAAGAGGATTGTGGGACATGTAGTCCCGAGGACTGGCAGCCCCACTGTAACACGGAAACTGCAGCTCACACAGCATGCTCAGCTAAATGGGGGAGAGAGAGAGAGAGAAAGAGAGCCAGGAGCCGGGAAAGCTTTTAGGGAAGTACACCCAGGACTCCAGAGGGAGAGGACAGTGCTGAGGGAACACCATCAGAGAGAGAACCCTGCTGACCTGCGCCACCAGAGGGAAAGCCACACAGCCTAGCGCCATCCCTGGCAGAGAAAGGAATGGAGTCACTGCCGGAATATAGATCTGGGCTCTACCCAGCGGAGTCGCCACGGGAAATTCAGAGTGAGCTGACTCCTGATCAGAGGAACCATCGCTGTATCGCTGGGTCAGGTGAGAGGGCCGATCGGCCATTATCTACTAACGTTCATAGGAAATGCAGTCTCTGATCATCTCCTGTATTATGTCTGCAGTCTCCGATCATCTCCTGTACTATGTCTGCAGTCTCTGATCATCTCCTGTACTATGTCTGCAGTCTCTGATCATCTCCTGTACTATGTCTGCAGTCTCTGACCATTTCCTGTACTATGTCTGCAGTCTCTGATCATCTCCTGTGTTATGTCTGCAGTCTCTGACCATCTCCTGTATTATGTCTGCAGTCTCTGATCATCTCCTGTATTATGTCTGCAGTCTCTGATCATCTCCTGTACTATGTCTGCAGTCTCTGACCATCTCCTGTACTATGTCTGCAGTCTCTGATCATCTCCTGTATTATGTCTGCAGTCTCTGATCATCTCCTGTACTATGTCTGCAGTCTCTGATCATCTCCTGTACTATGTCTGCAGTCTCTGATCATCTCCTGTATTATGTCTGCAGTCTCTGATCATCTCCTGTACTATGTCTGCAGTCTCTGATCATCTCCTCTATTATGTCTGCAGTCTCTGATCATCTCCTGTATTATGTCTGCAGTCTCTGATCATCTCCTGTACTATGTCTGCAGTCTCTGATCATCTCCTGTATTATGTCTGCAGTCTCTGATCATCTCCTGTACTATGTCTGCAGTCTCTGATCATCTCCTCTATTATGTCTGCAGTCTCTGATCATCTCCTGTATTATGTCTGCAGTCTCTGATCATCTCCTGTATTATGTCTGCAGTCTCTGATCATCTCCTGTACTATGTCTGCAGTCTCTGATCATCTCCTGTACCATGTCTGCAGTCTCTGATCATCTCCTGTACCATGTCTGCAGTCTCTGATCATCTCCTGTACTATGTCTGCAGTCTCTGATCATCTCCTGTACTATGTCTGCAGTCTCTGATCATCTCCTGTACTATGTCTGCAGTCTCTGACCATCTCCTGTACTGTGTCTGCAGTCTCTGATCATCTCCTGTACTGTGTCTGCAGTCTCTGATCATCTCCTGTATTATGTCTGCAGTCTCTGATCATCTCCTGTACTATGTCTGCAGTCTCTGATCATCTCCTGTATTATGTCTGCAGTCTCTGATCATCTCCTGTATTATGTCTGCAGTCTCTGATCATCTCCTGTAGTATGTCTGCAGTCTCTGATCATCTCCTGTATTATGTCTGCAGTCTCTGACCATTTCCTGTACTATGTCTGCAGTCTCTGATCATCTCCTGTATTATGTCTGCAGTCTCTGATCATCTCCTGTACTATGTCTGCAGTCTCTGATCATCTCCTGTACTATGTCTGCAGTCTCTGATCATCTCCTGTGTTATGTCTGCAGTCTCTGACCATCTCCTGTATTATGTCTGCATTCTCTGATCATCTCCTGTATTATGTCTGCAGTCTCTGATCATCTCCTGTATTATGTCTGCAGTCTCTGATCATCTCCTGTATTATGTCTGCAGCCTCTGATCATCTCCTGTACTATGTCTGCAGTCTCTGACCATCTCCTGTACTATGTCTGCAGTCTCTGACCATCTCCTGTACTATGTCTGCAGTCTCTGATCATCTCCTGTACTATGTCTGCAGTCTCTGATCATCTCCTGTACTATGTCTGCAGTCTCTGATCATCTCCTGTATTATGTCTGCAGTCTCTGATCATCTCCTGTACTATGTCTGCAGTCTCTGATCATCTCCTCTATTATGTCTGCAGTCTCTGTTCATCTCCTCTATTATGTCTGCAGTCTCTGATCATCTCCTGTACTATGTCTGCAGTCTCTGATCATCTCCTGTATTATGTCTGCAGTCTCTGATCATCTCCTGTACTATGTCTGCAGTCTCTGATCATCTCCTGTACCATGTCTGCAGTCTCTGATCATCTCCTGTACTATGTCTGCAGTCTCTGATCATCTCCTGTACTATGTCTGCAGTCTCTGATCATCTCCTGTACTATGTCTGCAGTCTCTGATCATCTCCTGAACTGTGTCTGCAGTCTCTGATCATCTCCTGTACTGTGTCTGCAGTCTCTGATCATCTCCTGTATTATGTCTGCAGTCTCTGATCATCTCCTGTACTATGTCTGCAGTCTCTGATCATCTCCTGTATTATGTCTGCAGTCTCTGATCATCTCCTGTATTATGTCTGCAGTCTCTGATCATCTCCTGTAGTATGTCTGCAGTCTCTGATCATCTCCTGTATTGTGTCTGCAGTCTCTGACCATCTCCTGTACTATGTCTGCAGTCTCTGATCATCTCCTGTATTATGTCTGCAGTCTCTGACCATGTCCTGTACTATGTCTGCAGTCTCTGATCATCTCCTCTATTATGTCTGCAGTCTCTGATCATCTCCTCTATTATGTCAGCAGTCTCTGATCATCTCCTGTACTATGTCTGCAGTCTCTGATCATCTCCTGTACTATGTCTGCAGTCTCTGATCATCTCCTGTACCATGTCTGCAGTCTCTGATCATCTCCTGTACCATGTCTGCAGTCTCTGATCATCTCCTGTACTATGCATGCAGTCTCTGATCATCTCCTGTACTATGTCTGCAGTCTCTGATCATCTCCTGTATTATGTCTGCAGTCTCTGATCATCTCCTGTACTGTGTCTGCAGTCTCTGATCATCTCCTGTACTGTGTCTGCAGTCTCTGACCATCTCCTGTACTGTGTCTGCAGTCTCTGATCATCTCCTGTACTATGTCTGCAGTCTCTGACCATCTCCTGTACTATGTCTGCAGTCTCTGATCATCTCCTGTATTATGTCTGCAGTCTCTGACCATCTCCTGTATTATGTCTGCATTCTCTGATCATCTCCTGTATTATGTCTGCAGTCTCTGATCATCTCCTGTATTATGTCTGCAGTCTCTGATCATCTCCTGTACTATGTCTGCAGTCTCTGACCATCTCCTGTATTATGTCTGCAGTCTCTGATCATCTCCTGTACTGTGTCTGCAGTCTCTGATCATCTCCTGTACTATGTCTGCAGTCTCTGACCATCTCCTGTACTGTGTCTGCAGTCTCTGATCATCTCCTGTACTGTGTCTGCAGTCTCTGATCATCTCCTGTATTATGTCTGCAGTCTCTGATCATCTCCTGTACTATGTCTGCAGTCTCTGATCATCTCCTGTATTATGTCTGCAGTCTCTGATCATCTCCTGTATTATGTCTGCAGTCTCTGATCATCTCCTGTAGTATGTCTGTAGTCTCTGATCATCTCCTGTATTATGTCTGCAGTCTCTGACCATCTCCTGTACTATGTCTGCAGTCTCTGATCATCTCCTGTATTATGTCTGCAGTCTCTGATCATCTCCTGTACTATGTCTGCAGTCTCTGATCATCTCCTGTACTATGTCTGCAGTCTCTGATCATCTCCTGTACTATGTCTGCAGTCTCTGATCATCTCCTGTATTATGTCTGCAGTCTCTGATCATCTCCTGTACTATGTCTGCAGTCTCTGATCATCTCCTCTATTATGTCTGCAGTCTCTGATCATCTCCTGTATTATGTCTGCAGTCTCTGATCATCTCCTGTACTATGTCTGCAGTCTCTGATCATCTCCTGTACTATGTCTGCAGTCTCTGATCATCTCCTGTACCATGTCTGCAGTCTCTGATCATCTCCTGTACCATGTCTGCAGTCTCTGATCATCTCCTGTACTATGTCTGCAGTCTCTGATCATCTCCTGTATTATGTCTGCAGTCTCTGATCATCTCCTGTACTGTGTCTGCAGTCTCTGATCATCTCCTGTACTGTGTCTGCAGTCTCCGACCATCTCCTGTACTGTGTCTGCAGTCTCTGACCATCTCCTGTACTGTGTCTGCAGTCTCTGACCATCTCCTGTAATATGTCTGCAGTCTCTGATCATCTCCTCTATTATGTCTGCAGTCTCTGATCATCTCCTGTATTATGTCTGCAGTCTCTGATCATCTCCTGTACTATGTCTGCAGTCTCTGATCATCTCCTGTACTATGTCTGCAGTCTCTGATCATCTCCTGTACTATGTCTTCAGTCTCTGATCATCTCCTGTACTATGTCTGCAGTCTCTGATCATCTCCTGTACTATGTCTGCAGTCTCTGATCATCTCCTGTACTATGTCTGCAGTCTCTGATCATCTCCTGTATTATGTCTGCAGTCTCTGACCATCTCCTGTACTATGTCTGCAGTCTCTGACCATCTCCTGTACTATGTCTGGGGGCTCTTTCTAACAGACTCTCTAACAGAAGCCCTCTCTGTGTGCATCAGAGAGACTCCCCTCCAGGTCTCATTAGTGTACCCTCTTCCTGTATTTTCTTTATTAAAAGATCACAGGAGGATCCCAGGGTAACAAAGACTTCTTAGGGGAGCATCTCTGTGTTTGGGTCGTTGCCATAGAAACATTTGTAAAGGGGAGGAGTTGGTAAGATGACCACGCCCATGTGGGGGCGCCAGAAATATTTCTGCACCCAGGCGCCGGTGACCCTAGGATCGGCCCTGGATGGGTCCCAGCACTACCTCAACTCACATCTAGCGCCAATAAGCTCCTAAGTTTCATAGGAACCCTGTGCAGCTGCACAGACTACATAAATGGTTTCTGACACCTAGGTGTCTGAACCAATGTTGAATGATTGTCTACTATGTGGTATAATTATTCTTGATACTGTATGGCAGGGGTAGGAAAACTTCTGCCCTGCAGCTGTTGTGGATCTACATGTCCCACGAGGCATTGCAAGACTGACAGTTAACAGCATGACTCACATAGGCAGAAGCATGATCAGCTTGTAGTTCTGAAACAGCTGGAGGGTCGCAGTTTGCCCCCTCTGCTTCTATGGGCGTATATTATTACCTGTGATCAAAAATATTATACCAAAAATAATTTTGTCTGTAAGTCAATAGGGGGCTTTACATTTTATTGTAGACAGCCGGCATTTTATCTGCAATTTTTACAGCCCCTATATTGGTGGGACAGTATATTACATTGCTAAAAAACAAAAACAAGGATTGTTATTACTGTAGGTGCGTTATTTACAGTTGTCAGAACTGCATACTATCCATATAACTATTGTGATTACTTCTGGGTTTTTCACTACAAAGACCTGCTTTGTACGTTAGCCCAGACAGTATTCTGGTTTCCAGTACTGACCAAGTTAAATAGTTTTTCATCAAGGGTGTGATGGCCATCAGTCTAAACTAGGATTCCTCCAGAGGTTGCTAGGGGTTTCCTGTACTGTGGTCGATTGACCTTCTATCTGATGGTATCTGTCTAGTTCTTGGACTAACTTGGTACTTGGAATAGCCAGACACATGACACCAATGTTGTTTTTAGCTGTCTGAAAGAGATTCTGGCCACCACTGAAAAGGTTGAAACCTAATGATTGGTTTTAGAACGGGTTCCCCAAGACCAGAAAATTATTTAAAGGGGTTCTCTGGGATAAAATATTTTTTTTAAAAAAAGGCTAGTCTATATAGATACTTAAAGGGGTTGTAAAGATATACATTTTTTCACCTTAATGCATTCTATGCATTAAGGTGAAAAAACTTTTGACAATACCGCCGCCCCCAGCCCCCCCGTTTTACTTACCTGACACCTCGAAACTCAGCTGCACGCTCCCGACCTCCATTTCACCGCTCAGCCTGGTCGCTGATTGGCTATGGTGGATGGATTGAAAGCAGCGCAGCCATTGGCTCGCGCTGCTGTCAATCACATCCAATGACGCGGCGCACCGGGGGGGCGGGGCCGAGTGATACAGCGAGTGGCTATAGCCGCAGGCTGTATCACGGGAGCGCGCCCGCAATAACTAACCACCATGCGAGGGAGCTTGCATTAAGGTGGTTAGTTCTTGCGGGGAGGAGCCGAAACAGCCGCCGAGGGACCCCAGAAGAGCAGGTTCGGGGCCACTCTGTGCAGAACGAGCTGCACCTTGAAGGTAAGTATAACATGTTTGTTATTTAAAAAAAAAATAAATGACCTTTACAACCCCTTTAATTCCATTGATTGCTGTATCAATCCAGATATTGCCTCCCAACATGATTTACAATGGCCCAGGATTTCTCAAAGAAAGATGCATTTATTTTGTTAAATAGAACTGAGGCATTACCAGTGAAATGCTCATTTATTACCTCTTATTAGTTGTAGACATAACAGGAAAAGCCGTTTTTATTTCACTGAGTACTGTATGTAATTACAGCCCATTTATCAGCATATAACTCACATGTCAAAAGATATATCGTAATACGGCTTTGTTTTTGTAACTGTTCTGTAGGTACACACGTTTTTATTTCTGGTTGGTGTGAGTGGAAGACACTTGTCAGTTTGTTTAGAAATATTTAATTATAATCAGGTAGTGTAAATCTTCATCTTTATAGGTCTGGTGAGTCACTAAGTTAGTTCACTTTTCATTTTACTCTGATAGAACTAATATGAACTAATAAGGTTATACTAGCTTACATGTTAATATTTAGTTTCCTGCTTGGGATGCTGATATTTTTTAACTGTCTATCACTGTGTTTGGAAACGTTTTAATGGTTTATAAGCTGAATTTATGTTTTCGTTTCTGCAGTTTTAGAAACTACAACAATAGAAACTTTATGAATTGCCAGCCTGCCTCTAGTAGGTTGACGTTCCTTTCCTCACTCTTGATATATTATTTATTACAGGTTCTTTTACAGCACCTTCAATTTACACAGCACTTTACATATATATTTATGTATATATTATTATAGTATATATATTGCACATTCACCCCTGCCTTGACAGAACTTACAAGGTCTCTAACTTACATTCACACATACTAGGTCAAATTTAGTCAGGAGCCAATTAACCTGCAAGCATGTCTCTGGAGTGTGGGAGTAAACCCACACAAGTACAGGGAGAACATGCAAACTCCAGGCAGGCTGTGGAGACAATTCCCCTATTAGTCTCCAAAAAACAGGAAAATGGACAATCTCGGTACCGATTGGACAGAATACACATTGAATAAAGTAAAGGTTTTTTTATTTATACACGAAGATAAAACCAGAGTATCCAAATAAAGATAGGAACATAATTTCCAATGTTCATATTAAAACAATATTTCAAAAACAGACTGTCTATACATGTGTGTCACTGATACTTATGCCACGTACACATGACCGGTTTTGCCGTCGGAATAAACTCCGAAGGTTTCTCCGATTGAATTCCGCTCAAGCGGTCTTGCATACACACGGTCACACCAAAGTCCGACCGTCCAGAACGCGGTGACGTACAACACATACAACGGGACTAGAAAAAGGAAGTTCAATAGCCAGTAGCCAATAGCTTCCATCTCGTACTTGCTTCAGAGCATGCACCGTTTTTGGTCCGTCGGAACAGCATACAGACGAGCGGTTTTCCCGACAGGAATTGGTTCTGTCGTAAATATTTAGAACATGTTCCATTTCTAGGTTCGTCAGAATTTTTGAAAAAAAAAGTCAGCTGAGGCATACACACGATCGGAATAGACGATGAAAAGCTTCCGTCGGACTTTAGTGTGCTCCAAAATGGAGACAAGAGGTACAGTAGGTCCTCACAGGACATGTACTTCTCTACATGTTTTGTGGGGGTTCTACCGCTTCATCAGGAGGATAATATCTGGAACTGAGTAGCAAGGTATACCGCTGCTGCTTACCCATAGACCAACACACAGAGCCAAAGTCAAAGCACCGCCGACGTTCCCCTACAGCGGATATGGGGGACATGTACAGGTGGATGGATTGGTCCCCTGTAGCAATTATATAACAATATATACAGTATCTCACAAAAGTGAGTACATCCCTCACATTTTTGTAAATATTTTATTATATCTTTTCATGTGACAACACTGAAGAAATTACACATTGCTACAATGTAAAGTAGTGAGTGTACAGCTTGTATAACAGTGTAAATTTGCTGTCCCCTCAAAATAACTAAACACATAGCCATTAATGAATAAACCGCTGGCAACAAAAGTGAGTACACCCTAAGTGAAAATGTCTAAATTGGGCCCAATTGGCCATTTTCCCTTTCCGTTGTCATGTGACTGATTAGTGTTACAAAGTCTCAGGTGTGAATGGGGAGCAGGTGTGTTAAATTTAGTGTTATCGCTCTCACTCTCTCATACCAGTCACTGGAAGTTCAACATGGCACCTCAAGGCAAAGAAATCTCTAAAGGATGTGAAAAAAGAATTGTTGCTCTACATAAAGATGGTCTAGGCTATAAGAAGATTGCCAAGACTGAGCTGAGCTGAGACCGCTGGACATCACCCTGGAAATCTATAAAATGTAAAAAGGGTCACAATCAGGCTAGGGTAAATCAAACAGTTCTGGAAAACCATACAGCAAAAGTAATAAATGTTGGCCGATGGACCCATAGTGGGTTGCAAAGAGGCTATATTATAGCCATAGCTTACCTAGATATTCAGTGTTCAGAGTGTCCACCTTGGTCGCCCGGTCTGGCAATGCGCATGTGTAAGGAATCATGCACCTCATGCATGCACAGATTGCGGCTGAAGATGGAGGTGTCAATGGGCTCAAGTGACCTGCTCCTGCTCCTCGTATGGACAGGCCCCCTAAATTATTAATATAATTTATTCAACAATTAAATATCAACAACCTGAACCTACACTTTTTTTTTTTTTAACAGAAATTTTTTTATTGAACAAATCAGCATTACAATACAAAATGAGTTAGTACATTCAGTACAAAAAGAATAAAGACAGTAAGATCTACCTTCATCCGGTAGCCACTATTTATCAAACATTCCAGCTGTGCAGATGTGAGATGTATCACCCAACAGCATAGCTTAATGCATTATAGTATTATAAAATCTTAGGTAACATTATGTAAATAATCAGTATTCAAATAAACCTGGGCGGGGGGGGGGGGGGGAAGGAATGGGGGTGGGGAGGGGGGAGGGGATGGAAGGGGATGAGGGGGGGGAGCCAGGACAGAAGGAGAATAAACATGGGATAGAAAATGTCCTCCAATGTGTTTCGCGTCATAATTAGGAGGTAGGGGGTTCAGGGTCCCCGGAAGCATCTACCCAAGAGGACCAGATTTTATCAAGTTTCCCTGGGCATTGCCTACTTTCATATGTCATTCTATATAGAGGGAGTACCAAGTTAACGGACCTTTTCCACGAGGCTAGAGTAGGAGGCTCTACCAGTTTCCATCTGGAGTAAAATTTCACGTCTAGCATAATATAATGAGAAGGTAAGACACAATTTACTATACCTGTCTCCCTCAACATCTTCCAAATAGCTGAGTAATAATATCTGAGGATCAACCGGTATATTTAAACCTGTGACATTGCCCAGTGTGGAGGCCACTTCTGTCCAGAAGGGTCGGAGTTTGGGACAGGACCAGACCATGTGCCAGAAGGTGCCCACCTCCTGCCTGCATCTTTGGCAGTTGGGATCTCTTTGATGGTAAATGCGCGCCAATCTCTGTGGGGTGAAATATATGTGTAGGAACTTAAATTGTACGAATCTATCTTTTGCAGCGATCATGGAAGGAATGTAGGAAATCAAACAGTCCTTCCACTCTTCCTCGTCCAAAGAAGGAATAACCATCCTCCACTTTTCCCAGGTTTTAGTCAATTTGGTATCATACTCTACTGTAAGGTATAGATATAGTGTTGAGAGAGGTTTCCCCATCACACTGGAAATCAAGACCCGTTCAATGGAGTCAGGTTCCAAAGTGAGGGGGACAGGGAACTGTGCTTCAAAGGCGTGCTTCAGCTACCAGTACCTGAATTGAAAGGAGGACGGAATAGCAAACGACTGCCTCAGAGCCTGAAAAGTCATAAGCCTACCGTCCTGAACTATATGTTTTAAGGTAAGGATTCCCTTCTTTGCCCATAGAGAGGGGTCCGGCATACTATAAAAGTGAGGAAGCATAGGGTTACCCCAAAGGGGCATGTGTGGTGAAATGTGATTAGGTTTCCCGTATTTCTTCCTAGCCTCCTGCCAGACCCTCACGGTGGTTCGCATCAGAGTTGTCATGGACAAACTGGCCCTAAGTCCACGAAACGGGAGATTGCTCAGGGCAGTGAAGGATCCCAGAATGGCTGCTTCCAGAGTGAACGCTGGATTCTGTGTGGGCTGGGAGAACCACCACTGAATCGTGACCAGAACGGCCGCCCAATAATTTGAAAATTCGGCAGTGCCAGTCCACCCCCCGAAAGTGGGAGATATAGGATCTGTTTGGCCACCCTAGGTGGCCTCCCCTCCCAGACAAAGTGTATCAGCAGACTCTCCAACCTCCGGAAAAAAGTCCTGGGAATGTGTATGGGGGTGTTGCGGAAGAAATATAGATATTTGGGAAGGTAAATCATTTTTAGCAGATTGACTCTGCTGACAGGCGGTCAATGGAAGGGAACGCCATGCAGCACACCTAGCCGTTAGACGTGTCATGAGTGGTCGCAGATTGTTTTCCAGATAGTCCTGGACTTTACCACTAATTTTAATCCCTAGGTATTTGAAGTCATCTACCCATTTGAGCTGCGGATGTGGCACCCTAGGGGTCGAGGGATGGAGCGGGAAAAGAACCGACTTGTCCCAATTGATGCGAATCCCCGAGTACCCGCCGAATCGATTAATTAGTTCCAGTGCAGCCTGTAAAGAGGACGATGCATCCGCTAAATAAAGCAGAGCATCGTCCGCATACAGCGATATCTTTTCCTCGATTGGACCTACCTGGAGACCCCTTACACCAGGATCCCCCCTCAGCAATATAGCCAGGGGCTCCATTGCCAGAGCAAATAAGCCCGGGGAGAGGGGACAACCCTGTCTCGTGCCCCGAGATAATTGGAACTTCCCTGATAGGCAGCCGTTGGTACGAATTCTAGTGGAAGGGCTATGGTATAGCATGCAGAGCCAGTTAGTGAATCCCGGGCCAAACCCAAATCGTGAGAGCACCTCCCATAGGTAGCCCCACTCGGCGGAGTCAAAAGCCTTCTCTGCGTCGAGTGAGGCCACCGTTCCTTTAGTCTTCTCGTCTGCCCTGTCTATGTGTGTATGAAGGCGTCTGATATTGATGTCAGTGCCTCTTCCGGGCATGAAGCCTGTTTGGTCCCTGTGGATCAGGGCAGTAATGACCAAATTAAGCCTATTGGCCAAAACTTTTGCATCCACATTCAGAAGGGATATGGGGCGATATGAGGAGCATAATGTGGGATCTTTCCCTGGCTTGGGGATCACCACTATAATCGCGTCACTCCAGGAGTTTCTCGAGGCGCGTTGATGCAGAGAAGAGGCCCTGAAGTTTATCAACTAGTTCTATAGCATATTGTTTGTAAAACTCCACAGGGATGCCATCGGGTCCCGGAGTTTTCCCTGCTTGCATTGATTTAAGTGCCTGGATTATCTCTAAGGACGTAATTGGGGCGTCGAGTTTGTCACGATACGTTACCGTAAGAGTTGGGATATCGATGTCATCTAGATATGCTACCAAATTCTCCCTTTCATAGTCTGCCCTGGACTTGTAGAGGGATTCGTAAAACTCCGCAAAACAACGATTGATCCCCTCTGGTGTGTGGGTCAGCTGTCCCGAGGAGTCCCTGATATGTGAGATGCTCATCCCTCCCGCCTGCTCTCTAGAGAGCCAGGCCAACAGACGGCCTGACCGCTCTCCCTGCTCAAAGATCCGTTGGGATTGAGCCAGCATTTTCTTCTGGGTAAGAGAGGTATGGAGACGAATAACCTCCTTCGTCATAAGTTGTAACTGTGAATAGTGTATAGGGTCTCGAGTACGAGCAAAAAGAACCTCTGCACTACTCGCCTCTCTCTCAGCCTTTATCAAGTCTGCCTTACGTTCCATGCGAACTCTGGCAATGATGGTCTGATAATGTCCCCTCGTCGTGGCCTTAAAGGCATCCCACACAACTGTGTGGTCAGCTGAGCCTACATTAACCACCCAAAAGTCAATCAACTCAGTTCTGAATTGGGAGTCCACAGCAGTGTCTGAAATCCAGAATCTAGAGAGCCTCCATATCTTGTCTACTGAGCCCAGGGAGAGGTCCAATGACAACAGCAAGGGTGCGTGATCAGAGATTCCCCTAGGCAATATTTGTATGTCTGTGACCCGTGGGAGGACCGGGCTCCCAGCAAAGAATAAGTCTATATGGGAAAATGTTCCATGAGAGGCCGAATGGCATGTGAACGCCCTGGCCTGGGGGTGTCTCCACCTCCAAACATCTGTCAGGTATCTGCCCACTCAGCCAACCCAGGGCAATGATGTCCCGCAGTCGTCAATCTGTCAAGAACCGGGTCAGGGACCAAATTAAAGTCACCCAGCATGATATTATTGTCAGATGCAAAGTCGGCCATTTTGCTGGTGATCTGATTGAGCACCAGCAAGGAAGCCGGCGGGGGCAAATACAAGCCCACAATGGTCCATGTTAGAGAGTATATTTTATCATGGATAATAACATACCGTCCATCAGGGTCCAGGGCCAAATCCAAGAGCCGGAAAGGAAGGGATTTCAGTATCAGGATAGTAACACCCCTGGAAAAACTGGAGTGTGGAGTGGTAGTGGTAGCCCACCCATGGTTTTTTAAGGGCCAGAACCCTACTTCCAAATAGGTGCGTTTCTTGGAGCACACATATATGTGGGTTATAAGCTTTAATGAATTGAAACACCAGGGAGCGCTTAACCGGGGAGTTCAATCCCCTGGTGTTCCAGGAAATAATATTAAGGGAGGACATGGTTACTAGAGATGATAAGAATATTAGGATCAGTATAGGTCACGGCTCCTGAATTGGACCCCCGAACCCAAAACGGACACATTTGGAAACAATGCAATGCTGATAAATCAATTATTTTAGTGCAAATATAGAACAAAAACAAAACCAAACTAAAAACAAACATAGGAGCCCAATATCTATAGTAAATTGAGCTAGCCCCGTAAGGGGAACTTAAACCCACCCCCCTCCCCACCCAACCCCCCCAAACTGAGGCGGGTTTCAATCCCAAACCGATTCAGCTCGCCGGCTGCAACAGGGGGTCCGTGGAAGAGGTGAGCCTTACCCCCCAAGACTTCCTACGGGGGGGGGGGTAAGCAGCAGTTCAAGCAGCTTTCCAGGTGTAAGATCTCCGCTGTTGTAATATAACAGGCTGTGAGGATGTAAGAGTCAACCAGAGAAAAGTAAACTATGTTGCATCCCCACAGTAAAGTCGATCCAGCAAAAGGAGGACACATAGCATGAACCCTAGTGCTCCGCGAAAGGGAGCAGGTAAGAGCAAAGGAACTTCTTATCTCAACAGTCTCCTGACCATATCCTTCAGCAGGGGCACAAACTTAGATGTTTCTGGTAGGGATAATTAGCTACCCCATCAAGTCCGCACACACCATGGGTTTAAACTGGGCATAACAAGTGCAACAGAACTAAGCATCCATGGGGTAATTCTTGTGGAAACTCAGACCTGAGCCCAGGTCACCGTGAATAAGCAATGAAAGGAGGTCAAGCGGCACATACTGGTTAGTCGGTCAACGGATCTGTGGTAACGAGTCCAGCCAGGTAGAGGCCTCTCTTGGTGTACTAAAGAATCGAGTTGTCTCGCCGTCTTGGACTCTCAGGCGAGCAGGGAAGAGTACACTGTAGCGAATGCTGCGTGATCTTAATGCCGCTTTGATTTGATCGAAAGATTTCCTGAGCTTCTGGGTCTCCACCGAGTAGTCAGGGAAGAACATCAACTTAGCATTTTGGTATCTGAGGTCCCCAACATTTCTGGAAGCGCGGAGGACTTTGTCTCTGTCTCTGAAGTTGAGGAGACGGAGAATGAAGGTGCGGGGAGGGGATCCAGGAGGCCCCGGCTTAGGCGGAATGCGGTGTGCCCTCTCAACCGTGTATTAGGGGGACCAACGGGCCTCGGGCCCCTCCGCCCCCTCTGGTAAACCAATAATGTGAAGGTTGTTGCGCCGATTTCTGTTCTCCGCGTCTTCGGCTCTGTATTCTAGGGCCTTTACTTTGGTTTGAAGTGTGCGGAGAGCTACTCCATGCTCTGCCATAGTGTCTTCAGTGGTGCTCAGTCTTTGCTCCGACTCAGTGACTCGCGACCTGAGTTTGTCTATATCTTGGCGGATTAGTCCCATATCCAACTGAACAGCCTAAATTTTTGTTGTGAGCGTTAATTGGCAAGTGGCGATGGCCACCATTATGTCCGCCAGCCAGGGGGGTCGGGAGTCATCCGACTCCATGAGGCTCGTCTGTGAGGCTCTATGGGCGAGGCGGGTGGAATGAGCCACTGGACAGGAGTAGGTGGGTGTCTGAGGGGAATCCGACTGTGGCGGAAAGGTCAGTTTTTTGCCCCCTTTACTATACTTTGCGCTAGAGTTCCTGCGCCTCATTCAGATGTCCGGGGTCTTGCGCTGGGCAATAATCAGTAGGTATCTGTGGGAGCCTAACGGAGGGACAGGGATAGTCAAACGGTGAGTGCAGTGTAGCATGTATCCCTCCTGACAGATCCCCCCCCCACCTGCGGCCTATTGATTACAAGAGCTGTCTCTAGACTTCCAGGGGTCCACAGGGGTTTGCAGTCCGTCCCCAGCCTATCTCACTCAGGGTGTCTGGGGTGGGGGATGCCTCAAGCCCTCTCCGCTGCCCAGAAGGCACTCACCCGTCCTCTCAAGCCACCCTGTTCCAGGCCCAGGGCTCTATCTCAACCCCAGGCTGGTCCAGAGTCTGTGGGCCATCAGGAAAGGCCGCGGCTGCAGCCTAGTATCTCGTGGGAGGAGAGACTGGTCGGGGATCGGCCTGTATCCCAGCAAGGCCCAATTTTCCGACCTCCGTCCGTGGCCTGTGGCGACCCGGGATTTCCGGTCTGTAGGGCCGATCGCGCCAAGGGTCCTCCGGCTCGCGGCGGGGCCCGTCAGGAAAGGCAGCGGCTGCGGCCTAGTCGTCCGAGGTAGGCCGAGAAATGTCCGGACAGGATGCCGATCGCGGCCTGGGGGTGAAATCTTCGCTCCCCGCAGCAGTCAGGAGCCTCCTGAGCAGCCAGGTGGTATTTCCAGGAATTTTTATTGTTGATGGATCCGGATTTTGGATTTAGAAAAGGGGCGCTCTCAGAAAAAGCTGCTGCTCACAGCGCCATCTTGGCCACGCCCCCTGAACCTACACTTTACCTTTAGCCACGATGACAAATCTCCTTTTTGGATTTGATGATCATCAAACAGCCAGATAGGACAATTAGCACCAACTTGTACCAGAAACCCACAGCCGGTAACACACTGTTACATGCTTCTATCGCACATCCAAGACCCCTTGTTCGCAGTATTCCTTACGTGCAGTATCTGCAGTTGCACAGGAACTGAACGGAGACATTTTTTTTGTATACAATCAAATTTGTTACGCGAACGTCTCCTTCTCAGGGGCTATTCGCGAACCAATCCTAGGAAGGCTGTCAATCGAGCTTTGGCCCGTACTAGAATTTCTTTGCTATATGACCCCCCAAAACCTAAGCAATCAGACACGTTTATTTTGATTACGAGATTCTCGGCCCATCATCACCAACTCCGAACCATTTTATCTGACCATTTATCTGACCATTGGCACTTGTTAGCTGACCATCATATTCTGTATGTCAGGACAACTCCCGAATTTTTTTTTTGCAGAGCCACCTCCCTTAGGGTACCCTTAGGGATCGGCTGACCACTAGTCACTATAGAACTAACATGTGACTTCCAGTTTCCTGGAAGTCACGTGATGTGCGTAGTGACGCCATACGCGTTTTGTCATAGACGTCTATGATGAAACGTGTACGGCATCACTACGCACATCACATGACTTCCAGGAAACTGAGTGAGTGGGTGGAACGCAGGTGGAGTGCACGCTGCCCACCCATAGCCTGGTCACCTTATGCTCTGTACCGGCAAGTGCAGCCCCTTATGGGATATGGAATTACGTTGCATGAACTGCATTTTTTGTCTGTTTGCTGTTATATATTTTTACAATTTTTTAATAAACGGATGTTTTGGAAATACTGCACTATGGGAGCCAATTTCTCTTTTTTATGAGGATTATGAATATTTACATTTACTACAACTCGGATATCCCAAGGCTGCTCGAGGAACTGCAGAGACTGACACCAGTGGTTACCTGCCTACCTTAAGGAGTTACATGCGTATTACCCCTGTAGAGGTAGTAGGAGCTGGTGAGTGGGGACCCTTGAGGGGGAGCACGCAAGTCATCTGTCAAGATTCTGTGAGCACTAAAGTCATCTGCTACAATTCTTCTAAGCACGAACAGTCACTTTCACTGGGATGAATGCACTTATGTGTTTTTTATATACGTTGCGATAAATTGCATTTTGGTGCGATTTTTTTAATTTTGGTGCGATTTTTTTTTTTTTTTTAATATTTTTTTCTGTTTTTTGTTTTTTGTTTTTTTGTTTTCTGGGTCTACATAGATTTTGAATTTAGGGTTTGGACACTATATGTACTGTTATAAGCAGAGGATCACTCTACTGTCATGCAACTTATGTTTGGATTTTATATGCATTGATATAAGGAGAGGATTCATTATCATTTACACAAAGTATTATGGGATCCACTAATTTATAAAGTTTAATTACATTTTTGGTGATAAGTTTTCCTGTGTAGGATTGGTGCCCACACTCAGAGGGCTTTAGCATTTACCTACTGGTGTAGGTGAGCTATCATAATTATCACACTACCACTTTTCTGTTAACTGTTTTGTTGTAATTATTATCACAATATCACTGTGTTTTTTAATTACTTAGCCACTAAAGAGTGATCTGGTAGATCACTATTTGGCACACAGGTAGCGCCACTCACCCCTCTCATCCTCTTTCTTTTATAATTTAGAGCCCTCCTACGGGGGGCTATTTGGGGAGGCTGCAACCTTCATACACTTCCTAAGCGCAGACCATCTTAACCTATTTACTTTTAATGCCCACGTTGCCCTTGGGTACTTGAAGGCACCACATACAGACTACCTGGTGAAATATTTTCACCAGGTACCCTTGACAATTGTGGCACGACAGGGGTTATATACCTAATGATTTGTGATTGCAATGCCTTCTACGTGGGGAAAACTATCCGGGAGCTCTGTCAACAGATTGGCGATCATTTATACTACTCTGCCAATGGGAAACTTACTACTATAGGCCGTCACATTGGACTATACCATAGATTTGATCCCCAAGTGAAATAACATTTTTTGTTTTGGAAGTTGTACATGGTAATTTCATACCTTGGTTATACTGTTTTTTCTTGGCAATTTATAGCAATGAAGGCACTGCCGCTTTAAGACACGTCCACACATGAGCTGCATTATTGGTTACGCTCCTTTCTTTTTCCTTTGGTGGATATGCGATTTCCCTTGTAGGGGTGCGACACTCTTGCTCATTGAGACCCCCTACTTGCATCAGCTGCAGATTGGGCCTTCCGGCCCTTCGGCCATGATCTGTGCGCATTGCGAGGGGTCAGAACTGGCAACGTCACGCGCTTTCGACGGGTGGCGTGGATCATGATCGCCGGGTTGGGGTCTTTTTAAACAGGCTGAGGCCTTCTTATCATTGCAGTGAATGCCTGCCCAAGGGGAAACACTCAACACTGGATTTCTAGTTAAGATATGGCTATATTATAGCCTCTTTGCTACTCATTATGGATCCATCAGCCAACATTTATTACTTTTACTGGATGGTTTTCCAGAACTGTTGGATTTACCCTAGCCTGGTTGTGATCCTTTTACATTTTATAGATTTCCAAGGTGATGTTCAGAAGTCTCAGCTCAAGCACCATGCACTGTTCCCAGCCATATCTCCCTCCTCTGGATTATATGTAGGGCTAGTGTATTTTTAAACTACAGAGGACCAATCCATCCACCTGTACATGTCCCCCATACCTGCCATAGGGGAATGTCGTGGTGCCTCAAATTTGACTCTGTGTGTTGGTCTATGAGTAAGCGGAAGCGCTCTGTCTTTCCCCATGTATCAAATGTGCCTATTATAATTTACTGCCGTTTTGTTTTTTTGATTACTATGTATTATCTTGTTACTCTGTTCGAGATATTATCCTCCTATTGAAGCAGTAGAACCCCGCAAAACATGTAGAGGAGTACATGTCCTGTGAAGACCCACTATACCTCTTGTCTCCATTTTGGACCACACTAATGCCCCATACACACGGTCGGATTTTCCAACGGAAAATGTGCGATCGGAGCGTGTTGTCGGAAATTCCGACCGTGTGTGGATTCCATCTGACTTTTTCCATCGGATTTTCCGTCACACAAAGTTTGAGAGCAGGCTATAAAATTTTCCGACAACAAGATCCGTTGTCGGAATTTCCGATCGTGTGTACACAAATCCGACGCCCAAAGTGCCATGCATGCTCAGAATAAATAAAGAGATGAAAGCTATTGGCTACTGCCCCGTTTATAGTCCCGATGTACGTGTTTTACGTCACCGCGTTCAGAATGATCGGATTTTCCGACAACTTTGTGTGACCAAGACAAGTTTGAGCCAACAAATCCTAGGATTTTGTTGTCGGAATGTCCGATCAATGTCCGACCGTGTATACGGGGCATAAGTATCAGTGATACACATGTAAACAGATTATATTTTAAATATTGTTTTGATATGAACATTAAAAATTATGTTCCTATCTGTGTACTCTGTTTTTATCTTTGTGTATAAATAAAAACCTTTATTTTATTAAATGTGTATTTTGTCCAATCAGTACCGAGATAGTCCATTTTACTGTTTTTTTTTTAGACTAATAGGGGAATTGTCTCTATTCTCACTTGGATGATGGTACCCCAATTTTGAATTTGAGTTTAGCTTTATTAAAGGTCATCTTTTGTTTTATCCAAGCAGGTTGTGTCGTGCTTGGGATTCAAACTGATGAACCTAGTGCAGCTATGCGGAAGTGCTAACTATTTAGCCACTGTGCTATTTGCATCTGTTCTTCCTTTTATATATTCTTTCATTGATACATTGCAGGTAAAAAGAGTAACTAATGAACACAAAATACTGTATGCACATGCAGGGATGCATTTTTGAGAGTTTTCATTTCCCTGAAATGTTGGTGAAAAATTGTAAAATTGGTTGAAATGTTACCATTTTGGCTAAATGCATTGGATTCAATGGCTCTGGTAAAATAAACTGGTCACTAGTGGTTTTTAAGGTTTCAATGGACATGAAATGGCTCCTGAGGGTTAACTTCATTTACTTGTTTCTGTGCTAAAAAGTCCCCTCATTAACCTCATCATTTCATGTTTTCTTCACAGAAAGTAAAAAACAATTAAATAAAAATTTAAATTTAGAGTACACAGTACATTTCACCTAAGCAGTGCCCTGAGTGAAATTTTCAGATAAAACTCACAGTAAAATAGATTTTTCACTCCTTCTGCTCTTCTCTATATATAACAATACATGAATAATTAGTGTAAAAAAGTCAAATACTTTCAGAAATCAATGCATTGCTTTATTCAGGTACATTGTACCAGTCTCTCAGTTTGCCATTAAAATATAAAAATGTTTTCCTTATATAGTTTTATCTGAAAAAAAATGTTAAATAAAATCTTATTAAGATAAAGTATTTAAGATTTTTTTGTATTGTAAATTGATAACTTAATAAAAAAAAATACAACTTTTCATAATTGCCTCACTATACTATAAATTCACTTGATATGTTCAGTGTTTTTAGTGTTGAACAATTTTCTGTCCCTCTCTATTTCATATCAGACAGGCCAGGTATACTTTATTTCATTGCATCATGTTCCCATGCCCTTGCCACATTTTCCTCTTCCTGCTTTTCATATTTAAGCTAGTGTTATGTTTGTCAGTTACTTCCATATTAGTTTTGTTTGGCCAAAAAGATTTGTCAGCAGAGGACAAGTTCAGTATGTACTACAGGATTAACTGTACATTTACCATTATTGTGTGAAATGTCTGAAGACTTTTTTATAACCAATGTCAAACATGCAACTTTGAATGAAACATGACAAGGAATTTAATGAATATGGACTAACCTAAGAAAGAAGAATTACGTTTCTGATAAAACAATTCAGTAGTTTTTGTTTTTACTTGTTTTTATTGGTAATTTGAAAAATATCACTGTGAGAACGAGAAAATATTCCAAGTTGTGAATATTCACAAAAATATGATACATATTTCCAGGGCTTTTTTTCTGCCGGAACGTGGCGGAACGCGTTCCGTCACCTATGACAGCCCTCTCTGCTCCAACCTTGCATGACACACTAGCACTGTGCAGCCCTCAAGTTTTTTTGGGTCACAACACGGCAACGTACAGCTGCCTGTGTTGGTTCAGGAGGCAGCTTCCGTCCTCTATTCACATTGTAGCACAGAGAGCAGAGGAGCCCTGAAAATCCGCCCCAGCTACAGCTCCTCAATCAGCTGAAAAAAAAGCCTGTGCATACCAGGTGGACTGGGGAATTGCCGGTGGAAAAGGTGAGGGAGCTGGGAATGAAAGTGTGGGGGAGTGAGAGCTCCGCAGAGACTGAATTTGCGGAGAGAGAACTGTGAACGAAGGGGGGAGGGCATATGTGTGGGGGGATTTGTATGGAGAGGAGAGCTTGGAAAGTGGTGGGGGGATTTGTGCAGAGAGGAGAGCTAAGAATTTGTGCAGAGAGGAGGGGGGGATTTGTGCAGAAAGGAGGGCTTGGAAAGTGGTGGGATTTGTGCGGAGAGGAGGGCTGGGAAAGAGGGGGGATTTGTGCCGAGAGGAGGGCTAGGAAAGTGGGGGGTGGGGATTTGTGCGGAGAGGAGAGTGGGGGGGATTTGTGCAGAAAGGAGAGATGGGAAAGTGGGCGGGGATTTGTGCACAGAGGAGAGGGGGAATTTTAGCAGAGAGGACAGCTGGGGGGGTGGAAATTTGTCCAGAGAGGAGAACTGGGAAGGAGGGATCTTTGTACAGTGGTAAGAGCTGCAGAGGGCAGAAGGCAGGTTGTGCAAAATGAGAGCTGTGGAGAATGGGGCTGGCTGTTCAGAGGTGAGAGCTGTAGGGGAAGCTGGAGGTGCAGAGGAGAAATATGGGTGGTGAGAGCTGTGGATTAGGGTGAGCTTTAGATGGGGGTGCAGAAGGGGAGCAGAGATAATATGGATGGAGGTGCAGAGGTGAGTTGTGGACTGGGGGGTGTAAGCTGTAGTTAGAGGGTTGCAGAGGTGAGATGTTGAAGGGGGGAGGCAAAGGTGAGTTGTGGATAGGGGTGCAGAGTGGATCTGTGAACAGGGGAAAGAAGAGGTGAGCTGTGGATGAGAGTTGCAGAGGTTGGGTGTGGATGAGGGTTGCAGAGGTTGGGTGTGGATGGGGAACACTGAGGTAAGCAAAGAGATAAGCAGAAGTTAATGTATGTAACGTATGGCACTGTGTGTAGGGTGAGAATTTTGGAACACCTTGTACATTGCATACTCAGAACTGCTATACTCTGTGTGCTGTATGTTACATATTAAAGGCCTCTGGATGGTACTCCTTATTAATGCTGTACTCTGTACAATGGGTTTTGCCTTACATACTCCTGAGCCCTGCACTCTGTATGCTGGACTGCATATTACATCTGCTTTACGTGGTTGGGGAGGAGATTGGGCGTGGTTAGGGGGCGGGGATTTGGGCTGGGAGGGTGAGTTCCTGCACCTATTTTCTGAGAAAAAAAGCCCTGCCTATTTCACTACTGCACAACTAAATCTAGTAATTACATCAGGAATGCATGGGGTGGGGAACCTGTCTTCCTCTAGCATTTACAACGTGTTTGCAGTCTGTAGAGGCTATATTTGCACTACAATAATTTTTATTTTATTTTATTTTATTAAGCACATGGTATGAAGGATCTTCCCGAGGACTAGGTTAGTGAACTGTGGCATATAGCATATACTTTTAGGTCCCCACTCTCTCCAAGAAAGAAAAAATAATAATGACGGCCTTGAAATCACAAAAGTGTTTCATGTTTCTATAAAATGAACCATGAAGATAACCATATCTGCTGAAGACTGTATGTTTTTTGAACTCAGAAAATTACAAACAGTAATGCTGTTAATGGAGTGATCTGAAAGACTTTAAATTGTTTCCAGAAAACAGCTTAGGTGATAAAGGGTGATATTAGTTCATTTTAACATACTAAACAATATAGAAACCTTATGTTCCATTGAACTTTGGAAAGGATTACCTACATCAGAATTGTATATCTTGAGCCTTAAGGCTTTAATTAAGTCTGAGAAACTTTAATATCCATCTTTATTTATGAGAACTACATGCTCAGAACTGAAAATCTTAACCCCTTCCCACCTGTCCATTGGAAGTAGATGTCACGATGCTCTGTCCATTTGCAAATCATGTTGTATATTTTGTAACCTGCCCAACATCCTACATTCCTGGTATACGGTGTAAACATGGCATACTGTATATGACTCTGCTCAAACTGAACCCAGAAGATGGCTGTTCCAGGGTAGCTGGCTGTTTAAAGTCTTTTAAAGTCAAGCCAAAATGTATTTTCTTCAGTTTTTGATGGAATGGGAAAGGGTTAGAACCACTATCAGGTTTTTAAAGCAATCTGGGGCTCCGTGAGAGATATTTCCACTTACTGTCACAGTAACAGCAGTTTAACGAGACAGGACATGGGGGGAGGGGGTAGTCTGCAACAGGGATACATAGAACAATACATCACGGACAGGGGTTCTAACCTCCTCTTGCTAAACTGATAAACATTTTATTGTTTTTGAAGATTTTACTCACTTTTTACAATGGAATCATTGTCATCGGGAAGTGAGAGAACAACTTTTTCATGGAGCCCAGCTAGGAGTAAAAACCCAGCAGAGATTCCAATGCTTCCCAACTGTGTTTCAAAAGTCTTTACACAGTGGCAAACCTTAGGAAGCATTATGGGCACATACTAGGCCTGGTACAGCTGCTTGTAAGCACCATGATCAAAATTTAAATACATTTCTATTTAAATTTTCTATTTTGAAAATTGAAATAGGATTGATATTGAAATGTTAAGGAGAAAATAAAGTTATTTGATTCAGTAATAACAAAGCATAAATAATACAAATAATTAGAATAAAGAGAAAAGGGATATATAGAAACTAAAATATAATTCTGTTCAACAGTTTTATCCTATAATAAAATGTACGTATAATGTAAACAGAAAATCATGAAGTAAAGTAACAAACTAAAGTAAAATACAACATTGTAGATTTTAACATTACTATTATATGTTTATTTGATACCTTTAAGCGATGTAAAGTGAATTTTTGATAAGTCACGCAATATGGATTTGCCTGACTTTAAATGTTCTTAATAAATACAGCTGCTCTTTGCATATAGTTTGCAGCTGTATATGTATGTTGGGGCAACTGTATTTCCTTATTACATACCGAGATTCACCCTCCATCTCAATATACATTTATATATATTGTAAGATGTCAGGGTGATTAGGTTCTAGTGGTGCATGCGAGTTGAAGATATTGTGTCAGTCCTGACTGCATTTTCTAGGGCATGGCAGCCCATTTTTATTCAAAAGAAACAGAAACTTCAAAAATAAATAGCAGATTCCCTCACAGGGGTATTCAGCATTCAGCCTTCCTGGCTAAACGCAGCACTCTTGCTCAGGCCTTACACCTTAGACCACTGGTTCTCAACTCCAGGCCTCGGGACCCACCAACAGGCCAGATTTTAAGTATTATCTTGGGGAGTTGCAGACTAGAATACTGCAATCACTGAGCAGCAAGTGTTATCACCTGTGATGTATTTCAGCTATCTTGAAAACCTGGCCTGTTGGTGGGTCCTGAGGACTGGAGTTGAGAACCACTGCCTAATGCTGGCCATACACTATACGAAAAATCGGCCGAAAAATCGTTCGAATGGACACTTCGTTCGTTTTTCGGCAAGTTAGTGGGTACAAATCGATAATCGTTTGTGACGTTTTTGTGGAAAAAAAACGAACGGCATGTTTGGAAAATTTCTGCCGAACGTACGATAAATTGCAAGGTTAATGTGCTTCCCGTCCGAACTTTCTGCACTAGGTATATGTAAAAAAACGAACACAAAATTATTTATTCATGTCCACTGAACAGATTATCGGTCATTATATGATGGCAAGATCGTTTGCGGTCACGGTCGAACGTTCGTTTTTCGAAAATGGGTTCGGACGATTTTCTGTATAGTGTATGGCCAGCATTAGACCTTGGTCTGTCTCCCCAGACTTGACGTTCAGCACCTCTGTGCTTGCAGCTTCATGCTGCACTGGCTCCCTCCTGACTCCGAGGCTAGAACTCCTGTCTGCCGGGCGGAGCTGTCTCCAAGGATAAGTACTGACCTTTATTCCTGGGATGATTATGAACCCAGCCCACAGGTGTGCAATTAGTATTCCTGCCAAAATCAGGCATACACTGCTCATATGCACCTGTGACATGGGGTCGCAGCTCCACATATATATATATGTCTCAGAATTATTATTATTTACAGTTATTGTACTATACTAGGTACAATGCACAGGTACATACTAGGTTTTTGGTTTAATCAGCTGGCCAAAAATAAACTTTCTTAAAATAAATAAACACTCTATGACTTATTTTTGGATAAATGATCATGTGACCACTGTGACAGTCAATCACAGTGGTCAAGTGATCAGTCGATCCCGCCCTGGCATTCAGAACTAAAAAGTTTAAAAAAAGGAACGCCGAGTACGTGGGAACGGGTCAAGAACAGAACCTTACACTAAAATACACTGAGGCTTTGCAGTAGGCTTCCCCCTATAACCTGTATTTGTGCTATCCTATGCTGCTTAGGTGATTCATGTATGTACATCGCTCTAGGGTACATCCGTCTAGCAGTTAGCCTAGGTACTGTATGTAAGAATGTCTGTATTAGTGTAGGTCACTGCATGCCAGTCAGTATGTAAGTTGATCCAAAAAATATATAAACTAGTTCCTGCACTAAGTGTACCTAAAGAAAAATGTAATTGTAAAAAAGCAGCACACTAATGGTCTGAATACAAGACCTAAAAACATAAGTACTGTGAAACATGTGTGCTAATAAAACCTGGTTGGTTTACAACAATATATAAAAAAGCAGTACAGCGCTGATAATGTCCCTAAAGATTATCAATTGACTAAATGTCCATAGAAGGAGAACAATATAATGTCCATAGAGAAAGAGAAATTCCAGATGAAGATCCCAATGTGCAATTGATATCCAATAATGATGAGTGACTCATATAGTGTTGCTCAGCCGCAGGGAATCCCATTGGATCCATGAGACTAAGGTCCTTTTGCCGGGAGGCTTAAACGTCGAGTTCGACGTAAATTGCTTTATTTCAGATCGTTAACTATACATGAATTTTATATGAAGTTTTTTATATGAATTTTTATATTTTTGGAATATATGGATATTGTCTTTTATACCTTATGTGAATAGGATGTTCCACGAAATCGAGCAAGGACACGGGTTGTCACATAAATTAGACTCTCTCAGAGGGAGTTGGTCACATTTATATTAGTTACACTTAGTAGCATTTTACAAGTTTAATTCATTTTTAGGGTTCAGCTACAGTGATTTATCATTGTTATAGCGAATCCCTCCATGGTTCCATCATGAGAGCTAATACTTCCGCTCTCTGGTAATGGTTACCATGGTAATAAGTACATTATTTGCTCTATTGGCTGCCGAGATCAGCTGAGCTATTTAAAGCGGGTGCACCACGTCATGCCGTCGCCGCTGAAGAAGTCCCGCCCATCACAAGGGACGTAACGCGTACGGAACATTACCACGTGACTCGTGACGTCACCCGCGCCCTGCTCATTGATTCTCGTGGAGTATCTTACACGCTTGCATCCTTCGCACTGGGGAACAGTGCCTGCCTTGTAAGTTGATCTACTTTTTAATAAATACTTTTAAGCTAGAGACAGAGAGCACTAGATGTTATTTATTCTATTGCATGTGATCGTTCCACGAGACCGCAAGCCACCCGGTTCCAGTTACCTGCTCCTGTACATCTCCCAGTGTGGGAAAGGCTGTTTGAGACCTGACTGAATATATTCAGGGGTCCACTCGCTGAGGTGAGCGGCTAGCGATACTGGTGGTGGATTTTTATCACTATATGAGTCACTCATCATTATTGGATATCACTTGCACATTGGGATCTTCATCTGGAATTTCTCTTTCTCTATGGACATTATATTGTTCTCCTTCTATGGACATTTAGTCAATTGATAATCTTTAGGGACATTATCAGCGCTGTACTGCTTTTTTATATTTTGTTCTGTTGGATTTGATAAATTTTATCCTCAGTATTCAGCTGCTTTAGTATATTGTATTAGTGATTAGCGCTGGTTGAATTTCTTCTTGTATGGTTTACAACAATCCCAAACAAAAATTATTGTTTGGAATTTTTGTAAACCAACCAAGTTTTATTAGCATGCTTGTTTCACAGTACTTAAGTGGATAAGTGAATTTTTGTCAGTCACGATATGTTATGCATGAAATATGAGATTATGGTAATCATGGAGAACTCATTTTACTTTTATATATAGTGTAATATTGGGGGTTATTTCAGCTTAAGGGTAGAGCTACCCAGTGAGCTGAATCTACGCTAGGTATGCAGTTTAGGGGTTTTTTGGCCCCCATTTTATTGAAGGAAAAGAAAAAAACAAGTCTAAGGGGCTTCAACTTCACAGTAACAATCACAAACAGAAAATACCAAACCTCCTGGCTTTTCAGCAGCACCGCTGCTCAGGCTTTATGCTTTGGCCCTCTTGGCCATATAACAGAGTTCCTGTACCT
The DNA here is from genome assembly GCA_037952835.1 of Lithobates septentrionalis. Taxonomy (NCBI): domain Eukaryota; kingdom Metazoa; phylum Chordata; class Amphibia; order Anura; family Ranidae; genus Lithobates; species Lithobates septentrionalis. The sequence continues at coordinate 7,242,416 of JBBDGP010000487.1, forward strand.
CAGTTAGCACTCTTTTCCAGCTTCCTTGCTGTTCCAGCCCACAGGCTTAGGCCCTCTGTCTGCTCTGACAGACGGCACTGTGCAGACATGCACACTTCTTCTTTGCTCACCTGGACTCCTCGGGATGGTGGAGCCCAGAACCCTGGTCAGGTGTCTACAAAAAGCCCAACACACACGTGACCAGTCAGTCTGCTGGTGGATCGCAGAATCAGGACTCAGGACTGGGGATTTCATCCCACCCGGATCGCTACGGAATCCCCAAGCTCCAGGTCCCAAAATGGATTTTCCTGAACAACGAGAAAAATGAAAAGCCAGTTTCCTCCCAAATGAGCAAATCCCCTGGAGCCCCTCAACCTGCCTGGTTGAGAACCCTGCGTCCTTCCGCTGGTGGGGTACCACATTACATATATATATATATATATATATATATATATATATATATATATATATATATATATATATATAATGAACACCGTCAGGGTGGACTCCCATAACTCCACCATAAATAATAGAAAAAACGCATGGAACGATGCTTGATGCCAAAAAGTGTCCTTTTACTGAAAGTTAATCCATAGAATATTTCAAAATACAAGCAAGCCACTGTACAGTTCCGAGCACAAATCGCTCTTCGTCAGGCTTTTCAGGCTGTGTGTGAAAAGCCAAACCACATTATGTTCTTTTATCCACACCCAGTCTGATACACACCTGTGTCACTTAACTAATTATCCTATACAAAACGCCTAAACCATTCCAATATTTAACCCTAAGGAATAAACCTACTACCCTAAAACCATCCTAAATTCCCCAATAGGGGATAATTTACAAAACAGGTTCATCATATTACATCTCAAATATCATCATCATATCACTTATGAACCAATTATATTATCTCATTTCATTAGCTCGGTGTTTTGCAAATATTTATCATGAATATGCATATGTTACTATTCTTGTTCATGTCTCAAAATTCTTCATGGATTCCAGTTGATATTCTGCTATCTAGTATTTCCAACGGGAGCCTTTGTGATTAATCTAAGGAAATTATATAACATATTCAAAAATAGTCATGCCTTCTAATCACTGTAAATTTCTAAACAAACAAAAACAAATCATAGTCCCTGTTCATACCATCAGGGTGCAGGGACTGTAATTTGTTAATCCACCAAACTTCACGTCTTTTTAGTTTCAAAATCCTATCACCCCCTCTTTTGTCATGGGGAATCTCTTCTAAAACCATAAAACGTAGATCAGTGTCTTTGTGGCCCATTTCTGGTTTTAGAAGAGATTCCCCATGACAAAAGAGGGGGTGATAGGATTTTGAAACTAAAAAGACGTGAAGTTTGGTGGATTAACAAATTACAGTCCCTGCACCCTGATGGTATGAACAGGGACTATGATTTGTTTTTGTTTGTTTAGAAATTTACAGTGATTAGAAGGCATGACTATTTTTGAATATGTTATATAATTTCCTTAGATTAATCACAAAGGCTCCCGTTGGAAATACTAGATAGCAGAATATCAACTGGAATCCATGAAGAATTTTGAGACATGAACAAGAATAGTAACATATGTATATTCATGATAAATATTTGCAAAACACCGAGCTAATGAAATGAGATAATATAATTGGTTCATAAGTGATATGATGATGATATTTGAGATGTAATATGATGAACCTGTTTTGTAAATTATCCCCTATTGGGGAATTTAGGATGGTTTTAGGGTAGTAGGTTTATTCCGTAGGGTTAAATATTGGAATGGTTTAGGTGTTTTGTATAGGATAATTAGTTAAGTGACACAGGTGTGTATCAGACTGGGTGTGGATAAAAGAACATAATGTGGTTTGGCTTTTCACACACAGCCTGAAAAGCCTGATGAAGAGCGATTTGTGCTCGGAACTGTACAGTGGCTTGCTTGTATTTTGAAATATTCTATGGATTAACTTTCAGTAAAAGGACACTTTTTGGCATCAAGCATCGTTCCATGCGTTTTTTCTATATATATATATATATATATATATATATATATATATATATATATATATATATATATATATATATATATATATATATAGTGCCTTGCAAAAGTATTCACCCTCCTTGGCATTTTTTATGTTTCGTTGCCTCACAACCTGGAATTACCATGGATTGTTTGAGGATTTGCATCATTTAACCACTTGACATCTGCACTATAGCCGAATGACGGCAACAGTGCGGCACTGAATTTCCGGGAGGCTGTCCTTTGATGGCCTCCCCTGTGCACGTGCCCTGCGCGCGCCCTACAGGGCGAGCGCGGACCGCGCTGTGATCACGAGCCACTGAGACTCGGGTGATCACCGATCGGAGTAAGGGGCCGGTCAGCCAATGAGAGCTAATCACATGATCAAAACAAAAGCTCTGTGATCGTTTTTTTTTCTCCTCATGCTGACAGCGCGAGGAGAAAAAAAAGCCGATCACTGGCTTATCTGCAAGGGACATCGGTCCCGAAGAGGAAGAGGCAATTCTGCCTCATATGTGCCACCAGTACCCCCTGCCAGTGCCACCTGCCATTGCCACCTGACAGTGCCCACAGTGCCCACCAGTGCCACCTATCAATGCCCATAAGTGCCCCCTATCAATGCCCACAAGTGCCACCTATCAATGCCCACCAGTGGTGCCAATCAGTGCCACCTAGCAGTGCTGCCTATCAGTGTAACCAATCAGTGCCCATTATTGCTTTCCATCAGTGCCCATCACTGCCACCCATCAGTGCCCATCACTGCCACCTATCGGTGCCCATCAGTGCCGCCTCATCAGCGTACATCAATGAAGGAGAAAAATTACCTTTTTTAAAATTTTATAACAAAATATAAAAAAAAAATTTTTTTTTTTTTTTTTAAATCGGTCTTTTTACATTTTTTTTTAAACAAAAAATAAAAACCGCAAAGGTGATCAAATACCACCAAAAGAAAGCTCTATTTGTGGGAAAAAATGATAAAAATTTCATTTGTATACAGTGTTGTATGACCTCGCAATTGTCATTCAAAGTGCATCAGCGCTGAAAGCTGAAAATTGGTTTGGCTAGGAGGGGGGTTTAAGTGCCCAGTAAGCAATGGTTAATTTACAGAACACGCCCACTTTGAAGATGTTTTTTTTTTTTATTGTGAAGCAAACAACAAATAGGACAAAATAACATAAAAATGTGCATAACTATTCATAACTTTTCACCCCCTAATCTCAATACTTTGTAGAGCCACCTTTTTATTATTATTATTACTATACAGGATTTATATAGCGTCAACAGTTTACACAGTGCTTTACAATATAAAAGGGAGACAATACAGTTATAATACAATAAAATACAAGAGGATTAAGAGGGCCCTGCTCAGAAGAGCTTACAATCTAATAGGGTGGGGCAGGTGGTACAAAAGGTTGTAACTGTGGGGAATGAGCTGGTGGAAGTAGTAGGAGATTAGTTGGAGACGTGATAGGCTTTTTCTGAAGAGATGAGTTTTCAGGGATCGCCTGAAGGTAGCAAGAGTAGGGGATAGCCAAATAGATAGGTTGAGGTAGCGAGTTCCAGAGGATGGGAGAGGCTCTAGAGAAATCCTGGAGACGGGCATGGGAGGAGGAGATGAGAGAGCTTGAAAGCAGGAGGTCTTGAGAAGAGCAGCTATCACAGCTCCAAGTGCCTTTGGTTACGTCTCTATGAGCTTGCCACATCTTACCACTGGGATTTTTGCCCATTCCTCCTTGCTCCAGCTCCTTCAAGTTGGATGGTTTGTGAACAGCAATCTTTAAGTCTGACCACAGATTTTCAATTGGATTGAGGTCTGGGCTTTGACTAGGCAATTCCAACACTTTTACATGTTTCCTCTTAAACCACTCAAGTGTTGCTTTAGCAGTGTGTTTAGGGTCATTGTCCTGCTGGAAGGTGAACCTCCGTCCTAGCCTCAAATCACACACAGAGTGGTACAGGTTTGCTCAAGAATATCCCTGTTTTTAGCACCATCCATCATTCCCTCAACTCTGACCAGTTTCCCAGTCCCGACTGCTGAAAAACATCCCCACAGCATGATGCTGCCATCACCATGTTTCACGGTGGGAATGGTGTTCTTTGGGTGATGTGATGTGTTGGGTTTGCGCCAGACATAGCATTTTCTTCGATGGCCAAAAAGTTAAATTTTAGTCTCATCAGACCAGAGCACCTTCCTCCATACATTTTGGGAGTCTCCCACATGCCTTTTTGCAAACTCAAAACGTGCCATTTTGTTTTTTGCTGAAAGTAATGGCTTTCTTCTGGCCACTCTGCCATAAAGCCCAACCCTATGGAGCGTACGGCTTATTGTCGTCCTATGTACAGATACTCCAGTCTCTGCTGTGGAACTCTGTAGCTCCTCCAGGGTTACCTTAGGTCCCTGTGTTGCCTCTCTGATTAATGCTCTCCTTGCCCGGTGAGTTTTGGTGTGCGGCCATCTCTTGGCAGGTTTGCTGTTGTGCCATGTTCTTTCCATTTGGTTGTGATAGATTTGATGGTGCTCCTAGGGATCATCAAAGATTTGGATATTTTTTTATAACCTAACCCTGACTTGTACTTCTTAACAACATTGTCACCTACTTGTTTGGAGAGTTCCTTGGTCTGCATGGCAGTGTTTGGTTAGTGGTGCCTCTTGCTTAGGTGTTGCAGCCTCTGGGGCCTTTCAAAAAGGTGTGTATATGTAATAACAGATCATGTGACACTTATATTGCACACAGGTGGACATCATTTCACTAATTATGTGACTTCTAAAGGTAATTGGTTGCATCAGAGCTTTTTATAGGCTCCATAACAAAGGGGGTGAACACATACGCACATGCCAATTATCAGTTTTTTATTTCTGAAAAAATATTTTTATGTATATATTTTTCTAATTTTACTTCACCAACTTAGACTATTGTGTTCTGATTCATCACATATAATTCAGATTAAAAAAAAACATTGAACTAAAGGCTGTAATGTAACAAAATAGGTAAAAAGCCAAGGGGGGTGAATCCTTTTGCAAGGCACTGTATATATACACACACACATTATAACTATACAGAACACCTATATGACCTTTTTACATTTTACCTGTATAGTAAACCAATTACAGTAATTTACTAATTAGATACATAGTTTACATTATAACCATTATTATGATAATATTATCCAAAAACATTTTCTTTGTGATTTAATAGTGAAAGTATGTGGCGCTCATCTAGGTGTACCATTCACAATAATGGACAAATTGCAAAGTAGCCAGAAAAAATGAGTACTACCTTATTAAAACACTGGTTTATATACGTGAATATAAACCAGTGTGTATATTATATTCACATAAACAATATGCTGCAGTGCACACTCCTACCTTCTCACGTGGAGGAGTAACAAAACATATCTAAAGTGTTTAAAAGCTAGTGGTCATTCTGGATGAAAAATTAATAAAAAATCCCATGTGTATAATATTCCTAAAACTTAATGAGTAAAATATTGATCACAAATATCAAATGAATGTTGATGGTGAAAAAATGTTGGCATTACATAAATAACAATACATAAAATCCAGTGTGCATAATAATCCACAATAATGGGTGATTAAGTGAAAAAAAGTACAAATATATGCATATAAAAGTGCAATCCTAAAAAATATTTCAAACTTCAACGCCCCTCCCACCTAAACAAATAGCTATCAAAATAAAATTATAAAATTCAAAAGACCGTGACATATAAAAGTGATCAAGTCCAAAATAAATGTTGCTTCATGCAGTGCGACTCTTGATATCCATACAAAATAGTAGCATGCCAGTAAGGTGACTTTGTGCTGAATTCATTCACTTCACAATCTGGTGTGACACACAAGTGTTTCCCCCAGCCTCTCACCTCAATTAGCGGCCCCCAATGGGCCAAGTCAAGCAGATGGTAAATGCTTATGTGCAAGGTCCAGAAGCTGTTCACCTCCTCCAAAGGGTATGCGTGGGTCAGGCTTTCTATACTGGGCACCACCGCTCACATAGACCCCAAGAATGACAATAAGAAGGAGATGCTCCCATGGTGAAGTATTTCAAATAAGGGTTTATTTAACAAAAGTAGTAACTTACAGTTCCAAATCGAAAATGACAGCAGAAACGAAAAAAGCTTCCGGGTTCGGCCGTCCCCGGGAAGCGTTGGCACCTGGCTCCTCCTACCCTGACGCGTTGCGTCACAGCACGTGACTTTATCAAAATCCCTGATCCCTTTGATAAAGTCACGTGCTGTGACGCAACGCATCAGGGTAGGAGGAGCCAGGTGCCGACTTTTTCATCCAGAATGACCACTAGCTTTTAAACACTTTAGATATGTTTTGTTACTCCACGTGAGAAGGTAGGAGTGTGCACTGCAGCATATTGTTTATGTGAATATAATATACACACTGGTTTATATTCACGTATATAAACCAGTGTTTTAATAAGGTAGTACTCATTTTTTCTGGCTACTTTGCAATTTGTCCATTATTGTGAATGGTACACATAGATGAGCGCCACATACTTTCACTATTAAGACGTTGTACATTAGGGTGGGTGAGGACACCTCTTATGTTGGCAGCTGCTCTAATTTAGTTACCATTGTCCATTTAGCTGTGTAACTGTGGTTTTGCGCACTTGTTCTTTGCTATTTTATTTTCTTTGTGATTGGTTTGATAAGATTTAGCAGGGCATCAAGGCAGGAAGGGGAAGCAATCAACAGATGTACCTGTACATCTGTACCTGTAAACAAGGAAAGTAAAAGGAGGGAACAACTATTTGGGCCCACCTTCATAGGCTTGCTGCGGCCCCGCCCCTCTCTTTTTCCTACACGTTTTATAGGCAATTAGAAGGTATGTAGTTTTTAGGTTACTGTCTCTTTAAATTTTATGAGGCAATTTTTTAGCCAATGGGAATTCATGGAATATTCCAGAAATCCTGGGAGCCCTATAAATAGGGAAGAAATCCATAGGTTTTCCACAGTTGAACAAGCCTTGGCAAAAGAGCTACCCTCCCTTCCCACCCTTTGTCGCTAGCACTTATGTGGTTGGTCACTCTGGATTTCTGGGGGGCATTTAATTTTCTTTTAATTCAATATGGCTCGAGTTCCAATAACTGAGTTTATAGATAGATATTAAATATTTACCTGAGTATTTTTGGTTGAAGAAAAGTGACTAAATATTTATGATTTACTGCAAACCAATAAAGTGCTGCAGCCATTATATGCCAATATTTTGTGTGGTGTTTTCTTTTATTTATGGCTGTATTTGGGGGGATGTTGGGGTGTGGGCTGCATGCAAACCCATGACATTTTTTTGAAACATATTTGCAAGGTGTCAAGTGTCAAATAGTTCTGCAACACACCTTTGGAGGTAAAGCTCTAGAACCTCGAAGGACAGATTTCACATGGTAGCATCAATCAATATTATATCTATACATAAACTGATCCACCAAGACAAAAAAAAAACTTCTTCTGCATAGCTCTCCAGAACTAGCTGTGGGCTTTCAAGGCAATACTGGGAAAGTAATTAGGTATCTGGGCTCTCTGACATCATCAGAACACTTATCATTAAAAGACAGCTTTTTGTCATTTTGGAGGTCAAGCAGATATTGTCCAATTGTGGGGATATCCTTCCTCTTCCCTGTGGGCATATATTTTTTTAAACTTTTTCATGCTTACCTATTTCAGAAGTTCTGCTCTGGTCACATGATGTGCAGGATCATCATCCTCTTTGTAAGGGAATTTATAAGTATCACGACTTCAAATTGACATAAGGAATGCATCAGACACTTCCTTGCTACACCCTTCATATAGTTTGACCACATTGTGGTACAAACCTTCTGAACAATTACATCAGAATTGTGAATGCTGAAAATTGTGGATGCTGGAAATATACAGTCTAGATAACTAAATGCATTGAATTGCTGCCATGCGATTGGCTGATTAGCAATTTGTGTTACCAAGCAATTAAACAGGTGTATCTAATAAAGTGGCCGCTGAGTGTAGAAATCCATTGGCACTTTGTCTCCATTTTTCCCTCTCTGGATTTACATATACCGTTATTTCCTCTGATCCCACCTGTACCTCTATCAGAAGTAAAATACTGCAGGTATTCTAAAGTGCTCAGTAACACTGCCTTTTGTAGAATTCAGGTTCTGTAAATAAATGAAAGAAACAAGTCAGACTTTTCTGCATATGCTTCTCTTCTGAGCCTGCTGTGATGGAAATTGTTTCCTACTGTCAGTTGCAGGAGAGTCTTGAAGCCATGTTGCCTTGTACATACGAGGGGTCTGCAAAAAGTTTCCGTGCTTTTTTTAAATTTAATAGAGTTTAAAAAAGTGCAGAAACTTTTTGAAGAACCCTCGTATATTAAGATCACTCTACCCCCTTAGGTTTAAAAGCACATATTTCAAATATATGAAGTATACATAAATAAAAATTTGTTTATATATATTTTCCCTTAATTTATATGTGACAAGGGTTAACAATAAAATCCCAAAGACTGTTAAAGACATAATAAATGGTTTATGTGGAAAGTCAACCGTATCATTGCATGTCTCCTCCACAACTTTTTTTGCTTCATGTGCTGTAGACTTATAAACAGTACAGATCAATTGATGGAAGGAAAAAAAAATATTTTTTCAGTGTGAAAGGATAAGGGTTAGCCACCTCTTTTACTTCTCTTAAAGTGCTCTGCCATCTAAGAAGCTGGCTTTAATTCTTTCTGAGTCACTGAACTGGAACAAGCATGGTGATAAGGTATTCTGAAATGTTTTGCTGACACTCATTATCATTAACAGCATCTACTTATGTACAAATAGAATAATTATTTCTAGCAAGCACAATCCCCAGTGCCTGCCACAGAAGGTAATAGTTGCACTGGGCTACCAGAATAACACTGTTAAGCCTTCATGTCAAAGTGTTATAGTCTGGCGGATCCATAAGATTGCCTTGTGTTTGTGTAAATGACAACCAACCTTCACCCAATCAAACAAACTTGATAAAATAAACCAGCTAATGGAGCAACTGTCATTTAGTGGACCCGTCAGAGCACCTTGCATTTCCATCTCTGCTTCTAGCTGTTTCTTTGCTTTTATTGCTTTTATTGACTTTTGAAGTTGAATCCCTTGACTTTTTTCCTAGTCACTGAAATAGCTTTGGATTTCTCCATGAAGTCTTATGCAGCGTACACACGGTCTGACTTTTCGACCGGACTGGTCCGACGGACTTTCTGACAGACTTTCAACGGACTTTTGACGGACTTCCGATGGACTTTTTAACGAACGGACTTGCCTACACATGATCACACCAAAGTTAGACGGATTAGTACGTGAATACGTACAGCGGACTAAAATAGGGAAGTTGATAGCCAATAGCCAATAGCTGCCCTGGCGTCTGTTTTTGTCCATCGGACTAGCATACAGACGAGCGGATTTCTGGGTCCGGCGGAGTTACGATGTAAAGATTTGAAGCATGTTCCAAATCTAAAGTCCGTCAGATTTCCGTCTGGAAAAGTCCGCTGAAGGTCCGATGAAGCCCACACACGATTGTCCGCCGGATTTGGTCCGTCGGACCAGTCCGGTCGAAAAGTCCGCCCGTGTGAATGCTTTTTATGTTACACAGTAGTGAAAATTCATCTGCCAATATGAAATACAACTTACCACACATCCTGCAGCCATGATATTGACAAGAAATGTTGACGTAGGGGACGATAAGGCAGGAACACTGATAGCTCCCAGAGCTGCACGTGAGAGCGAGACAAATTATGTATGGGTGTAAACAGGGCACAACTAAAGGCTTATATTTTTCTCCAATATCCCCCTGCCCAATCTAGCAACAGGGATGGCAAAAGGGATTTCCAACATATATACAGGGAAATTCATAAAGGGTGTCTCTTTAGAATGTGAACGTGCCTCTGCAAGACAAATGTTAGTGCAGGCAACAGATTCATGTACCTGTTGTTAACAGGTGTGTAAGGCTCTATTCACACTAATGCGTTTTTTGATGCATTTTGCAGAAATGAAGGGAAATTTTTTAACATGGGTTCCTATGGAACATGTGCAATACATTTTTGTGCCTTTGCTTTTTTGGAAAGGGTCGGGGACTTTTTTCCTGCAAAATGCAGCGCTTTGCATGTAATAGACTTCAACTGACCCGCATCCAAAATGCAAGTACCAAATTTTTACCATGATTTTTACACTGTATATAGCTGATTGCTAAGGAGGGGGCCAGTAAGCCGGCCGCTGCGTCCTTAACAACCAATGAGTCATCAGCTGTCAGTGGGCTTCCCTGCTGAATGTAAAAAAAAAGAATTGCTGGCTAAAAAAAAAAATGTGAAAAAAAACAGCAGGGTCCACCCCCCAGGTGCATACCAGGCCCTTGGGTCTAGTATGGATTCCGAGGGGACACCCCCACATCAAAATTTTTTTTTAAATGGTGTGGGGTGCCCCCAAAATTCATACCAGACCCTTATCCGAGCATGCAGCCTGGCAGGCCAGGAAAGGGAGGGAACGAGCGAGCGCCCCCCCTCCTGAACCATACCATGCCGCATGCCCTCAACATGGGGGGATGGGTGCTTTGGGGCAGGGGTCTCTGCACCCCCCCACCCCAAAGCACCTTGCCCCCATGTTAATGGGGACAAGGGCCTCTTCCCGACAATCCTTGCCCAGTGTGCTGGTTGCACATTCACAGGTAGGGGGTGTTTGGCTCCAATGCCCCAAGAGAGTTTGTGCCCCTTCCTACCTGACTTATATATGGGTGCTGACTCACTTATTGTAATCAGACATTATTTTGGTACAGAGCCACCTAGTGACAAAGTAGCTAACTGCACCAGCCTACAGGTGCTTGGCTCTAGGGAATGCACCAGGTGTGGAGGCACACTGAGGGTGTTATATTCATAAGGACACTCCATCGTCAATGCAGCTGGGCTCCCTCAAACCATTGCTGCTGTTACACAGACAGTACAGAGACCCAAGGTGTTTTGGAGCTGGGTGGGCAGAGACTAACTCTAGATTCACATCTATGTGTTTTTTAGCGTGTTTTACAGTTTGCAGAAACTACAAACGATTTAACATGGTTTCCTATGGTACACATTTACATCTATGCGTTTTTCAGCCAGTGCGTATTTAGAAGGGGTCAGGGATTTCTTTTTTCCACAGCAGATTGCATTTTGCGTGTAATAAACTTCAATGGACCCGCACCAAAAACGCAAGTGTTGCATTTTTAATGCGTTTTTACATGCGTTTTGTTTTTTTCTCCATAACAAACCATATATAGCTGGTTGTTAAGGAGCGGTCTGGGAAGTCGGCCACTGTGTCCTTAACAACTGATGAGTCATCAGCTGTCAGCGGGGTTCCCCGCTGACAGCTGAATGTAAAAACAAGAATTGTTTTTTAATAAACCGTGTATAGATGGTTGTTAAGGAGTGGGCCAGGAAGCTGGCTGCCATGTCCTTAACAACCGATGAGTCATCAGCTGTCAGCGGGGGTTACCTGCTGACAGCTGAATGTAAAAACAAGAATTGCCGGCAATAAGAAAATCAGGAAAAAATAGCGTGGGGGTTTATTTTATTTTAAAAATTCTGTGGGGTCCCTCCCAAAATCCATACCAGACCCCTATCCGAGCATGCAGCCAGGCAAGTCAGGAAAGGGAGGGGACCAGTGAGTTGCCCTCCCCTCCTAAACCATACCAAGCCACATGCCACCCCGGCTCCCTGCTCTATCTGATGTCCTCGGCCCAGTATTCCCTTGGCCATCCACGTCACAAGGGGACAGGGCCACCAGGAGACATCAGCGGTATTTACTTAACCACTTTCCGACCGGGCCATAGCTAAATGATGGCTACAGCATGGTTGGCTAATTCTGGGAGGGCATACAATGACGTCCTCCTAGAATCGCGATTCCCGCGTGCCCCCTGGGATGTTCACCCAGGAATGTCTGAGACCGCTGGGTCACGGATCAGGGTAAAGGGCCAATGACAACGGGCTTTTACCACGTGATCGCTCCGTCCAATGACAAAGTGATCACTTGTCAACAAACCGGCGCATGTCCGCTTCAGCTCTCCCCTCTCCTTGCACGCTGTACATACGGATCATTAAAGCATGCGAAGAGAGGAGGGAGACCTCAGCAGCACTCACCCATGCCTCATCCATGCCTGATCTGTGCCCATATGTGCCTCATTCATGCCTCATTTGTACCCCATTCATGCCCATATGTGCCTCATTCATGCCTCATTTGTGCCCCATTCATGCCCATATGTGCCTCTTTTATGTCTCATCTGTGCCTCATTCATGCCCATCTGTGCCTCATTCATGCCCATCCGTGCCACATCCATCCCTCATCCGTTCCTCATCTGGACTCATCCGTGGTCATTCATGCCACATCCATGCCTCATCCGTGACCATCCGTGCTACATCAGTGCCACTACAGTGCTTATCAGTGCCCTACAGCGCCTCTGTATGTGGCCAGGCTGAGTAAAAGTCTCACACTAGTGGTATAGCCATACTCAGGAGGAGTAGCAGAATGTATTTTGGGGTGTAATTTGGGATATGCACATGCCATGTGTTAGAAATATCTTATAAATGGAAAACTTTAAACTTTGTGTAAAAAAAAATGCGTTTTCGTTTTCTTACCACATTTTCCAAAACTTGTGGGAGAAAAAAATGACATGTTCAAATGACTCACAATGCCTCTTAGAATATACGTTGGGGTGTTTTCTTTCCAAAATGGGGTCATTTTGTGGGCGTTTCCATTGTCCTGGTGCTCCAGGGCCTTCAAAAGTGTGATAGGTTGTCAGGAAATTATATGTGTAATTCATGCTCCTAGAACGCCTGGAGGTGCTACTTGCATGTTGGGCCTCTGTATGTGGCCAGGCCGTGTAAAAGTCTTACACATGTGATATTGCCATACTCAAGAGGAGTAGTGTTTTGGGGTGTAGTTGCAAGTATGCATATGCTGTGTGTGAGAAATAACTTGGTAATATGACAATGTTGTGAAAAAAAAAAAACAATCTTCATTTTGCAAAGAATTGTGGGAAAAAATTACTACTTCAAAAAAACTCACCATGCCTCTTACTAAATACCTTGGAATGTCTACTTTTCAAAAAGGGGTCATTTGGGGGTATTTGTACTTTCCTGGCTTGTTAGTGTCTCAAGAAATTAGATAGGCCATCAGTACATCAGGTGTGATCAATTTTCAATGATTGCCACCATAGCTTGTAGATGCTATAACTTTCACTAAGACCAAATAATATATACCGTATTTATCGGCGTATAACACGTGTCAGCGTATAACACGCACCCCAAGTTTAGGAGGGAAGTTTAAAGAAAAAAACTTTTAGGAGGGAAGTTTAAGGAAAAAAACTTACATTTTAAATGCCCACCAATGCAGCCTTATCAGTATCCATCTGCAGCCTTGCCCATCATTGCAGAATGATCAGTGTCCATCTGCAGCTTTGCCCATCATTGCAGAACAATCAGTGTCCATCTGCATCCTTGCCCATCATTGCAGAATGATCAGTGTCCATCTGCAGCTTTGCCCATCATTGCAGAATGATCAGTGTCCATCTGCAGCCTTGCCGCACAGTGTCCATCTGCAGCCTTGCCCACAATTGCAGCATGATAATTTTTAAATGTTACCACCGCCGAGATAGACAGAACTGGATGTCCTGTGTACTCGGCTCGTCTCGGCTCATCTCGCAGTTCCGCTCAGTCCCGCCCCTTGGCCCGGCTCCTATGATGGACACAACACCAGTCCAATGGCAGGACGTAAATGCTAGGAGGCAGGACTAGCCGAGTACACAGTACACTCGGCTCTGTCTATTTCGGCGGCGTCTGTTCCTTCCTTCCCCTCTGAGGCAGCGGTTTGGCGTATAACACCACGATTTCCCCCTGATTTTCAGGGGAAAAAAGTGCATGTTACACACCGATAAATACGGTACTTATTTGCATAATTTTTACCAAAATTTATAAAGAAAAATTACTCATTTGCAAAAGAAAGCTCTATTTGTGGGAAAAAAAGGACAAAAATGTCATATGGGTACAGTGTTGCATGACTGAGTAATTGTCATTCAAAGTGTGAGACGCTGAAAGCTGAAAATTGGCCTGGTTAGGAAGAGGGTTTAAGTGCCCATTGAGCAAGTGGTTAAGAAATGTTAGACGGCAGGAGCCGCTTGCTCATCCCCTACCTTTCCTGACCTGCCAGGCTGCATGCTCGATAAAGGTCTGGTGTGGTATTTGGGGGGGACCCCATGCCATTTTAAAAAAGATTTTGCATGGGGTTACCCTCAAAGTCCATACCAGACCCAAAGAGCTTTGTATGGATTGAGGGTAGCCCATGGCATTTTTTTCCAAATGTTATATTGCCTGCAATTCTTGTTTTTACATTTAGCTGTTCCCCGCTGATAGCTGATGACTCATTGGTTGTTAAGGATTCGACGGCCGGCTTCCTGGCCTGCTTCCTAACAACCAGCTATACACAGCATATGCAAAACCCATATAAAATGCATGTTCGAAAATGCAAAATGTTCCTCAAAACCACATGAACCATGTAGTTGTGAACATAGGGTAATGGGGATTCAGAAACACTAGTTAACCATGTCAATCACAAGGAGAGAGTGGATCTGATGAGGAACTAGTTTCTTAGTTTGCACATAAGGCCCCACCTACTGTAGCTTTACTTGCTTGGAGGCTGTTGGCCCATGAAGCCTACAGCTTCCTTAACAACCAGGGACAGGTGGAATGGGGGGTAGCACTGTCAAAAATGCTGCCTGCTACATAGCCTACAGAGAAAGTAATTCTGCTTGTCTCTGTACACCAAACTATAGTTGATCTGAATTACCTCCAGTTGCGTTATCTACAAACTGGAGGTAATTATTTTGACTTTTGACACGTGTTGGTAAAGCTACTGAAACAGGCGGTTGGGATTTTTTTTAATCTGACGCAGGCCATTTTAAAGGGCCGTAGGACCAGAAAAATGTATTTTAGAATTGATGCCATTACTCCAATAGTGTCCTGTCCTGAAAGTCCTTACAGGTACTATTTCTTATAGTTGTATACATGTCTAAATCAGAAATCCCACTATTTTAGTTGAGGTCTGAAAATAAATCAACAGAAAAAGATGACAGAAAGATGGGAAAGGGGATGTACAGCACCCCTGCAAGCCCCAGTTACCTAGGTAACACAGTTACTATTTTGTTAAATGAAGAGACCATAAAACAGATGAGCTTTGAAAATCTGTGTTTTATTGTTAACACATCTAAAAAGCAACGTGGAACTGTTCAGATAGCACTTATATGTGCATGAATAGAAACTGTTTAGGTTTTGCCATTTCTGCTTCTTGTTTGCTTTGTTTTCAAATCATTCCCATATGCCACAGATATTGTCTGACAAACAGAACAATAGGAAGCTTCTTTTGCCAGAATTGCAAAACAGACAAATAGATTTTGGTTCAATATTACATTTTGTGCATCAGTTTATTACCATATAAGTCACTGATGTTTACACAAGCTGTTATGCTGTTTTCTATCGACAATGAAGGGACAGTTTGTGGCTTTTCATAGCATGTTTAATTCTAGGCCCAAGACTTATTGAAGTCAGTAGGTTACACACTAGCTTAGCTTCGTTGTACAGTTAAGTGATGCACTTCTGAGAGCAAACTACATGTCTAATTTGTGTATTTATATTTGTTTTACATAAATGCTGTTTTGTAAATTTGTGTTCATGTTTCATAAATGTTCATATCTCATATTCATGTTTCAGACACTCATGGTAATGTCAACATGCTAATGGAAGAAATGATATAAACATATTATAGAGACCCTGTCCTATGCATTTGTGTCTGCGTACAGTAATTTACAGTAACAGGGTGTTGGTGCTAGGTTGTAATCAGCCGCAGCTGATTTTTACTCTTTTTCTGGGTTCTACAGGTTTTCCCTAAGCTTTCACCTTTATCTGGGCGTGCTTTCACCTTTACCCGGGAAGAGGCTCCAAAAATGTGTTTTGAAAGGTCAGTCTCTGTGTTATTAATATTTATCTGACTGCACTTGATGGTGCTGTTCAGAGCTGTGGTCAGATAAGGTAAAAAATGTTTGGGAGAACTTTCTATTCCTTGGGCCTTCTCCCTGGGAGGAGGCTTGAGTGAAGAACTGCTGTAACGGCCTGGCTTCAGCATTGGCCATGTGCCAAGGGGCCTGATTATGAAGTCATATGCTGGGGTGCTTGCCTGAAGGGAGCTGGGCTGAACAGGAATACTCTTGCCTGAAGAGGGCCACAGAGGAGCTGTGCAGAAGCTGCATCCGGGACTTTGAATAGGAATCTTTGCCCTGGGACAGAAGTCAGATTCATGAGCAGTGAAGCACTATGACTGCTCTCAAAGCATCACAGATTTATGTGGCTGTTGTAGAGGCCACTCTCATAGGACCTGCTGCTTATTCAGAATGTGTCCTGCTATGTTGTGCTTTTGGGAGTCCTGCAACCCAAACACTCTCTCCAGTTTTGAGCACTGCAAAAAATATTTAAAAGACTGCAGCCTGATTGTTATCAGATACCAATGCACAGTCCCAACACACACATTCCTGGATAATGACTGTGTATGTACGCAGGTGCTGTAGCGACCATCCTACAGACTGATCCTAGAGACCCAGCCGCGATTTTGCCGAGCTCTGCATAGTTTCCACCAGGATAGATGTTTTTACAATTCCACCAAATGTGAGTGCCATCTTTTATTTATCTCTAGCTTCAATTGTTTTAGATGGCGGCGCTTCCCACTCCTCCTCGTATACACAGATCCTAAGGTGTCCAATCCTTTGAGACAGTTGCAGCCTGAATCTTAGTGTTTTATGGTACTGTCTACTGTCTCCCTACACCCTTTTAATAAACTTTTTCTCCCTATTAACAAGTCCATCCCCCTACTCTATTTTGCGCCATAATTTACTTGTTGTTTGCAGCTGTAGCAATCGTCAGCTGGAACCTGGAGATAGTCAAGGCAGAAGAACGTCACCAGCACACCGTGGATCTCCAATGTGGGTCCAAAGCAATGTTTTAGACCCTCACAGGACCCCTTCATCGGGCATGTGATGCCTGATGAAGGGATCCTGTGAGGCTCCGAAACATTGCTCTTGCTGTAACAGTGTGAGCGCTGAATAAAGCTTTGGACCCACATTAGAGATCCATGTTGTAGTGGTGACATTCTTCTGTCTTGATTGCTTTTAGAGGTTTGTCAGTGAGCCGTTGGGTCCAGATACAGGGCAGGTAGCCATAGGAGAGGTAGGTGAACCTAATTTTTTCAGTGGCTGCCTAATAGACTAACAAAGCCTGGTCTATAGTTATGTCATTGAAACTATAGGGTTGACTTACTAAAAGTCTAGAGTGCAGCTCTGCATAGAAACCATTCAGCTTCCAGGTTTTTTTTTTGTGTCATAGCTTCACTTAAAAAAAAGATAAGAGTTGATGTTTTCAATCTGCTGAATAAACTTTTCTTTTTCATACTTCAATTGTTTTACCTACAGAACAATCACTGACAATTTGTTTGGCCAAGGTAAAGTAGTTGCACAGGGCATATACACTATATTACCAAAAGAATTGTGACGCTTGCCAATAGATGCACCTGAACTTTAATGGCATCCCAGTCTTAGTTCATAGAGTTCCTCCACCCCAAACTCACTCATCAATGTCTTTATGGACCTTGCTTTGTGCACTGGTGCACAGTCATGTTTGATCAGGAAGGGACCATCAAAGCAACCCCACACCATAATCCCCCTCCGCCAAATGATTTGAGGTTTGGGGTGGAGGAACTTGACTGGCCTGCACAGAGTCCTGACCTCAACCAGATAGAACACCTTTGGGATGAGTTAGAGCAGAGACTGTGAGCCAGGCCTTCTCGTCCACACATAAATGCGCTTCTGGAAGAATGGTCAAACACTCCCATAGACACACTACTAAACCTTGCGGACAGCCTTCCCAGAAGAGTTGAAGCTGTTATAGCTGCAAAGGGTGGACCAACTCAATATTGAACCCTCCAAGCTAAGACTGGGATGCCATTAAAGTGCATGTAAAGGCAAGTGTCCCAATACTTCAGTAATATAGTGTATTTCTACCGTTTTTTTAAAGGCAACTCTATGATTTTATTTTGAATGGATAATGTACAAAAATCAACTCCTAGAAATCAACCTTCAAATGTCTGTCTGTTGCTTTGAAGCTGTGTCTTGCATCATTTACAAATCATACATGAAGACCTGTCCCCTCCCAGAGTGTGTTACATGTGTGCCTTGGACACCCGCAGGTTATGCCCCCACAGCTCCCGGAATAGACACATCTTCAGCTATCCTCAGCTCCCAATACCATACTCTTACTTTGAGCTGATCTGTAAGTCATTAGGGGTGGATTTACACCTTCTTTCTTTTTTTTATCCCTGATCTTGGGCTAAGTGTGAGATCACACTGGTATTTATACATATATATTTTTTGCAGATTTATGTCCTGCATCTGCTCCTGAGGAAGTGGAGTACATTCCACAAAACGCGTTGAGCTTTTTGGATGCAGTTTATCTTAATCATTATTTTTATTTATTTTTAATCAATTTGATGTCAAGGAAATGTCTATTAGATCATACTAACCTTCTTCATTTCTGTAATATGTCATGTTTTTATCTGCATACCTATGTACTAATAAACATGCCATTGTGCATCTTTGTTATACCAGCTGTGTGTCGTGTGCCTCATTAAAAGTCCCAACTCTACATTTTTTGTCTGTTCTAAGATGGTTTCTTGTAGTTTGCACAGTATTGTCCTTTGTATACAAGTGTATTTTCTGAGATACAATGAAATCAAGAAAATGAAACTGTTCCACATCCCAGTATGTGATATTAGAAACACATTTGATGATAATAGAAGCTCTTAAAAATAGGGCACCTGGGAATTGAAACATGCATGAGGAAAATCCTTATTTAAACAGCTGCAGGCTTTAATGAATTATGAATGAAGTAGCTTTGGGTCAAACAGTACAACCTGACAGATGCTAAAGGAAAGAATTCCTGTTTTTTTTCCTGTGTTACCTCTGTTTATTATTTGTATAAATTCCCCACACCTGTAGGAGTGTAGCTTAAGCTGTGGAACAGTAAGTGCGTTAGTCATTCTGCTTCAAGTCAACCTACCCTATATGTAAATTCTAGACAATTTTACTTATATCTGATTGAGTGTATACATATTATTTAGAATTATAGCTACTGTATCGAGTTGGGGATAGGCAAATAAGCATTTTTGTGCCTCTGCAAGGGCTCATATGTATAGGATTGCAACACATCTATAGAGTTGAAGTTTACAGATTTGCAGGATTCACAGTTCTCCACATCTGCAACCAGCAGTGGTGAGGGACCTGAGGGGGGCTTTGGTGAGTATATCTGGCTTCACAAGATAAGGGGAAAAATGCCTAGCAGAATGGGTTAGAGGTGGGAAGGAAGGACAGGTGGGATAAAAGAGGCTTTAATTGTTTTTACTCTATTCAAAATGAAAAGAGAAAATATTTTGGCTTTTGATATACTTTGAAATATATCCAAATGCAAAAACAAAATTGCAGTTTACCATTCCTTAGATGTGGTGACTGCATTTGTTTTCTTTTTTAGACTTAAAACATGTTTAGCAAGTACAGAAAATATATGTTGACCATGCCAGAAATGTAGTGTCTTGTTAATTCCTGTGAGCCAAAAATAGAAAACACATTACGTTTCTTTCATAAACTAAAAATCTCATTAACAACCATGTAATGGTGATGAACAATGGTAGGAATGTTTAGAGCCCAGCCAGTATGACAACCATGGCTTTCTTTATAGATACCGTGGAAAAGTGAGTGTAACCATAAAGGAACATAAAGTGTGTTAATCGCAGAATCACCAGGTGAAAATATAGAAAAAAGTCCTAAAGGGGGGGGTCAGCAACCTGTAGATTGCGATCTACCAGTAGATCGCGGACAGGTGACTGGTAGATCGTGGTCTGGGCTTGCTGACCCACCATCCCAGAGCATCAAAAAAAGTGCAATGCAGAGGGACTACTTGTAATGTTGGAGCTGTGGTAAGCCGATGGCTCCTCTGCAGGCCCGGATTTACTCCCTTTGCCGCCCCAAGGCCGGGTCCTTCAATGCCGCCCCCCCCCCCACACACATACACACACACCACGTCCTTTATCGATGACTTCTACAATAGATCAATTAAAAACATATCTCCATACACGAGAACGCTGAAAATAACTGGCTTTAATTGTACAGACTAAAAATACTTCAGGGTAAGCGCTGTAAGGGGTAAGGATTCTTCGCAGGCAAATTTTCAAGGCAATGGCTGGTGTTAGTGCTTCAATCATCCCCGGCACCATGGTTGTTATGGTGTCAGGATGATTGAAACACATTATTTCTATCATTACATTGTAATATAAACTGAAATAGTTCAACTCACCATAATGCAGAATCATTGGGAGCCCTGAGCGTGTCACTTGCCACTATGCCTGCCATCAGATGGGGATGTCACTTGCCACTATGCCTGCCACCAGATGGGGATGTCACTTGCCACTATGCCTGCCACCAGATGGGGATGTCACTTGCCATGCTGCCTGCCACCAGATGGGGATGTCACTTGCCATGCTGCCTGCCACCAGATGGGGATGTCACTTGCCACGCTGCCTGCCACCAGATGGGGATGTCACTTGCCACTATGCCTGCCACCAGATGGGGATGTCACTTGCCACGCTGCCTGCCACCAGGTGGAGATGTCACTTGCTAAGCTACCTGCCACCAGATGGGTATGTCACTTGCTACGCTGCCTGCCACCAGATGGGGATGTCACTTGCCACCATGCCTGCCACCAGATGGGGATGTCACTTGCCACCATGCCTGCCACCAGATGGGGATGTCACTTGCCACCATGCCTGCCACCAGATGGGGATGTCATTTGCCACCATGCCTGCCACCAGATGGGGATGTCACTTGCCCGGCCGAGCGCTTACGAGCTTTCCCGAGCCCGGCCGGCTTTGGAACGGCGCATGCGCAGTTGCGTGGTCGGCTCGTGGCCATCTTATCTATGGGCACTGGTGCCCATAATAGACTTTAATGGGCAGCACGAAAGGGGGGACGGCCGCGAAGTCGCTGCAGGAGCGGCGTCGCCCCTACACCACTGCCGCCCCGAGGCCTGGCCTCGGTGGCCTTGTGGCAAATCTGGCCCTGCTCCTCTGTAGTGCTGGCTCCTGTTTCACCTGGAGTGGCCCCATTTACTTGTATTGGTTGTGATTGGAAGGCAGTAGCATGCACCAAAAGTCACAGGGGGCTTAACTCCTGCTGCAGCATGTGTACACCTTTGGCTGCTGCCTCAGCAGCTAAAGGGGGTAGGGATTGGGGCAGTAAAACCGCAACTCAACCGCAGGGTTTTACGTGTAAACGAGCCCAAGAGTGCTGCTGTCAAATGCAACTAAGAGCTCATTCCCAAGTGCAGCAAACACTTCTGCTCCTCTAAAAAGAAATCTTAGTGTGTTTGACAGGTAGTGAGGAGGTGATATGTTGCCTCCTCGCAACTTGATTTAAGCCCATGGTTGCCGTGCACTGTGACACAGTAGTATGGCAATTAGAGGTTTAAAACTGGTGTGAGGAGGCAACACTGTGCCCAGTGATCTTTGACTTCTCCCATGTTGTTCAGGTAGATCTCCACCTCTTTAAGGTTGCCTACCCCTGTCCTAAAGAATACAGTAAAACTAACACAGCCACCAGTTCAATGGAATAATACATTGCAATAAAATACATTTTTGTTTTGGGGTTTAGATAAATTTTAACCACTTCAATACTGGGCACCTTCCTGCCCAGGTCAATTTTCAGATTTCAAAGCTGTTGCACTTTAAATGACAATTGCGCAGTCACGCAACACTGTACACAAATTTTATTTTAATTAATGTTTTTACACAAATAGAGTTTTCTTTTGGTGCTATTTAATCACCACTGGCTTTTTTATTTTTTTGCTAAATAACTTTAAAAATACGAAAAATTAAAAAAAAAAAAATGTGTTTTTCTCCATTTCTGTTTTAAAATTTTGCAAATAAATAATCTTTATTCATAAATTTAGGCCAAAATGTATTCTGCTTCCTTTTGTTTTGAAAATAACCCAAATCAGTCTATATTATTTAGTCTGTAGAAAAGTTCATAAACTATGGTATATATCTGAAAATCGATCATTTCTGATGTACTGACGCCTCATCTCATTTCTTGAGGCCAAAAGCAGGATAGTACAAATATCACCAAAATGACCCCTTTTTATAAAGTAGACAGACAAATGTAATTAGTAAGAGGCATAGCGAGTGTTTTGAAGTTGTAATTTTTGGAAAATGAGGAAATTAAAGAAAAAATGTTTTCACGATTTTTTTTTTGTTTACATACTGTCACCAGTGCAGTACAGCATCATCATATAACTGGTGTGGCGGTGATCAGGGACACGGACTTGTGACAGTATGTTAAAGAAAAAAATGATATAATAATATAATATTATATACTATATATATAATTTACTATATTATTCCATAGTAACAATGTACTGCTCTGGGGAAGTGAATTTCACTGGTATAAGCAACCATTTTTACTGAATGAAACCAATTCATTTAGTGTGTTTTGTTGTGATTAGCTGTGATTGGTCACATCTAATCACATGGTACAGATGGGCTGTGATTGGCTCTGTCTGTACCATGTGATCAGTGTGACCAATCACAGCTAGCAGCACAATTTTATACAATGGATGGCATGAAAGGAAGCCATCTGTGGTTTTAAATTGTCATGTGATCTGCTGTTTTTGGTCACAGCAATCACATGGTACCAGCAGCGGGACAGTACACAGATCGCGCCACAGGCCACTGTCCACCCGGACTGACCAAAGTCCCACCCAGCTGTCATTTTGAAATCGTCCTTGGCAGGAAGTAGTTAAAAAGGAATAATAAAGTGACAGTGTGGCGCTAAATAAAAACTGTGTAAATGTGTACCCCGAGTGTGGTACAGCTATGACAAAATAATGTGCGAGTGTACCATAACAAAACAAAAAGTGAGCTGGACAATGTGTTAAATCTGTGCAGCATAAAATAAAGTCCACAGAAATGTGACAAGGTGAGTTCCTCCCGTGAGGATGTCTTCAGTCACATGGGGATGATGAATTGTTTGTCTGAAGTTACTTTAATAACAAATTGTAGAGAAAAATGAATACTCTTACCGACTATGGTGGACCCTAGGTGTCATACGACAAATGGGTCATACAGGCTCAAGATCATATGAGGTATGGATCAGGTGCTAGGCACATGAAGGTAAGCAGTCCTCCTTCCCCTTCCTTTTTCCCATATGTTTGTCCCTTGGAGTGTATGAGGAGGTGTGTTCGGAGACCATCGTTTGAACAGCAGAGTGCATGTGGAATCCATGGACCGAGAGTTGGGGACACCACACCAGGACCCGTCTGACCTTCATGTGCCTAGCACCTGATCCATACCTCATATGATCTTGAGCCTGTATGACTCATTTGTCGTATGACACCTAGGGTCCACCATAGTCGGTAAGAGTATCCATTTTTCTCTACAATTTGTTATTGAAAGTAACTTCAGACAAGCAATTCATCATCCCCATGTGACTGAAGACATCCTCACGGGAGGAACTCACCTTGTCACATTTCTGTGGACTTTGTTTTATGCTGCTCAGATTTAACACATTGTCCAGCTCACTTTTTGTTTTGTTATGGTGCACTTGCACATTATTTTGTCATAGCTGTACCACACTCAGGGTACACATTTACACAGTTTTCATTTAGTGCCACACTGTCACTTTATTATTCACTTCTTCACTTCGCTATTCACTATATATATATATATATATATATATATATATATATATATATATATATATATACATACACACACACAGTAGCTCACAAAAGTGAGTACATGCCTCACATGTTTGTAAATATTTTATTATATCTTTTCATGTGACAACACTGAAGAAATTACACTTTGCTACAATGTAAAGTAATGAGTGTGTAGCTTGTATAACAGTGTAAATTTGCTGTCCCCTCAAAATAACTCACTACACAGCCATTAATGTCTAAAGCGCTGGCAACAAAAGTGAGTACACCCCTAAGTGAAAATGTACAAATTGGGCCCAAAGTGTCAATATTTTGTGCCACCATTATTTTCCAGCACTGCCTCAACCCTCTTGGGCATGGAGTTCACCAGAGCTTCACAGGTTGCCACTGGAGTCCTCTTTCACTCTCACCAAAGCACCCCCCCAACAGGGCTGATAAAAAAAAATAATAATAATAATAAAAAAAATTGTAATAAATATTTAAAAGGTAAAATTGTAAAAAAAAATAATAATAATAATCATAAAAAAAACACTGACACCACAAAAGAAAGCATTGAAAAAAAATATATATATACCATACATGACATTAAAAAAAAGTATCAGTAATCGGTATTGGCGAGTATTTGAAAAAAGTATCAGTACTTGTAGTCAGTCTTAAAAAAGTGGTATCGGTGCAACCCTACCTAATATGAAACATTTGTATTAGAAATATAAGCAGCTGATTCTCTGGAAGATACATAGAACATATAGTTTATACAAAGTCTCTTCTTGGTTAAATTATTTTAAACACATGCCTTTAATAGGCTGCAGATTTGACCCATACAGACTTCCACCATTGTTCTATTCATTATACCCAGGAGAGGAGTGTGATTCAGAGTGAATAGTGAAATATATTTTTCAATAGCCTGCAATGAAAACCCTATGAATGTCAGACAATCCCTAAGGCGTTTAAAGGAACTCACAATGCAGTGTACTAGCCTGCATCTTCTCTACCGTTCTCTAACGTTCAACGGTAAATCAAACAACCTTTGAAAGCCCAGACTATGATCATGCAGCAATCTGGCAGCATGGGGAAACTCCAGCACCAGGATTTATATAATACATGCAGATCTAGCAAAGTTTAACGTTACCAATATACAGAGCAAAACATTCCGAAACAGTGGACATCACAGGGTTTTGCTACATCTGGATACAGTGCTTACAAGTCTATTGTTTTCCTGGTTTCAAATGACTGTGAATAGCTCACACCAGAAACTGTACATCAAACACATTTAATTGCTGCGGTTAAAGTGCAATAAAAATTATAGATCGGCGATTAGCTCTGATATTTATTTTTAAATCTATCACATAGTAATGACTATTATAAATTTAGCACATATATCTGCTGCTAGTTAGGACTACGCCTTTAAATAGACCATATTTAGACCATGTAGATGCCGGTCTTGTACCATCTGCTCTGAATTTATGGCTTTTTTGAAAGTAAAGACTTTGGAAATTCATAGCACATTTGTGCTTTGGGTAGAGACCAGGCCAAATTCCAAGTACTAATGAGAGAAAAACTTGCCCAAGTGAGTCAAATAATTAATTTCCTATTTAAATCCTGTTTAGAAGAAATTCACAGTTTGACAAATAGAAAAACTGGAAACCATATTGGCAAAATGATCTACCAGGGCCTAGATTACGATTCTTATTAAACCAGTATGTCAAGTTAAATCCCCACATAAAATGGAAAACTGGTGTGAATAGGTTTTGATCTATAGCACTTCCATTGATCTCAGATATCCCACCCTCAGGATATCCCTGACAGCCGTTTCCTTATTTCTCAGCCAAGTTTCCATGTAATCAGCAGAAGATAAAAGTATATTGCATTGAGTAGTGAATGGTTAAAAAAACATTTTTGCCACCTTAGTTTCAAATGGTCACCAGTACAAAATAGAGAGTGTGAATCTTCACAGCCAGGATGCTGCGTAAAATCAGAAAATGCCAAAATTGCAATCAAACCCTATTGAAGTCTATGGGTGGAGGCCAATTTGTTTAATACATTTTGGTCATTTTCAAGTTTAAAAAATAAAGTACTGTGAAAAAGGGCACAAAAAATGGACATTGTCATGGGGGACATGTAAATGCAAAAAAAAAAGGTAAAGATATCACAAAGCAGAGTTAGGATTTCCCTTTTAATGCTACTTTGAGGGTGACATGCGAAAAACACACATTTCTGAAATGACATGCATAAGCGATGCCTTTCAGATGAATGTGGTGTTATAGAACAGTGCGGTTTTCTCAGACAGCTTCAGCCAGGGCCGGTGCTACCACTAGGCAAACTAGGCAGCTGCCTAGGGCGCACTGCAGCCTAGGGCGCCCGACCACTGGTTTTCCTACTCTTTTCTCTCTGCAGCAAGCAACTAAGTCTCAGCATCAGCAGGCCATCGCTGCTCCGTTCTCACATAGTGTCAGAGGCCCAGCGGCGACGGAGGACTGTGTCTGTGTCCCGACTCCCGAATGAATGGAAGCAAGCAAACATTCATTGATGGGCGCTGGTGAGGCTGCAGTTGATGGGTGCTGGTGGGCTGCATTTGATGGGCGCTGGTGGGCTGCATTTGATGGGCACTGGTGAGGCTGCATTTGATGGGCGCTGGTGAGGCTGCATTTGATGGGCACTTCATAAAAAAGTGGGGTATACATGGGCAGGGCAAAGGGGGTGGAGCCAAGGGGGGCGGCAGCAAATTTAGGTTTCACCTAGGGTGTCAAAAATCCTTGCACGAGCCCTGGCTTCAGCAAAACTTTATGCTGGCATCACATATTTTGTATGTGTATTTGATTTTTTAACTTTACTTTTATTATTGCTTGGCTTTAACACAGCAGTAACGCCCTAATCTTATTCTTTACAACTTGAAAAGGGCTCTTTAGATAGTTTTGGCTGCAACACCTGGTTTATATATTCAGCAGTAATAGACCTGATTTAAATAATGGAAGCAGGAGCCACAACAGATCAAAAAGCAATAAAAAAATATTACTCTTAATAAAATAACACTAAAGCCCCCAGCTTCATACCAATCAGCCAGTGGCTCAACAGTTAAAGGCATTTTATACACTAATATTTTGAGTCTTAAAAGTACTTAAGTATAAAATTCCTGGTGCTTTCCTATACCCAGAGAGCCACAGTACTGAGCACTCCAGTATTCAGTAGAACATTTTTACAGATCTGTTACCTTTCAGCTGCTGATCACAGCTATTCAATGGTAAGAAGAGTTTAGGGGACCCTTCTGTTTTAAGTTCATGATCGCTGATGCTTATAGCCAAATAGAATCCATCCAGAACTGCCAGTGGGCCAGCTGCAAGCAGTTCTATTCTGCATAAGGCTTACATCTATGGCAGAAATGTAAATAAAAGGTTGTTAACAGTGTTGTATTCTCATTTTGGTTTGTTTTATCAGCATTAGAAAGACTCTGAAACTGTGCAGCTTTTGTGTGATTATTGACAGCAACCAGTTGTTTACAACTTTTAGAGTAGCATTTTCTGTCTTGAAGAACAGAACATAGACTTCAATTATTTCTCATGGTTTTGGTGTTTTCTCAGAAAGCGCACCAAAACTCTTGCACGCACAGTATGGTCTGGGTCAAGGATACCGGAGGACCCTGATGCTGATAAAGAGGGCATGCATATATAGTATGTGCTGAGTGTGTGTAATCAAGGGACATTTAGTCCAAATGAAGGAGGCCACCTGTTGTTGTTATTAGGTGGGCATACATGTGCAAAGACAGAGGGGAGGTTGGGCACGGGGAATCATGGGACCTGAAGTAAAAAAACAAGAGATCATCTGACCCTAGAGTGAGAGCTCCTGATCCAGAAGTTCAGGTAAGGGCTACAGGGCTTAAAAAGGATGTAAACCCTCACATATACCCAGTGAAGTGAACAGCCTCAGATGATACACAGAGATGAAACAAATCCCCCTACATAAGGTTTACATGTGTGTCTGCTGTCTTCAGCTTGCTATATTCCTTAGAAAGTGCACATCGTTTTATAATTTGTTCTTCCTGTTCCAGTAGGGGAGGGGAGTCTTGGCATACACTGCGTGACAGCTGATTGGAGGAAAGGCACACACCCCTCTCCACGTAGGCAGAGGAAGGAAGAAATGTGCAGAGCTGTGCTGTGAATAGACCAGCTCTCTGTTAATCTATTTATAGCAACCTCCCCAACACAAATTTCCAACTGCTTTTAGCTCCCATCTCGGAGAACTTGTCAGAAGTTATCATGCTGATAACAGAAGAACGGAGCAGCAGAAAGACATGGGACTTAGGACTTTGGAGAGAGATAAGAAAACACTACAGATACAGTATCTCACAAAAGTGAGTACACCCCTCACATTTTTTGTAGGTATTTTATTATCTTTTCATGTGTATAAATTTGCTGTCCCCTCAAAATAGCCCAACACACAGCCATTAATGTCTAAACCGTTGGCAACAAAAGTGAGTACACCCCTAAGTGAAAATGTCCAAATTGGGCCCAAAGTGTCAATATTTTGTGTGGCCACCATTATTTTCCAGCACTGCCTTAACCCTCTTGGGCATGGAGTTCACCAGATCTTCCCCGGTTGCCGCTGGAGTCCTCTTCCACTCCTCCATGACGACATCACAGAGCTGGTGGATGTTAGAGACCTTGCGCTCCTCCACCTTCCATTTGAGGATGCCCCACAGATGCTCAATAGGGTTTAGGTCCGGAGACATGCTTGGCCAGTCTATCACCTTTACCCTCAGCTTCTTTAGCAAGGCAGTGGTCGTCTTGGAGGTGTGTTTGGGGTCGTTATCATCTTTGGGAAAAAAGTAGTCAAAAAATTCTGCATTGCTACCAAAGTGAAAACATCAGACCATGGTGGCTCAAGTCTAGGGATGGGCCGAACACCCCCCATTTCGGTTCGCACTAGTACATGCGAACAGGCAAAAAATTTGTTCGAACACGCGAACACCGTTAATGTCTATGGGACACGAACATGAAAAATCAAAAGTGCTAATTTTAAAGGCTTATATGCATGGTATTGTCTTAAAAAGTGTTTGGGGACCTGGGTCCTGCCCCAGGGACATGTATCAATGCAAAAAAAAGTTTTAAAAATGCTGTTTTTTCTGGAGCAGTGATTTTAATAATGCTTAAAGTGAAACAATAAAAGTGTAATATTCCTTTAAATTTCGTACCTGGGGGGTGTCTATAGTATGGCTGTTTCCCGTGTTTACAACAGTCTGAGAGCAAAATGACATTTTTAAAGGAAAAAAGTAATTTAAAAGTACTCAACTGTTGGTCCCAGCAATACACATAAAAGTTCATTGATAAAAACGGCATGGGATTCCCCCCACAGGGGAACCCTGAACCAAAATTAAAAAAAAATGCATGGGGTCCCCCCAAATTCCATACCAGTCTCTTATCCGTGCACACAACCTGGCATTCCGCAGGAAAAGAGGGGGGACGAGAGAGCTCCCCCCACACCTGTACCAGGCCACATGCCCTCAACATTGGGAGGGTGCTTTGGGGTAGCCCCCCAAAGCACCTTGTCCCCATGTTGATGGGGAGAAGGGCCTCATCCCCACAACCTTTGCCCGGTGGTTGTGGGGGTCTGTGGGCGGGGGGCTTATCGGAATCTGGAAGCCCCCTTTAACTAGGAGACCCCAGATCCCGACCCCCCTTGTGTGAAATGGTAACGGGGTACGAATGTATCCCTACCATTTCACAAAAAATGTGTGAAAATGGTAAAAAAACACAATACAAGCCTTGGGACAAGTCCTTTATTGAAAAAATAAAAAAATAAAACTGTCCCACAGAGTCTTCTTCTTCTTCTCGCGCTCCGACGGACGGAAAAAAAACCCCGCACGCCGCCAGCGATCCACCTCCATGGGAGGCACACGCCATAATGACGGGCCGCTCTCAGGTGACAGCTCTTTTATAACTGAGGGTGGGGTCACATGATGATGTCACCGGATGACCCCGCCCCCCTCTGACACACGGGGACATCCCTATGACTTTCCCGTAGCGTCAGAGGGGGAGCGGGGCCACCCAGTCCACCCCCCTCTGATGCACGGGGACATCCCTATGGCTTCCCTGTAGCGTCAGAGCTGGGAGGGGCCACCCGGTTACATAACTGAGTGACCCCACCCCCTCTGACGCTACGGGGAAGCCATAGGGATGTCCCCGTGTGTCAGAGGGGGGCGGGGTCACCCGGCTATGTCATTGTGTGGCCCCGCCCTCAGTTATAAAAGAGCTGTCACCTGAGAGTGGCCGGTCATTACGGCAGGTGCCTGCCATGGAGGCGGATCGCTGGCGGCGTGCGGGTTCTTTATCTTTTCTTTTTCGGTCCGTCGAAGAAGAAGAAAACTGCATGGGACAGTTTTATTTTTTAATTTTTTTAATAAAGGACTTGTCCCAAGGCGTGTATTGTGGTTTTTTTTTTACCATTTTCACACATTTTTTGTGAAATGGTAGGGGTACATTTGTACCCCGTTACCATTTCACACAGGGGGGCGGGATCTGGGGGTCCCCTAGTTAAAGGGGGCTTCCAGATTACGATAAGCCCCCCGCCCGCAGACCCCCACAACCACCGGGCAAGGGTTGTGGGAATGAGGCCCTTCTCCCCATCAACATGGGGACAAGGTGCTTTGGGGGGCTACCCCAAAGCACCCTCCCAATATTGAGGGCATGTGGCCTGGTACGGTTCAGGAGGGGGGGAGTGCTCTCTCGTCCCCCCTCTTTTCCTGCAGCCTGCCAGGTTGCATAATCAGATAAGGGTATGGTATGGATTTTTGGGGTGATCCCATGCCATTTTTTTTTTAATTTTGGCACGGAGTTCCCCTTAAATTCCATACCAGACCTGAAGGGTCTGATATGAATTGTGAGGGGGACCCCACGCCATTTTTTAAAATATTTTACCACTGGGTTCCCCTTAATATCCATACCAGACCTGAAGGGCCTGGTATGGAATTTGGGGGGACCACCACGCATTTCTTTTTTTAAATTTTGGTTCGGGGTTCCCCTGTGGGGGAATCCCATGTTATTTTTATCAATGAACTTTTATGTGTATTGCCGGACCGACAATTCATTATAGCGAGTACTTTTAAATGACTTTTTTTCCTTTAGAAATGTAATTTTGCTCTCAGACTGTTGTAAACATGGGAACATGCACCACTTTACAGGCATACTATAGACACCCCCCAGGTATGAAATTTAAAGGAATATTACACTTTTATTGTTTCACTTTAAGCATTATTATTATTATTATATAGGATTTGTATTGCATCAACAGTTTGCTCAGCGCTTTACAATATAAAGGAAAACAAAAGTGCACAGGATTGCAAAAAGATTTGAGATTTGAGAATGAGTGATCATTACTGAGTTTAGTTAACTACAAAAATAAACATTTTAACCCCAAGCTGCCAGCAGATAGTCTGTATAGGGGTTGATAGGCTGAAGCCTATCTCCACTTCAGTATATCATGAATGCTGCTGCCACACTCATCTACCTCACCAACCGCTCAGTGTCCATCACCTCTCTCTTGCCAATGCCTCCATTGGCTTCTGATTGCCTAGTGCAGGGGTAGGCAACCTTAAAGAGGTGGAGATCTACCTGAACAACAAGGGAGAAGCCAAAGATCACTGAGCACAGAGGCGCTCGGTGTTGCCTCCTCACACCTGATTTAAACCTCTAATTGCCGTACAACTATGTCGCAATCGTGTGCTTTGCATGGCAATCAGGTGAGGAGGAAACAAATCGCCTCCTCACCACCTGTCAACACACACTCGGATGAGCCCTTAGTTGCATTCAGCAGCGGCACCCTTAGGGCTCGTTCACATGTAAAGTTGGGGAGTGGTAAAATATCAGGATTTAGTGACGTATGTTGATTAGGAATGAGCCGAACACCCCCCGGTTCGGTTTGCGGCAAAACATGCGAACGGACCGAAAGTTCACGCGAACATTCAAACACCGTTAAAGTCTATGGGACCCGAACGTGAAAAATCAAAAGTGCGAATTTTAAAGGTTAATATGCAAGTTATTGTCCTAAAAAGTGTTTGGGGACCCGGGTCCTGCCCCAGGGGACATGTATCAATGCAAAAAAAAAAGTTTTAAATACGGCCGTTTTTTTCGGGAGCAGTGATTTTAATAATGCTTAAAGTGAAAAAATAAAAGTGAAAAATTCCTTTAAATATCGTACCTGGGGGGTGACTATAGTATGCCTGTAAAGTGGCGCGTGTTTCCTGTGTTTAGAACAGTCGCTGGACAAAATTAAATTTCTAAAGGAATAAAAGTCCTTTAAAACTGCTTGCGGCTGTAATATAATGTCGGGTCCCGGCAATATGGATAAAAATTATTGAGAAAAAGCGGCATGGGTACCCCCCCCAGCCCATTACCAGGCCCTTTGGGTCTTGTATGGATATTAAGGGGAACCCCGCACAAGACAGGGACTGTAGGTTTGTTCTTAAGTTGAATCTGTTTGTAATTTGGAACAGGTACATTTTGTAAGTATAGCTCCAGCCAAAAAAAATAAATTTTTAAGCTTTTTGGATAACCTAAGGAAGGGTTATCATCCCTGTAACATTTGTTTTGCTGTCTGACAATTGGATTTTGAAAATTTAGGGTTATTAGGGAAACAAGGATTGGTGATAAAGCATCAGTGGAGACACCTTTTTCCCATATTAACTCTTACAGGAGAGAATTTCCCTTCCTAGGGTTACATTTCCTCTCACTTCCTGTTGTCTCCCTCCGTTTGTAAGTAGGAGACGTTTGTAAGTTGGATGTTTGAAAGTAGGGGACCGCCTGTATATACTATATGGCCTGCCCTATATACTCTGCAGAAAATTGGCGTTGGTGGTACCAGAACACTGTAAGTCCTCACAGTTACTCTTGGTGGGCGCTGGAACGGGCCCTGCTGTGAAATATTATATCAAGAATTGTAATTACATGCCCCTGTTGAACAGGGGCAGAAAAATTGGGCCTTTGTTGGTGGTGTGGTGGTGGTACCAGAACACGGTAAGCCCTCACCGTTATTCTTGGTGGGTGCAGGAACGGGCCCTGCTGTGAAATATTAAATCAAAAATTGTAATTACACGCCCCTGTTAAACAGGGGCAGAAAAATTGGGTCTTAGGCTGTGGTGGTGGTGCCACAAAACTGTAACCCCTCACAGATTCCGTTGTTGAGAGCAGGAACGAGCCCTGCTGTGAAATATTAGAGCAAATATTGTAAATACATGCTCCTGTTACACAGGGGCAGAAAAATTGGGCCTTGGGCAGTGGTGGTGGTGGTGGCACAACACTGTAAAGCCTCACAGATACTCTTGTTGAGCGCAGGAACGGGCCCTGCTGTGAAATATTAGAGCAAATATTGTAATTACATGCCCCTGTTAAACAGGGATAGAAAAATTGAGCCTTAGGCACTGGTGGTGGCACAACACTGCAATCCCTCACAGATACTCTAGTTGAACGCAGGAATGAGCCCTGCTGTTAAATATGTGATCAAGAATTGTAATTACACGCCGATGTTAGACAGGGGCAGAAAAATTGGGCCTTAGGCAATGGTGGTGGTGCCACAACACTGCAACCCCTCACAAATACTCTAGTTGAGTGCAAGAATGAGCCTTGCTGTGAAATATTACAGCAAAAATATAATTATACACCCATGTTAAACAGGGGCAGAAAAATTGGGCCTTAGGCACGGGTGGTGGTGCCCTGAAACAAAAATGTTCTTAGAAGCTATCAACATAAACATTGAGGAGGAATAGGATAGTCACTCAGCATAACAGGACAGTCACTCAGCATAAGCAGTCTTCAAGGGATCTCACATTCATAGAAAAATTAATTGGTTACATGAGCATCAGGTGCTTGGTAGCTGGTGATCTAAGACTGATTCATTTTTATGAAGGTGAGCTGATCAACTGAGTCTGTGGACAGGTGCACTCTGTGACCGGTTACAAA
The DNA here is from genome assembly GCA_037952835.1 of Lithobates septentrionalis. Lineage (NCBI taxonomy): Eukaryota > Metazoa > Chordata > Amphibia > Anura > Ranidae > Lithobates > Lithobates septentrionalis. Next base: position 7,276,208 of record JBBDGP010000487.1, read on the forward strand.
GCCTCCAGCAGCACTGAATGTGCATTCAGAAAAAATGCTGGATGCAGGACAGGCCAGTAGCTCAATTGCATATTGTGCAAGCTGTCCACCGACAGCATATTGTCCACCGATCCTTCTGTGACTGACCAAAGCCTCAGCAACACGTTGTCCAGGAGGACCAGGAAATTTTATCCTTCCAGGCTCTGGAAACGCATTGTACAAACCTTTCTGCAAGGCCTCCCGAAGATGTTTCATCCTCTGCTCCCTCTGCGAAGGCTGGATAAGTTCCGCAACCTTACCCTTGTAACGTGGATCAAGAAGGGTTGCCAGCCAGTAATGATCCCTCATCTTGATACCACGAATCCGAGGGTCCTTTCGCAGGCTTTGCAGGATCAGAGAGGCCATGCAGCGAAGGTTTGCTGAGGCATTAGATCCGGAGTCCTCTGGGTCACAAAGGATGACATGATCCACAGCCACCTCCTCCCAGCCACGTACAAGTCCATGGGTTTCTGGGGACTGAAAACGATCCCTTGAAGACTGCTGCTGATGCTGAGTGAGGCTCCACCTCAATGCTGACACAATCCTCATCCTCCAACTCCTCTTCCTGTGTGCTTCAACAGGAAGACAAGAGGAACAGTCACTGCATCACTGATGCATGCACTGTCACTGCTCACCATCCTCGTGGCCTCCTCAAATGGTGACAGGACAGTGCATGCATCCTTGATCAGTAGCCACTGGCGTGGTGAAAAAAAGCCAAGCTCCCCTGACCCTGTCCTGGTGCCATACTCACACAGGTACTCATTGATGGCCCTCTGCTGTGTGTGCAGCAGCATTGCCAATGTTGAGTTCCACCTGGTGGGCATGTCACAAATGAGGCAGTTCTTGGGCAGGTTGCATTTCTTTTGAAGGTCAGCCAGCCGAGCACTGGCATTATATAATAATGCCCACAGACTTTTCTGGCCTGCCTCAGGAGATCCTGTAAAGCCGGGGTACCTACACAAAAAATGCTGCACCACCAAATTAAGGACGTGAGCCAAACAGGGAACATGGGTCAAGTGTCCCTGTTGGAGGGCGGAGAGGAGGTTGGTGCCATTGTCGCAAACAACCATTCCTGGCTGAAGCTGGCGTGGCATCAAACACTTCTGAATCTGCCCCTGCAGATCTGACAGAATCTCTGCCCCAGTGTGGCTCCTGTCCCCTAAGCAGACCAACTCAAGCACTGCATGGCATCTTTTTGCCTGAGTGCTTTCGTAGCCCCTTAAACACCTACGGAGCACTGCTGGTTCCGAGGACAAATCTGCAGAGGAAGAGGCCATAGAGGAAGAAGAAGAGGAGGGGGTGGAGGAGAGAGGTGTGGCAGAATCACCACTACTAGCATTTTGGAGGCATGGTGGCAGAACAAGCTCCAACAATACTGCACCCTGTCCTGCATCCTTCCCAGCTGCCAGCAGAGTTACCAAGTGCGCCATCAAAGAAAGATAACATCCCTGTCCATGCCTGCTGGACCATGAGTCAGCCGTAATATGCATCTTACCGCTGACTGCCCTGTCCAACGAGGCCAAGACATTGCCTTCCACATGCCGGTAGAGAGCTGGAATGGCCTTCCATGAAAAGACATGGCGTTTGGGAACCTGCCACTGAGGTACCGCACATTCCACAAATTCACGAAAGGTGGCAGAGTCTACCAGCTGAAAAGGCAGCAGTTGGAGTGCTAGCAATTTAACCAAGCTAGCATTCAGCCGCTGAGCATGTGGATTGCTGGGACCGAATTTCTTTCGATGGTTTAGCAACTGGGGTAGGGAAATTTGCCTTCTACAATCGGATGTTGGTGTAGCAATAGCAGATTGCCCATAAGTACTTGACTGAATACTGAAGGTATAGTAGGTTTGGAGATCCCAGCTGATGAGGAGCAAGGAGAGGTCCACCTTGTTCTATGGTGAGGGTCTTTTAAGTACTGTTGCCAACGGACTGCATGGGAGGTCGACATATGTCTGGTCAAGCATGTGGTCTTCAAAACGCTGCGCATCCTTCTGCAACATGTACCCAACACTGTGGTCAAACAGTTCGGGGGACTCCTCGGTGCATGATGGTGGGGCTAGTGAAGGAGTGACTGATGACATTGAGCCGATGGAATAGGCAGCTTTGGCAGCTGCATTGGCAGGCAAACTACTCTGAGCCTGGGTGACAGAGGATGAGGAGGATGAGGACGGCTTAGTTATCCACTCTACCAACTCTTCTGCATGTTGTGGATCAACACGGTCAGCTGCCGAAAAAAAGGACAAGCATGCCCCACGGCCATGTGCTGAGGATGCACCATGTCCATGACCAGCACTGTTGTGGTCCTGTGAGCGTCTGCCTCTCCTTGGTGGCCTTCCAGACATGCTGTAAAATTTTATTAGCAAAACACCGCCTGAAGTTTACTAGAAAAAGTACACCAGGAATGGCCTGCAGTCAGATATAGGCTTGGCTAGACTAGATTGCAGTGGATATATATATGTAGGAGACTGTATATATATTTTATGCACTGCAGATCACTGAATCGCCTGCCTGCCTGAAAGTATATTTGAAAACGTACACCAGGAATGGCCTTCAGTCAGATATAGGCTTGGCTAGACTAGAATGCAGTGGATATATATGTAGGAGACTGTATATATACTGTATATTATGCACTGCAGCTCACTGAATCACCTGCCTGCCTGAAATTATATTTGAAAACGTACACCATGAATGGACTGCAGTCAGATATAGGCTTGGCTAGACTAGAATGCAGTGGATATATATATATATATATATATATATATATATATATATATATATATATATATATATATATATATATATATATATATATATGTAGGAGACTGTATATATATTTTATGCACTGCTGCTCACTCAATCACCTGCCTGCCTGAAAGTATATTTGAAAACGTACACCAGGAATAGCCTGCAGTCAGATATAGGCTTGGCTAGACTAGAATGCAGTGGATATATATGTAGGAGACTGTATATATATTTTATGCACTGCAGATCACTGAATCGCCTGCCTGAAAGTGTTTTTGAAAACGTACACCAGGAATGGCCTGCAGTCAGATATAGGCTTGGCTAGACTAGAATTCAGTGGATATATATATATATATATATATATATATATATATATATATATATATATATATATATATATATATGTAGGAGACTGTATATATATTTTATGCACTGCTGCTCACTCAATCACGTGCCTGCCTGAAAGTATATTTGAAAACGTACACCAGGAATAGCCTGCAGTCAGATATAGGCTTGGCTAGACTAGAATGCAGTGGATATATATGTAGGAGACTGTATATATATTTTATGCACTGCAGATCACTGAATCGCCTGCCTGAAAGTGTTTTTGAAAACGTACACCAGGAATGGCCTGCAGTCAGATATAGGCTTGGCTAGACTAGAATGCAGTGGATATATATGTAGGAGACTGTATATATATATTTTATGCACTGCAGCTCACTGAATCACCTGCCTGCCCGAAAGTATATTTGAAAATGTACACCATGAATGGCCTGCAGTCAGATATAGGCTTGGCTAGACTAAAATGCAGTGGATATATATATATATATATATATATATATATATATGTAGGAAACTGTATATATATTTTATGCACTGCAGCTCACTGAATCACCTGCTTGCCTGAAAGTTTATTTGAAAACGTACACCATGAATGGCCTGCAGTCAGATCTAGGCTTGGCTAGACTGGAATACAGTTGATATATATATATATATATATATGTAGGAGACTGTATATATATTTTATGCACTGCGGCTGAATCACCTGCCTGCCAGAAGTATATTAGAAAGAGTACACCAGGAACGGCCTGCAGTGAGATATAGCTAAACTGTATGCAGTGGATAGATATATATATATACGAGACTGACCGTATATATATATATATATATATATATATATATATATATATATATGAGACTGACTGTATATATACTGTATATTAAATACACTGCAGCTAGAAGAATCACCTGCCTGCTTGAAGTATATTAGTAACAGTACGCCAGGAACAGACTGCAGTCAGATCTAGCTAAACTGGATATAGTGGATATAGATATATATATACCATATTTATCGGCGTATAACACACACCGGCGTATAACACGCACCCCAAGTTTAGGAGGGAATTTTAAGGAAAAAAATGTTTTAAGGAAAAAACTTACATTAAATGCCCATCAATGCAGCCTTATCAGTGTCCATCTGCAGCCTTGCACAGTATCCATCTGCATGCTTGTCCAGTGTCATTTGCAGCCTTTGCAGCCTTGTCAGTGTCATTTGAAGCCTTGGTGTCATTTGCAGCCTTGTCAGTGTCATTTGCAGCCTTGGTGTCATTTGCAGCCTTGCAGCCTTGGTGTCATTTGCAGCCTTGGTGTCATTTGCAGCCTTAGTGTCATTTGCAGCCTTGCAGCCTTGGTGTCATTTGCAGCCTTGGTGTCATTTGCAGCCTTGCAGTCATTTGCAGCCTTGGTGTCATTTGCAGCCTTGGTGTCATTTGCAGCCTTGCAGTCATTTGCAGCCTTGGTGTCATTTGCAGCCTTGGTGTCATTTGCAGCCTTGCAGTCATTTGCAGCCTTGGTGTCATTTGCAGCCTTGCAGTCATTTGCAGCCTTGGTGTCATTTGCAGCCTTGTCAGTGCCCATCTGCAGCCTTGTCAGTGCCCATCTGCAGCTTTGTCAGTGTCCATTTGCAGCCTTGCCCAGGCTGCAGTTAAACTGCAGTGACATGTCAGTGTCACTGCAGTTTGAAAATGGCACCCCAGAGTACACAGCCGGTCCTGTGTATCTTGGTGGCTCCCGGACGCTTTTGGCTCCTCTCGTAGTCCCGCCCGGGATGGGCGTGACTGTGAGCGGAGCCGAGCACCGCCCATATACATAGATAGCCTCGGCTAGGTTCAGCTAGCTCCACTCACAGTCACGCCCAGTCCCTGTGTCCATCATAGGGCGGGACTGGGTATGACTGTGAGCGGAGCTAGCCAAACCTAGCCGAGTACACTCGGCTATCTATGTATATCGGCGGCCGTCGCTTACTCCGCTCACAGTCAGTGGGGGATCGGCGTATAACACGCACCCACGATTTTCCCCTGATTTTAAGGGCAAAAAAGTGTGTGTTATACGCCGATAAATACGGTATATATGTATATATACACGAGACTGACTGTATATATATATATTTAATGCACTGCAGATCACTGAATCACCTGCCTGCCTGATGTATATTTGAAAACATACACCAGGAATGGCCTGCAGTCAGATACAGGCTTGGCTAGACTAGAATGCAGTGGATATATATATATGTAGGAGACTGTACATATATTTGATGCACTGCAGCTCACTGAATCACCTGCCTGCCTGAAAGTATATTTGAAAACGTATACCAGGAATGGCCTGCAGTCAGATATAGGCTTGGCTAGACTAGAATTCAGTGGATATATATGTAGGAGACTGTATATATATACTTTATGCACTGCAGATCACTGAATCACCTGCCTGCCTGACTGAAAGTGTATTTGAAAACCTACACTAGGAATGGCCTGCAGTCAGATATAGGCTTGGCTAGACTAGAATGCAGTGGATATATATGTAGGAGACTGTATATATATTTCAGCATTGCAGATCACTGAATCACCTGCCAGCCTGCCTGCCTGACGTATATTTGAAAACATACACCAGGAATGGCCTGCAGTCAGATATAGGCTTGGCTAGACTGGAATGCAGTGGATATATATATGTAGGGGACTGTATATATATTTAATACACTGCAGATCACTAAATCACCTGCCTGCCTGCCTGCCTGAAAGTATATTTGAGAACGTACACCAGGAATGGCCTGCAGCCAGATATAGGATTGGCTAGACTAGAATGCAGTGGATATATATGTAGGAGACTGTATATATACTTTATGCACTGCAGATCACTGAATCACCTGCTTGCCTGCCTGAAAGTGTATTTGAAAACGTACACCAGGAATGACCTGCAGTCAGATATAGGCTTGGCTAGACTAGAATGCAGTGGATTTATATGTAGGAGACTGTATATATATATTATGCACTGCAGATCACTGAATCACCTGCCTGCCTGAAAGTGTATTTGAAAACGTACACCAGGAATGGCCTGCAGTCAGATATAGGCTTGGCTGGACTAGAATGCAGTGGATATATATGTAGGAGACTGTATATATATTTTATGCACTGCAGATCACTGAATCACCTGTCTGTCTGCCTGAAAGTGTATTTGAAAACGTACACCAGGAATGGCCTCAAGTCAGATATAGTCTTGGCTAGACTAGAATGCAGTGAATATATATGTAGGAGACTGTATATATATATTATGCACAGCAGCTCACTGAATCACCTGCCTGCAAGTATATTTGAAAACGTACACCAGGAATGGCCTGCAGTCAGATATAGGCTTGGCTAGACTTGAATACAGTGGATATATATATGTAAGAGACTCTATATATATTTTATGCACTGCAGCTCACTGAATCACCTGCCTGCCAGAAGTATATTATAAAGAGTACACCAGGAACGGCCTGCAGTGAGATATAGCCAAACTGTATGCAGTGGATTTATATATACGAGACTGACTGTATATATATAATCTCCCAGGGGTGGCAGCTATAACCACCCAATAAAGGTTTTCACTGTTCCCCGTGCATTTCAAAGCTAGTTTCCTCATCTCAAGTATTTCAGTGACCAAGCTAAAAGGATAAGTGCACTACACTCAATAAATGTTAAGTAATAGAGAATACCCAGGGGTTTGTCCCATAATACACTGCAAGATCGTGCACATCAAAGAAAAAGGCGGACTTCTCCTTGCTCCTCATCTGTGATCTCCAAGCCCACCTTACCTCCAGTCCTCTCAAAAACCTATACTGAGAGGAATGAAGGTATAGCAATAGGTGTCCCAAGTACTTGCAGCCAATCAGCTAGCAGTACACTACCATTTGATTTTAGCAGGCAAATTTCCCTACACCAGTTGCTGAACCATAAAAAGAAATTTGGTCCCAGCCATCCACATGCTCAGCGTCTGAATGCTAGCTTGGCCAAATTGCTAGCACTGCAACTGCTGCCTTTTCAGCTGGTAGACTCTGCCCCCTTTTGTGAATTTGTGGAATGTTCTGTACCTCAGTGGCAGGTTCCAAAATGCCATTTCTTTTCATGGAAGGCCATTCCGGCTCTCTACCAGCATGTGGAAGGCAATGTTTTGGCCTTGTTTGACAGGGCGGTCAGCAGTAAGGTGCATATTACTGCTGACTCATGGTCCAGCAGGCATGGGCAGGGATGTTACCTTTCCTTCACGGTGCACTGGTTAACTCTGCTGGCAGCTGGGAAGGATGCAGGACAGGGTTCAGTATTGTTGGAGCTTGTTCCGCCACCACGCCTCCAAAATGATAGTGGTGATTTTGCCACAGCTCTCGCCTCCACCCCCTCCTCTTCTTCTTTCTCTATGGCCTCTTCTGCAGATTTGTCCTCTGAACCAGCGGTGCTCCATAAGCGTTCAAGGGGCTACGCAAGCAGTCAGGCAAAAAGATGCCATGCGGTGCTTGAGTTGGTCTGCTTAGGGGACAGGAACCACACTGGGGCAGAGGTTCTGTCAGCTCTGCAGGGGCAGGCTCAGAGGTGGTTGACACTATGCCAGCTTCAGCCAGGAATGGTTGTATGCGACAATGGCACCAACCTTCTCTCTGCCCTCCGACAGGGCCACTTGACCCAGGTTCCATGTTTGGCACGCGTGAATTTGGTGGTGCAGCGGTTCTTGAGCAGGTACCCAGGCTTACAGAATCTCCTGAAGCAGGCCAGAAAACTCTGTCTTAATTTCCGCCAGTCATGCAATGCCAGTGCTCCGCTGGCTGACATTCAAAGGCAATGCAACCTGCCCACCCACCGCCTCATTTGTGATATGCCCACCAGGTATAAATATATATATAGGCTGCGCTTAAAGGTATGTATAAGAAGTGCACAGTGAATAATTGATCTCAAAATTAAAACAAAAATTAAACCAGTGAATTATAAATGTTAATACACATATATCATACTATGGATAATATAGTTAAAGTGCCTAGTGCATAACTGTGTATTACAAACCTCAAAATAAAAAATAGTGCCCAAATAAATCAATGATGACCGTGCTGAAACACAATGCTGTTAGTGATAAAATGATAAAAACAAAGTTCTCATGTGCAGGTAAGCAGCGACCAATTGCTTCACTAATCCAGTATTGATAAAAGTCTGTGTCATCCAAAAGATATGATCCAAGCCGTGCTAAGGTGTCATCACTCAGGTGCCCCACTTAGGTATTAAATGCTCACCTTGGAGCATGTGACTTTGCGATTAAGCTAAGTCAAAACACGCCTGTGACTTGCCTCTGGGCTCTATAATAGTATTGGGCTCAGTGTCCAAATAAATCAATGATGACCATGCTAAATCACAATGCTGTAGGTAATAAGATCATATAACAAAGTGCTCATGTGCAGGTGGTACTCAACTCAATCGCCATGCCAGTGGCTACTGATCACGGATGCATGGACTGTCCTGTCACTATTTGAGGAGGCCATGAGGATGGTGAGCAGTGACAATGCATGCATCAGTGACACTGTCCCTCTTATCTTCCTGTTGGAGCACACGCTTCGTGGAATAATGGACAGGGCACTTGAGGCAGAACAGGGGGAGGAAGAGGAGGACTTCCTTACCTCTCAAGTTCCCCTTTATCCAGATAGTATTCCTGCGGGCCCGCCAAATATACAAGAAGAAGAGGAGGAGGGGGATTGTGTCAGCATTGACATGGAGGAAAACACTCAGCAGCAGTCTTCATGGGATTGTTTTCAGTCCCCAGAAATCCAAGGAGACGTACGTGGCTGGGAGGAGGTTGTTACTGATCATGTGATCCTTAGTGACCCAGAGGACTAGAATTTAATGCCTCTTCAAACTTACGCTGCATGGCCTCCCTAATTCTGCAAAGCCTGCGAAAGGACCCTAGGATTTGTGGTATCAAGGAGCGAGATCATTACTGGCTGGCAACCCTTCTTGATCCACTTTACAAGGGTAAGGTTGCAGAACTCATCCTGCCTTCACAGAGGGAGCAGAGGATGAAACATCTTCAGGAGGCCTTGAAGAAAGGTTTTTGCAATGCATTTCCAGACCCCGGGAGGTTACAATTTCCTGGTGCTGGACAACATGTTGCTGAGGCTTTGTTCAGTCAGAGGAAGAGTGGTGGAGAAGGTGTCCGGCTGACCGATGCTTTTAGACAATTTTTCAGTCCTCAGCGCCAAGGTCTGATCGGTTCAAGCAACCATCACCAGCGTCTGCATTACATGGTGCAGGAATATCTAGGGGCAAGAGCAGACTTGGAGACCTTTCCAACAGAGCATCCACTGGGTTACTGGGTCATAAAGTGCTGCTGGAGGGTTTGTAATGGATCATAGAGTGCTCCTGTCCACAGACTCCATTGATAGGCTCACATTCATTAAAAGATCAGTCTTGGATCAGCAGCTATCAAGCACCTGATGCTGATTTAACTGATTTAATTTTCTATGGATGTGGGATCCCTTGAAGACTGCCTATGCTGAGTGACTATCCTATTCCTCCTCAATCTTGATGATGCTAGCTTTCAACAATATTTTTGGTTTAGGGCACCACCACCACCGCCTAAGGAACAATTTTTCTGCCCCTGTTTAACAGGGGCATGTAATTAAAATTTTTAATATAATATTTCACAGCAGGCCCGTTCCTGCGCCCAACAAGATTAACTGTGAGGGCTTACAGTGTTCTGGTACCACCAACACCTAAGGCCCAATTTTCTGCAGAGTATGTAGGGCAGGCCATATAGTATATATACTGCTGTTCAGAGTATATAGTGCCGGGGGCCCCCACGCCATATTTTTTTTAATTTGGGTGCGGGGTTGCCCTTAATATCCATACCAGACCCAAAGTTCCTGGCAATGGACTGGGGGGGGACCCATGCCGTTTTTTTCAATGATTTGCATCAATATTGCCGGGACACGACAAAACATTACAGCTGCAAGCAGTTTTAAATGACTTTTTTCCTTTAGAAATGTGATTTTGCTGTGGTATTTTTCTAAACATGGGAAAACTGTGCCATTTTACAGGCATACTATAGACACCCCCCAGGCACGATATTTAAGGGAATATTTCATTTTTATTGTTTCACTTTAAGCATTATTAAAATCACTGCTCCTGAAAAAGCGGCCGTTTTTAAAACTTTTTTTGCATTGATATGGCAATTAGCACTTTTGATTTTTCACGTTCGTTCGTAACCCATAGACTTTAACAGTGTTCAAACAAATTTTTTGCCTGTTCGCATGTTCTGCTGGGAACCGAACCGGGGGGGTTCAGCTCATCTCTATATGTTTGTATTCAAAGCTGAACTCCTAGCAAATATACTGCATATTATAACCCAAATTGTATTAATCAAGAGAAATAATGAAATAAAATGCTAATATCAGTATCAGAAATCACCCTTATTTTAGCTTCCCACACTCTTGACTGAGAGGCGGCGAGCACAGAGAGCCAGTGTTTCCAAGAAAGGATAGCAAAGGGATAACCTCATCAGTGTACTGCAGCTCCATCTTTGTCCAATCTGACATAGCAGGTCCTGCCTTCTGGAGCCTGCAGCGCCTATGATGGATGTCTTACTGGTCCAATGCAAGGACCACGGGATGTGTGACATCCATCATAGGCACTGCAGGCTCCAGAAGGCGGGAATTACAATGCAGCCACCGCGTCATGTCACTGTGAAAATCTCCGCTCAGTGCTCAGGTGGGCGGCTCTCCTCTCCTGTCATGGCTCTGGCTCTGGCTGCCTGGAGTGCCTGCTGCTGTCTACTCTACTGTTATGGGCATGCTGCACGCTACGGCTGAGCTGCAGGAGGAGGTCACGTCACCTGAAGTCTGGTCAGGTAGGTCAGTGTGTGTCAGGTAGGTCAGTGTATGTCAGATAGGTAGGTCAGTGTGTTTCAGGTAGGTCAGTGTATGTCAGGTAGGTCAGTGTATGTCAGTCAGGTAGGTCAGTGTATGTCAGCCATGTAGGTCAGTGTATGTCAGCCATGTAGGTCAGTGCGTGTCAGGTAGGTCAGTGCGTGTCATGTAGGTCAGTGTATGTCAGATAGGTAGGTCAGTGTGCATCAGGTAGGTCAGTGTATGTCAGCCAGGTAGGTCAGTGTATGTCAGATAGGTCAGTGCGTGTCAGGTAGGTCAGTGTATGTCATGAAGGTCAGTGTATGTCAGCTAGGTAGGTCAGTGCATGTCAGCCAGGTAGGTCAGTGCTAGGGATGAGCCAAACACCCCCCGGTTCGGTTCGCACCAGAACCTGCGAACGGACCGAAAGTTCGCACGAACGTTAGAACCCCATTGACGTCTATGGGACTCGAACGTTCGAAATCAAAAGTGCTCATTTTAAAGGCTAATTTGCATGGTATTGTCCTAAAAAGGGTTTGGGGACCCGGGTCCTACCCCAGGGGACGTGTATCAATGCAAAAAAAACTTTTAAAAACGGCCGTTTTTTCGGGAGCAGTGATTTTAATGATGCTTAAAGTAAAAAAAAAAAAGTGAAATATTCCTTTAAATATCGTACCTGGGGGGTGTCTATAGTATGCCTGTAAAGTGACGCGTGTTTCCCGTGATTAGAACAGTCCCTGCACCAAATGACATTTTTAAAGGAAAAAATCTCATTTAAAACTGCTTGCGGGTTTAATGTCATGTCGGGTCATGGCAATATGGATGAAAATCAGTGAGACATACGGCATGGGTACCCCCCAGTCCATTACCAGGCCCTTTGGGTCTTGTATGGATATTAAGGGGAACCCCGCACCCAAATTAAAATAAGGAAAGGCCCTATATACTCTGAACAGCAGTATACAGGCGGTGCAAACAAGACAGGGACTGTAGGTTTGTTGTTAAGTAGAATCTCTTTGTAATTTTGAACGGGTACATTTTTAACGTGTTTAGCTCCAGCCAAAAAATCTTTTTTAAGCTTTTTGGAAAACATAGGGAAGGGTTATCACCCCTGTGACATTTGTTTTGCTGTCTTTCCTCCTCTTCAGAAGATTTCACCTCACTTTTTTGTCCCAATGAAAAATGTTTTTTGAAAATTTGGGTTTTTTTGTGGAACAAGGATTGGAAAGCATCAGTGGAAAGGAGAAATTGTTTTCCCATATTAACTCTTACAGGAGAGAATTTCCCTTCCTAGGGGTAGATTTCATCTCACTTCCTGTTGTCTCCTTCCGTTTGCAAGTAGGAGTCGTTTGTAAGTTATATGTTTGAAAGTAGGGTCCTGCCCTATATACTCAGCAGAAATTTGGGCCTTAGGTGTTGCTGTGGCCACAACACTGTAAGCCCTCACAGGGCCCTGCTGTGAAATATTAGATCAAGAATTGTAATTACATGCCCCTGTTGAACAGGAGCTGAAAAATTAGGCCTTAGGCACTGGTGCTGGTGCCACAACACTGCAACCCCTCACAGACACTCTAGTTGGAACGCAGGAACGAGCCCTGCTGCAAAGTATTGCATCAAAAATTGTAATTACACGCCCCTGTTAGACAGGGGCAGAAAAATTGGGCCTTAGGCACTGGTGCTGGTGCCACAACACTGCAACCCCTCACAGACACTCTAGTTGGAATGCAGGAACGAGCCCTGCTGCAAAGTATTGCATCAAAAATTGTAATTACACGCCCCTGTTAGACAGGGGCAGAAAAATTGGGCCTTAGGCACTGGTGCTGGTGCCACAACATTGCAACCCCTCACAGACACTCTAGTTGGAATGCAGGAACGAGCCCTGCTGCAAAGTATTACATCAAAAATTGTAATTACACGCCCCTGTTAAACAGGGGCTGAAAAATTGTGCCTTAGGCACTGGTGGTGGCGCCCAGAACCAAAAATGTTCTTACAAGCTATCAGCGTGATGATTGAGGAGGAAGAGGATAATTACTCAGGGATAGTCACTCAGCATCAGCATAGGCAGTCTTTGAAGGGATCTGAGATTTCAAAAAAAATTATTCGGTTACATCAGCATCAGGTGCTTGGTAGCTGGTGGTGATCCAAGACTGATTCATTTTTATGAAGGTCAGCCGATCGACCGAGTCGGTGGACAGACGCACCCTGTTACCACGCCTCCAGCAGCACTGAATGTGCGTTCCGAAAGAACGCTGGATGCAGGACAGGCCAGTAGCTCAATTGCATACTGTGCAAGCTCTGGCCAGTGATCCATCCTCAAGACCCAGTAACCCAGAGGATTTTCGGTGGGAAAGGTGTCCAAGTCTGATCTTGCCCCTAGGTATTCCTGCACCATGTAAAACAGATGCTGGCGATGGTTGCTGGAACCGATCATACCTTGGGGCTGCGGACCAAAAAATTGTCTGAACGCATCGGTCAGACGGCCACCTTCTCCACCGCTCCTTCTTTGACTGACCGAAGCCTCAGCAACACGTTGTCCAGAAACAGGAGTTTGTAACCTCCCAGTCTCTGGGAACGCATTGCACAGACCTTTCTGCAAGGCCTCCCGAAGATGTTTCATCCTCTGCTCCCTCTGCGATGGCAAGATAAGGTCCGCAACCTTACCCTTGTAACGTGGATCAAGGAGGGTTGCCAGCCAGTATTGGTCCTTCTCCTTGATACCACGAATACGAGGATCCTTACGCAGGCTTTGCAGGATCAGGGAGGCCATGCAGCGTAGGTTTGCTGAGGCATTCGGTCCGGAGTCCTCTGGGTCACTAAGGACGACAACGTCCGCAGCCACCTCCTCCCAGCCACGTACAAGTCCATGTGTTTCTTGGGACTGATCCCTTAAAGACTGCTGCTGATGCTGAGTGCCAGGCTCCACCTCCATACGGACACAATCTTCCTCCTCCTCCTCCTCCTCCTCGTCCTCTTCCTGTGTGATCGGCGGGCACGCAGGAACACTGTCTGGATAAAGGGGGCCTTGAGAGCTAAGGAAGTCCTCCTCTTCCTGCCTCTGTTCTGCCTCAAGTGCCCTGTCCATTATTCCACGCAGCGTGTGCTCCAACAGGTGGACAAGGGGGACAGTGTCACTGATGCATGCACTGTCACTGCTCACCATCCTCGTGGCCTCCTCGAATGGTGACAGGACAGTGCATGCATCCCTGATCATGGCCCACTGGCGTGGGGAAAAAAAAACAAGCTCCCCTGACCCTGTCCTGGTGCCATAGTCGCACAGGTACTCATTGATGGCCCTCTGCTGCGTGTGCAGCCGCTGCAGCATGGCCAACGTTGAGTTCCACCTGGTGGGCATGTCACAGATTAGGCGGTTCTTGGGCAGGTTAAACTCCTTTTGGAGGTCCGTCAGCCGAGCACTGGCATTATATGACCGGCGGAAATGCACACAGACTTTCCTGGCCTGCCTCAGGACATCCTGTAAGCCCGGGTACCTGCCCAAGAACTGCTGCACCACCAAGTTAAGGACGTGAGCCAAACAGGGCACATGGGTCATTTGTCCCTGTCGGAGGGCAGAGAGGAGGTTGGTGCCATTGTCGCAAACCACCATTCCTGCCTTAAGTTGGCGTGGCGTCAACCACCTCTGAACCTGCCCCTGCAGAGCTGACCGAACCTCTGCCCCAGTGTGGCTCCTGTCCCCCAAGCACACCAGCTCAAGCACCGCATGGCATCTTTTGGCCTGCGTACTTGCATAGCCCCTTGAACGACTACGGAGCACCGCTGGTTCCGAGGAAGAGGCCATGGAGGAAGAAGAAGAGGAGGGGGTGGAGGAGAGAGGTGTGTCACAATCAGCATTTTGGAGGCGTGGTGGCGGAACAACCTCCAACACTACTGCACCTTGTCCTGCATCCTTCCCAGCTGCCAGCAGAGTCACCCAATGCGCCGTGAAACTTAGGTAACATCCCTGTCCATGCAAAAAAAATTATTCGGTTACATCAGCATCAGGTGCTTGGTAGCTGGTGGTGATCCAAGACTGATTCATTTTTATGAAGGTCAGCCGATCGACCGAGTCGGTGGACAGACGCACCCTGTGATCGGTTACCACGCCTCCAGCAGCACTGAATGTGCGTTCCGAAAGAATGCTGGATGCAGGACAGGCCAGTAGCTCAATTGCATACTGTGCAAGCTCTGGCCAGTGATCCATCCTCAAGACCCAGTAACCCAGAGGATTTTCGGTGGGAAAGGTGTCCAAGTCTGATCTTGCCCCTAGGTATTCCTGCACCATGTAAAACAGATGCTGGCGATGGTTGCTGGAACCGATCATACCTTGGGGCTGCGGACCAAAAAATTGTCTGAACGCATCGGTCAGACGGCCACCTTCTCCACCGCTCCTTCTTTGACTGACCGAAGCCTCAGCAACACGTTGTCCAGAAACAGGAGTTTGTAACCTCCCAGTCTCTGGGAACGCATTGCACAGACCTTTCTGCAAGGCCTCCCGAAGATGTTTCATCCTCTGCTCCCTCTGCGATGGCAAGATAAGGTCCGCAACCTTACCCTTGTAACGTGGATCAAGGAGGGTTGCCAGCCAGTATTGGTCCTTCTCCTTGATACCACGAATACGAGGATCCTTACGCAGGCTTTGCAGGATCAGGGAGGCCATGCAGCGTAGGTTTGCTGAGGCATTCGGTCCGGAGTCCTCTGGGTCACTAAGGACGACAACGTCCGCAGCCACCTCCTCCCAGCCACGTACAAGTCCATGTGTTTCTTGGGACTGATCCCTTAAAGACTGCTGCTGATGCTGAGTGCCAGGCTCCACCTCCATACGGACACAATCTTCCTCCTCCTCCTCCTCCTCCTCGTCCTCTTCCTGTGTGATCGGCGGGCACGCAGGAACACTGTCTGGATAAAGGGGGCCTTGAGAGCTAAGGAAGTCCTCCTCTTCCTGCCTCTGTTCTGCCTCAAGTGCCCTGTCCATTATTCCACGCAGCGTGTGCTCCAACAGGTGGACAAGGGGGACAGTGTCACTGATGCATGCACTGTCACTGCTCACCATCCTCGTGGCCTCCTCGAATGGTGACAGGACAGTGCATGCATCCCTGATCATGGCCCACTGGCGTGGGGAAAAAAAAACAAGCTCCCCTGACCCTGTCCTGGTGCCATAGTCGCACAGGTACTCATTGATGGCCCTCTGCTGCGTGTGCAGCCGCTGCAGCATGGCCAACGTTGAGTTCCACCTGGTGGGCATGTCACAGATTAGGCGGTTCTTGGGCAGGTTAAACTCCTTTTGGAGGTCCGTCAGCCGAGCACTGGCATTATATGACCGGCGGAAATGCACACAGACTTTCCTGGCCTGCCTCAGGACATCCTGTAAGCCCGGGTACCTGCCCAAGAACTGCTGCACCACCAAGTTAAGGACGTGAGCCAAACAGGGCACATGGGTCATTTGTCCCTGTCGGAGGGCAGAGAGGAGGTTGGTGCCATTGTCGCAAACCACCATTCCTGCCTTAAGTTGGCGTGGCGTCAACCACCTCTGAACCTGCCCCTGCAGAGCTGACCGAACCTCTGCCCCAGTGTGGCTCCTGTCCCCCAAGCACACCAGCTCAAGCACCGCATGGCATCTTTTGGCCTGCGCGTACTTGCATAGCCCCTTGAACGACTACGGAGCACCGCTGGTTCCGAGGAAGAGGCCATGGAGGAAGAAGAAGAGGAGGGGGTGGAGGAGAGAGGTGTGTCACAATCAGCATTTTGGAGGCGTGGTGGCGGAACAACCTCCAACACTACTGCACCTTGTCCTGCATCCTTCCCAGCTGCCAGCAGAGTCACCCAATGCGCCGTGAAACTTAGGTAACATCCCTGTCCATGCAAAAAAAATTATTCGGTTACATCAGCATCAGGTGCTTGGTAGCTGGTGGTGATCCAAGACTGATTCATTTTTATGAAGGTCAGCCGATCGACCGAGTCGGTGGACAGACGCACCCTGTGATCGGTTACCACGCCTCCAGCAGCACTGAATGTGCGTTCCGAAAGAATGCTGGATGCAGGACAGGCCAGTAGCTCAATTGCATACTGTGCAAGCTCTGGCCAGTGATCCATCCTCAAGACCCAGTAACCCAGAGGATTTTCGGTGGGAAAGGTGTCCAAGTCTGATCTTGCCCCTAGGTATTCCTGCACCATGTAAAACAGATGCTGGCGATGGTTGCTGGAACCGATCATACCTTGGGGCTGCGGACCAAAAAATTGTCTGAACGCATCGGTCAGACGGCCACCTTCTCCACCGCTCCTTCTTTGACTGACCGAAGCCTCAGCAACACGTTGTCCAGAAACAGGAGTTTGTAACCTCCCAGTCTCTGGGAACGCATTGCACAGACCTTTCTGCAAGGCCTCCCGAAGATGTTTCATCCTCTGCTCCCTCTGCGATGGCAAGATAAGGTCCGCAACCTTACCCTTGTAACGTGGATCAAGGAGGGTTGCCAGCCAGTATTGGTCCTTCTCCTTGATACCACGAATACGAGGATCCTTACGCAGGCTTTGCAGGATCAGGGAGGCCATGCAGCGTAGGTTTGCTGAGGCATTCGGTCCGGAGTCCTCTGGGTCACTAAGGACGACAACGTCCGCAGCCACCTCCTCCCAGCCACGTACAAGTCCATGTGTTTCTTGGGACTGATCCCTTAAAGACTGCTGCTGATGCTGAGTGCCAGGCTCCACCTCCATACGGACACAATCTTCCTCCTCCTCCTCCTCCTCCTCGTCCTCTTCCTGTGTGATCGGCGGGCACGCAGGAACACTGTCTGGATAAAGGGGGCCTTGAGAGCTAAGGAAGTCCTCCTCTTCCTGCCTCTGTTCTGCCTCAAGTGCCCTGTCCATTATTCCACGCAGCGTGTGCTCCAACAGGTGGACAAGGGGGACAGTGTCACTGATGCATGCACTGTCACTGCTCACCATCCTTGTGGCCTCCTCGAATGGTGACAGGACAGTGCATGCATCCCTGATCATGGCCCACTGGCGTGGGGAAAAAAAAACAAGCTCCCCTGACCCTGTCCTGGTGCCATAGTCGCACAGGTACTCATTGATGGCCCTCTGCTGCGTGTGCAGCCGCTGCAGCATGGCCAACGTTGAGTTCCACCTGGTGGGCATGTCACAGATTAGGCGGTTCTTGGGCAGGTTAAACTCCTTTTGGAGGTCCGTCAGCCGAGCACTGGCATTATATGACCGGCGGAAATGCACACAGACTTTCCTGGCCTGCCTCAGGACATCCTGTAAGCCCGGGTACCTGCCCAAGAACTGCTGCACCACCAAGTTAAGGACGTGAGCCAAACAGGGCACATGGGTCATTTGTCCCTGTCGGAGGGCAGAGAGGAGGTTGGTGCCATTGTCGCAAACCACCATTCCTGCCTTAAGTTGGCGTGGCGTCAACCACCTCTGAACCTGCCCCTGCAGAGCTGACCGAACCTCTGCCCCAGTGTGGCTCCTGTCCCCCAAGCACACCAGCTCAAGCACCGCATGGCATCTTTTGGCCTGCGTACTTGCATAGCCCCTTGAACGACTACGGAGCACCGCTGGTTCCGAGGAAGAGGCCATGGAGGAAGAAGAAGAGGAGGGGGTGGAGGAGAGAGGTGTGTCACAATCAGCATTTTGGAGGCGTGGTGGCGGAACAACCTCCAACACTACTGCACCTTGTCCTGCATCCTTCCCAGCTGCCAGCAGAGTCACCCAATGCGCCGTGAAACTTAGGTAACATCCCTGTCCATGCCTGCTGGACCATGAGTCAGCGGTAATATGCACCTTACCGCTGACCGCCCTATCCAGCGAGGCATGGACATTGCCTTCCACATGCCGGTAGAGAGCCGGAATCGCCTTCCGTGAGAAAAAGTGGCGTTTGGGTACCTGCCACTGAGGAACCGCACATTCCACAAACTCACGGAAGGGGGCAGAGTCTACCAACTGAAAAGGCAGCAGTTGAAGTGCTAGCAATTTTGCCAAGCTAGCATTCAACCGCTGGGCATGTGGATGGCTGGGAGCAAACTTCTTTCGGCGGTGCAGCAGCTGGGGCAGGGAAATTTGCCTGGTACAATCTGACGTCGGTGTACCAAAAGCAGATTGCCCACAAGTACTTGGCTGTGACACACCTAATTCTACACCTTCATTCCTCTCACTGCAGGTCTCAGAGAGGACTGGAGGTCTAGTGGGGTTGGAAATCTCAGCTGATGAGGAGCAAGGAGAGATCCTCTTTGTTCTTTGGTGTGGGTCTTTTAGATACGCTTGCCAACGAACTGCATGGCAGGTCAACATATGTCTGGTCAAGCATGTGGTACCCAAGCGGGAGATGTTTTGGCCACGTACGATACGCTTGAGACATATGTTACAAATAGCAGCGGTGCGATCTGATGCACTCGTCTCAAAAAAGGCCCACACCAAAGAACTTTTTGAATAACACGCAGAGACTGCAGCGCCCTGCACATGTGGAGCTTTGGGGTGTGATGCAGTCAATGTGCTGCCCTTAGGCTGGCCCCTGGAGGGCATCCTGCCTCGTTGGTGATGTGCCGCCTCCTCCTCCTCCTCCTCCTCCTCTCTCCTATCAGGCACCCACGTTGAGTCAGTGACCTCATCATCCCCTCCCTCCTCATCACTGGAGCAAACCTGGCAGTATGCTGCAGCAGGGGGAGCATGACTGCCAGATTGCTGTCCTTCTTGGGCACCCCCTCTGTCCGTGCTCATGTTACTGCCTTCATCGAGCTCAGTATCATCATCAGAGCCTTCCAAACGCTGGGCATCCTCCTGGAGCATGTACCCAACACTGTGGTCAAACAGTTCGAGGGAATCCTCAGGAGGACATGGTGGAGCTAGGGAAGGAGTCGCTGATGACATTGAGCTGAGGGAAGAGGCCGCTGCTTTGCCAGACAAAGCACCCTGGGCATGGGTGAGAGAGGATGAGGAGGATGAGGACGGCTTGGTCATCCACTCGACCAAGTCTTCCGCATGTTGCGGCTCAACACGGCCAGCTGCCGAAAAAAAAGGCCAAGCGTGTCCCATGGCCACGTGCTGATGAGGATGCACCGTCTCCACGACCAGCACTAGACACGGAGCCTGCTTGCCCTCTCTTATTGGCTTGTGACTGTCTGCCTCTCCTTCTTGGCCTTCCAGACATATTAATGGCCTGTAGCTGCACTAAGCTGGGATAGAACACCAGTAATTTTCTTCAGGTAGCTTTATATACTGTAACCAGACAAGCCTGCCTGTCAGTAGGAAGATAACAGGAACGGATCTAGCTGAACACTGTGAGCAGGGCGCACTGTACTAAATGTAAATAGTCTAGCTGCCTGACCGTGGTACTAATAGGATCAAATAGAACACCAGTAATTTTCTTCAGGTAGCTTTATATACTGTAACCAGACAAGCCTGCCTGTCAGTAGGAAGATAACAGGAACGGATCTAGCTGAACACTGTGAGCAGGACGCACTGTACTAAATGTAAATAGTCTAGCTGCCTGACCGTGGTACTAATAGGATCAAATAGAACACCAGTAATTTTCTTCAGGTAGCTTTATATACTGTAACCAGACAAGCCTGCCTGTCAGTAGGAAGATAACAGGAACGGATCTAGCTGAACACTGTGAGCAGGACGCACTGTACTAAATGTAAATAGTCTAGCTGCCTGACCGTGGTACTAATAGGATCAAATAGAACACCAGTAATTTTCTTCACGTAGCTTTATATACTGTAACCAGACAAGCCTGCCTGTCAGTAGGAAGATAACAGGAACGGATCTAGCTGAACACTGTGAGCAGGACGCACTGTACTAAATGTAAATAGTCTAGCTGCCTGACCGTGGTACTAATAGGATCAAATAGAACACCAGTAATTTTCTTCAGGTAGCTTTATATACTGTAACCAGACAAGCCTGCCTGTCAGTAGGAAGATAACAGGAACGGATCTAGCTGAACACTGTGAGCAGGACGCACTGCACTAAATGTAAATAGTCTAGAAGATAACAGGAACAGATCTAGCTGAACACTGTGAGCAGGACGCACTGCACTAAATGTAAATAGTCTAGAAGATAACAGGAACGGATCTAGCTGAACACTGTGAGCAGGACGCACTGCACTAAATGTAAATAGTCTAGAAGATAACAGGAACGGATCTAGCTGAACACTGTGAGCAGGACGCACTGCACTAAATGTAAATAGTCTAGAAGATAACAGGAACGGATCTAGCTGAACACTGTGAGCAGGACGCACTGCACTAAATGTAAATAGTCTAGAAGATAACAGGAACGGATCTAGCTGAACACTGTGAGCAGGACGCACTGCACTAAATGTAAATAGTCTAGAAGATAACAGGAACGGATCTAGCTGAACACTGTGAGCAGGACGCACTGCACTAAATGTAAATAGTCTAGAAGATAACAGGAACGGATCTAGCTGAACACTGTGAGCAGGACGCACTGCACTAAATGTAAATAGTCTAGAAGATAACAGGAACGGATCTAGCTGAACACTGTGAGCAGGACGCACTGCACTAAATGTAAATAGTCTAGAAGATAACAGGAACGGATCTAGCTAAACTGAATACAGTGTATATATATATATGCAACACCTGGGATGCATATATATACACAATACACTGTAAGTGCAGCTAACTGACTGACTGTTCTGCCTAATCTATCTAACTCAAATCAAATGACACTGTCTCTCTCTCTCTCTATCTCTCAGCACACCGGAACACACACTACACAGGGCCGCCGTGCAGGCGGCCTTATATAGTGTGGGGCGTGTACTAAATCCCCTGAGCCATAATTGGCCAAAGCCACCCTGGCTTTGGCCAATTACAGCTCTCCCTACTGACGGCGCTGTGATTGGCCAAGCATGCGGGTCATAGTGCATGCTTGGCCAATCATCAGCCAGCAATGCACTGCGATGCCGCAGTGAATTATGGGCCGTGACGCGCCACACGAATTTGGCGCGAACGGCCCATATCATTTGCAATTCGACGGACGGTCGAACAGCCGATGTTCGAGTCGAACATGGGTTCGACTCGAACACGAAGCTCATCCCTAGTCAGTGCATGTCAGATAGGTCAGTGTATGTCATGTAAGTCAGTATATGTCAGCCAGGTAGGTCAGTGTGTGTCAGGCAGGTCAATGTATGTCAGATAGGTCAGTGTGTGTCAGATAGGTCAGTGCGTGTCAGATAGGTCGGTGCATGTCAGGTAGGTAACACCCCCCTTCACACAACCCCTCCTCCCCCCGGTGCCGGGCTCTGACTTTGGGCTGAAGCCCCTGGTCTTTTGGGCATCTTCTGACTCTTTCCAAACTGCACAGGGGTATCGCAGTCCCAGAGGTTCAGAACTACTACCAAGCTGCACGCTTGGCGCAGGTAATTGACTGGTGCAGACAAAGCGATCAAAAGCTCTGGACTCACATAGAACAGCAGTTTAGCGCCATTCCTCTTCGTAGGGCCCCTTGGTGCTTTCAGGCTTTGCTCTTGCTTCTTAAAATGCACCCTACCATTGCCACAAGTCAGCCATTTCCTCCAACAACTCTCCTCTCTACCATGTATTGGGCAATCCTAGTTTCCCCTCAGACCTTGTTGGGGACACATTCCATAGGTTGCTTGAGGCAGGATGCTTTCAAGTTTCTCACTTTATTGATACAGATATTTGGCCTTCGATTTCAACTATGATGCAACCAACTGGTCGCATTGCCTTGGATTTTTGGAAGGCGTTACAACTCCATCACTTTTTCTGCACGCTAGAACCCCCTGCAAGGTACAGACGACCGTTGACACCATTTGAATCTTACTGAATGGATAGCGGGATACTTCCTTTCACTCTTTCCAAAATGTATTTCCTACTGATCTCTCTGCCTGAAGACTTCAGGTTGCCTAATCTCATTAAATGGGAAGCAGACCTCGGGAGAACGTTTACTCCTGCTCAAGATCGACACATCATTCAGTTTGCCCTGAAATTCTCCATATGCACACGCATTCAAGAGAGTAACTATAAGTTGTTCCCCAGATGGTACCACACTCCGTCTGTTGTGAGCAGTTTTTTCCCTAAGGCCTCAGATCGCTGCTTGAGGTGCGGAGGAGAGCAGGGGACATTATTATGCAATTTTCTGGGCTTGCCCAAAATTAGACAATTACTGGAAAGAAATACACAGACTTACACAACAGTTCACGGACTAGCCACTTCCAGAGGACCCTTTCTTTTTCTTTCTCCATTGCTCTGACATTCATGCTAAAACCTAAGTCAGTCCTGCGTCATCTACTTAACGCTGCCAAAGCCTGCATTGCTTTGCGATGGAATGACCCTGACCCTCTGTCTATTCCCATGTGGCTCATTAAAGTAGAAGACATCAACAAACTGGAAGACTGATGCCGCGTACACACGAGCGGACTTTACGGCAGACTTTGCCCGGCGGACGGGATTTGGTCGGACAATTCAATCGTGTGTGCGCTCCAGCGGACTTTGTTTTCTCTAAAGTTGGACGGACTTAGATTTGAAACATGTTTTAAATTGATCCGTCGATATCGAGTCCGGTCGAAAAGTCCGCTCGTCTGTATGCTAGTTCGACGGACAAAAAGCCATGCTAGGGCAGCTATTGGCTACTGGCTATGAACTTCCTTGTTTTAGTCCAGTCGTACGTCGGACTTTGGTGGATTGTGTGTAGGCAAGTCCGTTCATTCAGAAAGTCCATCGTAAAGTACGTCGAAAAGTCCGCCGGGCAAAGTCTGCCGTAAAGTCCGCTCGTGTGTACGCGGCATTAGTGCTCTCTGCACAAAATAAGAGAGATTGCTATAAGAAAACATGGCTTCCTTTGAACATGTTTATTTACAGAAGAGGGCAGGTCCCTGCTAGATACTTGTCCTGGGGATTAAGCTCTCACAGTTGCCCTAGTGGTCCCACATTAACCTGTCTTATATTATACAATATTGTAGTGCCATCCTTATCTGTGCATACTTGTGACCAGGTGTATTCTGTTCTATTTGCACATGTCTTTTGTGACCTCACCATTTATGATTTTTTTTCATGACATTTCTGCTGTTCAGATGTTGAAGCGATGTGTTGGATGCCCTTGTCTTATAAATAAAGAATTAAAAGAAAAAAAACTTTTGGCAGCTACAACTGTTCACACACTTTATATGCATGTGTTATTTGTTTGTTTGTTAGGGTTTGACTTTAAATTATAGCAACATACTGTATACTTTACTAAAAAGGGAAATATTATGTACAGCTCAAAAAACAGCACAGTCCAGGTTTATAGAATTTATAGATTTGGGATGGCCAGAAAATCAGTTTCTGTTCTGCTAAAATTGGTATAAAGGATATATCTGACAAAGGAAAAAAAGTTGCTTGATTTGGATTTTTATGCCGCGTTCACACGGTCGGACTTTCTGGCCTACTTCGTCCGGCACACTTTCTGACGGACTTTGTCCGCCAGGTGTGCCGGACTTTAAAACGGACGGACTTGCCCACACACGACCGGACTTTCCGGCGGACTTTTGCCGGAGTTACGGCGGACTTTCAGAATGAACGGACTTGCCCACACACGGACAAGTCCGTTCATTTTGAACGTGACTCAGGTGCGACGGGACTAGAAAAGGATGTCAATCTTGCCGCTTTTATCGGCGAGATTGACACCTTGCGAGCCCCGTCGCGGGTCATACCAGGCCCTTAGGTCTGGTATGGATTATAAAGGGAAACCCCTACGCCAAAAAAACGGCGTGGGGTCCCCCCTAAAATCCATACCAGACCCTGATCCGAGCACGCAGCCTGGCCGGTCAGGAAAGGGGGTGGGGATGAGCGAGCGCCCCCCCTCCTGAACTGTACCAGGCCGCATGCCCTCAACATGGGGGGTGGGTGCTTTGGGGGAGGGGGGCGCCCTGCGGGGCCCCCCCACCCAAAGCACCTTGCCCCCATGTTGATGAGGACAAGGGCCTCTTCCCGACAACCCTGGCCGTTGGTTGTCGGGGTCTGCGGGCGGGGGGCTTATCGGAATCCGGGAGCCCCTATAAGAGTGCCCCCAGATCCCGGCCCCCCACCCTATGTGAATGAGTATGGGGTACATGGTACCCCTACCCATTCACCTAGGGAAAAAGTGTAAATAATAAAACACTACACAGGTTTTCAAAATATTTTATTAAACAGCTCCGGGGGGGATCTTCCTCCGGCTTCGGGGGTCTTCTTCCGGCTTCGGGGGTCTCTCCGGTTCATCTTCTCCCGGCGTCCGGTTGGTTCTTCTCTGCTCTCTTTTCCCGGTGTTCCAGTTCTTCGGCCGGCTCCTCCGCTGTCTTCAGGTAGCTCTCTTGCCAGCAGAGGTCCGGACTTCTGGGCTTCTTGTCTTCTGGGCTTCTTGTCTTCTCTTCTCTTCTCCAGATGTTGACACGACGCTCTCTCCGGCTGGACTGCTCTCTGAGGGCTGCGTTGTGACTTATATAGGCGATGACCCCGCCCCCTTTTGATGTCACAGTCCCTGGGCATGCTGGGACTGTGACGTTTTAGGGGATGTGGTCACTGGGTGATGTTGACTACGCCCCCTAAAACGTCACAGTCCCAGCATGCCCAGGGACTGTGACATCAAAAGGGGGCGGGGTCTCCGCCTATATAAGTCACAACGCAGCCCTCAGAGAGCAGTCCAGCCGGAGAGAGCATCGTGTCAACATCTGGAGAAGAGAAGACAAGAAGCCCAGAAGACAAGAAACCCAGAAGTCTGGACCACTGCTGGCAAGAGAGCTACCTGAAGACAGCGGAGGAGCCGGCCGAAGAACTGGAACACCGGGAGAAGAGAGCGGAGAAGAACCAACCGGATGCCGGGAGAAGATGAACCGGAGGGACCCCCGAAGCCGGAAGAAGACCCCCGAAGCCGGAGGAAGATCCCCCCCGGAGCTGTTTGATAAAATATTTTAAAAACCTGTGTAGTGTTTTATTATTTACACTTTTTCCCTAGGTGAATGGGTAGGGGTACCATGTACCCCATACTCATCCGATAAGCCCCCCGCCCGCAGACCCCGACAACCAACGGCCAGGGTTGTCAGGAAGAGGCCCTTGTCCTCATCAACATGGGGACAAGGTGCTTTGGGGTGGGGGGCCCCGCAGGGCGCCCCCCTCCCCCAAAGCACCCACCCCCTATGTTGAGGGCATGTGGCCTGGTACGGTTCAGGAGGGGGGGGGCGCTCGCTCATCCCCACCCCCTTTCCTGACCGGCCAGACTGCGTGCTCGGATCAGGGTCTGGTATGGATTTTAGGGGGGACCCCATGCCGTTTTTTCGGCGTAGGGGGGTTCCCTTTATAATCCATACCAGACCTAAGGGCCTGGTATGCCCCGCGCTCGCCGCAATAGGAAAATTAGTTTTTCCTATTGCAGCGAGCGTGAGATGCAATACCCTGCCCTCGCGTCGTATCTGGTCCGTTGGACCAGCATACACACAAGCAGGCTTTCCGTCGGACCAGCACACAGACGAGCGGACTTTCCGCCCGAAACTGAGTCAGACGGAAAGATTTAAAACATGTTTCAAATCTAGGTCCGGCGGGCTTTTGGAAAAAAGTCCGCCGGAAAAGTCAGCCGGCGCCTACACACGGGCGGATTGTCCGGCAGACTCTGGTCCGCCGGACCAAGTATGCCGGAAAGTCTGACCGTGTGTACGCGGCATTAGTCTTAGTTATGCCATATATTGCAAAATGTTACATTTGTGTGCAATGAGTACCTGTAATTTTTACATTCCTAGATCCACTATATGGCCTTTCTATCAATGTACCTATATACTTTCAATGTATTTCCTCTTTAATTTAATTAATTCTTGTTTTTCATTTAAAAGTGCGTGCCTTTTTCCTTACTCTGAGCACTAACCAAATGTTAGCTCAAAGGATTGTTTTTTTTTACTATTATACTCTCCTGCTCAAATGTGCATGACTGTAGAATGACAAAACAATGTATCACGGAACCATGAACACTAACAGTAAAAAAAAGAGAGACTGACATGACTGAAACCTGAATCTTGACCAAAGAAAGATTTGTGCTTAAATGATGAATCATGAATGACTAAAGATGAGAGGTGAGTCTTTTTGTTAAATGGAGTAAGGGTTTGAATCGTTTAAAGTTTCTCACTGTGTGTGTCCCCGCTAGGGAGAGTCACTCTCATTTGCTGTTGAGATCTGAGATGGGAAGTGAATAAAATTCTCCCCACTTGGACCCAGACAGAACAAACTTGACAGCGATTTCACCCATAACCTACTCTTTCCAAAACTAGAAAGAAAACGCCTTGGCTTTAGACATACTTTTTCTTTTTTTTTAGTTTATGACTAAATCTTTTCAATCTTCCTTTACCAGGGCTGGCAGATAGCAGCTCAGATGCTTGGTTCTACAGTGTATTCAGAGGCTTTCTCTTTTATATCTAAACAAATAGGTTTGGTTCACCAAAGAAACATAAGTAATATCAGTAACATGGTTATGCATAAGTCTAACACATGTTAAAATAATGGGACACTGCTTTCAACACCTTCAGCCTTTTATTTGTTTTACCTGTTCCCTCATAACTGGTATCAACATCACCAATTTGGCAACTATTCAGGAACAAAGCTCATAATCCACATCTCCTGCTTCCCTGCCTTTCTCTGAATGTGGCAAAAGGTTAACCCCCCACCTATTCCCCAATCCCCAGCTTTTTATCAGCACAGCTAAGGACCCCCTGTGAGTAGTATTATATCTCACATAAGGAATATAGTCAACCACAATAGCCTAAGTAAAATTTGTAACAAGGGGGTTCACAAATGTTACACAAGATAGAAAAGTGGAAGTTGTGTTTTTAACTTTTTGATGCATAGTTGGGAAGGTTGAATAAAAACACCAGTCCATCCATTTTAACCTCAGTGTGTGCGTGTTTATTGTAAATATATATATTTTTTTAATTTTGTTAATTCATTTTACTTTGTTTTTCCAGCATTGGTATTATCATCAACACCAACATGATTATCGTTAAGAAATAAAGTTCACATTCCGCATTTATGGCATCTTTACCAAAATCTGGCATGGATTTACGCCACATCGCTTGTTAGCAGCACAGCAAACACAGAGACGTCTGAAGGTTTTACCATAACATTTGCTCTGTGTTTTTCAAGCACCCAATGTCTGTTTTCATGTGGTAGGAAAAAGACACCAAATTGTTCCTTCTCTTACCTGTATATCCCAACCAGATAGCAGCAACACAAGGAATAGGTGTCCCCTTTTCATATCACCAATAGAGATAGGCCGAACGACCCCCTGTTCGGTTCATGCCAGAACATCGTAAAAGTTCGGAGCCGAACAACAAACCCCATTAAAGTCCATGGGACTCAAACTGTAAAAATAAATATAGCCCATTTTTAAGGCTTATATGTAAGTTAGCATACAAAGGGTATGGGGGTCTGGGTACTGCACTGGGGGATATGTATTAATGCAAAAAAAGTTTTTAAAAAAGACCATTTTTAAACAAGCAGTGATTTAATTATGCTTAAAGTGAAACAATAAAAATGAAAAATTCCTTTAAATATAGTGCCTGGGGGGATCCCCTTAGTCTGCCTGTAAAGTGGCACATCTGTACCATGTATAGAACCTGCTGCAGCGAAAATTACATTTAAAAAATGGCACTTTCCCTGCAAGCATTCTTTATTGTGTAAACAATGGCTTGGGAAGCCAGTCTGTATGATGAGGCGACAATTTAGTGCACTTGGAACAAGATTAGAGATTTTTTGGATAAATTCTAGCGTCTGTTTCACAGACTCTGGATAGAAGTAACATTTGCAGAAAAATTGGGCTTTGGATGTTGGTAGTGCCTTCACACAGTAACCCTATAGAGGTACTGTTGATGAAAGCAAAAATTGACCTTGCTGTAAAAAAATTAAATTATATGACCCTGTCAAATGGTTGTGGAAAAATTATGTTTTGGGTGTTGGTGGTGCCTTCAAACCGTAACCCTAAAGAGGGACTCTTGATGAAAGCAAGAATTGGCATTGCTGTAAAAGATTTAAATGATATGCATTTGTCAAACAGGTGTGGAAAAATTGGTCCTTGGGTGTTAATTGTGCCCATGAAACCTATACCAAAAAATTTCTTCCAGATAACATCAACACCCACAAAGTTTGGGAGCCTAGACAGTCTTGCAGAGATTCCACATTCCAAAAACACTTAATCGGCGACATCGGCATCAGGGGCTTTATAGCTGCTGTCAGAGAACTCACAGTACTAGCTCCTGTCTCCTTGCAGCAGTGACTAACGGCCATGCGCGGTGTCCCCGACAGAGGCGAACGAGTTCCGGATCGAACATGCACACCCACGCACCCGTACAAACGTGTGCACGCACCTGCACACCCATACGAGCGGGTGTATGTTCTCACGCACGCACATTCACGTCCACCCATACTGGCGCTCAGCGCCATATATAAACGAGGTCTTTGCCTGACACTAGTGCCAGGAATCAGGAACTCAGGAACTAGTCTTCAGCTAGTTCCTGAGTTCCTTTGTGACCTGTTACCTTGCTCCTGACTACCCGGCTTCCTTGACTACTCTACTGGATCTCCCTTGCCTGTTACCTACCTCTACTGATTATACCGACCCTGGCTTGGACTCTCTACTACAGCTCTGCTTCCTGACTTTGTACCTCGTTGCCTGCCCGTTGCCAACCTCTGCCTGACCTTGACCACAAACTTGCCTTCTGTGTGGATACCTTGTTGCTAGCCAGTTGCCAACCTTTGCCTGTCCTGACGTTGCAGTTGTTCTTGAATCCATACCTACCTGCCTGGCTTCTACTGAGCAGTTCTGGTGATCAGTCTTCTCATCTTCTCCAAGAGGATGCTGAATCTCCTAGTTCCAGCTTCCAGCCGCAGGCACCTGCACCCTTCTGTGCCCCAGCACTCCATGTCCTCACTACCAGGGGTGTTGAGACCGTGCGAGAGGCCTCCCTCAGCATTTCAGACTCCGCTGTAAGGTACGTGACAGCTGCTGCTAATGTAGAAATAATTCATTTTGATAAATGTCAGCCAGTCAATGGAGTCTGTGGACAGACGTGCTCTTTTATCTGTCACAAAACTTCCCACAGCACTGAATGCCCATTCGGAAGGCACACTGGATGCAGGGCAGCCCAGCAGCTCAATTGCATACAAGGCAAGTTCTGGCCAGTGGTCTGTTCTCATGACCTAGTAACCCCGTGGATCGTCGACTGGAAAGCTTTCCATGTCTGTATTCACCCCTACGTAATCTCCCACCCTATTATGATGCAGACACTGCTGATGGGATGTAGAAGCTAACATCCCTGGACTAGAAAAATGATGAAATGCATCACTGGCGGCCCCCTTCTCCACCGCTCCTCCTGTGACCAATAGAAGCCTCAAAGCTAGCTTTTCCATGAAATTGTAACCTATCAGAGTCTGGAAAGGCATTACATAAACTCCTCTTTAAGGTGTCCTCAAGATATTTTATCCTCTGCTCCCTCTTTGGGGATGGAATGAGTTCTGAGACATTCCCCTTGTAACTGTGGTCAAGAAGGGTTGCCAACCAATATTATTCCTTCTCCTTGATGCCAAAAATTCTCAGGTCCTTTCATAGGCTTTGAAAAATAAGGTAGCCCATGCACCGCTGTCAGGGCTGGGCTCAGCCCTTCCTTCTCTGAGCTGGCCGCTCAGCTGTCGGCTAATTGCCATCTCCTATCTCTCCACAGTTACTCAGCTGTTGATGATATCCTGCTTGTCAGTCCTGCCTACTTAAGCCGTCCAGCCCAGAGGACCTCTGCCTTCGCCTTAGTCAACATCACAGAGATGCTCTCCTGCATTCCTGTTAAAAGACTTGCTTGGCTGACATCCCTTCTGGCTCCAGATCCTGCTTGCTGTTTTACTACGCTCATCTCTGGCCCCCTCTGACGTTTGGCTTGTCTGACTATCCGTTCCGGTTCCTGAACTCTGGCTATGTTATGACTACGTTTGTTCTATTTACTTTTATTATTAAACGAGTGTGATTTAACTGTACTTCTGTCTCAGTCTGATTTCATGGTTTCTGACAACCGCAAGTCTGCGGAGGCAGGAGAAGCAGAGTCCTCATGGTTACTGAGGAATACAATATCTGGAACTGCCTGCTCCCAGCCGCGTACTACTCCCAAGGGTTCTGGGGATGAAAAACTATCTCTTAAGGATGGATGTATGCCTTCCTCTGCTTCAATGCCTCCAAGACTGCCAGCATCCTCCTCCTCCCTCTCCTCTTGTGTGTTTTGTGGCATCGCAAGAATGGTGTCTGCATAAAGCTGGCCTTAAGAGGAAAAGAAGTCCTCCTCTTCTTTCCACTGCTCTCCCTCGAGTGCCCTGTCCATAATGCCACACAGAGTCTGCTCCAGTAGGAACACAACAGGGATTGTGTCACTGATGCATGCATTGTCACGGCTCACCATCCTTGTCACCTCCTCAAATGGTGACAGTACAGTGCATGCATCCTTTATCAGCAGCCATTGGCGTGGGGAAAAAAAAGCCAAGCCGCTCTGAGCCTGTTGTTGTGCCATACTCACACAGGTACTAATTGAAGGCCCTCTGCTGCATTTACAGCCACTGCAGCTATGCCAAAGTTGAGTTCCACCTGGTGGGCATGTCAAAAAACAGGCTTACGGGCAGGTAGAATTCCCGCTTAATTTCACCCAACCGAACACTGGCTGTGTATGACTGTCTGAAATAGCTACAGGCTCTTTTGACCTGCTTCAACCTCTTGCAACCCTGGGTACCCATTTAAGAAATGCTGCACCACCAGATTGAGGACATGTGCCAGGTATGGCACTAGGGATGGAACACCCCCCCCCCCCCCGGTTCGGTTTGCACCTGAACATGCGAACAGGCAAAAAATGTGTGCGAACATGCGAACGCTATTAAAATCTATGGGACACAAACATGAAAGATCAAAAGGGCTAATTTTAAAGGCTTATATGCAAGTTATTTCCATAAAAAGTGTATGGGGACCCGGGTACCGCCCCAGGGGACATGTATCAATGCAAAAAAAGTTTTTAAAACAACCATTTTTTTAAGGAGCAATGATTTTAATAATGCTTAAAGTGAAATAATAAAAATTAAATATTCCTTTAAATATCGTGCCTGGGGGTCCCCTTAGTCTACCTGTAAAGTAGTGCATCTGTGTGATGTGTTTTACAGTGCCGCAGCAAAATGACATTTCTAAGGAAAAAAATGCCACTTAAAATTGCTCGCGGCTGTAATATATTGCCAGCTCCCGCCAATATAGAAAAAAATCAATGAAAAAAAACAGCGTGGGTTCCTCCCCCCCAGTCCATACCAGGCCCTTCTTGTCTGGTATGGATTTTAAGGGGAACTCCACGCTATAATTAAAAAATCCATACCAGACCCTTATCCGAGCATGCAGCCTGGAAGACAGGATAGTGGGGGGGACGAGTGAGTGCCCCCTGAACCATACCAGGCCACATCTCCCTCAACATGGGGAGGGTGCTTTGGGGTCCCCCCCAAAGCACCTTGTCCCCATGTTGATGGGGACAAGGGCCTCATCCCCACAACCCTTGCACGGAGGTTGTGGGGGTCTGCGGGCGGGGGGCTTATCAGAATCTGGAAGCCCCCAGATCCTGCCCCCCCCCCCATTTGAATGGGTATGGGGTACATTGTATGCATTGTATGTTTTTTTTTCTGTCATAGGGTTCCCCTTAACCACTTCAATACACTGTATTATATACTGTACACTGACTGCACTATATATATATATATATATATATATATATATATATATATATATATATATATATATATATATAGTGGGGACGGAAAGTATTCAGACCCCCTTAAATTTTTCACTCTTTGTTATATTGCAGCCAATTGCTAAAATCATTTAAGTTAATTTTTTTCCCTCATTAATGTACACACAGCACCCCATATTGACAGAAAAACACTGAATTGTTGACATTTTTGCAGATTTATTAAAAAAGAAAAACTGAAATATGACATGGTCCTAAGTATTCAGACCCTTTGCTCAGTATTTAGTAGAAGCACCCTTTTGATCTAATATAGCCATGAGTCTTTTTGGGAAAGATGCAACAAGTTTTTTACACCTGGATTTGGGGATCCTCTGCCATTCCTCCTTGCAGATCCTCTCCAGTTCTATCAGGTTGGATGGTAAACATTGGTGGACAGCCATTTTTAGGTCTCTCCAGAGAGGCTCAATTGGGTTTAAGTCAGGGCTCTGGCTGGGCCATTCAAGAACAGTCACAGAGTTGTAAAGCCACTCCTTCGTTATTTTAGCTGTGTGCTTAGGGTCATTGGGGGTTATTTACAAAAGGCACTTGGAAGTGCAGTCGCTCTAAATCTAAGGGGTAGATCTGAATGAATGAAGGATTTGTAGAGCGCTGCAAATGCGAACTGAATCGCCTCAAGGCGCTAGAATGCATTCTCTGTTGCCAGCTCTTAGAAAAGGAAGGTCTTTAGTTTTTTCATGAAGGCCTGATGGTTTTCTTCCATGCGGATGTGGGTCGGAAGAGCGTTCCATAGTCGGGGTCCTTGGACTGCGAATCTTCGTTCTCCCTTTGCTTTGTAGCGATATTTAGGCATGATGAGGAGATTTTGGTTAGCTGATCGAAGGCTGCGATTGGGTGTATAGTGTTTTATTTTCTCCTGAAGATATAGCGGAGCGTTTCCTTGTATGCATTTGTCGGTGAGGCAGAGGGTCTTGAATTTGATCCGATTCTTTACGGTTAGCCAGTGTAGGGACTTTAGGGATGGTGAAATAGATTCCCAGGGTTTTTTTCCTGTTAACAGTCTTGCCGCCGTGTTTTGAATGAGTTGTAAGCGCGCAAGCTGATATTGGGGTAGTCCTAAATAGAGCGAATTTGCGTAATCGAGTCGGGAATTGATGATTGTTCCCACAACTGCCGCTTTATCTTCTTCTGGGATGAAGGGGATGAGTCTGCGTAGGAGGCGGAGGAGATGGTGGGAACCGCTCACCACTGATCCTATTTGTGCATCCATTGTCATTCCTGAGTCAAAGATGACTCCGAGACTATTGGCTTTGATGATTGGAGCGATGGTCTGTCCTAAGATGGTGGGAGGTGTCCACGGGGTCTTAATTTTGGAATTTTTGTTGGCATGTAGAAGAAGAAGTTCTGTTTTTGCGCCGTTAAGTTTGAGGGAGCTAAAGGTCATCCAGTCATCAATTGAACTGAGGCATTCTTCTAATTGTTGATGATGGTTTTTTTGTCCGGTGATGCGAAAGTAGAGTTGGGTGTCGTCAGCATATGAGTGGAAGCAGAGATCGGTTTTCCTGATGATATTTAGAAGTGCGCGGATGTATATGTTGAATAGTACTGGTGACAGGGGTGAGCCCTGAGGAACTCCGCAGGAGATTGCCCGGGTTTCCGAGGTGAATGTTCCTAGCTTCACTATCTGAGAGCGATTCTCTAGGAAGGATGCAAACCATTTTAGAGCCGGACCTGTGGCTCCTGCCACTTCTGAGAGGCGGGCAAGTAAAGTATTGTGGTTCACTGTATCAAATGCTGCGCTTAGGTCCAACAGTACCAGGAGACTGGATTCTCTGTCATCTGCTGCTTCAAGGGCGTCGTCCCATATTTTGAGGAGTGCTGTTTCTGAGCCATGGCCCGGGCGGAAGCCTGATTGCAGCGGGTCCAGGAGTTGGTGTGTGTCCAGGTGGCGTTGTAGCTGCAGTACTACTGCTTTCTCCATAATCTTGGAGATGGTGTTGAGGCTTGTTATTGGTCTGCGGCAGTTAGGGTCCTTAGGGTCAAGATTGGGTTTCTTCAGCAGAGGTTTGACGATGCCTTGCTTGAGGGAGGTTGGTACAGTCCCTTCTTTGAATGATTGATTTATGAGGTGTGTAAGAGTAGGGGCCAAGATGTCGGAACATTCTTTAAGGAGTTTTGTGGGAATGATGTCGTTTGGGGATGTGCTGTCGCGAAGGCTTCTGATGATGTTTATAGTCGTGTCAGCGGTGATAGGAGAGAAAGAAAAATTTGGTGGTTGTGTGACGTTCGTGTTAATATCCTCTTTTTGCTTTGGTTGAGTGAGGTTGGTTGTTCTTTTCTGATGAATTGACTTCCGGATGTTGTCGATTTTGTCGATGAAGTAATCTGATAATTCATTGCAGAATTCTTGAGTATTGTTACCGGGTGGCTCTAAGCAAGTCGGGTTCATTGATTGAGTGACTAATTTGAAAAGTTCTCGCGGACGGTTTAGGGCAGTTGAGATGGTGTCCGAGAAATGTTCTTTTTTGGCTTTGAAGATTGCCTTGTGGTATTTCACAGTAAGTTCTTTGTAGTTGGTACGGTTTTCCTTGGTGGGATTTCTTCTCCATGCTCTTTCAGCGCTTCTACGTTCCTGCTTGAGTAGGTTGAGCGTGGCATTAAACCATCTCGAGTTTTTATTGCGGATGGGTGTTCTGCGTTTTGGCGCCACTGAGTCTGCTGTTTGTATTAATACCTTGTTTAGGGAGTTGAGTGTTTGTTCCGTTGAGAGGTTTGCGTTTAGCAGAAGTATTTTGTTTGATAGTGTAGTTTTGAAGAGTTCGGAGTGTAGTTTCTTCTGGGATCTATTCCAGTTTGTTGTTGTTGCCCGTTTCTGTTTTTGGGAGGTGGTGTTGATGGTGATTTTGAATTTGATAGTGTGGTGGTCCGTCCACGGTAGTGGAGTGTTGTCGAGTATGTTGATGTCCAAATTCTGTTTGAAGATGAGGTCTAGAGTGTGTCCTGAACCGTGTGTGGGAGCATTTATCAGTTGTTGCAGGCCCAGTTCTTCCATTTGGTTGACGTAGGCGGTTGCGATACAGTCTTGGGCAGAGTTTGCCCAGAGGTTAAAATCCCCGAGTACCAGCAGGTTTTTGGTTTTCAGGGTGTGTGTTGAGAAGAATTCGGTGAGTGGAGTAAGGAGATTGGTCTTTGGTCCTGGTGGTCTGTAGCATAGTAGTATGTGAATGGTGTCTTGAGGTGTTGTTTGAAGATGCAGTGAGAGAGTTTCCGGGAAAGGCACTGAGTTCTGCAGAGTTGGTTTGGTAAACCCAAGGTGGGATTTGAAAATTACTGCTAGGCCTCCTCCTTTTTTTCCTATTCTGTGCTCAGATAGGATACTGTAGTTTTCGGGGACCAATTCAGTTAGGATGGTGTTGCAGTCAGGTGTTAGCCAGCTTTCTGTAATGAAGAGGCAGTCAATGTTGTTTTCGATGATAAAGTCATAAATTTCCAGCCTGTGCTTGACTGCAGATCTGGTGTTGATCATGGCACATGCTAGTTGTTGTGGTTGGATCGATGTCTCGCTGTTTCTGATGGTTGATTGTGGCTTGGTCCTTAGTAATTGTTCTTTTTTCAGGTTTTTTTGCGTGGCGGTTGGCAAACTTGAGGCAGCGTTTCTTAGCCTGTGAAGGGCGTCTGCTGTGTATTTGAAGTTGCACATGATGAGGAGGAAGAGTTGTTGAAGGAAGGTTAATCTAATGTTGATGATGATACTGATGTAGCAATAACGAACTTGCTGGAGGATGTAAGGATCAGATGGTCACCACTGCTCCTGGAGTGGTGTGGGTGACGGGTTAATGAGGTACGGAGGTCCTGACGAGGGTGGTGTGCCTACCACCCTCTGGTTGATCCAGAGGAAGGCGAAAAAACCTCCGCTGCAGATCTGAAATGAGTGGAAGCTCTGATGATTTTATCATCCAATCGTGCAAGCTAAAATGCTGTCTTTTATTTTCCTTGTATGCCCCCCTCGGATCGGCAGCGACTTTACTTTCAAGTGCACTTTCAGTGCACTTTCAAGTGCACTTGCGGTGCAAAGTGGATTTGCCTTGAGTAAATAACCCCCATTGTCTTGTTGAAACGTAAACCTTCGGCCCAGTCTGAGGTCCTGAGCACTCTGGAGAAGGTTTTCATCCAGGATATCCCTGTACTTGGCCGCATTCATTTTTCCCTCGATTGCAACCGGTCGTCCTGTCCCTGCAGCTGAAAAACACCCCCACATCATGATGCTGCCACCACCATGCTTCACTGTTGGGAATGTATTGGTCAGGTGATGAGCAATGCCTGGTTTTCTCCACACATACCGCTTAGAATTAAGGCCAAAAAGTTCTATCTTGGTGTCATCAGACCAAAGAATCTTATTTCTCACCATCTTGGAGTCCTTCAGGTGTTTTTTTAGCAAACTCCATGCGGGCTTTCATGTGTCTTGCACTGAGAGGCTTTCGTTGGGCCACCTTGCCATAAAGCCCCGACTGGTGGAGAGCTGCAGTGATGGTTGACTTTCTACAACCTACTCCCATCTCCCGACTACATCTCTGGAGCTCAGCCACAGTGATCTTTGGGTTCTTCTTTACCTCTCTCACCAAGGCTCTTCTCCCCCAATAGCTCAGTTTGGCCAGACGGCCAGCTCTAGGAAGGGTTCTGGTCGTCCCAAACGTCTTCCATTTAAGGATTATGGAGGCCACTGTGCTCTTAGGAACCTTAAGTGCAGCAGAATTTTTTTTGTTACCTTGGACAGATCTGTGCCTTGCCACAATTCTGTCTCTGAGCTTTTCAGGCAGTTCCTTTGACCTCATGATTCTCATTTGCTCTGACATGCACTGTGAGCTGTAAAGTCTTATATAGACAGGTGTGTGGCTTTCCTAATCAAGTCCAATCAGTATAATCAAACACAGCTGGACTCAAATGAAGGTGTAGAACCATCTCAAGGATGATCAGAAGAAATGGACAGCAACTGAGTTAAATATATGAGTGTCACAACAAAGGGTCTGAATACTTAGGTCCATGTGATATTTCAGTTTTTCTTTTTTTAATAAATCTGCAAAAATGTCAACAATTCTGTGTTTTTCTGTCAATATGGGGTGCTGTGTGTACATTAATGAGGAAAAAAAATGAACTTAAATGATTTTAGCAAATGGCTGCAATATAACAAAGAGTGAAAAATTTAAGGGGGTCTGAATATTTTCCATCCCCACTGTATATATATATATATATATATATAGACACACACACTACACTGCCTGCTTCAATACACTGTATATATATATATGTATATACACACATATATATACACACACACACACAGTATCGCAAAAAGTGAGTACAAAATAACACACACAACCATTAATGTCTAAACCGCTGGCAACAAAAGTGAGTACACCCCTAAGTGAAAATGTCCAAATTGGCCCCAATTAGCCATTTTCCCTCCCAGTGTCATGTGACTCGTTAGTGTTACAAGGTCTCAGGTGTGAATGGGGAGCAGGTGTGGTAAATTTGGTGTTATCGCTCTCACTCTCTCATACTGATCACTGGAAGTTCAACATGGCACCTCATGACAAACAACTCTCTGAGGATCTGAAAAAAAAGAATTGTTGCTCTACATAAAGATGGTCTAGGCTATAAGAAGATTGCTAAGACCCTGAAACTGAGCTGCAGCATGGTAGCCAAAACCATACAGTGGTTTAACAGGAAAGGTTGCACTCAGAACAGGCCTCGCCATGGTCGACCAAAGAAGTTGAGTGCACGTGCTTAGCATCATATCCAGAGGTTGTCTTTGGGAAATAGATGTATAAGTGCTGCCAGCATTGCTGCAGAGGTTACGGGGTGGGGGTCAGCCTGTCACTGCTCAAACCATATGCCGCACACTGCATCAACTTAGTCTGCATGGCTGTCATCCCAGAAGGAAGCCTCTTCTAAAGATGATGCACAAGAAAGCCCGCAAACAGATTGCTGAAGACAAACAGACTAAGCACATGGATTACTGGAACCATGTCCTGTGGTCTGATGAGACCAAAATAAACTTATTTGGATCAGATGGTGTCAAGCGTGTGTGGCGGCAACCCGGTGAAGAGTACAAAGACAAGTGTGTCTTGTCTACAGTCAGGCATGGTGGTGGATGTGTCATGGTCTGGGGTTGCATGAGTGCTTCTGGCACTGGGGGGCTACAGTTCACTGAGGGAACCATGAATGCCAACATGTACTGTGACATACTGAAGCAGAGCATGATCCCCTCCCTTTGGAGACTGGGCTGCAGGGCAGTATTCCAACATGATAACGACCCCAAATACACCTCCAAAACAACCACTGCCTTGCTAAAGAAGCTGAGGGTAAAGGTGATGGACTAGCCAAGCATGTCTCTAGACCTAAACCCTATTGAGCATCTGTGGGGCATCCTCAAATGGAAGGTGGAGGAGCACAAGGTCTCTAACATCCACCAGCTCCGTGATGTCATCATGGAGGAGTGGAAGAGGACTCCAGTAGCAACCTGTGAAGCTCTGGTGAACTCACACCCAAGATGGTTAAGGCAGTGCTGGAAAATAATGGTGGCCACACAAAATATTGACACTTTGGGCCCAATTTGGACATTTTCACTTAGGGGTGTACTCACTTTTGGTGCTAGTGGTTTAGACATTAATGGCTGTATGTTGAGTTATTTTGAGGGGACAGAAAATGAACACTGTTATACAAGCTGTACAATGACTTCTTTACATTGTAGCAAAGTATCATTTCTTCAGTGTTGTCTCATGAAAAGATCTAATAAAATATTTACAAAAATATGAGGGGTGTACTCACATACACACACACACTAAACTGCCTGCACACCACTGACTAACCTGCCTCTAGCTAATGTTTTCACAATTATAACACTATATACAGTACGGCCGCCTTATATAGTGTGGGACGTGGCACCCTGCCTTTTGCCAATCATGGCTCTCACAGTAGAGCACGCTGTGATTGGCCTAAGCATGCAGGTCAGGTGCATGCTTTGGCCAATCATCAAACGTCAATGCACTGCGATCTCACAGTGCATTATGGGGCGTTCCGCGGCACCCAAATTTGTTGTGAACCCCCCATAATGTTCGCTATTCGGCGAACGGGCAAACACCCAATGTTCGAGTCGAATTTCGGACTCAGCCCTACATGGCACATGTGTCAACTCTCTCTGTCAAAGGGCGGACAGGAGGTTAGTGCCATTATCGCACTCCACCATTCCAGGCTCAAGCTCGCATGGCATGAACCTCATCTAGGCCTGCCCCTGCAGAGCTGAAAGAATCTCTGATCTCGTGTGGCTCCTGTCCCCAAGACAGGTCAGCTGAAGCACTGCATGGCATCTGTTAGCCTGACTTGTTGAATAACTCCTTGAATGCTTAGGGGGTGCTGGTGTTCACAGGACAATTCAGCAGAGGAAGGCATGGAGGAGGAGGAGGAAGAGGAGCTGGGGGTGGAGCTGACAAATCTCATATCATCACCATCAGTTGTATGGAGACGTGGCAGCAAAACAAGCTCCAGCACTGAATCCTGTCCTGTATTCTTCTGAGTTGCAAGCAGAGTTACCTAGTGTGCTGTGAATTAAATATAGCATTCCTGACCATGCTTGTTGGACCACGAGTCAGCAGTAAGGTGGACCTTGTGGCTAACTGCCTTGCCCAACGATGCCACAACATTGTCTTCCATGTGATGGTTCAGAGCTGGAATGGCCCTATGTGGAAAGAAATAGCGACTGGGAACCTGCCATTATGGTACAGCACCTTCTGCAAATTCACAGAAGGGGCAGAATCCACCAGACGGAAAGGCAGAAGTTGTAAAGCCAGCAGCTTGGACAAGATGGAATTTAAATGCTGGGCATGTGGGTGGCAGTAACTATATTTTTTTGCACTACAGCGGCTGGGACAGAGAAATTTGCCTGCTATACTCTACAGCTCGTGGTGTGCTTCTGGCAGACATGCTGCAAGGACCTGTGACAC
This sequence comes from Lithobates septentrionalis, assembly GCA_037952835.1. Taxonomy (NCBI): domain Eukaryota; kingdom Metazoa; phylum Chordata; class Amphibia; order Anura; family Ranidae; genus Lithobates; species Lithobates septentrionalis. Next base: position 7,316,862 of record JBBDGP010000487.1, read on the forward strand.
CCTACGCTATACCACCATCCCTGTCAGTGGAGGCTGCTGAGAAGTCATTAAATATAGTGGGGGAAGACATGAAAGGTGAGGAGGAGAAGAATGGGCTGAGTGGTGGGAGGTTAAATGCCTTATCGAGTAGGGATGAGCTTCGTTTTTTAATCGAATGCATGTTCGACTCGAAAATTGCCTGTTTGGTCGTTCGCCAAATTTCGAACGATGTGGGCCGTTTGCACCAAATTCGAGTGGTGCGTCACGACCCATAATTCACTGCGGCATCGCAGTGCATTGCTGGCTGATGATTGGCCAAGCATACACTATGACCCGCATGCTTGGTCAATTACAGCGCCGTCTGTACAGAGAGCCGTAATTGGCCAAAGCCAGGGTGGCTTTGGCCAATTATGGCTCAGGCGGTTTAGTACACGCCCCACACTATATAAGGCCGCCTGCACGGCGGCCCTGTGTAGTGTGATCCGGCATTGAGAGAGAGATAGATAGACAGAGAGACAGTGTCATTTGATTTAAGTTAGATAGAGAAGGCAGGCTAGTCAGTTAGCTGCACTTACAGTGTATTGTGTATATATATACATCCTAGGTGTTGTGTGTGTGTGTGTGTATATATATATATATATATATATATATATATATATATATATATATATATACATACACTGTATTCAGTTTAGCTAGCTCTTCCTACTACTGACAGGCAGTCAGGTGTTTTTACAGTATTTACAGCTACCTGAAGAAAATTGTTGGTGTTCTTCTGATCCTATTAGTCCTATTAGCTACAGTATTTACAGTTAGTGTGGTGCGTCCTCTGCACAGTGTGCACCTAAAGCTACCTGAAGAAAATTAGTGTTCTTCTGATCCTATTAGTACAGTACCGCAGGCAGCTGCAGTATTTACAAGTTAGTGTAGTGCGTCCTCTGCACAGTGTGCACCTAAAGCTACCTGAAGAAAATTAGTGGTGTTCTTCTGATCCTATTAGTACAGTACCGCAGGCAGCTGCAGTATTTACAATTTAGTGCAGTGCATCCCCAGCACAGTGTGCACCTAAAGCTACCTGAAGAAAATTAGTGGTGTTCTTCTAATCCTATTAATACCACAGGCAGGCAGCTGCAGTATTTACAGTTAGTGTAGTGCGTCCTCTGCACAGTGTGCACCTAAAGCTACCTAGAGACAATTGCTGTTGTTCTGCTCCTATTAATACCACAGGCAGGCAGCTACAGTATTTACAGTTAGTGCACTGTGTCCTCTGCACAGTGTGCACCTAAAGCTACCTAAACAAAATTAGTGGTGTTCTTCTGATCCTATTAGTACAGTACCGCAGGCAGCTGCAGTATTTACAAGTTAGTGTAGTGCATCCTCTGCACAGTGTGCACCTAAAGCTACCTGAAGAAAATTAGTGGTGTTCTTCTGATCCTATTAGTACAGTACCGCAGGCAGCTGCAGTATTTACAATTTAGTGTAGTGCGTCCTCTGCACAGTGTGCACCTAAAGCTACCTGAAGAAAATTAGTGGTGTTCTTCTGATCCTATTAATACCACAGGCAGGCAGCTACAGTATTTACAGTTAGTGTAGTGCGTCCTCTGCACAGTGTACACCTAAAGCTACCTGAAGAAAATTAGTGGTGTTCTTCTGATCCTATTAATACCACAGGCAGGCAGCTACAGTATTTACAGTTAGGGTACTGTGTCCTCTGCACAGTGTGCACCTAAAGCTACCTGAATAAAATTGGTGGTGTTCTTCTGATCTTATTAATACCACAGGCAGGCAGCTACAGTATTTACAGTTAGTGTACTGCGTCCTCTGCACAGTGTGCACCTAAAGCTACCTGAAGAAAATTGCTGTTGTTCTGCTTCTATTAATACCACAGGCAGGCAGCTACAGTATTTACAGTTAGTGTACTGTGTCCTCCGCACAGTGTGCACCTAAAGCTACCTGAAGAAAATTTGTGGTGTTCTTCTGATCCTATTAATACCACAGGCAAGCAGCTACAGCATTTACAGTTAGTGTAGTGCGTCCTCTGCACAGTGGGCACCTAAAGCTACTTGGAGACAATTGCTGTTGTTCTGCTCCTATTAATACCACAGGCAGGCAGCTACAGTATTTACAGTTAGTGTACTGTATCCTCTGCACAGTGTGCACCTAAAGCTACCTGAAGAAAATTAGTGGTGTTCTTCTGATCCTATTAATACCACAGGCAGGCAGCTACAGTATTTACAGTTAGTGTAGTGCGTCCTCTGCACAGTGTGCACCTAAAGCTACCTGAAGAAAATTAGTGGTGTTCTTCTGATCCTATTAATACCACAGGCAGGCAGCTACAGTATTTACAGTTAGTGTACTGCGTCCTCTGCACAGTGTGCACCTAAAGCTACCTGAAGAAAATTGCTGTTGTTCTGCTCCTATTAATACCACAGGCAGGCAGCTACAGTATTTACAGTTAGTGTACTGTGTCCTCCGCACAGTGTGCACCTAAAGCTACCTGAAGAAAATTGGTTGTGTTCTTCTGATCCTATATTAATACCACAGGCAGGCAGCTGCAGTATTTACAGTTAGTGTACTGTGTCCTCTGCACAGTGTACACCTAAAGCTACCTGAAGAAAATTGGTTGTGTTCTTCTATTCCTATATTAATACCACAGGCAGGCAGCTACAGTATTTACAGTTAGTGTACTGCGTCCTCTGCCCAGTGTGCACCTAAAGCTGCCTAAATAAAATTGGTGGTGTTCTTCTGATCCTATATTAATACCACAGGCAGGCAGCTACAGTATTTACAGTTAGTGTACTGTGTCCTCTGCACAGTGTGCACCTAAAGCTACCTGAATACAATTGGTGGTGTTCTTCTGATCTTATTAATACCACAGGCAGGCAGCTACAGTATTTACAGTTAGTGTACTGCGTCCTTTGCACAGTGTACACCTAAAGCTACCTGAAGAAAATTAGTGTTCTTCTGATCCTATTAGTAAAGTACCGCAGGCAGCTGCAGTATTTACAAGTTAGTGTAGTGCGTCCTCTGCACAGTGTGCACCTAAAGCTACCTGAAGAAAATTAGTGGTGTTCTTCTGATCCTATTAGTACAGTACCGCAGGCAGCTGCAGTATTTACAATTTAGTGTAGTGCATCCCCTGCACAGTGTGCACCTAAAGCTACCTGAAGAAAATTAGTGGTGTTCTTCTGATCCTATTAATACCACAGGCAGGCAGCTGCAGTATTTACAGTTAGTGTAGTGCGTCCTCTGCACAGTGTGCACCTAAAGCTACCTAGAGACAATTGCTGTTGTTCTGCTCCTATTAATACCACAGGCAGGCAGCTACAGTATTTACAGTTAGTGCACTGTGTCCTCTGCACAGTGTGCACCTAAAGCTACCTAAACAAAATTAGTGGTGTTCTTCTGATCCTATTAGTACAGTACCGCAGGCAGCTGCAGTATTTACAAGTTAGTGTAGTGCGTCCTCTGCACAGTGTGCACCTAAAGCTACCTGAAGAAAATTAGTGGTGTTCTTCTGATCCTATTAATACCACAGGCAGGCAGCTACAGTATTTACAGTTAGTGTACTGTGTCCTCTGCACAGTGTACACCTAAAGCTACCTGAAGAAAATTGGTTGTGTTCTTCTATTCCTATATTAATACCACAGGCAGGCAGCTACAGTATTTACAGTTAGTGTACTGCGTCCTCTGCACAGTATGCACCTAATGCTGCCTAAATAAAATTGGTGGTGTTCTTCTGATCCTATATTAATACCACAGGCAGGCAGCTACAGTATTTACAGTTAGTGTACTGCGTCCTCTGCACAGTGTACACCTAAAGCTACCTGAAGAAAATTAGTGTTCTTCTGATCCTATTAGTACAGTACCGCAGGCAGCTGCAGTATTTACAAGTTAGTGTAGTGCGTCCTCTGCACAGTGTGCACCTAAAGCTACCTGAAGAAAATTAGTGGTGTTCTTCTGATCCTATTAGTACAGTACCGCAGGCAGCTGCAGTATTTACAATTTAGTGTAGTGCATCCCCTGCACAGTGTGCACCTAAAGCTACCTGAAGAAAATTAGTGGTGTTCTTCTGATCCTATTAATACCACAGGCAGGCAGCTGCAGTATTTACAGTTAGTGTAGTGCGTCCTCTGCACAGTGTGCACCTAAAGCTACCTAGAGACAATTGCTGTTGTTCTGCTCCTATTAATACCACAGGCAGGCAGCTACAGTATTTACAGTTAGTGCACTGTGTCCTCTGCACAGTGTGCACCTAAAGCTACCTAAACAAAATTAGTGGTGTTCTTCTGATCCTATTAGTACAGTACCGCAGGCAGCTGCAGTATTTACAGGTTAGTGTAGTGCGTCCTCTGCACAGTGTGCACCTAAAGCTACCTGAAGAAAATTAGTGGTGTTCTTCTGATCCTATTAGTACAGTACCGCAGGCAGCTGCAGTATTTACAATTTAGTGTAGTGCGTCCTCTGCACAGTGTGCACCTAAAGCTACCTGAAGAAAATTAGTGGTGTTCTTCTGATCCTATTAATACCACAGGCAGGCAGCTACAGTATTTACAGTTAGTGTACTGTGTCCTCTGCACAGTGTACACCTAAAGCTACCTGAAGAAAATTGGTTTTGTTCTTCTATTCCTATATTAATACCACAGGCAGGCAGCTACAGTATTTACAGTTAGTGTACTGCGTCCTCTGCACAGTGTGCACCTAAAGCTGCCTAAATAAAATTGGTGGTGTTCTTCTGATCCTATATTAATACCACAGGCAGGCAGCTACAGTATTTACAGTTAGTGTACTGTGTCCTCTGCACAGTGTGCACCTAAAGCTACCTGAATACAATTGGTGGTGTTCTTCTGATCTTATTAATACCACAGGCAGGCAGCTACAGTATTTACAGTTAGTGTACTGCGTCCTCTGCACAGTGTACACCTAAAGCTACCTGAAGAAAATTAGTGTTCTTCTGATCCTATTAGTACAGTACCGCAGGCAGCTGCAGTATTTACAAGTTAGTGTAGTGCGTCCTCTGCACAGTGTGCACCTAAAGCTACCTGAAGAAAATTAGTGGTGTTCTTCTGATCCTATTAGTACAGTACCGCAGGCAGCTGCAGTATTTACAATTTAGTGTAGTGCATCCCCTGCACAGTGTGCACCTAAAGCTACCTGAAGAAAATTAGTGGTGTTCTTCTGATCCTATTAATACCACAGGCAGGCAGCTGCATTATTTACAGTTAGTGTAGTGCGTCCTCTACACAGTGTGCACCTAAAGCTACCTAGAGACAATTGCTGTTGTTCTGCTCCTATTAATACCACAGGCAGGCAGCTACAGTATTTACAGTTAGTGCACTGTGTCCTCTGCACAGTGTGCACCTAAAGCTACCTAAACAAAATTAGTGGTGTTCTTCTGATCCTATTAGTACAGTACCGCAGGCAGCTGCAGTATTTACAATTTAGTGTAGTGCGTCCTCTGCACAGTGTGCACCTAAAGCTACCTGAAGAAAATTAGTGTTGTTCTTCTGATCCTATTAATACCACAGGCAGGCAGCTACAGTATTTACAGTTAGTGTAGTGCGTCCTCTGCACAGTGTGCACCTAAAGCTACCTGGAGACAATTGCTGTTGTTCTGCTCCTATTAATACCACAGGCAGGCAGCTACAGTATTTACAGTTAGTGCACTGTGTCCTCTGCACAGTGTGCACCTAAAGCTACCTAAACAAAATTAGTGGTGTTCTTCTGATCCTATTAGTACAGTACCGCAGGCAGCTGCAGTATTTACAAGTTTGTGTAGTGCGTCCTCTACACAGTGTGCACCTAAAGCTACCTGAAGAAAATTAGTGGTGTTCTTCTGATCCTATTAATACCACAGGCAGGCAGCTACAGAATTTACAGTTAGTGTAGTGCGTCCTCTGCACAGTGTGCACCTAAAGCTACCTGGAGACAATTGCTGTTGTTCTGCTCCTATTAATACCACAGGCAGGCAGCTACAGTATTTACAGTTAGGGCACTGTGTCCTCTGCACAGTGTGCACCTAAAGCTACCTAAACAAAATTAGTGGTGTTCTTCTGATCCTATTAGTACAGTACCGCAGGCAGCTGCAGTATTTACAAGTTTGTGTAGTGCGTCCTCTACACAGTGTGCACCTAAAGCTACCTGAAGAAAATTAGTGGTGTTCTTCTGATCCTATTAGTACAGTACCGCAGGCAGCTGCAGTATTTACAATTTAGTGTAGTGCGTCCTCTGCACAGTGTGCACCTAAAGCTACCTGAATAAAATTAGTGGTGTTCTTCTGATCCTATTAATACCACAGGCAGGCAGCTACAGAATTTACAGTTAGTGTAGTGCGTCCTCTGCACAGTGTGCACCTAAAGCTACCTGGAGACAATTGCTGTTGTTCTGCTCCTATTAATACCACAGGCAGGCAGCTACAGTATTTACAGTTAGTGCACTGTGTCCTCTGCACAGTGTGCACCTAAAGCTACCTAAACAAAATTAGTGGTGTTCTTCTGATCCTATTAGTACAGTACCGCAGGCAGCTGCAGTATTTACAAGTTTGTGTAGTGCGTCCTCTACACAGTGTGCACCTAAAGCTACCTGAAGAAAATTAGTGGTGTTCTTCTGATCCTATTAATACCACAGGCAGGCAGCTACAGTATTTACAGTTAGTGTAGTGCGCCCTCTGCACAGTGTGCACCTAAAGCTACCTGAAGAAAATTAGTGGTGTTCTTCTGATCCTATTAATACCACAGGCAGGCAGCTACAGTATTTACAGTTAGGGTACTGTGTCCTCTGCACAGTGTGCACCTAAAGCTACCTGAATAAAATTGGTGGTGTTCTTCTGATCTTATTAATACCACAGGCAGGCAGCTACAGTATTTACAGTTAGTGTACTGCGTCCTCTGCACAGTGTGCACCTAAAGCTACCTGAAGAAAATTGCTGTTGTTCTGCCTCTATTAATACCACAGGCAGGCAGCTACAGTATTTACAGTTAGTGTACTGTGTCCTCCGCACAGTGTGCACCTAAAGCTACCTGAAGAAAATTAGTGGTGTTCTTCTGATCCTATTAATACCACAGGCAGGCAGCTACAGAATTTACAGTTAGTGTAGTGCGTCCTCTGCACAGTGTGCACCTAAAGCTACCTGGAGACGATTGCTGTTGTTCTGCTCCTATTTACAGTTACAGTATTTACAGTTACTGTACTGTATCCTCTGCACAGTGTGCACCTAAAGCTACCTGAAGAAAATTAGTGGTGTTCTTCTGATCCTATTAATACCACAGGCAGGCAGCTGCAGCATTTACAGTTAGTGTAGTGCGTCCTCTGCACAGTGTGCACCTAAAGCTACCTGAAGAAAATTAGTGGTGTTCTTCTGATCCTATTAATACCACAGGCAGGCAGCTACAGTATTTACAGTTAGGGTACTGTGTCCTCTGCACAGTGTACACCTAAAGCTACCTGAAGAAAATTGGCTGTGTTCTTCTATTCCTATATTAATACCACAGGCAGGCAGCTACAGTATTTACAGTTAGTGTACTCCGTCCTCTGCACAGTGTGCACCTAAAGCTGCCTAAATAAAATTGGTGGTGTTCTTCTGATCCTATATTAATACCACAGGCAGGCAGCTACAGTATTTACAGTTAGTGTACTGTGTCCTCTGCACAGTGTGCACCTAAAGCTACCTGAATACAATTGGTGGTGTTCTTCTGATCTTATTAATACCACAGGCAGGCAGCTACAGTATTTACAGTTAGTGTACTGCGTCCTCTGCACAGTGTGCACCTAAAGCTACCTGAAGAAAATTGATGTTGTTATGCTCCTATTAATACCACAGGCAGGCAGCTACAGTATTTACAGTTAGTGTACTGTGTCCTCTGAACAGTGTGCACTTAAATCTACCTGAATAAAATTGGTGGTGTTCTTCTGATCCTATTAATACCACAGGCAGGCAGCTACAGTATTTACAGTTAGTGTAGTGCGTCCTCTGCACAGTGTGCACCTAAAGCTACCTGAAGACAATTGCTGTTGTTCTGCTCCTATTAATACCACAGGCAGGCAGTTACAGTATTTACAGTTAGTGTACTGCGTCCTCTGCACAGTGTGCACCTAAAGCTACCTGAATACAATTGGTGGTGTTCTCATACTAATAATACTACAGGCAGGCAGTTGATTTTGCTAGCTGCATTATCAGTATATGTATACATCCCAGCTTTGTGCTGCTACATCTCACTGCAGGCCATTAGTATGTCTGGAAGGCCAACAAGGAGAGGCAGACAGTCACAAGCCAATAAAAGAGGGCAAGCAGGCTCTGTGTCTAGAGCTAGAGGAAGGCAGTAATGTGAGCCAAGAGAGAGGGGGTGCCCAAGAAGGACAGCAATCTGGCAGTCATGTTCCCCCAGCTGCAGCATACTGCCAGCTTTGCTCCAGTGATGAGGAGGGAGGGGATGATGAGGTCACTGACTCCACATGGGTGCCTGATAGGAGAGAGGAGGAGGAGGCACATCACCAATGAGGCAGGATGCCCTCCAGGGGCCAGCTTAAGGGCAGCACACCGTCTGCATCACACCGCAGAGCTCCGCATGTGCAGGGCACTGCTGTCTCTGCATGTTATTCCAAAAGTTCTTTGGTGTGGGCCTTTTTTGAGATGAGTGCATCAGATCCCACCGCTGCTATTTGCAACATATGTCTCAAGCGTATCTCTCGTGGCCAAAACATCTCCCTCTTGGGCACCACATGCTTGACCAGACATATGTTGACCTGCCATGCAGTTCGTTGGCAAACGTACCTAAAAGACCCACACCAAAGAACAAAGAGGACCTCTCCTTGCTCCTCATCAGCTGGGATCTCCAACCCCACTATACCTTCAGTCCTCTCTGAGACCTGCACTGAGAGGAATGAAGGTGTAGAATTAGGTGTGTCACAGCCAAGAACTTGGGGGCAATCTGCTATCGGTACACCGACGTCAGATTGTACCAGGCAAATTTCCTTGCCCCAGCAGCTGCACCATCGAAAAAAGTTCGCTCCCAGCCATCCACATGCCCAGTGGTTGAATGCTAGCTTGGCTAAATTGCTAGCACTTCAACTGCTGCCTTTTCAGTTGGTAGACTCTGCCCCTTTCTGTGAGTTTGTGGAATGTGCAGTTCCTCAGTGACAGGTTCCCAAACGCCACTTTTTCTCACGGAAGGCGATTCCGGCTCTCTACCGGCATGTGGAAGGCAATGTCTTGGCCTCGCTGGACAGGGCAGTCAGCGGTAAGGTGCATATTACCGCTGACTCATGGTCCAGCATGGACAGGGATGTTACCTATCTTTCACCGCGCACTGGGTGCCTCTTCTGGCAGCTGGGAAGGATGCAGGACAGGGCGTAGTGTTGGAGGTTGTTCTGCCACCACGCCTCCAAAATACTACTAGTGGTGATTCTTCCACACCTCTCTCCTCCACCCCCTCCTCTTCTTCTTCCTCCATGGCCTCTCCCTGTGCTGATTTGACTTCGGAACCAGCGATGCTCCGTAGGCGTTCAAGGGGCTACGCAAGCACGCAGGCCAAAAGATGCCATGCGGTGCTTGAGCTGGTGTGCTTGGGGGAAAGGAGCCACACTGGGGCAGAGATTCTGTCAGCTCTGCAGGGGCAGGTTCAGAGGTGGTTGACGCCACGCCAGCTTGAGGCAGGTATGGTGGTTTGCGACAATGGCACCAACCTCCTCTCCGCCCTCCGACAGGGACAACTGACCCATGTGCCCTGTTTGGCTCACGTCCTTAACTTGATGGTGCAGCGGTTCTTGGGCAGGTACCCGGGCTTACAGGATGTCCTGAGGCAGGCCAGGAAAGTCTGTGTTCATTTCCGCAGGTCATATAATGCCAGTGCTCGGCTGGCCGACCTCCAAAAGGAATTTAACCTGCCCAAGACCTGCCTAATCTGTGACATGCCCACCAGGTAGAACTCAACGTTGGCCCTGCTGCAGCGGCTGCACACGCAGCAGAGGGCCATCAATGAGTACCTGTGCGACTATGGCACCAGGACAGGGTCAGGGGAGCTTAGTTTTTTTTCCCCACGCCAGTGGGCCATGATCAGGGATGCATGCACTGTCCTGTCACCATTTGAGGAGGCCACGAGGATGGTGAGCAGTGACAGTGCATGCATCAGTGACACTGTCCCCCTTGTCCACCTGTTGGAGCACACGCTACGTGGAATAATGGACAGGGCACTTGTGGCAGAACAGAGACAGGAAGAGGAGGACTTCCTTAGCTCTCAAGGCCCCTTTTATCCAGACAGTGTTCCTGCGTGCCCGCCGATCACACAGGAAGAGGACAAGGAAGAGGAGGAGGAAGAGGAGGATTGTGTCAGCATGGAGTTGGAGCCTGGCACTCAGCATCAGCAGCAGTCTTTAAGGGATCATTATAAATATATATATATATATATATATATATATATATATATATATATATATATATATATATATATATATATATATTGCAAGGTGGGTTCGTTGCTGCACTCAACTAGAGTATTTGTGAGGGGTTGCAGTGTTGTGGCACCAGCACCAGTGCCTAAGGCCCAATTTTTCAGCCCCTGTTTAATAGGGGCATGTAATTACAATTTTTGATACAATACTTTTGCAGCAGGGCTCGTTCCTGCGCTCCAACTAGAGTATCTGTGAGGGATTGCAGTGTTGTGGCACCAGCACCAGTGCCTAAGGCCCAATTTTTTTTTTTTTTAACCACTTCAGCGAAATTTATTCTAAGAGACGTTGTTTCAACTTTAAAAATCAAAAACTGTCCCATCTCTTTTTTCACATCATTGTGGCTAATATACAATTTATCTTTATTTATTCAAAAGCTTCTGAGTTAGGAAAAAATAAAAGCAACAATTTCTCCAACCGAGCAGATATTATACACAGTATTTGTACAAACTACAATGGTGTCTGCAACCATCTCCCTCCCTCCCTCCACCCCCCTCAACCCCCCCCCCCCGCATCACCCCATCCACCTCCACCCTCCCCTCCCCCCAAATACCCACCACGCACACAACCTAAATTCTCTTACACCTAACTAACTCATTCATACTCCAGCCATAACTTCCATATACTCTTATATTTCTTTAGATTACCTCTCCTTCTATACCAGAATTCCTCCTTAATGATCATGTCCTTGACCTCTCTTCTCCATTCTCCTACCGTTGGGGGTTATTTCGCCTGCCACTTCCGTGCTATAACTTTCCTACCCTGGAACAAACATCTTATAATTGCAGTCTGAGTATCCTTCAGCATATCGTTTTTCTCAAATAAACTCAGAAGGCAGGTTCGGGCCTCCATTGCCAGTGAAGATGTAAATACTGCATTAATTTCCTCCACTAGTTTTTCCCAATATCTATATAGCTTGGGGCATCGCCAGAACATATGTATCAGGGCGCCTCTCCCATCTCCACAACGCTGACAATTCGCATCCTGCCTCTTTCCAAACCTAAATAATTTTTCTGGTGTATAATAAAGTCTATAAATCAAATACAGATGGGAGACCCCTTGTGATGGTAACAAAGATACCCTTGGGCCCAGTGCTAAATTAAACTTCCATTGTTCCTCCTTTATTGTGCCGATCTCTTCCCCCCATTTAATTCTCCTCCTGGGCTCCACCTCCCCCTCCTGCCCTGCCTTGGTTATACTCCTGTACATTTCTAAAATCAGCCCTCTAGATCCCTTGCTATTTACCAATTTCCTTAATAAGGGCATTTCACTCCACTCTGTCTCTTTGCCCTTAAATTGTGCCTCAAGGGCATGTCTCACTTGCAAGTAGCCAAAAAACAAGCTATTGGGCACTGCAAACTCCTCTCTTATCTCTTGGAACAATTTCATCCTCCCGGCTCTGTACAGCTGCCTCAGACGGTGGATACCCTTCCTATCCCATTCTTCTATTTTCCCCATCACACTGAGCTCCTTCAGATTTTTGTTGTTCCATAGCGGGGAAAACTCAGAGAACCCCGAATATCCTAGTACAGCCTTTACCGTCTTCCAGCTTCTGATCATTAACTGAGTTGTGGGGCAGCTATGTCCAAAGGATTCGGCCTCCACTGCCTCCACCTCTGTATCATAACTGATGTTACTCGTCCATAAGCTATTTCTTCCTGTCCTTTCTTCAGACACATTGCTGCCTCTCATAAACTGTATTTGGGCTGCTAAGAAATAGCTCCAGGGGTCCGGCAGCGCCAGGCCTCCCTCCTCCCTCGGCCGCCGCAGCATCTTCAGACCTATTCTTGCCTCACCATTTTTCCAAATTAATTCCCTGAACAGACTGTCCAGCCTCCTAAGCCAATGCCTTGGAATCCAGACAGGGGAATTATGTAGTATAAATAAGATTTGTGGCATCCATATCATTTTGATAAGATTACATCCACCGGCGACCGAGAGAGGAAGACCACCCCACACCTGACACTTCTGCTTTAATTTTACCAATAATGGTACTACATTGCCTGTTATGTACTGCCCTGGGTCTTTTGTTATATTTACCCCCAAGTATCTCATTTGATTTGCGATTTTTATCGAACTCACCTGTCTAGGGAGAGGATTTACCAGGGGATCTATCGGCAATAGAGCCGATTTATCCCAGTTAAGTTTCAAACCCGAGAAACACCCGAATTCTTTAATTAGCTTCATGGCTGCTAGCAAGGAGGCTTGTGTATCTCCCAGAAATAACAGGATGTCGTCCGCATACATAGCGACTTTCTCCTCTGCACCCCTACTTTTGAAACCCTGGATTTCTTGTGATGTTCTTAGAGCGGTTTCCAAAGGCTCCAGTGCGAGGGCAAAGAGCAGGGGCGACAGTGGGCACCCCTGTCTCGTCCCCCTCCCCAACTGGAACCACTCAGAGCACTCACCATTGACCCTGACTCTGGCTCTCGGTTTATCATATAATAGCCTCAGCCAGTTCACAAAGTTAGGGCCGAATCTAAGCTCTGCCAGTACCTTCCACAGATAATGCCACTCAAGGCCATGAAATGCCTTGACCGCATCTAATGATAAAATAGCCCTATTGCCTCCCTTCTCCGTAGGTACTTGTATGTTACCATACATTCGCCTGATATTCATACTCACCGATCTATCCAGAATGAAACCATTTGATCCGCGTGTATTACTCTAGAAATTATTTTTTTTAACCTGTTTGCTAGAACTTTAGCCAGAATATTGACATCCGTGCATAAAAGTGAGATTGGTCTGTATGAGACAACATCTAACGGGTTCTTCCCCTCTTTTAACCAAATTATAATCGTAGCTTATGTCATAGACATAGGTAAATTACCTTCCACCACGGCACCATTCAAAACTTCTACTAATTCTGGGAGCAAAACCTCCCCATATTTCTTATACAGTTCTGCGGGCAAACCGTCAGGTCCTGGCGCTTTTTGATTCGCCATTTCCTTTACCGCTCTTTGTATCTCCACCAGTGTCAACGGGGCTTCCAGGGTATCTCTCTCCTCTCTGGCTAGCGGAACTATTTTCAGTTTTTCAAAGAACTCCCACATCTCCCCTTCTACATCCATCTGTGGGGCCTTATACAGATCTTCATAGTAATCTTTGAACACCTCCACCATACCAGGAGTATGCCTTATAGTGCTCCCGTCCCTATCCCACACTGCCGGTATCGTGGAGGAGGGGCCATTTGCCCTAGCTATTAATGCCAAAGTTCTACCCACCAATTCCCCTTCACCAAAAAAACTCTGTTTCTGAAACATTCTACTCTTTTCCTCTTTCTCCAGGACTAATTTTCTATATTCCTCCTGACCCTCTACCCAAGCCTCATATCTAACTGTGGTTGGCTCCTCCAAATATCTAACTTCTACCTCCCTCACCTTTTCCCTTATTCTTTGTTCCTTGACTTGTGCTTTCTTCTTGACATAGGAGATTTTCTGTATAAGAGCCCCTCTAAGGAACGCCTTCAAAGCATCCCAGGTTATACCTAGCGGGGCAGATCCTTGATTCAGATTTATGAACTCTTTCAGGTTGCTAACGATCCCCCCATCGTCCTCAATTACAAGCCAAAAGGGGTTCAATTTCCACTCCCCTCGTCCAGTGCTCCACCCCATTTTCACTGGAAAAACCACTGGAGAATGATCTGAGAGCCCCCTAAGGTCATAATCTATCCCTTCCACCATTTTCAGAGCTTCCTCATTACAGAGCACCAAATCTATCCTGGACAGAGTGGCATGCGTCCTTGAGTGGCATGAATATTGCCTTTCGCCCGGATGCCACCTCCTCCAGATATCCACCCATCCCACTTCCTCACAGAATTGGAGAAGCGGGCCCCTAGATGCTCCTCCAGGAGCCAACCCTGTCGGGAATCTATCTAAACGATTATCCATAGCCACGTTAAAATCCCCCATTACTATGACCGGCACCCCTGGTTTGTCCGCTATAAAACTTATCAGTTTGTTAAGTATCTCTGCTTTAAATGGTGGAGGAATATATACACCTGCAAGAATACAATCCCGCCCCTCAATATTACAATAGAGAAAAACATACCGACCATACTTGTCCAGTTTGCTCTGTCTACAGGAGTAAACCAATCTGGTGTTTATCAGCACACTCACTCCTCTCGAATACGAGGTATGGGTTGAGTGGTACTGCTCTTGATAGCCCCTATTCCTTAGAATGTTAACCGAACCCCTATCTAAATGAGTCTCCTGGAGGCAGAGTATCCTGACATCCCTTGTTCTGGCCATAGAAAAAATTGCTTGTTTCTTACATACATCTTTCACCCCCCGCACATTCCATGAACATACCTTCACACAATTAAATGTTCCTGATATTGCCCTCGTACCTATTTTTGTGCCTACCATCACCTGTTCCTATATCTTGACTCAAAATAATTCTCAATTTCCAACATTATTGTGATTCATTTTTGAAATGTTAGTGCCATTACTTTTTGTGTGACTTCAATACTACCCCCTTCACTCCACTCTACCCCCCTACCTCCCCCCCCCAACCACCATTCACACATCCTCGTCCCCACACCCTCCCAACCCCCCACCCCCCTCTCCCCCTCATCCCATCCCCCCCTCCCCCCTCCCCCACCGACCCAACCTTGGGCCCTTCCCACCGAGCTTCTAAAGTGACCGTGATTAACCCTTTAAACCTGGGTATACCTCCTTCCTCCTCTTGCATTGCAACCTGAACCTTTATAAGGGGGGAATTACCCCCAGCATACTTAATATGTATAAAAAAAAAATTTTCATAGCTGCTACCCCCTTAAACCCACACCTCTGAACCATATATCCCTACTACACCAACTGAGAGAAGGATGGAAAGAGAAAAAAGGACGGAGGAGGGGGACAGAGAGGAGAGGAAAAAAACAAAAAAAAGAGGTAAAGAGCCCCCAAATTCCGAACTCCTACTCCTTCCCCCTTTCTCCCTGGGGCCTTTCACCTGGCCGTAGCCTTCCCTCATACTTTTCTAACCATGAAAACACCTCTGCAGGAGCATTGAAGAATTTCACCTCTCCATTTGCTGTTACCCGTAAACGAGCTGGATACAGCAGCGCATAACTGAATCTATGCCGCTGTAAGCTTCGCTTACACTCTACAAACTTTGCTCTCTGTCTCTGCAGCTCAGGAGAAAAATCTGGATACAAAGATATTCTTGCACCATTGTACAGGATATTTTTCATCTCCCTCGCTCTTTGGAGAACAGTCACTTTGTCTCTAAAAAACTAAATTTTAACTATGAGGGGCCTTGGCTGACCCCCTGGATGTGGAACCCTCGGGGCGATTCTGTGTGCTCGCTCGATAGCAAACATGTTGGAGAATGCGTCCTTACCAAACATGTCCCTAAACCATCCCTCCATGAGTTCTACAGGGTTGTTGCCCTCACTTTTTTCGGGGAGGCCCAGGACCCTCACATTCTTCCTGCGTGCCCTGTTCTCATATTCGTCCATTTTCTGGAGGCATGTGTCTAATTGTTCCTTCATCTTCTTAACCTCCTGTCTCAGTGGGTTCACATCGTCCTCCACCTGACTGAGCCTCTCTTCTAAAGCGGTGGTACGGGCACATACCTCTTGCATATCCCTTTTCAACATGGCCAAGTCGTCTCTAATACCTCTAAGTTGGTCTGATAGATCCGACAGCGTGGTCTTGCAGACATTAACTGCTAGGAGAATGTCCTTCAGAGATGGTTCCTGCTCTGGAGCCTCCTTATCCTTTATTACTTCATTGCCTAGGCCACTCAGGCCACTCTCCTTTACCAAATATGTCTGTGATGCTAATTCGGTTACTGTAGGTATACAAATTTCAGCTGGACCTTGGCTTTTCCTCCCCCCAGGGTGATTAATCTGCGCCCCTTGGAGTTGTGCGGCCCCCCCCCCCCCGGTTTCCTTTTTTTGTTGTGTAGTTTGGTGTGTGGGCAAAGCGCTCCAATTTTGCGGCAGCTCCCTGGGCTACTTTCTCTTTGGGACCTCGCAGATTGTGCGCCCCAGCTCCTTCCTGTGCTGCGGCCTCCTCTGACCTTTTTTTTCAGGTCATCTTGTCCTCCCTCACCCCTTGAGATTTCGGGGGCAAAGGTTTGTACCAAATGTTCAGTCTCTGCCAACTCTTTTCTTCCCAAATAAACTAGTGGTTCGCTGTTACCCCAAGGGAAAAAACCGCCTCCAGAAACCGACTTCAAAAAACTCAGAAAACCCTGAGATGAAAGCGCTAGACAGTATGTTCACCTTCCACCTTATAGCAACCTCTCCAACCTTTAATATGCCCCTTCCTGTACATCAAAGTAAAAACTCACCGAGAGATGTCACTACGGGGGGTTCCCCAGATTCACGTCTTTTAGGGATGACATAAACGGATTACCTCAGATGAACAGCACACCGTGTACCTGAACAGTCTTCCTTCCCCCTGTCATCCAATCCGCTGACCAGCGGTATCCACCTGTGTGCAGGCAGCCAGCGTGAGCGCTCTGATGGAGGATCCGGTGCGGTTTTGGACTCCTGTCTCCAGGATAGCCGCGGCCGCGGCGTCAGCTAGATCTTGAGCCGGCTGCTCACTCCTTGTCTCCCCTACCCTCCGGCCGTCACAAGTGTGGGAAAAGCCGCTGCGGCATCCTGGGGCGTCAGGAGGAGCAGCTAGGAGCAGCTAGGTCTGGGTTCTCAACGCCCTCCCCTTCCCCTCAGCCTCTGGTCACGCCCATCCCCCGTAATTACAATTTTTGATGCAATATTTTGCAGGAGGGCTCATTCCTGCTCTCCAACTAGAGTATCTGTGAGGGGTTGCAGTTTTGTGGCACCAGTGCCTAAGGCCCATTTTTTCTGCCCCTGTTCAACAGGGACATGTAATTACAATTCTTGATCCAATATTTCACAGCAGGGCCCGTTTCTGCGCCCACCAACAGTAACTGTGAAGACTTACGGTGTTGTGGCACGAGCACCACCACCACCAAAGGCCCAATTTTTCTGCCCCTGTTCAACAGGTGCATGTAATTACAATTTTTGATCTAATATTTAACAGCAGGGCCTGTTCCAGCTCCCACCAAGAGTAACTGTGAGGACTTACAGTGTTGTGGCAACACCACCACCACCACCAAAGGCCCAATTTTTCTGCCCCTGTTCAACAGGGGCATGTTATTACAATTCTTGATCTAATATTTCACAGCAGAGCCCGTTGCTGCGCCCACCAAGAATAACTGTGAGGGCTTACAGTGTTGTGGCAACACCAACACCTAAGGCCCCAATTTCTGCAGAGTATATAGGGCAGGCCCCTACTTTCAAACATCCAACTTACAAACGACTCCTACTTGCAAACAGAAGGAGACAACAGGAAGTGACATGAAATCTACCCCTAGGAAGGGAAAAACGTGTCTCCTTTCCACTGATGCTTTATCACCAATCCTTTTTTCACTAAAAACCCCAAATTGTCAAAAAACATTTGTCATTGGGACAGAAAGTGAGGTAAAATCTTCCGAAGAGGTGCACAGACAGCAAAACAAATGTCACAGGGGTGATAACCCTTCCCTATGTTTTCCAAAAAGCTTAAAAATTGATTTTTTGGCTGGAGCTACACTTTAAAAATGTACCAGTTCAAAATGACAAACAGATTCTACTTAACAACAAACCTACAGTCCCTGTCTTGTTTGCACCGCCTGTATACTGCTGTTCAGAGGGCCTGGGGCCCCATGCCTTTCCTTTTTTTAATTTGGGTGCAGGGTTCCCCTTAATATCCATACAAGACCCGAAGGGCCTGGTAATGGACTGGGGGGGGGGGGGGGGGGGTACCCATGCCACTTGTCTCACTGATTTTCATCCATATTACCGGGACATTAAATTAAAGCCGTAAGCAGTTTTAAATGACTTTTATTACTTTAAAAATGTCATTTAGTGCAGGGACTGTTCTAAGCACGGGAAACACACGCCACTTTACAGGCATATTATAGACACCCCCCAGGTACGATATTTAAAGGAATAATTCACTTTTTTTTCACTTTAAGCATCATTAAAATCACTGCTCCCGAAAAAAATGGCCGATTTTAAAACTTTTTTTTGCATTGATGCATGTCCCCTGGGGCAGGACCCAGGTCCCCAAATGCTTTTTAGGACAATACCATGCAAATTAGCCTTTAAAATTAGCAATTTTGATTTTGAACGTTCGAGTCCCATAGATTTCAATGGGGTTCTAACGTTCGTGCAAACTTTTGGTCCATTTGCAGGTTCTTGTGCGAACCAAACCGGGGGTGTTCGGCTCATCCCTATTGTTAAGCATGTGGTACCCAAATGGCTGGTGTTTTTTGTCATGCTTGAGCTGCTTGAGGCAAAGTTTGCAAATTGCAACAGTGCAAGTGGCTGCACGTGCTAACAAAGGCCCAGATAGCTGAGTTGTGGGAAGTGGGCCGGGAGATAACAGCTCCACAATCTGATGGAAAAGGGTGACTTCTCTCTACTCTTCCATGATGGCTGCCTCTGGAGGACACCCTGCCTTGTTGGGGTTGTGCCTTACCCTCACTTTCCTCCTCTGCTCTATCCAGCACCCAAGTCGCGTCAGTGTCCTCATCATCATCCCCTCCATCGTCATCATCACTGGAGCCAACTTGGCAATATGCTGCGGCTGGGGGAACATGACTGCCAATTTGTTGTTTATCAGTGTTCTCCCCTCTTTGTAGGCTCATGTTCCTACCTTTCTTAACCTCAAAGTCAGAACCAACATCAGAAACAAGTAATGCCTATGCATCGTCTGCCTCTCCTTGTTGGCCTCCCAGACATGATGGGGATTATTATCGAAATGTAATAGAGACAGGGACTTCAATGGAAAGTGGCTTTTGGTGCACTTTAACTTGAGGACTGCCACCGACAGAAATGTCACTTCAATATACTCCAGTAAAACTGCACTGATGCACTACAATATACTGCAGTAAAACTGCACTGACACACTACAATATACTGCAGTAAAACTGCACTGATGCACTAAAATATACTGCAGTAAAACTGCACTGACACACTACAATATACTGCAGTAAAACTGCACTGATGCACTAAAATATACTGCAGTAAAACTGCACTGACACACTAAAATTTACTGCAGTGAAACTGCACTGATGCACTACAATATACTGCAGTAAAACTGCACTGATGCACTACAATATACTGCAGTAAAACTGCATTGACGCTCTTCAATATACTGCAGTAAAACTGCACTGACCGACTACAATAGACTTCAGTAAAACCGCACTGACGCACTACAATAGGACTTCAGTAAAACTGCACTGATGCTCTTCAATATACTGCAGTTAAACTGCACCGATGCATTAAAATATACTGCAGTAAAACTGCACTGATGGACTTCAATATACTGCGGTAAAACTGCACTGACACGCTACAATATACTGCAGTAAAATTGCATTGACGCACTTCAATATACTGCAGAAAAACTGCACTGATGTACTACAATATACTGCAGTAAAACTGCACTGATGCACTACAATATACTGCAGTACATCTGCACTGACGCTCTTCAATATACTGCAGTAAAACTGCACTGGCCCACTACAATATACTGCAGTAAAATTAGCCTGACACACTACACTGACACACTTCAATGCACTGCAGTAAAACTGCATGGACACACTATATTGACACACTTGAATATACTGCATTAAAACTGCCCTGACAAACTACACTGACACACTTGAATATACTGCAGTAAAACTGCATGGATTCACTACACTGACAAATTGCAAAAATGCACTACATTGACGATGCACTCTCACTATATTCACACTACACTGCCACTCTACACTCACAATAGAATCACAATAGCACACTATAGCATACTAACTGGCTAGCAGCAATGAACAGGGCCCTGTTCTATCTATCCCCACACCAATATCACACTGCAAATGGCTCCTCTGGGAAGGAACCTTTTATAGTGTGGGGTGGGTCTATGAGCAATGAGTCATGATTGGCCTAAGTCATCATGACTTTCTCCAGTCATGGCTTTGACAGTGTTCGGTGCCCTGATTGGGCAAAGCCTTCATTGCTTCAGCCAATCAGGGCTTAGAATGCACTGTGGGGCGTGCAGTGCATTGTGAGGCACAAGGTGGTCGGAACAAATGGCCAACACCCTGCCTATGTTCGGGCTGAACTTATGCTCAGCCTGAACCATTCGTTCAACACTAGTCACCAATGCTGCACCCATTTTACACTCAGATCCCTATGGGCCAAAGATCTGAAGTCGTTTTTTGCTTTTAGCCTTCCCTTAACGTGCTGGCATACTAAATTCTAAAATAAACAGTAAACATTATGAACAGAGAAATATATTTACAAACCCAATCACAGGTCCAAAGCTTATCCTAGTAAAGTAATGTACACTGTGGGGTTGGTTTACTAAAGGCAAATAGACTGTGCACTTTACAAGTGCAGTTGCATTTATTTTCCTTAGTAAATGCAATGTGGTAACACCTTACTTTGTAAAGAATATCTAACCAGGTGCCAAGAAAATAAAAAAAAAGCATTTTCGCTTTCACATGATTGGATTATGGAAATCAGCCGAGCTTTACCACATACAGTGCCTTGAAAAAGTATTCATACCCCTTGAAATTTTCCACATATTGTTATGTTACAACCAAAAATGTAAATGTATTTTATTGGGATATAAGGGGTGATAGACCAACAAAGTGGCTCATAATTGTGAAGTGGAAGGAAATTAATAAATGGTTTTCAAATTTTTTTACAAAAAAGTGTGGCATGCATTTGTATTCAGCCCCCTGAGTCAATATTTTGTAGAACCACCTTTCGCTGCAATTATAGCTGCAGTCTTTTTGGGTATGTCTCTACCAGCTTTGCACATCTGAAGAGTGACAATTTTGCCCATTCTTCTTTGCAAAATAGCTCAAGCGCTGTCAGAATGGATCGAGAGTGTCTGTGAACAGCAATTTTCAAGTCTTTCCACAGGTTCTAAATTGGATTTAGGTCTGGACTTTGACTGGGCCATTGTAACACAAGAATATGCTTTGATCTAAACCATTCCATTGTAGTTCTGGCTATATGTTTAGGGTCGTTATCTTTTTCGAAGGTGACCCTCTACCCCAGTCTCAAGTCTTTTGCAGACTCCAACATGTTTTCTTCTAAGATTGCCCTGCATTTGGCTCCATCCATCTTCCCATTAACTCAGACCAGCTTCCCTATCCCTGCTGAAGAAAAGCATCCCCACAACATGATGCTGCCACTGCCAATGTTTCACAGTGGGGATGGTGTGTGCATGGTGATGTGCAGTGTTAGTTTTCCACCAAACATAGTATTTTGCTTTTAGGCCAAAAAGTTCAATTTTTGTCTCATCTGACCAGAGCACCTTCTTCCACATGTTTTCTGTGTCCCCCACATGGCTTCTCGCAAACTGCAAATGGGACTTCTTATGGCTTTCTTTCAACAATGGCTTTCTTCTTGCCTCTCTCTCATAAAGGCCAGATTTGTGGAGTGCGCGATTAATAGTTGCCCTGTGGACAGATTCTCCTACCTGAGCTGTGGATCTCTCTGCAGCTCCTTCTGCGTTACCATGGGCCTCTTGGCTGCTTCTCTGATTAATGCTCTCCTTGCTCAGCCTGTCAGTTTAGGTAGATGGCCACGTCTTGGTAGGTTTACAGTTGTGCCATACTCTTTCCTTTTTCGGATGATAGATTCAACAGTGCTCGGTGAGATGTTCAGAGCTTGGGATATTTTTTTATAGCCTAACCCCGCTTTAAACTTCTCCACAACTTTATCTCTGACCTGTCTGTCTGGTGTGTTCCTTGGCCATCATGATGCTGTTTGTGCACTAAGGTTCTCTAACAAACCTCAGAACAGTTGTATTTATACTGAGATTAAATTACATACAGGTGGACTCTATTTATTAATTAGGTGACTTCTGAAGGCAATTGGTTTCACTAGATTTTAGTTAGGGGTAGCAGAGTAAAGGGGGCTGAATACAAATGCATGCCACACTTTATATATTTATTTGTAAAAAAAACTTGAAAACCATTTATCATTTTCCTTCCACTTCACAATTATGTACCACTTTGTGTTGGTCTATCACATAAAATCCTAATAAAATACATTTGCATTTTTTGCTGTAACATGAAAAAATGTGGAAAATTTCAAGGGGTATGAATACTTTTTCAAGGCACTGTATACTAAGCTGTGAGGAAAATTAGAGCTACTGCACTTGCAAAGTGCACAGTCTGTTTGTCTTAGTAAACCAACCCCACATTTTAATGATTTATAGATGGGTCGAAAATGCTATTACCATGACCCTTTACACTATCAGCTAGCAGCAGTAAAGTGCATGGTGGGTGGGGTGGCATTAGCTGACCTTATAGAACACAAGTGGGACAAACCGTTTTAGTATCTGTATTAACAAGACTAACTGGAGTAATCTGAGCTCATGTGGTATAACCAAGTGTATCGCCAAGAAATACTAAGTGGACAGGAGTGGGATTTCTACGTACAGTGTATTCAGTCTTTTCCTGACAACAGCATCCTTTTACTCTATTTCAGGAAACAGACAATAGGGAGTATACCTTATCATGACCATTTAAGTACTAAAAGTAGACTATCTGCTCATTGTTTAAAATTGTGTTTGGATTATTACTTTAAGCAAAATACTGTATCTTTTAGAAATTGCATATTAATCGAACAACAGCTGATAAAATGGTTGGTGTTTGAACAACCCTGCATGCTTGGGCCAATCCCAACGCCCTCAGCTAAGAGAGCCATAATTGGCCAAAGGCAGGGTGCCTTTGGCCAATTATGGCTCAGGGGGACTAAGTCCATGCCCCACACTATATAAGGCTGCCTGCACGTTGCCCCTGTGTAGTGTGTTGTTGGAATGGACGGAGAGAGTGTGATTTAGAGCAGGCAGGCAGGTTATTCAGTTAGCTGCAGTGTATTTAATATATATATATACAGTCAGTCTGGTATATATATATATATATATATATATATATATATATATATATATATATATACACTGCATCCAGTGTAGCCTATATCTGACTGCAGGACATTCCTGGTGTACTTTTTCTAACATACTTCAGGCAGGCAGGTTATTCCATAGTGCAGTTGCTACTTTTCTGGCGGTGTACACAGTACACAATACAGTTCACCCATAGTTGTAATTACACTTCTGTTGGTGTACACAGTACCGTGCACCCATAGTGAAATTGCTACTACTTTTCTGGTGGTGTACACAGTACACAAAACAGTGCACCCATAGTTGTTATTACACTTCTGGTGGTGTACACAGTACCGTGCACCCATAGTGCAGTTGCTACTACTTTTCTGGTGGTGTATACAGTGCACAATACAGTGCACCCATAGTTGCTTTTAGACTTCTGGTGGTGTACACAATACCATGCACCCCTAGTGCAGTTGCTACTACTTTTCTGGTGGTGTACACAGTACACAATACAGTGCACCCATAGTTGTTATTACACTTCTGGTGGTGTACACAGTACCGTGCACCCATAGTGCAGTTGCTACTACTTTTCTGGTGGTGTACACAGTACACAATACAGTGCACCCATATTTGATATTACACTTCTGGTGGTGTACACAGTACCGTGCACCCCTAGTGCAGTTGCTACTACTTTTCTGGTGGTGTACACAGTACACAATACAGTATAGTGTGGTTTTTCTAAATAAAATTTACAGCATGTCCGGAAGGCCACCAAGGAGAGGCAGACGCTCACAGGCCCCTAAAAGAGGGCAAGCAGGCTCTGTGTCTACAGTCAACAGTGCTGGTCATGGACATGGTGCATCCTCAGCACGTGGCCGTGGGGCACGCTTGTCCTTTTTTCTGCAGCTGGCTGTGTTATTGAGCCATAACATGCAGAAGAGTTGGTGGAATGGATAACAAAGCCCTCCTCATCCTCCTCATCCTCTGTCACCCAGGCTCAGAGTAGTTTGCCTGCCAATGCAGCTGCCAAAGCGGCCTATTCCATCGGCTCCATGTCAACAGTCACTCCTTCCCTAGCCCCACCATCATGCACGGAGGAGTCCCCCAAACTATTCCACCACAGTGTCGGGTACATGCTGCAGGAGGATGCGCAGTAATTTGAAGGCTCCGATGATGGTACTCAGGTTGAGGAAGGGAGTAACGTGAGCCTAGAGAGAGGGGGTGCCCAAGAAGGACAAGAAACTGGCAGTCATGTTCCCCCACCTGCTGCATACTGCCAAGTTTGCTCCAGTGACGAGGAGGGAGGGGATAATGGGGTCACTGACTTTACTTGGGTGCCTGATAGAAGAGAGGAGGAGGAGCAGGAGGAGGCACATCTCCAACGAGGCAGGATGCCCTCCAGGGGGCAGCTTAAGGGCAGCCACCCTATTGCACCACACCACAGAGCTAAGCAGGTGCAGGGCGCTGCTGACTTCCCACATATTTTGAAAAGTTCTTTGGTGTGGGCCTTTTTTGACACGTGTGCAGCAGATTGCACCATTGCTGTTTGCAACATATGTCTGAAACGTATCAAGCGTGGCCAAAACAGCAGCCGCTTGGGCACCACATGCTTGACCAGACATACGACGACCTCCCATGCAGTCCATTGGCAACAGCACTTAAAACACCCGCATCAAAGAACAAGACGGACCTCTCCTTGCTCCTCATCAGCT
Organism: Lithobates septentrionalis; assembly: GCA_037952835.1. Taxonomy (NCBI): domain Eukaryota; kingdom Metazoa; phylum Chordata; class Amphibia; order Anura; family Ranidae; genus Lithobates; species Lithobates septentrionalis. The sequence continues at coordinate 7,341,925 of JBBDGP010000487.1, forward strand.
GAAATCTCCAATCCCACTATACCTCCAGTCCTCTCAAAAACCTGCACTGAGAGGAATGAAGGTATAGAAATAGGTGTCCCAAGTACTTGCGGACAATCTGCTAGTGGTACACCAACATCCGATTTTAGCAGACAAATTTCCCTACCCCAGTTGCTAAACGGTCAAAAGAAATTCGGTCCCAGCCATCCACATGCTCAGCGTCTGAATGCTAGCTTGGCCAAATTGCTAGCACTGCAACTGCTGCCTTTTCAGCAGGTAGATTCTGCCCCCTTTTGTGAATTTGTGGAATGTGCGGTACCTCAGTGGCAGGTTCCCAAACGCCTTTTCTTTTCATGGAAGGCCATTCCGGCTCTCTACCAGCATGTGGAACGCAATGTTTTGGTCTAGTTGGACAGGGCGGTCAGCAGCATATTACCGCTGACACATGGTCCAGCAGGCATGGATAGGGACGTTACCTTTCTTTCACAGTGCACTGGGTAACTCTGCTGGCAGCTGGGAAGGATGCAGTACAGGGTGCAGTATTGTTGGAGCTTGTTCTGCCACCACGCCTCCAAAATGCTAGTGGTGATTCTGCCACAGCTTTCTCCTCCACCCCCTCCTCTTCTTCTTCCTCTATGGCCTCTTCCTCTGCAGGAACCAGTGGTGCTCAGTAGGCGTTCAAGGGGCTACACAAGCACTCAGGCAAAAAGATGCCATGTGGTGCTTGAGTTGGTCTGCTCAGGGGATAGGAGCCACACTGGGGCAGAGATTCTGTCAGCTCTGCAGGGCAGGCTCAGAGGTGGTTGATGCCATGCCAGCTTCAGCCAGGAATGGTTGTATGCGACAATGGCACCAACCTCCTCTCTGCCCTCCAACAGCGACACTTGGCCCATGTTCCCTGTTTGGCTCACATCCTGCATTTGGTGGTGCCTGAGGCAGGCCAGGAAACTCTGTGGTCATTTCCACCGGTCTATAATGCCAGTGCCCAGCTGGCAGACCTTCAAAGGGATTGCAACCTGCCCAAGAACCGCCTCATTTGTGACATGCCCACCAGGTGAAACTCAACGTTGGCAATGCTGCAGCGGCTGCACACACAGCAAAGGGCCATCAATGAGTACCTGTGTGAGTATGGCACAAGGACAGTGTGAGGGGAGCTTGACTTTTTTTCGCCACGCCAGTGGCTACTGATCAAGGATGCATGCACTGTCACCATTTGAGGAGGCCACGAGGATGGTGAGCAGTGACAGTGCATGCATCAGTGATACTGTCCCTGCTGTCTTCCCGTTGGAGCACACGCTTCGTGGAATAATGGACAGGGCACTTGGGGCAGAACAGAGGGAGGAAGAGGAGGACTTCCTTACCTCTCAAGGCCCCCTTTATCCAGAGAGTATTCCTGCGGGCCCGCCGATCACACAGAAAGAAGAAGAGGAGGAGGAGTGTGTCAGCATGGAGGTGGAGGATAGCACTCAGCATCAGCAGCCTTCTTCAAGGGATCGTCTTCAGTCCCCAGAAACCCATGGAGTTGTACGTGGCTGGCAGGAGGTGGTTGCGGATCATGTAATCCTTAGTGACCCAGAGGACTCAGGATCGAATGCCTCTGCAAACTTACGCTGCATGGCCTCCCTGATCCTGCAAAGCCTGCGAAAGGACCCTAGGATTCGTGGTATCAAGGAGAGGGATTATTACTGGCTGGCAACCCTTCTTGATCCACGTTACAAGGGTAAGGTTGCAGAACTTAACCAGCCTTCACAGAGGGAGCAGAGGATGAAACATCTTCGGGAGGCCTTGCAGAAAGGTTTGTGCAATGTGTTTCCAGAGCCTGGGAGGTTACAATTTCCTGGTGCTGGACAACGTGTTGCTGAGGCTTCGTTCAGTCACAGAAAGAGCGGTGGAGAAGGTGGCCGGCTGTCCGATGCCATCAGACAATTCTTCAGTCCTCAGCGCCAAGGTCTGATCGGTTCCAGCAACCATTGCTAGCGTCTGAATTACATGGTGCAGGAATATCTAGGGGCAAGGTCAGACTTGGAGACCTTTCCAACAGAACATCCACTGGGTTACTGGGTCTTGAGGATGGACCACTGGCCAGAGCTTGCTCAATATGCAATTGAGCTACTGGCCTGTCCTGCATCCAGTGTTCTTTCTGAATGCACATTTAGTGCTGCTGGAGGCTTTGTAACCGATCACAGAGTATGCCTGTCCACGGACTCTGTTGATCGGCTCACATTCATAAAAATGAATCAGTCTTGGATCACCAGCTATCAAGCACTTGATGCTGATGTAACCGATTGATTTTTCTATGGATGTGGGATCCCTTGAAGGCTACCTATGCTGAGTGACTATCCTATTATGCTGAGTGACTATCCTATTCCTCCTCAATCTTCATGATGATAGCTTCTAAGAATATTTTTGGTTCAGGACACCACCACCACTGCCTAAGGCCCAATTTTTCTGCCCCTGATTAACGGGGACGTGTAAATACAATTTTTGATCAAATATTTAACAGCAGGGCCTGTTCTTGCGCTCAACAAGAGTATCTGTGAGGCTTTACAGTGTTGTGCCACCACCACCGCCGCCTAAGGCCCAATTTTTCTGCCCCTGTTTAACAGGGGCATGTAATTACAATTTTTGACCTAATATTTCACAGCAGGGCTTGTTCCTGTGCTCAAGAAGAGAATCTGTGAGGGGTTACAGTGTTGTGGCACCATCACCACCAAAGGCCCAATTTTTCTGCCCCTGTTTAACAGGGGCATGTAATTACAATTCTTAATATAATATTTCACAGCAGGGCCCGTTCCAGCGCCCAAGAGTAACTGTGAGGGCTTACAGTGTTCTGGTACCACCAACACCTAAGGCCCAATTTTCCGCAGAGTATATAGGGCAGGCCGTATAGTATATACAGGCGGTCCCCTATTTTCAAACGTCCGACTTACAAACGACTCCTACTTACAAACAGGGGGAGACAACAGGAAGTGAGAGGAAATCTACCCCTAAGAAGGGAAATTCTCTCCTGTAAGAGTTAATATTGGAAAAAGGTGTCTCCGCTGATGCTTTATCACCAATCCTTGTTTCCCTAATAACCCAAAATTTTTAAAACCCAATTGTCATTGGGACAGAAAGTGAGGTGAACAGGGGCACAGACAGCAAAACAAATGTTACAGGGGTGATAACCCTTCCCTATGCTATCCAAAAAGCTTAAAAATAGATTTTTTGGATGCAGCTACACTTACAAAATTTACCTGTTCCAAATTACAAATGCATATTATTAATATTGCATATTAGCCTTTAAAATTAGCACTTTTGATTATTCACATTTGGGTCCCATAGACTTTAACAGACTTAAGTGTTTTTCTTATTTATTTTACCTTTTCTTTTTACACATGTATGTATGTATGTATGTATGTATATATATATATATATATATATATATATATATATATATATATATATATACACTACCATTCAAAAGTTTGGGGTCACATTGAAATGTCCTTATTTTTGAAGGAAAAGCACTATACTTTTAAATGAAGCTAACTTTAAACTAGTCCTAACTTTAAACAAATATACTCTATACATTGCTAATGTGGTAAATGACTATTCTAACTGCAAATGTCTAGTTTTTGGTGCAATATCTACATAGGTGTATAGAGGCCCATTTCCAGCAACTATCACTCCAGTGTTCTAATGGTACAATGTGTTTGCTCATTGGCTCAGAAGGCTAATTGATGATTAGCAAACCCTTGTGCAATCATGTTCACACATCTAAAAACAGTCTAGCTCCTTCCAGAAGCTACAAAACTGACCTTCCTGTGAGCAGATTGAGTTTCTGGAGCATCACATTTGTGGGGTCAATTAAACGCTCGAAATGGCCAGAAAAAGAGAACTTTCATCTGAAACTCGACAGTCTATTCTTGTTCTTAGAAATGAAGGCTATTCCATGTGAAAAATTGCAAAGAAATTGAAGATTTCCTACAACGGTGTGTACTACTCCCTTCAGAGGACAGCACAAACAGGCTCTAACCAGAGTAGAAAAAGAAGTGGGAGGCCGCGTTGCACAACTAAGCAAGAAGATAAGCACATTAGAGTCTCTAGTTTGAGAAACAGACGCCTCACAGGTCCCCAACTGGCATCTTCATTAAATAGTACCCGCAAAACACCAGTGTCAACATCTACAGTGAAGAGGCGGCTGCGGGATTTTGGGCTTCAGGGCAGAGTGGCAAAGAAAAAGCCATATCTGAGACTGGCCAATAAAAGAAAAAGATTAAGATGGGCAAAAGAACACAGACATTGGACAGAGGAAGACTGGAAAAAAGTGTTGTGGACGGATGAATCCAAGTTTGAGGTGTTTGGATCACAAAGAAGAACGTTTGTGAGACGCAGAACAAATGAAAAGATGCTGGAAGAATGCCTGACGCCATCTGTTAAGCATGGTGGAGGTAATGTGATGGTCTGGGGTTGCTTTGGTGCTGGTAAGGTGGGAGCTTTGTACAGGGTAAAAGGGATTCTGAATAAGGAAGGCTATCACTCCATTTTGCAACGCCATGCCATACCCAGTGGACAGCGCTTGATTGGAGCCAATTTCATCCTACAACAGGACAATGACCCTAAACACACCTCCAAATTGTGCAAGAACTATTTACAGCAGAAGCAGGCAGCTGGTATTCTATCGGTAATGGAGTGGCCAGCACAGTCACCAGATCTGAACCCCATTGAGCTGTTGTGGGAGCAGCTTGACCGTATGGTACGCCAGAAGTGCCCATCCAACCAATCCAACTTGTGGGAGCTGCTTCTAGAAGCGTGGGGTGCAATTTCTCCAGCTTACCTCAATAAATTAACAGCTAGAATGCCAAAGGTGTGCAATGCTGTAATTGCTGCAAAAGGAGGATTCTTTGATGAAAGCAAAGTTTGATGTAAAAACAATGTTATTTCAAATACAAATCATTATTTCTAACCTTGTCAATGTCTTAACTCTATTTTCTATTCATTTCACAACGTATGGTGGTGAATAAGTGTGACTTTTCATGGAAAACACAAAATTGTTTGGGTGACCCCAAACTTTTGAACGGTAGTGTATATATATATATAAATATATATAATATATATAAATGATATAACATAAACGTTAGCTTGCACATATAAATGTATATTTAGAATATAAAATGAAAATATAGAAAAAATATATAAATTGAAATATAAAATTATTATATTATGTGCAATATATTTAAAATGACCTTTTAGATCCACTAGTTTGTATCTTAAAAATGTGTAATAAAGCAACTTACTTCCAGGTCCACGTTTACTCCTGAAGGTTCCATTGTATGTAATTGATATATCCATTTTGTCTTGTTTTGCGAGATGGCTTTTTTCATATTTGTACCCCTCCAATGTCTTTCTACTCTATCTATTCTGCAAAACGATAATTTTGTTGCGTTCCTATTGTGGTACCCCCTAAAATGATTGGAGAGGCTGTGGTTATGGAAGCCTTTTTTAACATTGCTTATGTGTTCTCTGAGTCATACTCTTAGTTCCCAGGGATTCTTCCCACGTATTGCAGCCCACACTCCAAAAGGTATGTGACATGCGTGCTCACACACGTGATAAACCTAAATATTTCATACGTTGGCCCTGTGGCACTGGATTGAAAGTGTGCCATCTTTCGTTTTTCTTTCTTACAGGTTTCACATTTACCACACCTGAAAACCCCCCCGGTCCAAAAACATTTAACATTTGTTTGGGTGGATCAGGGATACTTTTTACAATTTTGTCCCTTAATATAGGTGGGTGTCTGTATATAAATGTTGGTCCTTTTGGTAATGTTTTGGCAAGTATAGGGTTCCTGACCAAGATAGGTCAGTGTTTTCTTACGACTTTTTCAATTTTTCTGTACTGTCTGTTATATTCTGTACAGAATGCTATATCAAACTCTTCGTCCTTTTTTTTGGAGGGGGGGGGGATGAGTAGTTCTTCTCTATTCATAGTGTTAACTTCTTCCTGGACCTTTTGTAAATATGGGTGCTTATATGCTTTCTCTGCAAACCTGTCTATCAGCATGTTTGATTGTTCTTTTTTTTTTTTTTTTTTTTTATTTATTTATTTTTTTAAGATTTTAAAATGTTTATTGAAGTAAAATGTTATACATCAATTATTATTATTATTTTTTTTTTTCCCACGCAGGGGAGAAGAGCAAATATCAGGTTTTGAACATGTAGATACATCTATAAGCAGAATTAACATGAAAGTCTCTGCACAGTATTGATTGACATCCGTACTTTCAATGCAGTAACAATAAAGTAGAGATTATATAGGATACATTTGGGTATTCATAACAAGAGGCCAACTGCCCCAGTGACCAGACACCCCGAAGTGGGATCATGCTGTGTCTGGGCACCACGGGCTCCGGACCTCTGCTAGAAGGTGATTTCACAACGGAATGTGAACTTTGGTGCAATGTCAAACATTTAGTTTCTGAAAAAAAAAATGATTCTATAGTTTGACCAACACAGACTCAGCGTTAATGTCTTCGAAAAATAGTATCTTAAACGTAATAACCTAAAAGAACATAAAAGACGTTTATATAAACATGTATCTACAAGTACACGTCCCACCATTCTGATTCGGTGGGAGAGAAGGCACCAAGAAAAATTTTATTTTATTAATAAAACAAAATAAAAAGTAAAAAAGGAAGAAGAGAAAAGAGGGATGAAGTACGAAAGAGAGAGAGAGGGGGATGGGGGGATTGAGTGGGGGGGGGGGTTGCCAGGTCCTTCGAGGAGAGCCGTATTAGAGTTCCATGCAGCCGGGCAGGGAAACTTATTTAGCATACTGAGAAACAGAATTAGGGATATGTTTGATTGTTCTTCATAGTCTTCTAGTTGGTCGCAGTTTCTTTTTATTCTCATGAGTCGTCCTTTTGGTATACCTGCTATCCATTCAGGGTGATGGCCACTAGCTACGAATGTAGCTATTTCTATCAGTGTTTTTAAAGTGGGTGCGTCTGTATTTTTTCTCCTTGTTTGAAAATTTCTAGTTCTAAATAATATATCACCTGTATGTTTTCGGTAATAGAATGTGTTTACCAAAAATTTCTTCTGATTCCCACTTGCTCATGAAAATGTTGGCGACTGTGGGTGCATATTTGGCCCCCATGGCTACACCCTTAATTTGTTTATAGAAGTGTAAGGATGAGTCGAACACCCCCGGTTTCGGTTCGCACCAGTACTTGCGAACATTCAAAAAATTTGGACAAACACACAAACTTAGTTAAAGTCTATGGGATGTTTTTTTCAATGAGTTTTATCTATATTGCCGAGACAATTCATTACAGCCGCGATAAGTTTTAAATTACTTCTTTTCCTCTAGAAATGAAATTTTGCTGTGGTATTGTTCTAAACACGGGAAAACTGTGCCACTTTACAGGCATACTATAGACACCCCCCAGGGACGATATTTAAAGGAATATTTTTATTGTTTTACTTCAAGCATTATTAAAATCACTGCTCCCCCGGATAAAACAGCCGTTTTTAAAACTTTTTTTCCATTGATACATGTCCCCTGGGGCAGGACCCGGGTCCCCAAACACTTTTTATGACAATAACTTGCATATAAGCCTTTAAAATAAGCACTTTTGTTTTTTCATGTTAGTATCCCATAGACTTTAACGGGGGTTCCGTGGATTTTCGAATTTGCCTCGAACACCGCATAATGTTTGTTGTTCGCCGAACGTCCGAACAACCAAAGTTCTTATGCTCAGGCCGAACCATTCGTCCATCCCTATAGAAGTGTTTGGCATGCCAAAAATAGTTACTTCCCATTGCTAGTTCTAATATATCCACAATGAATTCTATCTGTATATTCTTTAACCACTAGGCGTCCGCGCCATAGCCGAAAGACGGCTACAGTGCGGACTCCAATTGCCGGGAGGGCGTCCCTGGACGTCCTCCTAGTTACTTCCGCGTTGCGCACTCCCGCGGGCGCGCATCGGGGAAGTTTTGTGCTGGCCGTGTCCCTCGGACACAGCCAGTCACAGATCGCTGTAAACGGCCAATGACAGCGGCCGTTTACAGTGCGATCGCTCTGCCAATGAGAGAGGATCTCATATGTAAGCCTTTTCAGTGTCAGTGCAGCCTTGACCCAGTGTCCATTGCAGCCTTGTCAGTGCAGCTTTGCCCCAGTGCAGCCTTGTCAGTGCAGCTTTGCCCCAGTGCAGCCTTGTCAGTGCAGCTTTGCCCCAGTGCAGTCTTTTTAGTGCAGCTTTGCCCCAGTGCAGTCTTGTCAGTGCAGCCTTGCCCCAGTGCAGCCATGTCAGTGCAGTCTTGTCAGTGCAGCTTTGCCCCAGTGCAGCCTTGCCCCCAGTGTCCATGCCTGCCGCTGCCGCCGACATACACATGCATGTAGTTTTAAATATGGCGCCGCGGAGTTCGGAGGGACTCGGCGCCGGCGGACCTGAATGAACACCGCCGAGATACACATAGTCGAGTTTATTCGGCTCTTTCCAGCGCTGCTCACAGTCCCGCCCAGTCCCGCCCTATGATGGACATAACACAGGTCCAATGGCGGGACTGGGCGTGACTGTGAGCGGCGCCGGAAAGAGCCGAATACACTCGACTATGTGTATCTTGGCTCTGTCATTTCGGCGGCGCTCGTTCAGCTCCGCCAAGTCCCTCCGAACTCCGCGGCGATCGCCGCCGATAGCTCACAATTAGCGGGGATCGGCGTATAACACGCACCCACAATTTTCCCCTGATTTTAAGGGGAAAAAAGTGCGTGTTATACACCGATAAATACGGTAGTTTCTCCAACAAATTAACATACATAAACACAGCATCTCTTGCATAGCAAGCTACAGTAGAGATAAAGTAAAATATTTAGATCTAGAAATGTTCAAACAAGGAGAAACAAAATGTACACACTCACCCACTTTAAAAACGCATAGAAATAGCTACATTCCTACATCTAGTGACCATCACCCTAAATGGATAGCAGGTATACCAAAAGGACAACTCATGAGAATAAAAAGAAACTGCGGCCAACTAGAAGCAATCAAATATGCTGATAGACAGGTTTACAGAAAAATTATATAAGCGCCCATATTTACAATAAGAACTGCTCCGTCCCAAACAAAAAAAAGAATGAAGAGTTTGAAATAGCATTCTGTACAGAATATAATAGACAGAACAGACAAAATTTAAAAAGTCTTACGAAAACACTGGCCTATATTGCTCAGGGAGCCTATACTTGCCAAAACATTACCAAAAAGACCAACATTTATATACAGATGCCCACCTATATTAAGGGACAAAATTGTAAAAAGTATCCCTGACCCACCCAAAAAATAAAAAATTTTTGGACCAGGTGGAGTTTTTCAGGTGTGGTAAATATTTAACATGTAAAATCTGTAAGAAAGAAAAACGAAAGACGACTCACATGTGGGAGCACACACATAGTTTTTGGCGTGTGCGTGGGCTGCAATACGTGGAATGAACCACCAGGGAACTAAGAGTATGACTCAGAGAACATGTAAACAATATTAAAAAAGGCTTCCATAACCACAGCCTCTTCAATCATTTTAGGAGGTACCACAATAGGGACCCAACAAAATTATTGTTTTGCGGAATAGATAGAGTAGAAAGACATTGGAGGAGTACAAATATGAACAAAAAAATCTCACAAAACGTGACAAAAATGGATATATCATTTACATACGATGGCACCTTCAGGGGTAAACGTGGACCTGGATGTAAATTGCTTTATTACTAATTTTCAAGATACAAACTAGTGGATCTAGTGGTCATTTTAAATATATTGCACATAATATAATCATTTTTTATTTAATTTTTAATTTTTATATATATATATATATATATATATATATATATATATATATATATATATATATATATATATATACATATATATAGTAACCTGGGCGACAGGTAGGTGGTACAAAGCTCCCAGGGATAAGCAGTCTTTCAGGCACAGATACCAAATCCAGTGACAAACAATGCGGTGTTTATTGGTAATATACAAGTTCATATACAGGTGCTGTACAGCGTTTCAGAAAACAAACAGAACAAAAATAGTCAAACAAAAACCAAGCTGTGTCTCAGCATTAACTACACAATATATACAGGCCCTAACTACCCGGCTGAGCAAGCCTACAGCTTGTCAGCTTCCACAGATACAGCTTAACAGCTTTTTGTCAACTTTTTGCTCTCACAGACCAGTGTTGTCTGTGTTTCCCAGGCAGAGAACGAAGGCGGTCTGTCACAGGTGAGTTTAAATTGGCCTGGGGGAGAGGACCAAGATCCGAACTGGATCGTGGATCAGAGATCCCTGAACGTGTATGAGAGGAGCCTAGGAGACGTATAAACCCCGAACAGGACTTTTCCTGGCTCTCTCTGTGACGCTCTGCTACAATATATATATATGTATATATATATATATATACACAGTATCTCAAAAAAGTGAGTACACCCCTCACATTTTTATAAATATTTTACTATATCTTTTCATGTGACAACACTGAAGAAATTACACTTTGCTACAATGTAAAGTAGTGAGTGTACAGCTTGTATAACAGTGTAACTTTGATTGCTGTCCCCTCAAAATAACTCAACACACAGCCATTAATGTGTAAACCGCTAGCAACAAAAGTGAGCACACCCCTAAGTGAAAATGTCCAAATCGGGCCCAAAGTGTCAAAATTTATGTGGCCACCATTATTTTCCAGCACTGCCCTAACTCTCTTGGGCATGGAGTTCAACAGAGCTTCACAGGTTGCCACTGGAGTCCTCTTCCACTCCTTCATGACAACATCACAAAGCTGGTCGATGTTAGAGACCTTGCGCTCCTCCACCTTCCATTTGAGGATGCCCCACAGATGCTCAATAGTGTTTAGGTCTGGAGACATGCTTGGCCAGTCCATTACCTTTACCCTCCGCTTCTGTAGCGAGGCAGTGGTCATCTTGGAGGTGTATTTGGGGTTGTTATGTTGAAATACTGCCCTGCAGCCCAGTCTCCGAGGGGAGGGGATCATGCTCTGCTTCAGTATGTCCCAGTACATGTTGGCATTCATGGTTCCCTCAATGAACTGTAGCTCCCCAGTGCCAGCAGCACTCATGCAGCCCCAGACCATGACACCCCCCACCACCATGCTTGACTGTGGTCAAAACACCTCACCTGGTTTACGCCACACACACTTGACACCATCTAAACCATATAAGTTTATCTTGGTCTCATCAGATCACAGCACATGGTTCCAGTAATCCATGTCCTCAGTCTGCTTGTCTTCAGCAAACTGTTTGCGGGCTTTCTTGTGCATCATCTTCAGAAGAGGCTTCCTTCTGGGATGAAAGCCATGCAGAACAATGTGATGGAGTGTGCAGTGTATGGTCTGAGCACTGACAGGCTGACCTCCCCACCCCTTCAACCTCTGCAGCAATGCTGGCAGCACTCATACGTCTATTCCCAAAGACAACCTCTGAATATGATGCTGAGCACGTGCACTCAACTTCTTTGGTTGACCAAAGGCCTGTTTCTGAGTGGAACCTGTCCTGTTAAACCGCTGTATGATCTTAGAAACCATGCTGCAGCTCAGTTTCAGGGTCTTGGCAATCTTCTTATAGCCTAGGCCATCTTTATATAGAGCAACATTTTTTTTTTCAGATCCTCAGAGAGTTCTTTGCCATGAGGTGCATGTTGAACTTCCAGTGACCAGTATGAAAGAATGAGAGTGATAACACCAAATTTAACACACCTGCTCCCCATTCACACCAGAGACCTTGTAACACTAACGAGTCACATGACACCGGGGAGGGAAAATGGCTAATTGGGCCCAATTTGGACATTTTCACTTAGGGGTGTACTCACTTTTGTTGCCAGCGGTTTAGATATTAATGGCTGTGTGTTGAGTTATTTTAAGGGGACAACAAATTTACACTGTAATACAATTAACATCTATGAGAGGAGTAGGAGGTTTGAGTGTATTGAGTGGGGTTTAGCACATAAAAGATAGCCAGTCATGAGCGCTCCCAGCTTCTGAAGATGCCCAGTGGGAGGGGCGAAACATGTCAAGCGGAGACAAGATAGAGATCTTAATCTGACAGCTGGAACACAGTCCACTACGGCGGTCAATCATTATTTACATGCCCAAAAATTTTTCATTGCTGTAAGTGCATTTGTTTTTAACATTTTTAATAAACCAAACAATATTACGCTAAATACATCTGTCTCTTCATTGATATGCCTTATACCATCATGATGGAAACCTTGTAATTGGAGGAAAAGGAAGGAGGTACATTCATTCACTGTTGCAGGAAAAAGACCATGCAGTTTTGAATCATATTGCTGGTGAGTGGGGACTCAGGAGGGGGCACAGAGTGGCACTTGCGTCTTCACAAGCAGGAATTAACTATGTTTGGCACTTTGTCTGCATGGATGGACTTTTCATCTATGATTGCACTATGATGGACTAATGATTTCACAAGCACTTTATATATTAGTTTGTTTATTTAACACAAATTTAATACAGAAGCAACGCTAAGTTTAATATTGTTTATTGTCATTCTATGGGGTAGCTGACCTTACATGACTGCAGCAGCTTCAGCTAGAATTGGTACATACAAAATATATTTTATAGTTTACAAAAAATAATTTTATAAAATAAAATATCTGTCTCATTTTTTTTTTGGATATCTAATATTTCACAGGCAGTGAAGCACATATAACCATAGTGTGGGGGGTCTTTTCACTATTTCAATGTTCAGATATTGTTAGGTGATTGGGCTGGCAGTCATAGTTTTAGTTTTGCACCTGACCCACAATAGTATCCATTTGCAATTGGATAATCCACAGCTGCATGTAACAACAAAGGTAAGGGTCGGTTCACACTGGGGCGACTTGGGATCCGACTTGTACGCCCTCAAGTCGCCCCAAGTCGCCCCAGAAATAGATTCACATTGAAGTGAATGGGAGCGTCTTAATAGACACTACTGAAGTCGCTCCGACTTCAGAGCGTACTCCCTGTACTACTTTGATCCGACTTGGTAGGCGACCTGTACCATAGAAATCAATGGAAGTCGCCTCCAAGTCGGATCTCTCTGTAAAGTCAAGCGACTTTGCAGGGAAAACCCCTCCCTCCCAGAGAACTGATTGCCCTGTGATTGGCCACAGCCGAAGTCGCCTGTCATGGAGGCGACTTCAAGTCGCCTTGTAATTTGCTAAAGTCGCGCTGAAGTCGCGCTGAAGTCGCGCTGAAGTCGCGTCGAAGCCGCGTTGAAGTCACCGTGCAAAGTCGCGCTGAAGTCGTGTTGCCCCAGTGTGAACCGACCCTAACGTATGCAAACTTTCTACCAGATTTGTTCGTTCAACTCAAGATGTCCCATTTATATATATATATATATATATATATATATATATATATATACAATATTTTTTACAAAACAAGCAAAATATGGGGGAAAAAAATACATTACAGTTCATCTCCCACAAGAAAGGAAAAAATATATAATATTGTGTTATCTGACACTAAGACAGCTTTGTTTCTACATATCGTCTGCTGATGCTTATCACTATAATTAATGATTATAAGTCCAAAAGACCTAATCCCTACAGTGTCATGGTGTCCAGACGCTTATGCCTTCACTGTGTACACCAGGCCAGTCAGTGCAGTTTGGTAAGCTAGGATATGATGTCCTTATTGCAGACAAAATATTTTATTATTTCTAGGAAAATATTACACTCTAGAATAAAACCATCCCAACTAATTTTATGGCACTTAGGCTTGAAATTCAGCTAATAGATTTAAATCTTCTTAAGTATTCTGGAATGATATTTTAACATTTCCATAAACAACGTTCGAGGTTTGCAATAATGAAACGTAATCTTCATAAATCAGCAGTGATGTTAGATTAATAAACAAGAAAAGCATGTTAAAACAGCACCACATTCTTGAAGAAAAAAAAAAAAGAGATACTCCTAAGTAGGCTCCAGGGCTTCTTATGGGTATTTCGACTCTCTCAGTGTATATGCAATGAGTCTAGAAGGTCAAGAGAAAATAAGCATAAGTCACATCAAGACTTAAAAAATAAACAGCAACATCTGGCAAACCACTTCCTTTCTGATTCATAGGGAAAGTGCATTTCTGGGACTTGGTGTGAAATGTTTCTCTTGGCATTGAGCTTCTCCATCCAATTGGAATTTGGAAAGAAATTTTAAAAAACTGACGCACAACTTCTGTACACTAAGTGCCTTTCAGTTTAGTTTTTTTTTTTTAAATTTTTTTAAATTAATGTCACTCGGCAGAACAAAAAATTATTATCAAGAGAGCTATATGCGACACTGTCAATGTGCTCTTTTTAACACTATTTGGAATGTGTTTTTTTTTTTGTGTCTACAAAAGGCCATGTAGTGAGCCATAAACCAATTAATGGGATTCCTTAAAGATTAACGTGCAAAACATCTAAAAAAGATGGATTTTCTTTTGATCTCCAGACATGAAGAGGGAAAAAACTATATGGTAATTACAGAGGATAAAATCCAAATAGCAGTGTATCCCAGTAACTTCAACACTGATTTTGATGTTAATGTTTCAGAGAGAAAAAAAAATATACAGTACTTAATTTTTAACATTACAACATGAAAGATGAAACAAACTACCTTAAAGAGAATAAAAGTACTGAGATGTGACATGAAAGCAAGGGCTCAGACGCCCTATAGTTTATATATTTTGTATTGGCAACAGATACATTGGGTAATATTCCTCCTGTTTTTAATTACAAGGATATGTTAGCATTTACCAAAGAGCTACCTCACCGAAAAAGGCCTTGTTCCCATCAAGCGCAGTCATATGCATTTTATTGCATTTTCCAGTATGTTCAAAATACACGGACATGAGAAAATCCATCCATCATATTATCTAGAAATAAACCATGTTATATACAGGATTCTAGCCTACTGCATTTATAAAGCCCTCAAAGCACCAACATAAATAAAGACATTCCTAATTATTAGCAGTAGTTCATTGCATGGTCATTAACAGGCTCAGATGTTGATGAAAAGACAGACTATCACTAAACAGACTGACTAACAGACATCATTAGCGAAAGACAGACAGATATACAGTACATAGGTGAAGCCCCTGGTAAAATTGGGGTCTTACGTTGCTGACTTTCAGACAACAAATGGCAGAGCTAAAAGTTCTAAAGGTTACAGTTTTGAGATAAAATGAAAAAACATGTTTGGAGGGCATAGATTTTGATAAAATGTAGAGACATACTGTGTATAGCTTAATTCACATGGATAATGATTTTTTTTTTTTTAGCTATGTGACTGTGTTTTTTAAACCTAATTGAAGCTGAAAAGAACTGTCACTTTTATTTTTTTTTATTAACCACTTGCCCTCCAAAAGAATTACCCCCCTTCATGACCATGCAATTTTTTGCGATACGGCATTGCGTTACACAACTGCGCGGTCGTGCAGTGCTGTACCCAAATTTATGTCCTTTTATGCCATTTTTTTCCCACAAATAACGCTTTCATTTGGTGGTATTTGATCACCACTGCGGTTTTTATTTTTTGCACTATAAACAAAAAACAATTTTGAGAAAAAAAAAAAACGATATTTTTTACTTTCTGCTATAAAACATATCCAATAAAAAAAGTGAATAAATCAAATTTCTTCATCAATTTAGGCCAATATGTATTAATAATAAGCAATAAGCATATATTGATTGGTTTACACAAAAGTTATAGCGTCTACAAACTATGGGATTTTTTTTTTTTTTTTATTACATTTTTTTACTAGTAATGGCGGCGATCAGTGACTTATAGCAGGACTTGGATATTGCGGTGGACAGTCGGTACACTAACTGACACTTTTGACAATTTTTGCACTGTCACTGTACTAATGGCTGGAAAGGGGTTAAACATCAGGGGTGATCAAAGGGTTAACTGTGTGCCTAGCCAGTGTTTGTGTACTGTGTGGGAGGTGCTTTTACTAGGGAAAGGCATTGATCCATGTTCCTAATTTGCAGGAACACAGGACCAATGCCTTCCCTAGTGACAGAATGGCAATCTGCCTTGTTATCTGCCTTGTTTACTCAGGCAGATCACGGTTCTGGCTTTCTGCCTAATGATCAGCCGGCGGACATTGAGTCTGCGATACCCGCAGATCAGCTCTCATTGTGTCTAATCACAGCAGGAGCGGGTCTCTGGCAACGTGCATGCATGCCCCAGACCCAGAAGTGTCAGATCACGTACTAGGTAAGTTATCCGGCGCAGAGCGGCTGCCTTGACACAGTATATGTACAGTGGGTGGTCTGCAAGTGGTTAACAAATAAGTATTCTTATCCTGTTCTGTTAGCGTTGTGGGGTTTGTTTGTTTTTTTGTGTGTGAATTAAGACCTCTAGGCATCTAATCAAGAAGTTTGTATTTTTTTATGGAATGATATAGTAATAACTGAGTATGAGACAGATGTTAGGATTCACCATGGAACATGTTGACCAAATAAAAGTATAGGACTGAGATGAAACCTAATATGTTTTCAAATTATTCTTAAAGTATAACTTTTGCCCTTACACCCCTTCTGTATAGAAGAAAAAGGGCCCACACTTTCCTAGCTTCCTGGCACCTCTGGTCTGCTTTAGGCAGAAGAACAGTTGTATTATTCTGTTATTCCATCCCGTGTGAGCCTGGCCTTTTGTTGACACACCTCCTTCCTAAGAAAAGATGGACTTATATTACTTAAGGCCTACCCAACCACTGCTGAGGAAGAAGAGAAATGTGATATAACCTGACTGGCTAAAAAAGTATTGGAAAAGGCATATATAGGGGATCTTTTTTATATAAAATAAACCTGGGGAACTTTGGAAGGGGCAAGGCATGAAGTGGATGGGTGTGGTCGATTTTCACCTAAAGCTGGAGTTCCACTTTAAAGCACATTTGTTTCATCATAATACACTATAACTTTTAACTTACATAATCGATGCACCTGGCCCCTCCCTCCTGTTGAGTGCCTCCACAGCAACCAGCTTGCTTTGAGGGCACCCAACCTAAGTCACAGCTCCCTGTGTCCATTCAGACATGGAGCAACGACCTGGCCCACCCCTTTCTCTTCTCATTGGCTGACTGACTTTGATTGACAGCAGCTGGAGCCAATGGAGCTGTCTCAGCCAATGAGGAGGGGAGTCTCTGGCAGTCGAGACATTCCTACAACATCGCTGGAGGGCTCAGGTAATTATTAGAGGGGCCGGGGGGGGGGGAGGGGGCTGCTGCATTAAGATAAAAAACCTTCTGACTTTACAACCACTTTAAACCCCAAAGCAAACATTTATTTTATTGCAGTTTACCATTTCTTAGATGTGATAGGTGTATTCGTTTTCTTTTTTTTAGGCTTTCTTTCTTTTATTTTTAATTGGTGATCTGGAAGAAAGTCTGGAAGAAATGTGGTTTAAATGTTGATGAACGGTAGGTTCTGAGGTTGATGTTGCCTGTTATGTTGCTTTACCTGATATTATTTTTTTTTTTTAGGCTTTCTTTCTTCTATTTTTAATTTGGTGATCCAACCAGTAAGTCTGTGTTTTTTCAGAAAAAACAAGCTCTCTTTCAGTTGTGGCAGTTAGAGGGTTGAGACAAACCATTTACCCCTGACATGGGTGCTTACAATGGTCAGCTCGTAAAACTTTTACCCCCCCCCCCCCAAAGAAAAAACAGTTTAGCTTCAATTTGTTAGTACATCTAAAGCTGCTAGTACATCTAACATTTTCCTCCCAGATTGACAATGCTGCAATCCAAAGGTGTCTCTGTTGCTCCTTCATCCAGAGTGTAGGCATTCTAGTACAGGGAGCGCATTACTGGCCAGATCACCCGGTTAAAGACAGAGTTAAAATAGCCTAAAAAATAAAACTAATGCAGCCACCAAATCTAATGATTGGTAAGCTAAAATATATTACATTTTTGGTTTTTGGTTTAATAATGCTTTCATTTGAGTTTTGCACACGTCCTCTAAAACCTTACAATAACAGACAAACCATTTATGAGGCATTATTATTGGTTAACCTACCAAGCATATTTTTATTGGCATTGTAATAATTCTAAAAACTACAAAACCAATTCCGGTTCGAAGGATAAAAAAAAATAAAAAATTACAAAACTTATCCTTTGACCATGAAGTAGATGTCTATAAAGATGAAAGAAATACAGGCACAATAATGATGATAATAATAATAATAATAGTGGATAAGCCAATAAAAAAATCCACATAAGGGTAACAGACAATTAAAGCATGTAGAATTTCATCACAAAATATTTTCTTCAAGTAAAAAACTCTTTGTTTGCATTTTAGATAAAACATGAACATATAAGATAACATCTAAAAACCATATTAGGCCATTGTTTATAAGATGTATCAAACTGGAGAGGAGCCTTGTGAGCCCTGTAGATACAACAGTTAACAGGATGCTTCCAACACAGCACCAGAATAACTTAATGTTACCTCTCTTTCTAGAGTATTTACAATCATAGACAGAGAAAGGGACTGGGGAATCTCTGTCCTCAGTCCCTTTTTCTGTCATAAAGTGAGATATCAGGGGTCTAGGTTTAGATCCCTGATATTCCACCAAAGCCCCCCAATGGGGCTCTTTAAAAAATTGTAAAAAAAACAATAATTAAAAATTATTGTAAAAAAAAAATGGTAAAGGATAATAATTGTAAAAAAGTAATCTGATATCGCCCACTGCGCTACTGACACCAACCTCTGCCGTTCTGACATCGTCCACTGCTCTACTGACACCAACCTCTGCCCTATTGACATCGTCCACTGCTCTACTGACACTAACCTCTGCCCTATTGACATCGTCCACTGCTCTACTGACACCAACCTTTGCCCTTCTGACATCGTCCACTGCTCTACTGACACCAACCTCTGCCCTTCTGACATCGTCCACTGCTCTACTGACACTAACCTCTGCCCTTCTGACATCGTCCACTGCTCTACTGACACCAACCTCTGCCCTTCTGACATCGTCCACTGCTCTACTGACACCAACCTTTGCCCTTCTGACATCGTCCACTGCTCTACTGACACCAACCTTTGCCCTTCTGACATCGTCCACTGCTCTACTGACACCAACCTTTGCCCTTCTGACATCGTCCACTGCTCTACTGACACCAACCTCTGCCCTTCTGACATTGTCCACTGCTCTACTGACACCAACCTCTGCCCTTCTGACATCGTCCATTGCTCTACTGACACCAACCTCTGCCCTATTGACATCGTCCACTGCTCTACTGACACCAACCTCTGCCCTTCTGACATCGTCCATTGCTCTACTGACACCAACCTCTGCCCTATTGACATCGTCCACTGCTCTACTGACACTAACCTCTGCCCTTCTGACATCGTCCATTGCTCTACTGACACCAACCTCTGCCCTATTGACATCGTCCATATTTCAGGTGAGGATATCTCACTGACAGATTGTTTTGAGAACTAGCCAGCATGCATCTGAACTTGTCAGTAACCTTGCAACAATCAGTTTCTGGTGGAGTTGGCTTTTAATCAGAAATAGCTTAAAAGAAGCACACTATTTATTTCTCTTATAGTTCTGTGGAAAGATCTGGAAAACAGGCCCAATTGAACACAAAGGACCAGAAATAAAGCCGTTTTTCTTCTTTTTGTATCTCTACAAAGGGCTGTGTGTAATATGCTGGACTATTAGAAGTCCCTGTTAACAGGGATATCCTTATAAAACCCCTGTAACGTGCACATGTTTTCTTCTTCGCTCATCATAAAACTTAGCAATTTAGGGAAAATTCAGAAAAATATAATTATAGCGCTAATTATTTCCAGGTTAACAGATACTTACATTTTGCTGTGTTGCCATACTATCAGTCACTTTAATATCAAGTTTCAGTCAGTATTGAATTGCTTTAATGCAATGTATCACAAGCAAACCAGTAGCATGTGAGTCAGCGCTCACTGACAGCAAAGGAGATATATCAGCAATATAAATCTGAATATAAGTTTAAACAAAAGTCCATACAGTCACAAAAAGGAACCACAGAGAATAGCACACACACACAAAAAAAGTTACTTTCAAATCTTACAGGGCTACTTAAAAACACCTGATCTTAATAAGTAAATATGGGGATTTAGTTACACCATATGGCCATACCGTGCTTAAGCCCACCACTGCATCAAAGTACCCCATTTTCAGTGGTCCTACACTATTCATAGAAAGAAAGATAAAAAAAAGCAAGGTCCATAAAGACATGGATGAGTGAGTTTGGGGTGGAGGAACTTGACTGTCCTGCACAGAGTCCTGACCTCAACCCAATAGAACATCTTCGGAATGAATAAGGCCCCTTTCACACTGGGGAGGTTTGCAGGCGCTATTGCGCTAAAAGTATCGCCTGCAACCGACCAGAAACAGCCGCTGCTGTCTCTCCAATGTGAAAGCCCCGAGGGCTTTCACACTGGAGCGGTGCGCTAGCAGAACGGAAAAAAAAGTCCTGCTAGCAGCATCTTCAGATCGGTGAAGGAGCGGTGTATACACTGAAAGGAGCGGTGTATACACTTGATACAGGAGCGGTGTATACACTTGAAATCAATGGGACAGGGCGGCTATACTGCCGGCAAAGCGCCTCTGCAGAGGCGCTTTGTGGTGGTTTTTAACCCTTTCTCAGCCGCTAGCAGGGGGGGGGGTTAAAACCGCCCAAATACCGACGGTAAAGCGCCGCTAACAATATCGGTGCTTTACTGCAGACGCCGCCCCCGGTGTGTAAGGGGCCTTAGAGTGGAGACTGCAAGCCAGGTCTTCTCATCCAACATCAGTGCCTCACAACATCACTGACCTCACAAATGCACTTCTGGAAGAATGGTCAAACATTCCCATAGACACACTCCTAAACCTTGTTAACAGCCTTCCCAGAAGAGTTGAAGCTGTTATAGCTGCAAAGGGTGAACCAACTCAATGGGACAGGGCGGCTATACCGCCGGCAAAGCGCCTCTGCAGAGGCGCTTTGCGGTGGTTTTTAACCCTTTCTCGGCCGCTAGCAGGGGGGTAAAACCCCCCCGCTAGCGGCCGAATACCGACGGTAAAGCGTCTCTAACAATAACGGCGCTTTACCGCAGACGCCGCCCCCGCCCCAGTGTGAAAGGGGCCTTAGAGTGGAGACTGCGAGCCAGGTCTTCTCGTCCAACATCAGTGCCTCACAACATCACTGACCTCACAAATGCACTTCTGGAAGAATGGTCAAACATTCCTATAGACACACTCCTAAACCTTGTTAACAGCCTCCCCAGAAGAGTTGAAGCTGTTATAGCTACAAAGGGTGGATCAACTCAATATTAAACCCTACAGGCTAAGACTGGGGTGGCATTAAAGTTTATGTTTGTGTAAAGGCAGGTGTTCCAATACTTTTGGTAATATAGTGTATGTATGTATACACACGTCCCCACTGTATATATATATATATACAGTGGGGACGGAAAGTATTCAGACCCCTTTAAATTTTTCACTCTTTGTTATATTGCAGCCATTTGTTAAAATCATTTAAGTTAATTTTTTTCCTCATTAATGTACACACAGCACCCCATATTGACAGAAAAACACAGAATTGTTGACATTTTTGCAGATTTATTAAAAAATAAAAACTGAAATATCACATAGTCCTAAGTATTGCTGTGACACTCATATATTTAACTCAGGTGATGTCCATTTCTTCTGATCATCCTTGAGATGGTTCTACACCTTCATTTGAGTCCAGCTGTGTTTGATTATACTGATTGTACTTGATTAGGAAAGCCACACATCTGTCTATATAAGAACTTACAGCTCACAGTGCATGTCAGAGCAAATGAGAATCATGAGGTCAAAGGAACTTGAAGAGCTCAGAGACAGAATTGTGGCAAGGCACAGATCTGGCCAAGGTTACAAAAAAAATTCTGCTGCACTTAAGGTTCCTAAGAGCACATTTAATCCTTAAATGGAAGATGTTTGGGATGACCAGAACCCTTCCTAGAGCTGGCCGTCTGGCCAAACTGAGCTATCGAGGGAGAAAAGCCTTGGTGAGAGAGGTAAAGAAGAACCCAAAGATCACTGTGGCTGAGCTCCAGACATGCAGTCAGGAGATGGGAGAAAGTTGTAGAAAGTCAACCATCACTGCAGCCCTCCACCAGTCGGGGCTTTATGGCAGAGTGGCCCGACGGAAGCTTCTCCTCAGTGCAAGACACATGAAAGCCCGCATGGAGTTTTCTAAAAAACACCTGAAGGACTCCAAGATGGTGAGAAATAAGATTCTCTGGTCTGATGAGACCAAGATAGAACTTTTTGGCCTGAATTCTAAGCGATATGTGTGGAGAAAACCAGGCACTGCTCATCACCTGTCCAATACAGTCCCAACAGTGAAGTATTGTGGTGGTAGCATCATGCTGTGGGGATGTTTTCCAGCTGCAGTGACAGGACGACTGGTTGCAATCAAGGGAAAGATGAATGCGGCCAAGTACAGAAATATCCTGGACAAAAACCTTTTCCAGAGTGCTCAGGACCTCAGACTGGGCTGAAGGTTTACCTTCCAACAAGACAATGACCCTAAGCACACAGTTAAAATAATGAAGGAGTGGCTTCACAACAACTCCGTGACTGTTCTTGAATGGCCCAGCCAGAGCCCTGACTTAAACCCAGTTGAGCATCTCTGGAGAGACCTAAAAATGGCTGTCCACCAACGTTTACCATCCAACTTGACAGAACTGGAGAGGATCTGCAAGGAGGAATGGCAGAGGATCCCCAAATTCTGGTGTGAAAAACGTGTTGCATCTTTCCCAAAAAGACTCATGGCTGTATTACATCAAAAGGGTGCTTCTACTAAATACTGAGCAAAGGGTCTGAATACTTAGGACCATGTGATATTTCAGTTTTTCTTTTTTAATAAATCTGCAAAAATGTCAACAATTCTGTGTTTTTCTGTCAATATGGGTGCTGTGTGTACATTAATGAGGAAAAAAATGAACTTAAATGATGTACTTCTTATCTACTGAATAAGAGTCTGGATTTTGAAGGAGCTCCCACACTGTTATTTTTCCTGGTTCCCCCAAAATCCATATTAGACCCTTATCCAGGCATACAGCCTGGCTGGCCAGGGGGGAGCTGTGAGAGTGCAACCCTCTGCTTGTGACCCATACCAGGCCACATGCCCTGAACATTGAGGGTATTTTGCAGGGGGGGGGGTTGCAAAATCGTTTTCCCTGGACAAAGCACTTTGTCCTCATGTTGATGGGAACAAGGGCTTCATAACTATATCCCTGGCCTGGGGTCTGATAGGAAAGGAATCTGGAGGCTGCCTTTAAAATACAGTGGCCCCTAGTTATCTGGTCCTAACCCTTTGTGAATGAGTAAGGGGTACATTGTACCCTTTGTCACTGTTGGAATTATCAAGAACTGTTTGTGCCTGTTCTCCATCTTATAGGCTTAATTAAGGATACTTAATAAGTATTGCAAGATGGCGATTATATCCTGCACACACCCAAGCATTGTTTTTCTTTCTTATAACTATATATGGTAATATTCTAAGATTGTAAGGTTTGCTGATGCAGACAATAAAGTTAAGTCCAATGAGCTGCCAGCATACACATAGAGACTTATGACTCCTGTAACTTCCTCTTTTCACTACTAATAAAGACTGAGCCCATGGTCACCGGGTGTGACTCCTTGCTTGAATCTATGCATGTAAGGATTTCACCCATATGTAGTGATACCTATGAATAAAGCTTCTTCCTTGCTACGGACCAGGAGTCTTGATTGATCCAAGGTGACCAGGAGATTTTCCTGACTTTGTGGGGGCTCGTCTGGGATCGGGTGCCAATGTCCGTGGACCCCCGGTTGATCGGTGTGTAATTTGAATGGGGAACAACATCTGTAAAGGGGGATGTGCTTGTCTTTGCTGCTGTTGCATCCCCGCAACTCCCTTAGAGGGAGACAAAAAGTTTATGCATAAAAAGGACCCACAAACTGTTAAATACTGTACTAAGTGGGAAAAGAAGTTTTGGTTTAATAGCAAGCTTAATGTTAAAGGGTGTGAGGAACTAGCTGAAAAAATTAGCAAGTTGGGACCTAAAGAACAAAAAAAGTATGGTTTGGGTGCGGCTCAGAACTGGTTAGAACAGGCTAGAATTCATACTCAGGGAGTGTCTAAGAGGAAGTTGCAATAATGCCCCCCCTCTTAGACAAGGAAGATGAGAACACCGTATTTGTCCAAAGGCCCCCTCCCTCAAGCCCCTCTGCAGCCGCCCCCATATGTAGTGGTCCCTCCTACTCCAAATACATCCACCCCCCTTAGACGGGACACTCCTCTGAACAAAACCGAGCTCCCCTTTCACCTGTCTCACCTATCCAAGTCGAAACCCCAAGGAGAATGGGTGGACGGGGATCTCTCACTGACCTGTCAGTCCAGAGTCCCGAGCCGAGCGCTCATGGTCTTACTAGGAGCCCATCCTTAGATCTGACTAAGATGAGTAGATCTTTACAGGATACCCTAGCTGAAGTACTCAAAATGCTAGGGGAAAGATTTCTGGACCAAGAAGATAGGGATATACATCCACCCTGCAGATATGGAGACGGAGATGGTAGCTTAATGGCACCAATGATAGAAGTCCCCAACCCTAGGGCTGGACAGGCCATACCAGGTGGAGTTGGCGACTATCCCGCCACTATGACAGTTTATCAGCCGTGGACTGAAAGTTATATACAAAAGGCCACGGAACATATAAAAAACCCAAAACTTGGGACAGGAGAATTTGTGAAAAATAGAAATTTGAGAGACAGTTGTAGATTAAACGGAATAGAAGTAAAGCAAGCATTGAGAAGAATTTTGGGATCAGATTGGGCTACTGTGAAGGGAGATTGGGACCCTCTACAGGCTGCCCCTGCAGTCGGCCAGTGGAGGGAGCCACTTGGGCCAGACCATGCATATCTGACTCTCCGGTTAGATGCCCTACTTCAAAGATGCACAGCTAGATGGGTACAGAGGACAGATTGGAAAAAAATGAACATAGCTACACAGGAATCAAATGAGTCTTTGGAACAATACCTAAATAGACTTAGGGAAATTTTCAAAGTGTATTCAGGATTGCCGGAAGATGATAATGCAAACAGTGCATATCAACAGCAACTTAAGATCACTTTTGTTAATGGACTAAAGAAGGAACTGGGTGGTTATATTACTAAGTACATGGTGATATAGGACAGCCGGGGTACAAGATGTACTGCAATGGGCTAAGCATTCGGAGAAGTATCTTAGAGAGAAGGCAAAAAAGAATGTTAAGGTTAAAGTGTTTTTGCAAGGTGAAGATGGGGTAGGAGAAGGGGATGAATATACCCTAGAGGGTAGATTCCTAGGCCCGAGAAGAGGAAGAGGTAGAGGGAGGTTCAGAGGTAGAGGGCGTGGGGGAAAGGGAAGAGCGGGTAGACAGGATGGCTTTAAGCCATTGACATGCTGGAAATGTGGTGGACAGGGGTACTTTGCTAGAGATTGCCCTGAAAACCCAGGATCAGCATGGAAACAAGACTGACTAGAGAATGTGTGTTTGGGACATTTGGCTGAAATGAATGTCAGCTCATTGCCCCAGTTAGATCTGTTGCTAGAAGGAAGACTAGTGACATTTTTGGTGAATTCTGGAGCATCTAGAACCCTGATACATCCAGCTAATATACCCCATGTTACTACATTTGAAAAGTCCATCACAGTCCAGGGCGTCAGTGGCAAGACTGGGCGAGAGCCACTGTCAAGTTATGTCACCATTAAGGACCCTGGCACAGGGGTCAAAGTAACTACATGTGCCATAATGTCAACAGTATGTCCAGTTAACTTATTGGGAAGAGATCTAATGTCAGCCATGCATATATCCATCTGTGTAAAGGATAGAAAGTTCCAAGTGAAAATAGGAAGTGAGGCGAAAACAAAGGAAGAGACTCATTACTATTATTCACTTGATGTAAATTTAGCAAATCCAGGTACAAAACTCTATGTTTCCCTAATGTGTGATGAGACTAAAGAGATGATGGAGGACATCTCAGGGGTTCAGTTCCAGGTAGAAGAGGCAGTCCATTGCATCATGTACTTTAGAATAAAAAAGGTACCAGACAAGCCCTATGCTTGATCCTTCTTCGCACAAAAAGAGTCAAGTTTACAGCTGACCAATATGTATTGGAACAAACAGTGTTACTGTGCTATGGCTTGTAGCCTACCTCCTGAAAGAAAACCATAATTCAGAGAAGTGACTCCACATCTTTCCCTGGTAGAGCCTAAAGCAGCCCAGGGGAAAAACCTAGCCCCTTTTGTTAAGTGGTGCCAGGAAATGAAGGACTGGGAGCCCTATGGGCCATTTAATGATGTCTTCTGGAGTCCCATGCTAAAGCATTCTGTAAAAAACCAAATGATAACTCAATAATCACTGTACCTGGAGCCCACATATAGGGGTCAGTTACGCCCTGATCCCTATTCATGACTATGGAACCAAGTACATACCCTGAACTTCGTTCCTTGCCAAATACTCTGTGGTCAACAGGACCAGCAGATGTGGGTTTAATGAAAGGAGTACAGCCAGTCACAATCACTCCAAAATCCCACCATAGACCTCTCCAAGCACAGAACCCCTTAAAAAAGAAAGCAGAGGAAGGGATAGAACCTGTAATATCCTCCCTGTTAGCTGCAGGTATTATTAGGCCTTGCCCTGACAGCCCTTGCAATACTCCTCTGTTCCCCGTAAAAAATGCCCCTCACTCTGCAGGCTGGAGACTAGTACAAGACCTACAAAAGGTAAACCAGACTGTGGTTCCACGAGCACCAGTGGTACCAGACCCACATACCCTCCTGAATGAGTTAGACCCAAAAAATATGTTTTTCTCAGTAATTGACATAAGCAATGCTTTCTTTAGCATTCCTATACATCAGGACCACCAGTTCTGGTTTGCCTTCACCTATAAAGGAAAAAGGTACACCTTTACAAGATTGTCCCAGGGATACTGTGAGTCACCTTCCATTTTCTCACAAGAGATGGCCTCAAACCTAGCCAAATTCCAACCTCCAGAAGGGAGCCAACTGCTGCTGTATGTCGACGACATACTTTTGGCATCAGAAAATGAGAAAAGGTGCAGAATAGATACTCTGGCTCTACTTGTATTCCTCCATGACCAAGGACATAAAGTAAACAGAGCAAAACTTCAATTATGGTCGGAAACAGTCAAATACTTGGGATACAATATATCTCATGAAGGCAGGAGCTTGGATGAAGCCCAAAATCAAGCCATATTACAGGTCCCCAAACCCCTGATAAAGAAACAAATGATGTCCTTTCTGGGGATGGCCAATTTCTGCAGGGCCTGGGTCCCTAACTATTCCACAAAGGCAGCACTTTCATGGAACCCCCATGGCACCTCAGGACAACATAACATGGACTGACCAGACTGTAAATATATTTTCTGAATTAAAAAGGGTCCTTGCAGGCTCCTTAGTGTTAGGTTTATCTAACTATCTAAACATTTGTGCAAACAGTAGACTTAAGAGAAGGACATATGACTTCAGTGTTGACCCAGGATCATGGTGGACGACAGAGACCGACAGCTTACTATTCTACCAAACTAGACAGTGTTGCAAGAGCGCTGCCACCCTGTGTACAAGCTGTAGTGGCAGCAGCAGAGGCAATCAAAGCCTCTGCTTCCATAGTATTATACCACACTCTCAAGGTACCACATGCAGTATCTTTGACCCTTTTACAGCAAAAAATCTCCCATCTCAGCCCAGCCAGACATTTGTCCTGTATGACTGTACTACTGACACAACCACACTTGACAACTGAGAGGTACACCACCCTCAATCCCTCCACATTACTGCCAATCCCAACTGATGGTGAACGTCATGATTGCACTGCAGCAATAACAGAGAAGGTGCTACCTAGAAAAGACCTGAGTGACGTACCATTAGCCAACCCTGACATGATACTTTATGTGGACAGCTCTAGCAAAAATAACCCTGATGGCACTTGTGCAACAGGGTATGCTGTAGTCTCAGACTCAACCATACTTGAGGCCAAACCTTTACCAAAACACTATTCAGCACAGGCTGCAGAGCTTGTTGCCCTAACAAGAGCATGCATACTCTCCAAAGGTAAGGCAGTGACGATCTACACAGACAGTCAGTATGCTTTTTCCACAGTACATGTATTTGCACAGCAATGGAAGAACAGGGGAATGGTGACCTCTAGTAGAAAACCTATTACATATAGAGATTTCAACTGCTGGATGCCATTTAACTTCCCAAACAGTTAGCTATATGTAAATGCCAAGCACATACAAATAAAACAGACACAGTCTCAAAAGGGAATAGGAGAGCAGATGAGGCAGCCAAACAAGCAGCCATCACACAACTTACAACGATAGAGAGTACAGAACCTAATGAAGTTATACTAGATTACATTGTACTGAAGGAAATGCAACAAGTTGCCCCACTAACAGAAATCACAACATGGAAAAACAAACATTGTACACTCATTAATGGAATTTACATGTCACCTGACAATAAACCAATGCTACCTAAGTCACTATACAGTTATGCTGCAGTATTAACACATGGACTAACCAATGTGTCAAGCAGAGGGATGGTTGCTATGTTAAATAAAGTTTGTACAACATATGGATTCACAAATTACTCAAAAAAAATGTTGATTACAATGTATGATATGTGCCAAGAACAACCCACAAGGAGGGATAAGACCCCAGAAAGGTAAATTTACAACACCACAATATCCTTTCCAGCACACATGTATGGATTTTATAGAGCTAGACAAATGTGAGAGGAAAAAGTATTGCCTAGTAATCATAGATGCACTAACAAAGTGGGTAGAAGTATTCCCCACGGGGAATGCGCATGCACATACAGTGGCAAAAGCACTGTTAAGAGATATTATGCCAAGATTTGGGATCCCTGAAAAAATTTATAGTGACAATGGCCCACACTTTGTGAACAAAACAATTACACACTTAACTGAGGCTATGGGAATACAGGCAAAATATCACAGTGCCTACCACTCACAGTCAGCAGGGCTGGTTGAGAGACACAATGGTATACTAAAAAGCAAACTAAGAAAAGCTATGCAAGAAACAGGGAAGAATTGGATGTATTGCTTACCATTAGCTGTTCTCAGCATGCATGTAACACCTAATAAGGAAGGATTGAGTCCTTTTGAAATGATGCATGGTAGGCCATATAAAATACCCTTATTTACAGATATATCATCAGGGGAAGAAGCAGAACACAATTTGGCAGAATATTTGACTATTTGTTGAAACAGAAACAAATTAATGATGTTTGTTCATTTCCAGAAGGACCAGTGCAGACAGATGAGAAAGTTCAAGTAGGTGATTTGGTACTGATCAAGGTCATTAAGAAGAAGCATTGGCACACACCCAGATGGGAAGGGTCTTTCCAGGTTTTTTCCAGGTTCTTCTGACTACATTTTTTCAGGCAGAGTAAGAAAAGGTTACTGTGGCAACCCAGGAAGTCTGGCTACAAAGGGGGGTTGAACGATGGTACAACCCGTCTCAAACCGGTGAAGTCTCCACCACCCTACCCCTTGGGAAGCCACAGTCAGGATGAAAGGGACAGTGTTTATTGCAGGGACTCTGGTGAGTTTAATGTGGGTCTCAAACACCCTGGTTCTGAAGGAAGACCCTACACTGTGGAAGAAACCGTTTTTACTTTGAGTTTGTTGTTTCCCCAGGTTCAGAGACCTCAAATACCCCCAGCGGTCAGGGCGTATCCTGGTAACTATTTTTGTTTTGCACTCCCGGGGAGTGAAAGCGGAACAGACCTGGGACAATTACCCGATGACTACTGCAATGCCCTGTACACACGATCGGACATTCCGACAACAAAACCGTGGATTTTTGTTTGAAGGATGTTGGCTCCAACTTGTCTTGCATACACACGGTCACACAAATGTTGGCCAACAATTACGAACGTAGTGACATACAAGATATACGCGATTTCTCCATTATGAACGCTAGTTTTACAAGACCAAGCGATTCCGGCTCGTACTTGATTCCGAGCATGCGTGAACTTTTGTGCGACGGACTTGTGTACACACAATCGGAAAGTCCGACAACAAAGTTTTGTTGGCGGAAAATTTGAGAGCCTGCTAGTCAACATTTGCTGGCGGAAAGTCCGACAACAAATGTTCAATGGAGCATACACGCGGTCAGATTTTCAGCCAACAAGCTCACATCCAACATTTGTTGTCAGAAAATCTGATCGTGTATGGGGCATAAGAAATGAGGGGTCACAAAAGAAGATGGCTGGGTTGAACATGATACACAGAGGGCTGATGTTTGCTGGTTGTGTGGTGACAGGAAGCTGAAAACCAAGATCCCAGCCAATGCTCGAGAGGATTGTGCTTTGGTCCAGCTAGCTATGCCCATACGCCTCTTTTCAGAAACCCAGTGGAAGGAAAGCCACCCACGAGAGTGGAGAGACGCCTCTCCAAAAGGGTCTTTTGATTCCCAGGTCTATATTGATGAGATAGGGTTCCTGCAGGGAGTGCTGAATGAGTGTAAGGTCAGGAACCAAGTGGAAGCAGGGTTTGAGTCTCTGTTCTTCTGGTGGAGTACGATAAATAAGAATGTTGACTGGATAATTTACATTTATTACAATCAGCAGAGATTTGTAAATTATACTAGAGATGCAGTTAAAGGTCTAGCTGAACAACTATCTCCCACATCACTTATAGCTTGGCAAAACAGAATGGCACTAGACATGGTGTTAGCGGAAAGAGGAGGAGTTTGTAAAATGTTTGGAAGCCTGTGCTGTACTTTCATTCCCAATAATACAGCTCCAGGTGGAATTGTAACATGAGCAATCGAGGGCCTCACCGCATTATCGAATGAACTGGCCGAGAACTCCCGAATAAATGACCCATTTTCATCCTGGTTGGAAGGATGGTTTGGAAAATGGACCGGATTGATCACATCAGCACTAGGGATGAGCTTCGAGTTCGAGTCGAACTCATGTTCTACTCGAACATTGGCTGTTCGCAAGTTCGCCGAACAGCGAACAATTTGGGGTGTTCGCGGCAAATTCGAATGCCGCGGAACACCCTTTAAAAGTCTATGGGAGAAATCAAAAGTGCTAATTTTAAAGGCTTATATGCAAGTTATTGTCATAAAAAGTGTTTGGGGGCCCGGGTCCTGCCCCAGGGGACATGGATCAATGCAAAAAAAAGTTTTAAAAACGGACGTTTTTTCAGGAGCAGTGATTTTATTAATGCTTAAAGTCAAACAATAAAAGTGTAATATCCCTTTAAATTTCGTACCTGGGGGGTGTCTATAGTATGCCTGTAAAGGGGCGCATGTTTTCTGTGTTTAGAACAGTCTGACAGCAAAATGACATTTGGAAGGAAAAAACTCATTTAAAACTACCGCGGCTATTGCATTGCCGACAATACACATAGAAGTTCATTGATAAAAACGGCATGGGAATTCCCCACAGGGGAACCCAGAACCAAAATAAAAAAAAAAAAAATGATGTGGGGGTCCCCCTAAATTCCATACAAGGCCCTTCAGGTCTGGTATGGATATTAAGGGGAACCCCAGCCAAAATTTAAAAAAAAAATTGACGTGGGGTTCCCCCTAAATTCCATACCAGACCCTTCAGGTCTGGTATGGATTTTAAGGGGAACCCCGCGCCAAAAAAAAAAAAAATGTCACCCGGTGACCCCGCCCCCTCTGACGCACGGTGACATGACGGGACTTCCCTGTGACGTCACGGGGAATGCCACAGGGAAGTCCCGTCATGTCACCGTGCGTCAGAGGGGGGCGGGGTCACCGGGTGGCCCCGCCCCCCGTTATTTAAGAACCGTCAGACGAAGAGACGCCGTCACACAGCGGGAGCCTCCCTCCATGCCAGCATGGCTGCGGAGCGGCCCGCAGAAGACATGAAGAAGAGAAGAAGGAAGAAGAGATGAAGAAGAAGATGAAGAAGAAGATGAAGAAGAGAAGAAGATGAAGAGAAGAGCGGGAGCCTCCCCTCATGCCATGGGTGCGGAGCGGCCCGAGGAGAAGAAGATAGAAGACGCCGCGGAGAAGATGCTGGACGAGAACGCCGGAGGAAGAACCAGAAGAGCCAGAAGAACCAGAAGAAGAAGAAGATGAAGGAAGAAAGAAGAAGCATTTAAATAAAGGAATTGTCAAAAACTGTCTCTTGTCATTTTTAACATTTTTGACAGTTTTTTAGTGAAATGGTAGGGGTAAGTACCCCCTTACCATTTCACACAGGGGGGGGGCCGGGATCTGGGGGTCCCCTTGTTAAAGGGGGCTTCCAGATTCCGATAAGCCCCCCGCCCGCAGACCCCCACAACCACCGGCCACGGTTGTGAGGATGAGGCCCTTGTCCTCATCAACATGGGGACAAGGTGTTTTGGGGGGCTACCCCAAAGCACCCTCCCAATGTTGAGGGCATGTGGCCTGGTACGGTTCAGGAGGGGGGGGGGGCCGCACTCTCGTCCCCCCCTCTTTTCCTGCGGCCTGCCAGGTTGCGTGCTCGGATAAGGGTCTGGTATGGATTTTTAGGGGGACCCCACGCCGTTTTTTTTTTTTTTTTTTTGGCGCGGGGTTCCCCTTAAAATCCATACCAGACCTGAAGGGTCTGGTATGGAATTTAGGGGGAACCCCACGTCAATTTTTTTTTAAAATTTTGGCTGGGGTTCCCCTTAATATCCATACCAGACCTGAAGGGCCTTGTATGGAATTTAGGGGGACCCCCACATCATTTTTTTTTTTTTGGTTCGGGGTTCCCCTGTGGGGAATTCCCATGCCGTTTTTATCAATGAACTTCTATGTGTATTGTCGGCAATGCAATAGCCGCGGTAGTTTTAAATGTGTTTTTTCCTTCAAAATGTCATTTTGCTGTCAGACTGTTCTAAACACGGGAAACATGCGCCCCTTTACAGGCATACTATAGACACCCCCCAGGTATGAAATTTAAAGGGATATTACACTTTTATTGTTTGACTTTAAGCATTATTAAAATCACTGCTCCTGAAAAAACGGCCGTTTTTAAAACTTTTTTTTGCATTGATTCATGTCC
This sequence comes from Lithobates septentrionalis, assembly GCA_037952835.1. Lineage (NCBI taxonomy): Eukaryota > Metazoa > Chordata > Amphibia > Anura > Ranidae > Lithobates > Lithobates septentrionalis. Next base: position 7,375,031 of record JBBDGP010000487.1, read on the forward strand.
CCTGGGGCAGGACCCAGGTCCCCAAACACTTTTATTGACAATAACTTGCATATTAGCCTTTAAAATTAGCACTTTTGATTATTCATGTTCGTGTCCCATAGACTTTAACGGTGTTCGCGTGTTCGAACGAATTTTTTTCCTGTTCGCATGTTCTGGTGCGAACCGAACAGGGGGGTGTTCGGCTCATCCCTAATCAGCACTGATCTCCATCGCCATAGTGTTGGCCGTACTGGTAACCTGTGGATGCTGTTGCATCCCTTGCATTCGTGGACTATCACAAAAACTGATTGAGACGGCAATGACAAGAACTATGTATCAGACAGTCCCTGCCTCGAATGAGACTTATGATGATGTTGGAGCTGAAACTGCGATTGATGATGACCAGGCTGAAAGTGTGTCCAACATAGGCATTGTGTTTAAAAACCACTGCAGATGGAGGGCGCATGTGAGCGAGTGAAGGAGATGGCCGCCTGAGACCTCCACTCCGCGCGGACGGATAAAGCACAGCACGTACCGAGGCGACACACACACACCTGGGCGGGTTCCGGATCGCCTCGGGCTGCCCCCGGTGATGTATAAAGCGGCTAAAGGCAAGCCAAAGAACCGGCAAGCACACAAATCCTCTCCGGCCTTGGGAAGGGGGAGAATCAGGATGGCGCCTAACCCTCCGGAGCCAGACGATGCCACACAGCACTCTGCAGAGGATCCAGCATCGCCTGCTGATAGCCTGCAGCAGTTCCCCACGGACCTGGTGAGTCCTCTCCCTCTAGATACTGACAACATGCTGGCAAAATTCCGCAGCACAGTTAGAGATGAGATCACCACGGCCTCCCGCAAGCTCTCTTCAGACATGGTGCGAGGCCTTACAGAGATAGGCCACCGCACCAATCAATTGGAGCAGCGCATGGACCTGGCTACCACAGTACTAGAGGGACACGAGGAGGAGGTAGATAAATTGTCTGCTGAGATTGATACCCTAAAGGATAAGCTGGAGGAGGCAGAAAATAGGGCCCGCAGGGATAACCTCCATATTTGCGGCATTCCAGAGAATATCACTGACTTACAGGGCACAGCAACTACCTTTTTCCAGGAACTGGCCCCCGGGATCCCGGTTGACAGGTTGGAGTTTGAACGCATCCATCGCTCCCTGGCCCCTAAACCCTCTGACGGCCCCCCAAGGGATGTCATCATTAAATTCCACTACTACCGTACAAAAGAGAAACTCCTGCAGGCTGCCAGAGAACAACACGATATCTCCTTCCAAGGAAGCCCTCTACAACTGTTCGCTGATCTCTCGCCCGTCACAATTGCCAGGCGACGGGGCTTTAAACCTTACCTTAAAATCCTGCAAACCCAGGGGATCAGGTACAGATGGGGGTTTCTGTTCAGGCTATCGTTCTCCCACCTGGGCCGCCAGTTCCATGCCACCTCCCCATCAGACCTGAGGCGCCACTTCCAGGAACTACAACTGGACTTACCCCCACTCTCTACAGATGCACCGTCCTCCTTCTCTAAATCTGGAACTGCCAGGCCCCCTCGCCAGCCCTCACAGGCCTCCCAGCGATCCCTGCCTGGATCGCATATTGGGAGTCCCCCATGGGGAGGTTGGGACTATAAAGGCAACAAAATATCATAAAGGATACAATGAATTTAAAATTGATATATTTTATTTATTTAGTTAATGATTAAAAAGTCAGTGCATAAAATTATTGCAGCTGACTCATTACTAGCAACAATGACATAGAAAAAAGGGGGATGTCAAAATACAAAATAATAACACTTGTCATCTCCTAAAAGAATACAAACATCAATGTACAAATACAATTTGATCTCTCCCTGGAAAAGAGAAAAGAAGAGAAGAAAGCCGGACGCGTTTCAGGAATTGATCCTTTCTTCAGGGGCTTGTATGTAGAAACAGGTGCACATCTGATGCAAGACCTGGACGTGTTTGCTGATGAATGTTTGCTGGATGAAATTGAACAGAGATCTGGTCCAGAAAAAGAAGTTTTTTGAAATAGTCCACTGTGGTGGGGCAAAATGAGGTAGTACTTGGTTGATGAAAATTATATATGAACCACGATATGCGATATAACGTTAGATAGTGCCCCACCATAAGGTTTTCAAAAGATACATATGGTATACCAATAGTTAGAGTCAGAAAAAATAACAATTGTTGGATCGCAGGCTCTGCGGGACCTCCAGGCCCAACGGTTCCATAAGTCCAACATTTGCTGAAGCCGCTTCTACAACATCTCTTTGTGGCCTCCAATCTATTCCTTTGCGTTCTGGACCCTTGCCGCGACCAACGAACCTGGTCTGTCCGCAACTAATTGTTCCTGGAGCAATGTGATATCCTGAAATATACCCCCTGTTATCAATGTACCCAGAGCTGTGCCTGGCCCTAAGGTCTAAGATGTTTATCCCGTTATTGACTGCCCCAATTGAGAGATGGCGGTCAGGGATGTTGACTTACTCATCTAGGTTATAATCTGAGGCACAGATTTTGGAAGGCCTTTATCTCCCTTTTCACACAGCTATTTTCAGGATAACAGTCATACTTCTTACTATTGTCTCCGAGACTATTATGCCAGCAGGGGGTCAAGTACTCCTTGAAATTATATCCTTTATGGGCTGGGGGAGGCGGTTGTGGCCTGTGTTCCTCCCCGTGGGTTCCCCATCCGCGCCTGGCAGCTTGGGGGGGCCTGGGGGTGGGAGGAGGCCTGGGCTGGTATGCTCGGCCGCCCGGTGGCGGCGTGTCTTCGACCGTTGTCTTTGGGGGGCTGGGGGTCCCAGGCAATTGAGCCTTGTGTTGTATCATTTGATTTTTGTTTTCTTAAACACTGTAATCAGCATAGCTTGAATTGGTTCTTGAAGAATGATTTATTACAAGTTTCCCAGTTTCTGTGCTAATAATCTGTTTAATTGAATTTACTTTTATATTAATTGGTCGGTGGTTCCGGCGGACCACTGCTCCCCTCATGAGTAGGTACTTGGCTAAGGCGGCTGTCTTGGCTAACGACCCACACCTCTGTGGACCCCAGAGTCCACACAAAGATGCAATTAGGTTTTCATTGCATATTTTTCACCAAATTCACTTTGATAAATTTAGACCATATGCTCTGCTCTCCTTTCTCTTTTCTTTCCCTATCTCCTTTCTCCTCCGCTTTCCCCCACTTCTCTCTAGGTCCTCGGGGTGTGCGACTAGAGCATTTCACAGTAGCACACCTTTGATCCCATGACCCTCCACTGGTTGTCCCTGAATGTTCAGGGCATGAATTCTCCTCAAAAAAGGGTCAAAGTATTTAAATATCTCAAACAACAAAAAATAGACATTGCGTGTCTACAGGAAACGCATTTCTCTTCCTCGTCCTGCCCTAAATTTTTTGCGACAGATTATCCCCAGGTTTATCTGGCCAATAGTCCCACCAAGCAAAGGGGAGTCCTGATCGCCATACGCAAATCTGTCCCATTTACTTGCAGTAAACAAATTGCTGACCCAAATGGTAGATACTTAATTTTGCGGGGCACTATTCAAGACAATGACGTAACCATTATGTCTTATTACGCCCCGAATAAAAATCCAGGACTGTTCCTGATCCACATCTGCTCCCTGTTGAACTTACACCAGAAAGGCACCCTCCTTCTAGCAGGTGACTCTAATGTTTCATTGAATCCTTCTCTTGACAACTATCCATCGGACCATAAGCTCCCCTCCCCCGCCGACAAAATATTTAAACACTCACTACAATCTCATGACCTGATGGATGTGTGGAGGGAATTACACCCTCTGGGTAGGGATTATACTCACTATTCGCATCCTCATCATTCCCACTCTAGAATAGATCACATGTTTGTATTAAGGAAACACCTCTCTCTAATAGACTCGACCTCGATCCTCGCCGTCCCATGGACAGACCATGACCCCATTGTGACAGTACTCCACTCTATTCTTAATAAACCCCGAAACTCCCCTTGGATAATGAATGATTCTCTCCTCTCTTTCAAAGAGATCCTTAAAGATATCCATGAGACTTCTGTGGAATATTTTAAACTTAAGGTAGGCTCAGTTCCATCCCTGGTCACACTTTGATAAGCTTACAAAGTGGTCCTCCGGGGCCACGTTATTCGGATCGCATACAAACGTAAAAGGGAACGGGCACAAATCCGCCACGCTTTAGAACATCAATTGGAGAACCTATCAGAGACCTTTAAACAATCCCCTACCCCGGACAACCGTAAGCTTCTAGACAAGGTCCGTACGGACCTTGATCTGTGCTTGACAGATGAAGTAGAATGCACCCTACGTTGGGCCCGGCAAAAGTGGTAAGCCAAGGCCAATAAACCTAATGCAATGTTGTCCAATAGACTACGTACCTTTACCCCAAAATTTGCTCCTATTAGTCTGCGTACCCGCCATAATATCCTCACGGGCAACCCACAACGAGTTCTGGATGAATTCAGATACCGCCTCACTAAACTTTATTCAGCTCCTGACCACTTCCCCTCCCAAACCCTCAAAGACTTTCTGTCAAATCTCTCATTACCTTCTCTGTCTGAGGCCCACACGTCACTCATGGACCGAGACATTCAAGTCTCAGAAGTCCTTCATTGCATTAAAGAATTAAAAGTAGGTAAACGGCCGGGCCCTGATGGATTTTCGGCCCTTTATTATCGGAAACTAGATGTTATAGCCCCCAACTCACGACTATGTATAACTCAAATAAGTCAAAGAAGGTTGTTCCTTCACATCAAATCTACTAACTGCCAATGTAGTAATGATCCCCAAACCCGACAAGGACCATTCCTCCTGGGCTAACTTCAGACCGATCTCCCTAATCAATATAGACATGAAAATTTTGACAAAAATCTTGGCCAACAGCCTCAACTCCTTTCTCCCACGACTAATAAAAAAAGATCAGGTGGGCTTTGTGCCAAGGAGACAGGCCAGCGACGCTATCCGACGTCTCCTACAAATACAACACATCGCCCATAATAGGTCTCTGGAGACAATGTTCTTGTCTTTAGACATTACTAATGCCGCGTACACACGGTCGTACTTTTCGTCTACAAAAGTCCAACGGACGCTGACGGACTAAAGCTGGCTGGTAATCCGATCGTGTGTGGGCTTCTCCGGACTTTCAACGTACTTTTTTAGCCTCAAATCCGACGTACTTTAGATTTGAAACATGCTTTAAAACTTTACTTCGTAACTACGACGGACCCCGAAATCCGCTCGTCTGTGTGCTAGTCCGACGGACAAAAAGCCACGCTAGGGCACCTATTGGCTACTGGCTATGAACTTCCTTATTTTAGTCCGGTGTACGTCATCACGTACGAATCCGTCAGACTTTTGTGTGGTCGTGTGTAGGCAAGTCCGTTCGTTAGAAAGTCTGCCGCAAGTCTGTCGAAAGTCTGCCGGAAGTCTGCCGGAAGTCTGTCGGACAGGCTGTCTGACTTTTGTAGACGAAAAGTACGACCGTGTGTACGCGGCATTAGGCCTTTGATACCCTTTCCTGGCCCTATCTTATACAGGTATTAAATCACTTTGGGTTTGGTGCATCCTTTATGAGCTGGGTTTCAGCTATTTATGACTCCCCCCAAGCTAAGGTGAAATATTATAGATTTGAATCACCTATTAAAAGAGGAACCCGGCAGGGTTGCCCACTCTCCCCGATTTTGTTCATTTTGGCCTCTGGCCGAGGCTATCCGATCCCATCCGGATATAGTGGGGGTAGAAATTGCGGGCACCTCTCACAAACTGTCCCTGTTTGCGGATGATATTCTGCTCACAGTTACTAAACCTAGACTTACCCTACCTAACCTGCTGTCCCTCTTAAACACCTTTGCCTCATTTTCAGGTCTAGCTGTCAATCCTTCTTAGTCTAAAGCTATGTTGATCAACCTCACATCCTCCGAGTTAGAACACTTAAAATCTGCATTTTCCCTTCAATGGTTGACTTCATTACCCTATCTGGGGATTAAGCTCACCCCGAGATACTCAGGCCTCTATCAAGCCATCTTCCCAATGCTTTTTTGGAAGCTGGCAACTATGGTTGCCTCCTGGTCTGCCCTCCCGCTGTCCTGGTTCGGAAGGATTGCTACTATCCGCATGACCTATCTCCCAAAGTTACTCTACTATTTTAGATGGGGTTCCACGAGACCCAGAATCAATAAACGGGTGATGTATGCCCGCAGGTTCAATGGTGGCCTTTCGGTCCCTAATCTGCAAGCCTATTACACAGCGGCAGCTATTGCCCCACTATCACATCTCCATGAGAAACAGCAGATGCCATTGTGGGCCGCCATTGATCTTGTGGACTCCCACCCGATATCACTGGCCTCTCTCCCTTGGCTACCCAAGGCCCACTGCCCAACCAACATAGCCCCATGCTTGGCCCACTCACTCCGGTTGTGGGACTCGATTAAATATTCCGCGAGCTGATCTCCCCGCACCTCCCTTTACTCCACCTTCTTCATTGTCCGTTATTTCCACAAGGTTGAGACAACCCGATGCAATTCACGTGGTGGACCCAGAACGGATTTGTAGATATCCATTCCATGTTTACTCCTACTAAGATTATCTAATTCGCGGCCTTACGATCCTCCCATGACATCCCCCTTAGGGAACACTATAGCCCTTTGAGAGTCTATGCAGAACACGACCTCAGTCCTCGGGTTTAATCTCTTTAATATATGCAGCAATAATAGGCTAAAAAAAAAACACCCCTGAGACCGTATCATCTCCAGTGGGAGGCAGAGTTGGGGAAGCGACTGGACCCAGAGGACTGGCAGGTCATGATTGCTACACTGTCCAAATGTTTCAGAAATGTGCTTTTCCTAGAAAATGCTTACAAAATACTATATAGGTGGTACTACACTCTGGCTAGATTGGCAAGCTTTATTCCATCCTACTCCCCCTTATGCTTCCGTGGGTGTGCCCAGGAAGGCACAATGGCACATATTTGGTGGAAATGTCCCAGGGTATGCAGATTGTGGATCAGAATCTATGCACTTCTTCGTAACCTTTTCAATACTAATATAAGGAGGGATCCATACGAGGCCCTCCTAGGGAAACCAATCATGGAATTACTAAGACCGGAACGCCAACTGGCGTCACATATTTTTACTGCAACTAAATTGACCATAGCAAAAGCCTGGAAAACTCTGGCTCTCAGCTTCGAAGCAGTCAAAAACCGTGTAAATAATATTATGATTAATGAAAAGCTGACAGCTGTGCTATCAGATACACATGATGAATTCCTCCGGACATGGCAACCCTGGGTGTCACATATCCACCCTTCCCGATTCGATCCAGCGCTGCTTTCACTGTGAGATGCCTCCGCTCCCCCCACCCCGGGGACCCCTCCCCCACCTTCTTACCCCCTTTTTTCTCCTCTTCTCCACCATTCCCTCTTCTTCTCTCTTAGTCTTCTCTCTCTTACATCTTCCTTTTATTTTTTTCTCTTTGATTTTTGATCTACAGTCCAGCCCCCATTGGGCTGGACACATGTTGAGCGAACACCTTTATGATATAAGAGAATATGTTACCCAGCTCTATATGGTCTCTTTTTGTATTGTTCTGTTATATACTCAAAGCTAGCCCATTAAGTTGTAACAGGCTCTATAAGCTTAACACACGTAGATGCAGTCTAGTATACCAGCATATCAACAAATCCCATGGACCAAGTGTAACCTCTCCTGAATATCAGGAAGGTATGTGGTCTGTTATGTCTAGTACTATCATATTCTCTGTATATCTGCAGTTATAAGTAGATGTCTTTACATGGTGTGTCCACCACTGTTTTTGTATTTTTTTTTGTTGATTCTTTCGTTCAATAAAAAACCTTTGTACAAGAAAACCACCGCAGATGAAGAACTGCGGCAGAACATGCGAACAGACCAAAAATTTGTGCGAACACGCGAACCCCGTTAAAGTCTATGGGACTCGAATGTAAAAAATCAAAAGTGCTCATTTTAAAGGCTAATATGCAAGTTATTGTCATAAAAAGTGTTTGGGGACCCGGGTCCTGCCCCAGGGCACATGAATCAATACAAAAAAAAGTTTTAAAAACGTCCGTTTTTTTCGGGAGCTGTGATTTTAATAGTGCTTAAAGTGAAACAATAAAAGTGAAATATTCCTTTAAATATCATGCCGGGGGGGTGTCTATAGTATGCCTGTAAAGTGGCGCATTTTTCCCATGTTTAGAACAGTCCTTTCACAAAATGACATTTCTAAAGGAATAAAAGTCATTTAAAACTGCTTGTGGCTGTAATGTGTAATGTGCCCCCCCCCCAGCCCATTACCAGGCCCTTTGGGTCTGGTATGGATATTAAGGTGAACCCCGCACCCAAATTTAAAAAAAAAAGGCGTGGGGCCCCCAGACCCTATATACTCTGAACAGCAGCAGTATACAGGCGGCCCCCAGGTTACAAACAAGATAGGGACTGTAGGCTTGTTCTTAAGTTAAATCTGTTTGTAATTTGGAACAGTTACATTTTCTAAGTGTAGCTCCAGCCAAAAAATCTATTTGTAAGCTTTTTGGATAACATAGGGAATGGTTATCATCACCCCTGTATCATTTGTTTTGCTGTCTGTGCCCCTGTTCAGAAGATTTCACCTCACTTTCTGTCCCAATGACAATTGAATTTTGAAAATTTTGGGTTATTAGGGAAACAAGGATTGGTGATAAAGCATCAATGGGGAGTCACCTTTTTCCCATATTAACCATTTGTAAGTAGGAGTGGTTTGTAAGTCAGATGTTTGAAAATAGGGGACCACCTGTATATACTATACGGCTTGCCCTATGCACTCTGTGGAAAATTGGGCTTTAGGTGTTGGTGGTACCAGAACACTGTAAGCCCTCACAGTTACTCTTGGTGGGCGCTGGAACGGGCGCCCTGCTGTGAAATATTATAACAAGAATTGTAATTACATGCCCCTGTTAAACAGGGGCAGAAAAATTGGGCCTTAGGCGGTGGTGGTGGTGGCACAACACTGTAAAGCCTCACATATACTTTTGTTGAGCGCAGGAACAGGCCCTACTGTGAAATATTAGACCAAAAATTGTAATTACGCGCCCCTGTTAAACAGGGTCAGAAAAATTGGGCCTTAGGCAGTGGTGGTGGTGCCACAACACTGCAACCTCTCACAGATACTCTTGTTGAGCAAAGGAACGAGCCCTAAGGTTAAATATTTGATCAAAAATTGTAATTACACTCCCCTGTTAAACAGGGGCTGAAAAATTGGGCCTTAGGAAGTGGTGTTGGTGTCACAACACTGGAACCCCTCACAGATACTCTTTTTGAGCGCAGGAACGAGCCCTGCTGTTAAATATTTGATCAAAAATTGTAATTACGCACCCCTGTTAAACAGGGGCAGAAAAATTGGGCCTTAGGTAGTGGTGGTTGTGCCCTGAACCGAAAATATTCTTAGAAGCTATCATCATGAAAATTGAGGAGAAATAGGATAGTCACTCAACATAAAAGGATAGTCACTCAGCATATGCAGTCTTCAAGGGATCCCACATCCATAGAAAAATCAATCGGTTACATCAGCATCAGGTGCTTGGTAGCTCGTGATCCAAGACTGATTCATTTTTATGAATGTGAGCAGATCAACAGAGTCTGTGGACAGGCGCACTCTGTGATCGGTTACAAAGCCTCCAGCAGCACTGAATGTGCGTTCAGAAAGAACGCTGGATGCAGGACAGGCCAGTAGCTCAATTGCATGTTGAGCAAGCTTTGGCCAGTGGTCCATCCTCAAGACCCAGTAACCCAGTGGACGTTCTGGTGGAAAGGTCTCCAAGTCTGATCTTGCCCCTAGATATTCCTGCACCCTGGAATTCAGACGCTGGCGATGGTTGCTGGAACCGATCAAACCTGGGCGCTGAGGGCTGAAGAATTGCCTGAAGGCATTGGTCAGCCGGCCACCTTCTCCACTGCTCTTTCTGTGACTGAACGAAGCCTCAGCAACACGTTGTCCAGCACCAGGAAATTGTAACCTCCCAGGCTCTGGAAATGCATTGCACAAACCTTTTCTGCAAGGCCTCCTGAAGATGTTTCATCCTCTGCTCCCTCTGCGAAGGCTGGATAAGTTCTGCAACCTTACCCTTGTAACGTGGATCAAGAAGGGTTGCCAGCCAATAATGATCCCTCTCCTTGATACCACGAATCCTAGGGTCCTTTCGCAGGCTTTGCAGGATCGGGGAGGCCATGCAGCGTAGGTTTGCAGAGGCATTCGATCCTGAGTCCTCTGGGTCACTAAGGATCACATGATCCTCAACCACCTCCTCCCAGCCATGTATAACTTCATGGGTTTCTGGGGACTGAAAACGATCCCTTGAAGACCGCTGCTAATGCTGAGTGTTATCTTCCACCTCCATGCTGACACAATCCTCCTCCTCCTCTTCTTCTTCCTGTGTGATCGGCAGGCCTGCAAAAATACTAGTATCTAGATAAAGGGGGCCTTGAGAGGTAAGGAAGTCCTCCTTTTCCTCCCGCTGTTCTGCCTCAAGTGACCTGTCCATTATTCCATGAAGCGCATGCTCCAACAGGAAGACAAGAGGGACCATCCTCGTGGCCTCCTCAAATGGTGACAGGACAGTGCATGCATACTTGATCAGTAGCCACTGGCATGGCGAAAAAAAGCCAAGCTCCCTGACCCTGCCCTGGTGCCATACTCACACAGGTACTCATTGATGGCCCTCTGCTGTGTGTGCAGCCACTGCAGCATTGCCAATGTTGAGTTCCACCTGGTCGGCATGTCACAAATGAGGCAGTTCTTGGGCAGGTTACATTCTCTTTGAAGGTCAGCCAGCCGAGCACTGGCATATGACCGGCGGAAATGACCACAGACTTTCCTGGCCTGCTTCAGGAGATCCTGTAAGCTCCGGTACCTGCTCAAGAACCGCTGCATCACCAAATTCAGGACATGAGCCAAACAGGGAACATGGGTCAAGTGTCCCTGTCGGAGATGGGAGAGGAGGTTGGTGCCATTGTCGCATACAATGATTCCTGGCTGAAGCTGGCATGGCGTCAACCACCTCTGAGCCTGCCCCTACAGAGCTGACAGAATCTCTGCCCCAGTGTGGCTCCTGTCCCCTAAGCAGACCAACTCAAGCACCGCATGGCATCTTTTTGCCTGAGTGCTTGTGTAGCCCCTTGAACGCCTACGGAGCACTGCTGGTTCAGAGGAGAAATCAACAGAGGAAGAGGCCATAGAGGAAGAAGAAGAGGAGGCGGTGGAGAAGCGAGCTGTGGCAGAATCACCACTAGCATTTTGGAGGCGTGGTGGCAGAACAAGCTTCGACAATACTTAACCCTGTCCTGCATCCTTCCCAGGTGCCAGCAGAGTTGCCCAGTGCGCCGTGGACGTCCCTGTCCATGCCCGCTGGATCATGAGTCAGCAGTAATATGCACCTTACTGCTGACCGCTCTGTCCAACGAGGCCAAGACATTGCCTTCCACATGCTGGTAGAGAGCTGGAATGGCCTTCCATGAAAAGAAATGGCGTTTGGGAACCTGCAATGAGGTACCACACATTCCACAAATTCACAAAAGGGGGCAGAGTCTACCAGCTGAAAACGCAGCTGTTGCAGTGCTAGCAATTTGGCCGAGATAGCATTCAGACGCTGAACATGTGGATGGCTGGGACCAAATTTCTTTCGACGGTTTAGCAACTGGGGTAGGGAAATTTGCCTGCTAAAATCCGATGTTGGTGTACCACTAGCAGATTGGCCGCAAGTACGTGGGTTTTTTTAAGTGCTGTTACCAACAGACTGCATGGGAGGTCATCATATGTCTGGTCAAGCATGTGGTGCCCAAGCGGCTGCTGTTTTGGCCACGCTTGATATGCTTCAGACATATGTTGCAAACAGCAACGGTGCGATCTGCTGCACACGTGTCAATAAAGGCCCACACCAAAGAACTTTTCAAAATATGCGGAGAGTCAGCAGCGCCCTGCACCTGCTTAGCTCTGCGGTGTGATGCAATAGGGTGGCTGCCCTTAAGCTGCCCCCTGGAGGGCATCCTACCTCGTTGGAGATGTGCCTCCTCCTCTCTTTTATCAGGCACCCAAGTTGAGTCAGTGACCTCATCATCCCCTCCCTCCTCGTCACTGGAGAAAACTTGGCAGTATGCTGCAGCTGGGGGAACATGACTGCCAGTTTTTTTACCTTCTTGTTCACCCCTGCTCTCTAGGCTGACGTTACTCCCTTCCTCAACCTGGATACCATCATCGGAGCCTTCAAATCGCTGCGCATCCTCCTGCAGCATGTACCTGACACTGTGGTCGAATAGTTCGAGGGACTCCTCCGTGCATGATGGTGGGGCTAGGGAAGGAGTGACTGTTGACATGGAGCCGATGGAATAGGCCGCTTTGGCAGCTGCATTGGCAGGCAAACTACTCTGAGCCTGGGTGACAGAGGATGAGGAGGATGAGAACGGCTTTGTTATCCATTCCACTAACTCTTCTTGTTGTGGCTCAATAATACGGCCATCTGCAGGAAAAAAGGGCAAGCCTGCCCCGCGGCCACGTGCTGAGGATGCACCGTGTCCATGACCAGCACTGTCGACTGTAGACACAGAGCCTGCTTGCCCTCTTTTAGTGGCCACTGAGCGTCTGCCTCTCCTTGGTGGCCTTCCGGATATGCTGTAAATTTTGTCTAGCAAAAAAACACTACACTGTATTGTGTACTGTGTAGACCACCAGGAAAGTAGTAGCAACTGCACAGTACTGTGTACACCAACAGAAGTTTAAGAACAACTATGGGTGCACTGTATGTATTGTGCACACCACCAGGAAAGTAGTAGCAACTGCACAAGGGGTGCACGGTACTGTGTACACCAACAGAAGTTTAATAACAACTATGGGTGTACTGTATTGTATTGTATGTGTACCAGAAAAGTATGAGCAACTGCACTATGGGTGCACAGCTCTGTATACTGCCTGAAGTATATTAGAAACAGTACACCAGGAACGGCCTGCAGTCAGATATAGCTAAACTGGATACAGTGGATATATATATATATATATATATATATATATATACAAGACTATCTATATATATATATATATATATATATATATATATATATATATATATAAATTAAATACACTGCAGCTAACTGAATCACCTGCCTGCCTGAAGTATATTAGAAACAGTACACCAGGAACGGCCTGCAGTGATATTTAGCTAAACTGGATACAGTGGATATATATATATGTAAGAAGGCCAGTATGCTGGCCTGAATTTATGGGAGGAGCCCAGAGGGGTATTTAACCAGCCCGCTCGCCTGTGGTCTTTGTCGGTTTCCTATGCGCGATACTACGTCATTAGGCCGACTATTCGAGATTCGTTAGCGTTCGTGAGTTCCGTCTTCGAAGTTCTCGAAGGCTTTCATTACCGTTGTGGTTTTGTACAAAGTGTCTGGCTCGGCTGTCCCAGGTAGGGGTTTTTACATTTGACCTTTCATTTCATGCATTTATGTTAGATATCTTGTCACCGATCTCGATATCGAAGCTTACGAGTCATTCGTAAAAACCCTACACATAGCCGTATCGTTAGCCACTCACTCGCACCGCTATCAGAAACAAATATTTCAACACCTTATGTACTTCACTACGAGTCGAACCTTGTAGCAACAGTATTGCACCGCTCCATTTAAACATGTCACAAATGTTTTTCATCACCGTAACATGCTCCACAGACAGGTTGTTGCCAGTCGCAAATCGTGGCACACCGACTCGTGTCTCAGTCGTAGCAAATCAATTCAACCATTTCAAACATTTCACTCATTTCACTCATTTCTCTGTCACTTACCGCACTATGATTCGAATCTAATCGCATCTGTGATGCACCGATTCGTCCCGGTGTGCCCCAGTTGTTTTTCGGCCTCATTTCAGTACATGCTCCAGAGTCTGGTTCGTTGTTAGTTGCAGTTTACGGTTCACTGATTCATGCCTCTGTCATGGCAATCATTTCACTGCCACGAATCACGTCCCGGGTCGAATCCAGTCGCATCTGTATGCACCGATTCGTCCCGGCGTGCCCCAGGGTTTTTTGGCCTCATTTCAGTACACGCTCCAGAGCCCGTTTTCGTTGTTAGTCGCAAAAAATTTGGCTCACCGATTCGAGTCTCTGTCATGCCAATCATTTCACTGTCACGTATCACGTTCCGATTCGAATCCAGTCGCATCCGAGATGCAGCGATTCGTCCCGGCCTACCCCAGGGTTTTTTGGCCTCATTTCAGTACATGCTCCAGAGTCCGGTTTGTAGTCAGTCGCACTTGCGGCCAAACGATCTGTGCCTTCGTCATGTACCGTGCTCCGATTCGAATCCAATCGCATCTGAGATTCACCGATTCGTCCCGGTGTGCCCCAGTTGTTTTTGGCCTCATTTCAGTACATGTTACAGAGTCCGGTTCGATGTCCATCGCAGCCGCAGCGCGACCGTTTTGTGCCTCTGTCATGGCAAACAGTTCATTCATTTCACTGTCACATACCGCACTTCGATTTGAATCCAGTGGCATCCGAGATGCATCGATTTGTCTCGGCGTACCCCAGTTGGCTTGGCCTCATTTCATTTCATTTGATTTTTCCACAGTTTGATTACTTGCTTGTCGCAGTCGCGGCACTGATTCATGCCTTCATCCAGGCATAGACATTTCACTCATTTCATTTCATGCAACAGTCGCATCAAGTCGAAATAAATAAATAAATAAATAAATAAAATAAAAAAAAGAAAGGTCAAAACCACTCCAAATCGACAAACTCGCATAAACGCACTGTAAAGTTACACAAGTCAGTCATTTAAGTCACCTTTTCAATTCAGATAGTCAAACCCCTCACCAGTTGTCATATGTCATTTCTCTCTCCAGGTCAGTCAAGTTCAGTAGGTCCACCCTGCACCAGGTTGGACGGTATTCCCCCAGGTAAAAAAAAAAAAATACATACCCCTCTTAAAAGGACAGGAGCTAGGTACGTATGCTGTCACAGAAAAAGAAACAATCTAGATTTATGTCACCCTCAATAGGTTCCGGTCGACCATCTTGCGACCTCAAAAGACAACACATCACTTCCAGGGCACAAGCCACCTAGAGCCATGTCTCAAGCTGGCAGCGAAGACTTCACCACCCCTCTGTCACCTTCCCCAATGTCAGACAGTGGCACCGTGCAGTCCCTCAGGGGATGGACCATCCCCAAATAACGATGGAACTGAAGCGCAGGGGTGTGCCGTTCACTGCTACGGCCAGGAAGGCAGAGCTTTTTAAGCTCCTCTTCCCCCCCGCAAGCCACAGCTGGGCCCAGTACTCAACAGGCTTCTTTCCAAACAATTTCCGCTGCTATATCCCAGCTTCACACCATGGTGTCATCTTTGTCGACTACAGTCATGGATGTCCAAGCCAGAGTGGCACTCTTGGAGGCTCGCCCGGCCACGACCATCCCTGACCCACCCACAGTACAGGTGCTGACACCCCTTCCTGCAGGTACTACAGGGACAAGTCCCACTATCTGCCCAGCACATCTGGTCCCAGCCAGCATTAGGAAGGACATCCTGGACGGCAAGGACATCAACCTCGCCTCCCTACTCATTTCAGTTCAGGACTTGGCAGAGAACAAAGCCTATACCTGGGGAGACGTGTCAGTGGTCCTCAAGGCCAAAGATCCTAGGCTCAACCGAAAGTTGCCCGTCCCAGAGTTTGCGCTGGCCTTCGGCATGCTCAGGGATGTCTTATGCTCAGCCTCCCCCAGCAGAAGGGAAGAGCTGGATCTATATCTCCACACCGTGGTGGACTTGGGCTACAAATACGGAGGTTTTTCGTTTTACGATTACCATCGTTCCTTCTCAGCAAAAGCAGCAGCCAGGCTGGCACAATTTCAGGCAGGCACAGATTGGAGCCCTTTGGACACTGAATTGTTTTGCCGTCACTTTGCTGGCATGCGCTCACCATTGTGCGCTATTTGCCAATCCTCCTCCCATACTGCTGCCTGGTGCGTTAACGCGGCAGTTACTCGCCCATTGGAGTTCCCCTCCACCTCAGGTGCAATGCAAGGCTCTGTTCGGACCGTAGGAGGAGCAGCCATTTGTAACAACTACAACTACGGCTCATGTAATTTTAGCCAATGTCGCCTGCTCCATATCTGCATCATATGCCAGAGGGCACACCTGAGAAATCTATGCGAGGTCAAGCAGCAGAAGAAGGCATGACTAGGCCGAGTCAATGTCCTGTGGCTGGGGCTCTATCTTTCCTCACACCCTACTCCTTCAGTGGCCACCTTCCTTATCCAAGGATTTACAACAGGGTTCCACACCGGCCTCATTTCTCTGCCCCATACAACCTATGAATGCAGGAACCTCCAGTCAGCAGCCACCGACGAGCAGGCCATAGACCAGCTATTACAGGCCGAACTGAAGCGAGACTTCATCATAGGTCCCTTCACACAGCCCCCTTTCGTCACTTGGAGAGTTAGCCCTATTGGGCTTCTCAAGGGCAAGTTCTCGAATAAAGCTCGCTTGGTGTATGACCTGGCTGCGCCTCATTCTTCCCACATTCCCAGCCTGAATTCCCTAATTCCCTCCGAGGAGTTTTCCCTGAAGTATGCCTCCATAGACATGGCAATTCAGGCCATTATCAAAGCAGGCACAGGCGCCTGGCTCTCTAAGGCCGACATCTCAGACGCCTTTAAACTCCTGCCTATCCACCCGTCCCTCTGGTGTTGGCACGGCATTAAGTGGAAAGAGGCGTACTACTTCGCTACCAAGCTGACTTTTGGCTCTAAAAGCAGCCCCTGGCTCTTCAACACTAGTCTACTTCTCAAAGGCACAGGACCCCGATCAGGTCCTTAATTTGGACACTGTAGCAATAGCAGACTTATCAATGTGGAAGGAGTTAATTTCCACCTGGAATGGTATATCCATGTTTATACCTTCGATATCACACCAATCACCGCAGGTAGTAACAGATGCCGCAGCCTCCACAGGCTTCGCTGCAATTTTTGGCCATCATTGGTTTGCAGGACCCTGGCCTCCAGAGATACTTGCAATCCCGGGTTTACCCTGACTTCCTCTCTCTTCGAGCTTTACCCGATCGTGGCCACCGCCCAGCTCTGGGGTCATATCTGGACAGGAAAAACTGTGGCCTTCACTACCGACAACCAGGCCATGGCAGATATCATTACTAAAGGCAGGTCTAAGTCGCTCTTGGTTATGTCCTTCCTACGCAGGCTGGTACAACTTTCCCTTCAGCACCAATTCAACATCCACTGTACATTCATTCCGGGCAAATGCAACCTTGCCGCAGACGCACTGTCTCGTTTTAATTTGACCTCCTTCTTTCGGCAGGTTCCCGGAGCCGACCCTGTATCAGCTCGTATCCTGGCCTGGTCTCAGCTGACTCTGGACTAGAACAACATCTCCGCGGAGCGACCCAGCTCATCAACCAGTCTCTGTCCCGTAACACGCTCAAAGCTTACCATATAGCTTGGAGCACTTTCCACAAATTCCTAGCAAACTGCTCAGTGTGAACTACGACAGACGCCAAACACATACTGGCCTTTATCTCATACTGCCAAAATCACTTGGCCCTGTCCCACAATACAGTCCGCCTATACTTAGCTGGCATCCAACACTTTCTGGCTCTACAAGATCTCACAAGACTGTCCTTGTTCGCAAGCCATGCGATCCGAGCCAGCCTACGCGGCATGCAGAAGCAACAGCCAATAGTCAAGGCCAAATGCCTGCCTACAACAAGTGACATCTTTAGAGACATGTCCACTATGCTTGACAGTTCTCCGTTTGGTCTTCTCCCTAGCTTGGTCATACAAGCAGCTATCTATTTGGCCTACTACGGGTTCCTGCGGCCTGGTGAGTTCACCTGCAATAACCCCTCAGGCCAAGTCCTGTGCAGACGTCACTTGGTTCGCTACCAAGACCATTTCGTCCTCCATCTTGCGGTATCCAAAACCCAGCAATCAGGCCCCGGAGTAGATATCCACCTCTACAAAACTAACAATAGCTGGTGCCCAGTTACCATACTTAACCGCTTACTGTCACTCCTGCCCGAACAGTCAGATTCTAGTCCCCTTCTACCCTTTCCGGTCAAACCTTTAAATGCCAGCCAGTTCGTGGAACACGTGAGGATTCTTCTCCGCAACCTACACCTCAACCCCACTCAGTACTCCGGTCACTCTTTCCGTATCGGAGCAGCCTCGACAGCATCTCGGCATGGGGTCCCAGATCATGTTATTAAGAGATTAGGCAGGTGGAAGTCTGACTGCTTCGCCCGGTACATACCCAATCCTCAGGTGGAAATGTCACAAGCATTTAACAAACTCGCTCAATGAACAAGACTAATAAAACTTAACCCTACCTGAAGGTTTTTGCCCCCTTATTTTGGTATGCCGGCCATCAGACCAAGGCACACTTCAGGTCCATTTCATGTTGTAAGTCTATGTTGTTCATATCCGTATCGGCCATAGGGCTTCAACCATAAGTAAGAATGCCAGTATGCTGGCCTGAATTTATGGGAGGAGCCCAGAGGGGTATATAACCAGCCCGCTCACCTGTGGTCTTTGTCGGTTTCCTGTGCGCGATACCCACCCTCCCATCCCCTTTTTAGGGCATTTCTCAATCATTTCTCTTTCACAATATTCATTTCTAATCTTGGGTATGCCCCCTTATTTTGGTATGCCGGCCATCAGACCAAGGCACACTTCAGGTCCATTTCATGTTGTAAGTGTTATCATAAGTCTTTGTTGTTCGTATCCGTATCGGCCATAGGGCTTCAATCATAAATATATATATATATATATATATATATATATATATATATATATATATATATATATATACGAGACTATCTGTATATATATATTAAATACACTGCAGCTAACTGAATCACCTGCCTGCCTGAAGTATATTAGAAACAGTACACCAGGAATGGACTGCAGTCAGATCTAGCTAAACTGGATACAGTGGATATTTATATATACAAGACTGACTGTATATATATATATTAAATACACTGCAGCTATAACTGAATAATCTGCCTGTCTGCTCAGTCTAAATGACACTCTCTCTCCGTCCACGCCAACGACACACTATACGAGGCTGACGTGCAGGCGGCCTTATATAGCGTGGGGCGTGGACTTAGTCCCCCTGAGCCATGATTGGCAAAAGGCACCCTGCCTTTGGCCAATTATGGCTCTCTTAGCTGAGGGCGCTGTGATTGGCCAAAGCATGCAGGTCATCATACAGCAATGCACTGCGCTCCCGCAGTGCATTATGGGCCATTACGCGCCGCTCAAATTTGGCGCGAACGGCCCATAATGTTCGGTTTTCAACGAACAGGCGAACAGCCAATGAGGAGGGAAGAGGAGGGAAATGTTGGCATTATCAAGAACTGTTTGTGCCTGTTCTCCACCTTATAGGCTTAATTAAGGTCACTTAAAAAGTATTGCAAGATGGTGATTATATCCTGCACACACCCAAGTGTTGTTTTTCAAAATACAGTGACATGCGTTATGACAATTCTCTCCCATCGGACTTCTGTTGCTTTGTTTACACTTGCAGTTAGGACATGGTAAAAACATTTGGTTTAGCTGCATTTTTACCACCCCCAATTGCTCTCCTTTAGCTGCAAAGGCAGTGTATAGGGATGTACACATGCCACAATCACTATATGTTTACAATGCTATACTGAGTGCAACCCATTCAACTGAATAGGACCACACTGCAAATGCACACAACTGCGTCAGTTGTCTGATGGTGTAGATTCTTATGAGTTAAAACAGATGGTAAGGAGGCCACATATGCTAAACAAATGAAATCTGTTCATGCTTGCCCTTTTGCTTTGCTAGGCTGTGCTGGGAAACCACTATTTACGCTGGTGGAATTAAGGTAATTGCATGACATCTAAGTGTACTTTAAACATATGGAGAAAAATAAAAAAGTGAGCTCAAGCTTTCACAAGAGCTGAATAGCCTGCTGTTTCACCTTCAAAGAGTGATCCACCCTGGTTCAGATAACACAGAAAGTGTAAATGAGCCTATTATAGCAACAGCATTCTCAATATTAATGGTTAGTGGGGTGCCTCTGTGTGTAGGCACTAAGAGGCAGGTGCACTACCTTGCACCTATCGATTGCTTATAGCCAAAAAGAGCATGTATTTGCTTTAAACTGACACTTCTTTTCTCTTTTTATTTCTTCTTCGTGTGCAAATAAAGTGTTGGGCTACACTAATAAAAAACACATAAATAAAAAAAAGAAACAAGTATGAATATGAAATCATATAAAAAAGAATGTGAAATTGCATAAATTGTCTGTAGCACTAATTCTCGGCGGAGCTGCTGGTTTTAGCGGGCTGTTACCTTCACTCTCCATACCTCTGTTTCACCGGCACCGGGTCTAGGGTTCCGTTGAGTTTACCTCTGGACGATATAAGCACCAACACTTGAGTATGTTTTCAATGCTTTATTGAGCCAAGTAATGAAGGAAGTAGCAGGAAAGAGGCAGGAGGAAAACTGCAGGGAAGCTCAAATACCTTTCTTTAGGTTTCTTTAGAACATCCTTTAAAGTTGAATACTGTAATTGAATGCAATCCCCTTTTGTGGTACATGATCTTTGCTCGCCTGGATAGGCCTCTCTCACTTGCCTAGCAGCCAGTACGTAGCATGAACAAAAGTCTCTGCCACAGACTTGCTTGAAATAAACCTGTACGATCCTCTGCCACAGGATGTATTGGTTCACGATGAATGTCAGACACAGTACTTGGACCTCTAAGCCAACCCGGCAGTACCATGTAATAAGACTACTTCAGGATATGTCCTCCAATCGAGTCACCAGGCCCCTCTCCAGACCAGTACTCTGCATGATCCTTCCATGACGGGTCCTCCCCTGGGATCTTCTCGGTTGTCCAGCTTCTTCACTCTGGATAGACAGTTCAGGACCATTCTTCGGCTGCTGTGGTAGGCCCCAGACAGGCTTCTGGGCCCACCCACGCGCTGCAGCGACGCGGGCCTCCGGAACGGAGGACCACGAGGTGGTACTCTAACACATACCTGTCGGCCAGGAGGGCCAGCAGGTGGCTGAAAACGAACCCCTAAACATGGCGTCTGCCCCATAAATACCCTCTCCCAGAATGCAACTCGGAGGACCACCTCCACCGAGTTGTCTCCGGGACAGAGGAGCACTCATCCACTTTAACACGTTGCTTTTCCAACACCCGCAGATGGTGACAACGACACCCACCGGCACAATGTGGAACCACACGCAATGTCAGCCAAGTTGGAACAGAGGCAAATCTAACTTCCTATAATGAGCAATTCACTAAATTTACCTATCAGATGGTAGATCATAAATCTACCAGCGCTACATACTCCCCCCACTACAATAGACGTTGTCCCCAACATCTGTCCAAAAATAATGATAATAACTCCCAAGCCTGGGAGTAGGTATTTGAGCTTAAAACTTGGATTAGATAAAGAAGAAGGAAAGACAGTGGAAAGGCATTATAAGATTAACATCTATAAAACAATATGTTCACGTCCGTAAACAAAACCATCCTATGACTGTACATAACCTCACTGTCTATCTAGCTGAAAATCCTAACAGCTTGATAGAGGATCAAATGGTTCCTGAAAAGGAAAGCGTATTAACACACATATATCCTGTAAAACTTCAGGAGCAAAGCCTCATTTAAAAACAAGACTCTCTTCCCATAATCTATATCAAAATAATTTTTAGGAGTCCATCCCTGTATACATTTTTTTTTCTCCCTTCAAATGAAAGAAATCCGGCTAGCAAAAAGAAGTCCTTGGATTTGAAACACTGAGATGAATATCCAGATCTTGACCACGAAGATCTCTTTATACTGACACTAACTAACTAATTAACTCCAAAGTTCTTTTGTCCATATTCACCAATAAAACCACGGATCTGGCAAGGTCAGTGTCTTTCCCAGTTTATCCACTGTAGTAATGAAATATACAACGTCCTCTTTTCCGGGCCTGCAGATAACTACTTTGTCAGCATAGATGTGCCGACCGAAGTTCCAGTGCATAAAACATCCACTAAAACGTTCATCCATTTTAACAGAACATCCGGTCTTTCGGAAAGGCTTAGGCACAGACAAATAGTGTACCAAAGTTCCCGGTCAATCACTTGTATTATGTCCTGAGGGACATAAGGGAACTCCAAGCCACATTCCGTAGCTACACTCTTGTTCAACATTCTCTGCAAACGTGCACGTTTGGGCAAGGATCTGTTTTACCCCATGCCAGGAGGCACACATGAATCCATTGATTTGCTCACCATAGACCCAGCCAGTGTCTGAAGTGAACTAACAACTTTTGACAATGTCTCATTTACAGTGCTGTGTGGCTCCACACAGGGTGACGTCTTCCCAGAACTCAGGGCTGTCCATTCAGGGAGAGTCATAGCAGAGGCGACATCCTCGCCTTGTGCCCACAACATCTCTTGTGACATAGTCTCAAATAGGTCACCATCACCGGAAAAATCCGACAAGGATTCTATTTCCGAATCTCCCAGTTCTTCTGCTGGAAGATACTTATTTACAGTCCCAGATACATTCCCCATCAGCTGCTTACCCGTTCCAGTCGTGGACTTTGTTGGATCCGGTTCGGGTAGTCTCTGGGGTAGGCCTCGGCCATGGCCGTGGGAAGCCTTCACATATGCCACCTTCCTCTGGACAGGTACAACAGAGACAGGCGTGGTGGACACAGAATTCAAAGCAATGTCCGCTAATGAGACGGCAACAGCAGTGTCTCTCTCCGGAACATTCTCGGCAACAACAGGCAAAGTGGTGACCTGCCGTTCTCTCTCTGTAGTAGTAGCAGCTTCTACTGTGGCGATACCTGTTGCCCAATCCATTCGATAAGCACGGGGCAACATGGTAGGTTGCTCCACCACAAACAAATACTCTCCACATTGCGGACATCGGCCAAATGGACGGAGATGTACGGCCAGTCCTTCACATCGGTGGCAGATCATGCCCCGTCCTTCAATATCTCCTGAGGTATACAGAACAAACCTCCCCTGCGGCTTCAGACGAACACCAGTGTCCATAAGCAGGGTTCCGGTCAGTACAATACTCGACACAGTGCTTGCAGGGAACATTCTTGGTCCCATAATTGGCTGCATCGCTGAAAAAGACATGGCCACACTCCGAGCACGATCACGAGGCCTCTCTTCTTCTCTGGCGCCAAACACATACACGCGTCCCACGCGGTATCAAGTATGGTAGGCTCCTCCCACTTGTTCTTCTGATCACGTAGCTCCCGGGCTTTTACTAGCGCCCGCCGCCTACGCATTCAGAAATAAAGTCCTGCAACTTTTAACCTCTTCTCTTCCTGAAAAATTGACAAAGTCCAGCTCTCACTGTAAACTTCCGGTGAAACACCTCTCTGGGTTGCGAGAATTGATGGTCAACAAATCCTGGACGAGCCCCCACGTGTGCTCTCGGTGGAGCTGCTGGTTTAAGCGGGCTGTTACCTTTACTCTCAATACCTCTGTTTCACCGGCACCGGGTCTAGGGTTCCGTTGAGTTTACCTCTGGACGATATAAGCACCAACACTTGAGTACGTTTTCAATGCTTTATTGAACCAAGTAACGAAGGAAGTAGCAGGAAAGAGGCAGGAGGAAAACTGCAGGGGAGCTCAAATACCTTTCTTTAGGTTTCTTTAGAACATCCTTTAAAGTTGAATACTGTAATTGAATGCAATCCCCTTTTGTGGGACACGATCTTTGCTCGCCTGGATAGGCCTCTCTCACTTGCCTAGCAGCCAGTACGTAGCACAAACAAAAGTCTCTGCCACAGACTTGCTTGAAATAAACCGATACGATCCTCTGCCACAGGATGTATTGGTTCACGATGAATGTCAGACACAGTACTTGGACCTCTAAGCCAACCCGGCAGTACCATGTAATAAGACTACTTCAGGATACGTCCTCCAACCGAGTCACCTGGCTCCTCTCCAGACCAGCACTCTGCATGATCCTTCCATGACGGGTCCTCCCCTGGGATCTTCTCGGTTGTCCAGCTTCTTCACTCTGGATAGACAGCTCAGGACCATTCCTCGGCTGCTGTGGTAGGCCCCAGACAGGCTTCTGGGCCCACTCACGCGCCACAGCGACGCAGGCCTCCGGAACGGAGGACCACGAGGTGGTACTTTAACACATACCTGTCGGCCAGGAGGGCCAGCAGGTGGCTGAAAACGAATCCCTAAACATGGCGTCTGTCCCATAAATACCCTCTCCCAGAATGCAACTCGGAGGACCACCTCCACCGAGTTGTCTCCGGGACAGAGGAGCACTCATCCACTTTAACACGTTGCTTTTCCAACACCCGCCGATGGTGACAATGACACCCACCGGCACAATGTGGAACCACACGCAACGTCAGCCAAGCTGGAACAGAGGCAAATCTAACTTCCTATAACAAGCAATTCACTAAATTTACCTATCAGATGGTAGATCATAAATCTACCAGCGCTACATGTCCATTAGTACATAGTCCACGTGAAAACAGTTCATGAAGTGAAAATAACCAAGACAATCTTCTATATGGGTAAGTGCCCGGAGATCCACCACTCCACTTCCTGGGGAGAACCACCACTTTGAAAGTACAGATGTAAGCTTACCAAAAGGTAATGACCCTGTAACTAAACTCAATGAAGGCTCATGGTAAAACCATCATCGTGACCATTGGTTTACGCAATGACAACAGCACACCGCTTCACCTACGCATTTCATCACAAATGACTTCTTCCAGGGCATGGGTGACATGCTATTTCATTGCCTTATATACCCAACGCAATGTTGCCAAGCCACGTTTTGAGCTGCCATGCAGAAGAAATAATTATCGGTGACTGCAAACTTACGAAGATCCTTGATGAACTATTTCTGGCATATAGGGAGTTTTGGAGCATTCTCTAGGTAGTAGGATACAGCTGAAAAATCTAAATCATGTGGTATCATTTTATACAAGGATGTTACATCTGCAATTACTAACCACTTACCTTCCTTATATTCAAGATTACTTATAAGATTGATGGCATATCTAGTATCCTTTATGTAAGATGGTGTATTATTAACCAATGGTTGAAGATAGTAACCTATATATTTGCCCACCTGGGATGTAACAGAATCAATGCAGCTGATGATGGGATGTCCCGGGGGGCAAACAGGTTTTTTATGTACCTTCGGGAAATAGTACATAATTGGGGTACGGGGAACCAGTGGAGCTAGAAAACCCTTCTCTTTTTTATTCAAAATCCCTTGCATATAGCCTCTGTTTTATTTTTCACCTTTTAAACCTTAATTGGCTATTTTGCCATCATGTGGCAGTCGCAGTCAGTTTTACAATGAGGCGTTAATCTCTTCTGTAATTTGTGACGAAAAGCGTAGTAATGTCATTGCACAAACTGAAAGTCACAGTAAAAATTCGATATATGCCGAGTGGACACTTCTTGTATTACACAAATTGATTTTATATATTGTGAGTGCATTTTTAAAGTGGATGTAAACAGGATTAATGAAATTTGAGCTGGGCACATATATCTGTAGTTTTTCCTTATATCTCTTCAAATCACTAAGTCCCGTGGCTTTCTCCTGCTCCATTCTTCTGTTATCAGCCTGATAACTTCTGACAAGTTCTCTGTCAACTGTGATAAAACCAGTCTGAAATTTGTGTCAGGGCAGGTGCTATAAATAGGTTAGAAAAGAGCTGGTCAATTCACAGGTTGTGCACTTTCTAAACAGTATATAAAGCAGAAGACAGCAGATATGCATGTAAGACTTATGAAGGGAGATTTGTTTATTTGTATTATCTGAGTGTTCACTGGGTATATGTGAGGGTTTACTTTAAGTCTTAATACTGTAAACAATTTTTAAACGTTTTTTATGCTATGCGGTTCAATTGTTTCTCCTATGCCCCTCTGAGTGTCGGTTGGATGTTGAGATGAGGCGGATATACAGGATATTGCTGTTTCCAAACACCGCCAGTGGAAGTGACATGTTCCAGATGATAGTTTTGCCATGAGCCTTCATTGACTTTTCTTTAGTTACAGGGTCATTGCTTTTTGGTAAGCTTACATCTGTGCTGTCAAGGTTCTCCCCAAGAAGTGGTGGTGTTGGATCTCTATGATCACTTACTTGTATGGAAGATTGTCTTGGCTATTTTCACTTTGTGGACTGTTCTTTTATGTGGATTATTCACTAATGGGCACATACAGTGGGGACGGAAAGTATTCAGACCCCCTTAAATTTTTCACTCTTTGTTATATTTCAGCCATTTGCTAAAATCATTTAAGTTCATTTTTTCCTCATTAATGTACACACAGCACCCCATATTGACAGAAAAACACAGAATTGTTGACATTTTTGCAGATTTATTAAAAAAGAAAAACTGAAATATCACATGGTCCTAAGTATTCAGACCCTTTGCTGTGACACTCATATATTTAACTCAGGTGCTGTCCATTTCTTTTGATCATCCTTGAGATGGTTCTACACATTCATTTGAGTCCAGCTGTGTTTGATTATACTGATTGGACTTGGTTAGGAAAGCCACACACCTGTCTATATAAGACTTTACAGCTCACAGTGCATGTCAGAGCAAATGAGAATCATGAGGTCAAAGGAACTGCCTGAAGATCTCAGAGACAGAATTGTGGCAAGGCACAGATCTGGCCAAGGTTACAAAAAAATTTCTTCTGCACTTAAGGTTCCTAAGAGCACAGTGGCCTCCATAATCCTTAAATGGACGACGTTTGGGACGACCAGAACCCTTCCTAGAGCTGGCCGTCCGGTCAAACTGAGCTTTCAGGGGAGAAGAGCCTTGGTGAGAGAGGTAAAGAAGAACCCAAAGATCACTGTGGCTGAGCTCCAGAGATGCAGTCGGGAGATGGGAAAAAGTTGTAGAAAGTCAACCATCACTGCAGCCCACCACCAGTCGGGGCTTTATGGCAGAGTGGCACGACGGAAGCCTCTCCTCTACTCCAAGACACATGAAAGCCCGCATGGAGTTTGCTAAAAAAACACCTGAAGTACTCCAAGATGGTGAGAAATAAGATTCTCTGGTCTGATGAGACCAAGATAGAACTTTTTGGCCTTAATTCTAAGCGGTATGTGTGGAGAAAACCAGGTACTGCTCATCACCTGTCCAATACAGTCCCAACAGTGAGAAATGGTGGTGGCAGCATCATGCTGTGGGGGTGTTTTTCAGCTGCAGGAACAGGACGACTGGTTGCAATCGAGGGAAAGATGAATGCGGCCAAGTACGGGGATATCCTGGACGAAACCCTTCTCCAGAGTGCTTAGGACCTAAGACTGGGCCGAAGGTTTACCTTCCAACAAGACAATGACCCTAAGCACACAGATAAAATAACGAAGGAGTGGCTTCACAACAACTCCGTTACTGTTCTTGAATGGCCCAGCCAAAGCCCTGACTTAAACCCAATTGAGCATCTCTGGAGAGACCTAAAAATGGCTGTCCACCAACGTTTACCATCCAACCTGACAAAACTGGAGAGGATCTGCAAGGAGGAATGGCAGAGGATCCCCAAATCCAGGTGTGAAAAACTTGTTGCATCTTTCCCAAAAAGACTCATGGCTGTATTAGATCAAAAGGGTGCTTCTACTAAATACCAGGCAAAGGATCTGAATACTTAGGACCATGTGATATTTCAGTTTTTCTTTTTTTAAAAATCTGCAAAAATGTCAACAATTCCTAATCAAGTCCAATCAGTATAATCAAACACAGCTGGACTCAAATGAATGTGTAGAACCATCTCAAGGATGATCAAAAGAAATGGACAGCACCTGAGTTAATTATATGAGTGTCACAGCAAAGGGTCTGAATACTTAGGACCATGTGATATTTCAGTTTTTCTTTTTTAATAAATCTGCAAAAATGTCAACAATTCTGTGTTTTTCTGTCAATATGGGGTGCTGTGTGTACATTAATGAGGAAAAAAATGAACTTAAATGATTTTAGCAAATGGCTGCAATATAACAAAGAGTGAAAAATGTAAGGGGGTCTGAATACTTTCCGTCCCCACTGTATATAATTTCACATTCATTTTAATATGATTTCATATTCATATTTGTTTCTGTTTTTTTGCATTTATGTGTTTTTATCTGTGTAGCGCAACACTTTATTTGCACATGTTATTATGCCATGATAAATATTCCATAGTGTGTTTGCAGCTCTGATCAACTGTATTTTAGTTTTTTTGGCACATAAGCACAGTTTTCCTTTTTTTCTTTTTATTTCCTCTTCATGCCTGTTCTTTTAAATTTTTTTCTCAGTCCTCCAGATCTCGATGCCACATGGTGTTTGGAGGCTAAACAAATGTTCCCTTTGCCATGCTCATATGGCATCCCTAATAATATTTTCACAGTTGTGTGGTCTTCCTTTTATCTGTTCACAGGGTGCTTTGTCTACTCTCTAGTCTATGGTATTTATTGGTACAGCATATAGTAGTTTTACTGCAGGTCTTAATTGTCTCTTAAGTTCTTTTACAGCAGCATTAAAACTCCATACCAGAGAGTCTTTGAAGGTAAAACAGCTGGTTATGCATCTCTTGAGAAAGCTTGAGTACTCCTTTTATATTCCTCCACATGTTTAAAGTACACCAAAGATGTCTTGCAATTACCTTCCTTCTATCAGTGTAAAAAGTGGTTTCCCGACACAACCTAGCAAACCAAAAGAGCAAGCTTAAAGAGATTTCATTTGTTTAGTACAGCTGATTATTACTTTTTGCTTCTAAGCAATAATTTAGCACTTTACTCAATTTGAAAAAGAAAAAAAAAGTACAACATGCAATTAACAATGTGATTTAAAGTAGATATTAAAACAAAAAACAAATGTCCTACTTTATTTTTGATATAATAAATAAGTAGCTCAGGGACAGGAGGGCAAGAAATTAGAATGGACAGGCACACACACATGAAATTGACTCTCATGCCGCGTACACACGGTCGGACTTTCCGGCATACTTGGTCCGGTGGACCAGAGTCTGCCGGACAATCCAAAATAAAATGAAAAAGCAATCAGCGCAAACCAAATACAAAGGTAAGATATGCAGGCTGAACACTAGGAGGATAACACCAACCTCAGTGACATACAATAGATAAAAAATAAGTGCAGCGCAAAGAAAAAATCATGAAGTAATAATAGTAAGGTAATGCAATCAAATGGATCCTGTAGAAATGAGAAAAGTCCTTAAATATACAATGATGAAAATAGCAAGTGACTCTCTTCTGGGGAAACTGATAATCAACTTTAATCCGTGCGGTAAGTGTAGGAAGAGTTTGTGCTTACCAGATCCTGTTGACCCCTTGATTATAGGGGGTCCGAAACAGCATAAAATGGTCCGTGGCAAACTGCTGGGCTGGTTGTCATCTACAGAGATCTCCAACAATCAGGGATGTATACTGCTGGATACTCTCTTTCTCTGTTTGGCGATATCCTTAGGAGTGGGGGGAGGTCCGTGTGGAGATGCCGAGCGAAGAGGTAGAGATCCCCAGGGAGAGTAATTAACATAAAGAAAAAATTCCCAGTACAGGATAGTCCTGGATTATAACATTCAATATAAAAAAATAGAAAGAATTATTTTGAAACACTGGGCTATTCTTAAAAGGGATAACGTCTTAGGACCCTCACTTCCATCTCGTCCGAGATTCGTCTACAGACGCCCACCCACGCTGCGTAATCTATTAGCCCCAAGCGTTGTCGACCCCCCGGTCATCAAAGAAAACCGTATCTTTAACTTTATGTCCGGTTTCTTTGCTTGTGGGAAATGTCACTTGCTATTTTCATCATTGTATATTTAAGGACTTTTCTCATTTCTACAGGATCCATTTGATTGCATTACCTTACTATTATTACTGCCGGACAATCCGCCCGTGTGTGGGCGCCGGCGGACTTTTCCGGCGGACTTCTTCCCAAAAGCCCGCCGGACCTAGATTTGAAACCCTGTTTTAAATCTTTCCGTCGGACTCAGTTTCGGGCGGAAAGTCCGCTCGTGTGTGTGCTGGTCCGACGGAAAGCCTGCTCGTGTGTATGCTGGTCCGACGGACCAGATGCGACGCGAGGGCAGGGTATTGCATCTCGCGCCCGCTGCAATAGGAAAAACAAATTTTCCTATTGCGGCGAGTGCGGGGCATACCAGGCCCTTAGGTCTGGTATGGATTATAAAGGGAACCCCCTACGCCGAAAAAACGGCGTGGGGTCCCCCCTAAAATCCATACCAGACCCCGATCCGAGCACGCAGCCTGGCCGGTCAGGAAAGGGGGTGGGGACGAGCGAGCGCCCCCCCCCTCCTGAACCATACCAGGCCGCATGCCCTCAACATGGGGGGTGGGTGCTTTGGGGGAGGGGGGCGCCCTGCGGGGCCCCCCCACCCCAAAGCACCTTGTCCCCATGTTGATGAGAACAAGGGCCTCTTCCCGACAACCCTGGCCGTTGGTTGTCGGGGTCTGCGGGTGGGGGGCTTATCGGAATCTGGGAGCCCCCTTTAATAAGGGGGCCCCCAGATCCCGGCCCCCCACCCTATGTGAATGAGTATGGGGTACAAGGTACCCCTACCCATTCACCTAGGGAAAAAGTGTAAGTAATAAAACACACTAGGCTTGAATGGAGGAGAAGATTTGGATGCCGCACACCGGATGTAGTCAAAAAAACTTCACTTTATTGAAAAAATGGGATCATCAAAATAACAAGACTGTCATGCAGAAAGTACAGGTAAGCTGACGCGTTTCGCACTCAGGACTGAGTGCTTACTCATAGCTCAGTCCTGAGTGCGAAACGCGTCAGCTTACCTGTACTTTCTGCATGACAGTCTTGTTATTTTGATGATCCCATTTTTTCAATAAAGTGAAGTTTTTTTGACTACATCCGGTGTGCGGCATCCAAATCTTCTCCTCCATTCAAGCCTGCTTTGCCTAGCATTCAGCCAGCACCTGGAGCTCTTCTGCTCTGAAACTTCCACTTACACCTGGGTCAGTGTCAGCCTGAGCGGTGGAAACACTTTCTTTGCTTGTCTGCATCTAAGGATACATAATAAAACACACTACACAGGTTTTTAAAATATTTTATTAAACAACTCCGGGGGGGGGTCTTCCTCCGGCTTCGGGGGTCTTCTTCCGGCTTCGGGGGTCCCTCCGCTTCATCTTCTCCCGGCGTCCGGTTGGTTCTTCTCCACTCTCTTCTCCCGGTGTTCCAGTTGTTCGGCCGGCTCCTCTGCTGTCTTTCAGGTAGCTCTCTTGCCAGCAGAGGTCCGGACTTCTGGGCTTCTGGGCTTCTTCTCTTCTCTTCTCTTCTCTTCTCCAGATGTTGACACGACGCTCTCTCCGGCTGGACTGCTCTCCGAGGGCTGCGTTGTGACTTATATAGGCGGAGACCCCGCCCCCTTTTGATGTCACAGTCCCTGGGCATGCTGGGACTGTGACGTTTTAGGGGGCGTGGTCACTGGGTCACCAGGGTTGTCGGGAAGAGGCCCTTGTCCTCATCAACATGGGGACAAGGTGCTTTGGGGTGGGGGGGGCCCTGCAGGGCGCCCCCCCTCCCCCAAAGCACCCACCCCCCCATGTTGAGGGCATGCGGCCTGGTACGGTTCAGGAGGGGGGGGGGCGCTCGCTCGTCCCCACCCCCTTTCCTGACCGGCCAGGCTGCGTGCTCGGATCGGGGTCTGGTATGGATTTTAGGGGGGACCCCACACTGTTTTTTCGGCGTAGGGGGTTCCCTTTATAATCCATACCAGACCTAAGGGCCTGGTATGACCCGCGACGGGGCTCGCAAGGTGTCAATCTCGCCGATAAAAGCGGCAAGATTGACATCCTTTTCTAGTCCCGTCGCACCTGAGTCACGTTCAAAATGAACGGACTTGTCCGTGTGTGGGCAAGTCCGTTCATTCTGAAAGTCCGCCGTAACTCTGGCGAAAGACAGGCGGACTTAGCCCGCCGGAAAGTCCGGGCGTGTGTGGGCAAGTCCGTCCGTTTTAAAGTCCGGCGCACCTGGCGGACAAAGTCCGTCAGAAAGTGTGCCGGACCAAGTAGGATAGAAAGTCCGACCGTGTGTACGCGGCATCACAGTGACACTGACAGCAGTGTGTAGCAGTACAGATGATGATGACACCTCACCGACACGACACGTCCCCTCCTGAGTCAACCTCTCTCCATGCCATGTGGTCCCCACAGTCCACTGCAGTCCAAACAGCACTGACAGTCCCTTTCCGGGCTTGATTTGCTCCTGCATTACAGACGCGCACACTCGGCTCTGGATGCTCCACTTGGGTCCCTTGCATCATTACATCACACAACACGCTCAGGCACCGCTCCCGCCAGACCCAACCCCCCGCTGGCACCACCCAAATACACTGAAGAAGGCACTCAGATGGTCTCGGACAGCTCTGGACTAAAATTGCGCATGCCGAGCGCCATTTACTGGCAGGTGAAAAGTGCCTGTTTTTACTGGCTGCCAATAGAAATACTGACGGTTGGCAACACTGCAAGATAGATTACTTTATCTTCAAGACACATAGAAAGTTTGATGATGTTAAACAGTTTCTCTTTTTGTTAGAAAGAGCCAATGAGAAATGTAAAAAAGTATAAAGTGGATATAAAAAGTCCACACACCCCTGTTAAAATGTCAGGTTTCTGTGATGTAAAAAACTGAGACAAAGATAAATCATTTCAGAACTTTTTCCACCATTAATGTGACCTATAAACTGTACAACTCAATTGAAAAACAAACTGAAATCTTTTAGGTGAAGGGAAGTAAAAATAAAAAAACTAAAATAATATGGGGTTGCATAAGTGTGCACACCCTAATGCCCCGTTCAGACGAGCGGAATTTCCGGCAGAAAAAACTTGGATGGTTTTTCCGACGGAATTCCGCTCAAGCTTGCCTTGCATACACACGGTCACACAAAAGTTCTCTGAACTTTCGACCGTCAAGAACGCGGTGACGTACAACACTACGACGAGCCGAGAAAATGAAGTTCAATGCTTCCGAGCATGCGTCGAATTGTTTCCGAGCATGCGTGATTTTTTGCGCGTCCGAATTGCATACGGACGATCGCATTTTCGGATAGGAATTTTTTCCGACCGAAAAATAGTGAACCTGCTCTCAATCTTTTGCTGGCTGGAATTCCGCCAGCAAAAGTCTGATGGAGCATACACACGGTCACATTTTCCAACCAAAAGCTCACATCTGTCTTTTGCTGGCGGCATTTCCGATCGTGTGTACGCGGCATTAAACTAATACTTTGTTGAAGCACCTTTTGATTTTTTTACAGCACTCAGTCTTGTTCGGTATGAGTCTATCAGCATGGCACAACTCGACTTGGCAATATTTGCCCACTCTCCTTTGCAAAAACACTCCAAATCTGTGAGATTGCGAGGGCATCTTGTGTGCACAGCCCTCTTCAGATCACCCCACAGATTTTTAATTGGATTCAGGTCTGGGCTCTGGCTGGGCCATTCCAAAACTTTAATCTTGTTCTGGTGAAGTAATTTCTTCGTTGATTTGGATGTTTATAATTCCCTCTACCTTGACTAAGGCCCCTGTTCCATCTGAAGAAAAATAGCCCCAAAACATGATGCTGCCACCACCATGCTTCACTGTGGGTATGGTCTTCTTTTGGTGATGTGCAGTGTTGTTTTTGCGCCAGATTTGGAATTATGGCCAAAAAATTCAACCTTGGTTTTATCTGACCATAACACATTTTCCCACATGCTTTTGAGAGACTTCAGATGTGTTTTTGCAAAATTTAGCCGGGCTTGGGTGATTTTCTTCGTAAGAAAAGGCTTCCCTGTTGCCACTCTACAGCATAGCCCAGACATATGAAGACTACGGGAGATTGTTGTCACATGTAAAACACAGCCAGTACTTGCCAGATATTCCTGCACCTCCTTTTATGTTGCTGTAGGCCTCTTTCCAGCCTTCCTAACAAGTTTTTTTCTTGTCTTTTCATAAATGTTGGGGTGACGTCCAGTTCTTGGTAATGTCACCATTGTACCAATTTTCTCTACTTGATGAGGACTGTGTTCCATGGTATAGCTAATGCCATAGACATTCTTTTGTACCCTTCTCCTGACTGATACCTTTTAACAATGAGAGCCCTCTGATGCTTTTGAAGCGCTCTGCGGACCATGGCTTTTGCTGTAGGATGCGACTAAGAAAATGACAGGAAAGACCTACTAGAACAGCTGAACTTTATTTGGGATTAATATGAGGCACTTTAAATGATGGCAGTTGTGTACTGGCTCCTATTAAAAATGTATTATTTAAAAAAAAAAAAAAAAAAACAATATTTTTTACTTTCTGCTATAATACATATCCAAAAAAATATAAAAAAAACGAATTTATTCACCAGTTTAGGCCAATATGTATTCTACTCTCTAATAAGCGTATTTTGATTGGTTTGCTCAAAAGTTATAGCGTCTACAAAATATGGTATAGATTTATAGATTTTAGTTTTTTTATTGTTTTTACTAATAATGGCGGTGATCTGTGATTTTTAGCGGGACTGCGACATTCGGCGGACAAATCTGACCGTATGTGACACTTTTTGGGAATCAGTGACACCAATACAGTGATCAGTGCTAAAAAAATGCACTGATCACTGTATAAAAGACACTGGCAGGGAAAGGTGTAACACTAGGGGCAATCAAAGGGTTAACTGTGTTCCCTCAGTGTGTGTTCTACCTGTGTGGGGGATGGCCTCACTGGGACAGCCCAGAGATCTCTGTTCCTGATTACTAGGAACAGACAATTTCAGTGTTGTCCCCTGTCAGAATGACGATCTGCCTTGTTTACATAGGCAGATCCCCGTTCTGCCTCTCTGTGAAGCGATCTCGGGTGGCCAACGGACATCGCGTCCACTTGACCCCCGCACGTGTTCCTGCGGCGTGCAGCGTGCCCACACTATCTATTGCATGAAACAACAGGTACGTTGTTTCACACAATAGAGCCGCCCTGCCGCAGTATATATGCGATGTGCGGTCTTTAACTGGTTAAAGTGTTACTAAACACACAACAGTAAAATCAGTCTGCATATGCAGTAAAGCATGCCTGTTATACTTACTCTGGATTGGGTTAAACCTCTGCATTGTGTAAAAAGGCTGCTTTATCCTGGCTTCTTTGGTACTCCCCACCTTCCATTGTCCCCTGATAATTTCCTGATAACACAGAGTCTTTGGAGTCAGGCTGCACATGCTCAGTCTGGTGTGTATTGCTAGAGAAGTTTTTTTTTTCTTGGGAAAGTGTATGTGATCATCACAGGGCCACTCAGCACTGCCCAGACAGAAAACTACTCCTACAAGCTTTAACCAGTGTTTAGCTGGACACTGATAGAAGTCACAAGACTGCTCTAATTGCTGATGAGTATTTAGTAGTTTATATTTATAAAATGATTGCATTTCCATGTTCTGTGTACTGTGGGAGACCAGATATAGTGAATGCAGGGACCTGGGTTTAGTAACACTTTAAGAGCACTAAGTGTAATTTCTGTCTGCTTCATTTCTCTGCTATCAGCATGAACTTCTGAAAAGTTTTCCTGACACCAAGAGAAAACTTGCAGAGTGTAATTCCAGCTCTCCGCCCCCTATTTTCTGAAGCTCAGACAAGCATTATAAATTCTGGACTTTGAACAGATGCAGAAAAGAGATGACTGCAGATAAACAGGTATAATGTATATAGGAGGATCTGTTTCATCTCCGTGTATCACCTGAGACTAGTCACTTCACTGGGTATATGTAAGGGTTTTCAACTACTTTAACCTCTTGCCGACCATCCGCCGCCATTATACTGCGGCAGGTTGGCATGGCTGCGCAAACCACCGTAGGTATATGTCAGCAGCTTTAAGCGC
Organism: Lithobates septentrionalis; assembly: GCA_037952835.1. Lineage (NCBI taxonomy): Eukaryota > Metazoa > Chordata > Amphibia > Anura > Ranidae > Lithobates > Lithobates septentrionalis. The sequence continues at coordinate 7,410,926 of JBBDGP010000487.1, forward strand.
TACAGGGGGCGCACGTACGTGCCCGTGGCATGACGCCGGAGCCGATGCGCGTGGCCAGCAGTCGCGATGTCTCCTGGCAACCCACGATCGCTACTCAGAGAGCCAGAACTTGGATCTGTCAATGTAAACAGACAGATCCCAGTTCTGTCAGGGAAGTAGAGAGAGATCTGCTGTTCCGTATGATCAGGAACAGAAATCTCTCTCTACTCCCAGTCAGTCCACTCCCCCCACAGTTAGATACACCTCCCTAGGGAACACTTAACCCCTTGATCGCCCCCTAGCATTAACCCCTTCCATGCCAGTGACATTTATACACTAATCAGTGGCTATTTTTAGCTCTGATCTCTGTATAAATGTCAATGGTCCCAAAAAAGTGTCAAAAGTGTCCGATCTGTCCGCCACAATGTCGCAGTCCCGCTAAAATTTGCTGATCACCGCCATTATGAAGGAAGAAAAATGAAACAAGTGGGAATATTGTCAATGACAAAATAAATGAAAAATATAGAGTGACATATAATCAATATAAAAAAATGAGAAAATAATGAAAAATACAATAGTAAAATTCAATAAAAATCAATAAACTTGATAATAAACATATCAATAAACTGGGAGCTCCCAGTTTAGAGACAGCTCCTATATTGGAGACAGGAGGTCTCCCCCAGGGGGTCAAAGGTGCCCCAGCCAGCAGGTCTCAACCCAAGAGTCCGGTTGGCTCCTATTGGGTGTGAGGAGAACCCCTATGCCGAGACCAGGAATGGGCCATGCAGCAGGGTGCTGCGACTAAAGTCTGAGTGAGCCGAGTAAACCAGGAGAGCTGGGAAATACAGTCAGAGGGACTGATTTGGCTGACCTCCCTCTGCATGTAATCTGCATTTATCCTGCTGAACCCATCATTTTGGAACGCCCACCCAGAGGCTGCATCCCCTGAACTGATTTGGTCCCATCCTGGTTACCTTCCAAGTTTCATTGGCTTATCAGGTGTATACCTGTATAAGTACAATCTTTCTGGTAAGAGACTGGTATTTCTGGTGGTGGATTCTCTAAGTTACTCACTACTCACTCTGATGTTTGCTCAAGATCTTAGTGATTGTCACGTACTTGTTTTGGATCACACATTTCTGGGACTTATTATGATCTCATGTGGTCCATTATCATCACATATGGACACTAATTTTTATTGATTTTTATTGAATTTTATTATTGTATTTTTCATTATTTTCTAATTTTTTATATTGATTATATGTCACTATATATTTTTCATTTATTTTGTCATTGACAATATTCCCACTTCTTTAATTTTCTGATCATTTTTTATTGTCGATAATTATCATTCCCGACATCAGTTTGTATATAGCACTGCACATTTTTCTTCCTTCATATTGTCACATTTTACACTGCTGTGTTGGCTGCTTTTTCAATTTTTTTTACAGCGCGGTATATTTCGTTTTCTTGATCACCGCCATTACTAGTAAAAAAAAAAATTATAATAATAATAATGCCATAAATATATCCTCCATTTTGTATTTTTTTAGGATATTTATTATAGCAAAAAGTAAATGATCTACAAGCATCCCCAGATGTTTTTCCATCACTGACTCTCTCAGGGGAACTCCTCCTAATGTGTATTTTGCATGTGTATTTTTTTGCACCCAAGTGTATAACTTATAGTGGTTTTTAAATTCATCATAACGAACGTTCGTAATTGTTACGAAAAGTTAACGAACCTAACGAAAATTCGTATTTCGTACGAATCCAAATTGAATTTCGGACACGAATTACAAAATACAAATTAATGGCTAATACGAAACGGAACAGAACGAAACGAAACAAATTTATTGACGGAGCACATGTCTAGTGACAACATCTAAACACAATAGGAAACTGTACTCTGCAAAGAAATAAAGCTTAAAGAGAAATAGAGCCAAAACTTATTTGGCCCTATTTGTCCTGTGGATTACAGGAGTGCACATAATTTTCCACTCCTGTAACCCAGATTCAGCCGACAGCAGGCTAAAGTCCACCATCGGCTGACGTCACTCAGCCAGTCCAGGCTCTGGAAGGACCCCAACCAGCCATTTGAAAATCTAGAAATGTATAAACTGAAAATGCCTCCAAAATATTGCATTGCCTGTGTCTGCAGTATTATATCATGTCTTAGGTCTCATTTTGAACAGTACCCCCACCAGCCATTTACCAACCAACATTACACTACACACTATGTAAACAACTTTAGTAGGCCACATTTTCACAGATATAAAAAGGCTGGTTTGAATGTGAAATTAAAATAAAAGCATACTGTACAAGCTACGGCCTGTGGTCCAGACTGAATTCCCAATTGGTTATGGGCTTTGCTCCTTACTTTGAAGAGTGACATGTGGTTTAGGCACATTTATTTCATTTGCCTATGCAGAACCTGCTCGACCTCTACTAGCTACATGTTGATAACCTCTGCCTTGTGTACAGAAATTATTGAACCACTTTGTACTAGGCCCTATTTTGAACAGTACCCCCACCATCCATTTTTTTTCTTTGCTAGCTCAGTGATTCTTAAAAGAGACTTAATCCACCTTCTCAGTGTCATCCACGTCCCTTCAATTTTTTCACATCATTGTAGCTTAGTTAGCGAATATACAACAACATTTATTACCAAAAAAATCATATAAAAAGGATTCCTATTACCTCAACCCTGTCCCATATAATCCCCAAACCCCACCCCTCCACCAATACCCCCTACCCCCTCCCTCCCACTCCCCCCCCCCCCATTTCTGTGCACCCTAGGTCGGCTTTGTTCACTTTAATTAAATCTAATTGTCAATCCCTCCGAGATACTCCACTGTTTTTTAAATTCATTCCAACACTGCCAGTTGTTATTCTCTCCCATTGTATCACCATCTCTCCCGTAATTCCCTTCTTCCATCAGACGGATACTTTCCACTTCCTTGACCCAATCCCATATTGATGGACTTTCTTCCCTCTGCCACTTTTTTGGTATGGTTTTTTTGGCCGCATTAAGCAAGTGTGGAACCAAGGACTCCTTATACTTTTTAACCTCCCCTCCTATTCCATGGTGTAATACCATCCAGGGATCCGCTTTTACTTCTACCTTTGTTATTTCCTTAATAAACCCCAATATTTTTTCCCAATATCTTTTAATTTCTGGGCAGTTCCACCATATGTGGGCCATATTGCCCACTCCTTTACATCCCCTCCAACACTCCGATGTCCTATCCCTTTGATATTTACATGTTTTGTCCGGAGTAAGATACCATCCTGACAAGATTTTGTAATTCATTTCAGCAACATTGGTGTCGATCGACGAGCAGTGGGCCAGTTCCAACATTTTTCTTAAAGTATTACTATCTATCTGCGATTCTAATTCCCTTTCCCATTTTATGATATATGGAGGTACCTCCTGCCTACCTGCCTTCAGCCCCATTTTATAAATTTTGGATATTATGCCCTTCGTGTTGCTCGTCAAGCATAGCTTCTCTAACTCAGAGAGCTCTTTTCCGGACCTTATTGGCCTTGGCAGGCGATCAACAAAATGACTTAGCTGGAGATATCTCCATCTATCTATCACCCAGGCATCTCTATTGTGTTTTAATTCGTGAAACTGAACAATCTTTCCTTCTTTTATTATATACCTTAATTGTGCCTTTTCCTTCTTAATCCAGTTACCCCCTATTTTAATTTTCCCCGGTGCAAAATAATAATTTTCCCTAAGTGAGATTAAGGGAGAATTAAATGTTTTATTTATTTGTTTATATATTGTGTCCCATGCTCTAATAACTACCTTCGTCAGTGTATGTGTGCTTCCATCTAATAATCTATAATGTGGGGGTTTCCAAATTATGTGTCCTAAATGTGCCTTACTTAATTTATTTTCTATATTCACCCATCTCTTGTGTTTATTGTCCCTGACCCACTCGACCGCCCTCGACACCAATATTGCCTTATAATAACCCTGGATGTCTGGAACTGCCAAACCTCCTTTTTTCTTTTCCTGTTTTATGATATCAAAAGAGACTCTTACCCTTCTACCCTTCCAAACTGTTTTCATTATAATTGAATTGAGTTTCTTTAGATAAAACCGAGGAATTGCTAGTGGGAGGATCTGTAGCTTATAAATAATCTTTGGCAACAAAGTCATTTTTATAGCATTAATGCGACCAAACCATGATAGTGGCTTACCCATTATCCTTTTACTCTCAGCTTTTATTTCATTAAGTAGTGGAATGAAATTTATTTTATAAATCTTCCCTAATGAGTTTGCTAGTTTTATGCCCAAGTAGCTTATTTCTTTTTTCCATGTAAATTGGAATTCTTTTTTCAGCTTACTTTCTTCTTTTTTGCTTATGTTAATATTCAGTATTTCGGATTTTGCCAAATTTATCTTAAAATTGGACACCTCCGCATACTGTCTAAGTACTTTCAACACATTTGGCATTGTGACTCTAGGGTTGGCTATGAAGAGCAGCACGTCGTCGGCAAAGGCTGCGACCTTATGCTCCTCATCTCCAACCCAGAATCCGCTTATATCCGGGTCCTCCCTGATCACAGAGAGCAGTGGCTCCAAGAATAGAACAAAGAGAAGGGGGGACAAGGGGCAGCCCTGCCTTGTCCCATTTTCCATTTTGAAGGTGGCCGTGGAGGACCCGTTAATTTTTATCGAGGCCGTAGGCTGGTTATACAAGGCACGGATCCAACCCATCATCTTGGGGCCCAATCCTAGATGTTTAAGAGTTTGGAACAGGAACCCCCAGTCCACTCTGTCAAGCGCTTTTTCTGCGTCTATAGACAAGAGTAGACCTGGGGGCCCCCTATCCTTGATGTTCTGAAGAAGGAGCAGAGTATGCACCCCATTATCCCTCCCTTCTCTTTTTGGGGTAAATCCTACCTGGTCTGGGTGTATCCATTCACTCATCCCTTCTTTTAACCTATTGGCTAAAACTCTAGCATATAGTTTGACATCCGTGTTGATCAACGATATTGGCCTATAGCCAGAGCAAATCGTAGCATTTTTCCCTTCTTTAGGAATAACCGTGATCTCTGCTTTCAACGCCTCTCTACTTAGCTCAAACTTCGTACCCAGCCCATTCATATAATCGCAAAGTCTAGTGGTTAGTATGTCTTTGAATTTTTTATAGTAAAGGGAAGTAAATCCATCAGGACCCGGACTTTTCCCCGAAGCTGACTCACCTAGTGCTATATTTATCTCTTCTATTGTTATAGGGCTCTCTAAATCTTCCCTACAATTCTCCGTGATCTTAGGGAGATTTGCTTTTTCAAAAATTCTGCTATCTTTATTTTATGGGATCTGTCCTGGATTTTATTTTTCCCTACTGTATATAAATCCTTATAGTAATTCCTAAAGGATTCCCCAATTTCGTTTGTTGTATAAACCATATCTCCTTTGCTATTCTGAATTTTTTCTATGTAGTTTCTAGCTTTCTTTCTCCTCAGAATTTTAGCTAAAAGTCAGCTGCTCTTATTCCTACTCTGGTATCTTTCTTTTGCCACTTTATTAAATACTTTTTTGGTTTCTCTATCTATCCGATTTTTTAGTTCTTCTCTTTTTAGGATTAAGTTTTGGTACACCCTCTTATCTGGGCCTAGTCCTTTCTTGTGCTCCTGCTCCAGCTCATATACTTCTTCAGTAAGTTTTTTCATTTCTTCCCTTGTTTCTCTTTTCCTTTTTACTCCCAGTTTTATTAAGATCCCCCTAATATAGGCCTTATGGGCCTCCCACAGGGAGGACCCGGAAATCTCTCCTGTATCATTTGTTAGAAAATATTATTTTAATTCCTGTTCTACTATTCTTGAGTTTGTTTCATCCTGTATTAGGTCTTCATCTAATCTCCACGCTGATGGAACTCTTTGGGCATTAGAGACATACAATCCCATATTAACTGGAGCATGATCTGACAGTGTTATGGTCCCTATCTTAGATTCTATGGCTCTATCAAGGAGTGAATGCTCAATCCAGATATAGTCAATCCTAGAGTACGTCCCGTGCACTGGGGAGTAGAACGAGTAATCCTTCCGATTAGGATTCATGATCCTCCATACATCCACCAACTGACAGGAATGGAACTTCCGTTGTAACTTTCTCAGACTCCCGTTCATCTTCCCCAGCGCACGTGACGTACTATCTACCACTGGATCTATACAGAGGTTTAGGTCCCCCATCAGGACCAGACCCCCCTTTTTAAACTCCATTAATTTTTCCAATGTATTTATTAAAAAACCACCAGCCTCCCTGTTTGGCGCATATACATTGGCCAATGTACATTCCCATCCCTCTAAGGAACCTTTCAAAAAGATACATCTTCCCCCTGGGTCAGTTAATCTCTCCTCCTCTTTAAAATTCACCCCTTTTGCTATTCCTATTGCCACTCCCCTTGCCCTTTTAGTGAGTGAGTCCCCATAAAACCAACTTGGAAAAGCTTTTGACCACAGCTTAATGTTAGAACCATACGTCAGATGGGTTTCTTGAAGAGAAACCACATCTGCTCTATATCTCCCCAGCTCCTCCAGAATCTTATGTCGTTTCCTAGGCGTGTTAAGACCTTTGACATTGTAGGTCAAAAAATTTAGCTTCCTCATCTCATTACATATCTCTTATGTTGAACTTGCTTTACTGTATTAACCTTAGATTTTTTAACCCAGTGCACAGCCTCCCTTTCCCCCCCTCCCCCCCTCCTCCCTCCCCCTCTCCCATCCCTCCCCCCTCCCCCCCCCGGCCACCCTTTGGCCCCCCATTCACCAGGCGCTATGGATACCATAGAGCGATGTGAATCTCCTATTTTGAGGTGGGACTTTGAGCGTGCCTCTCACCCCTTCCTGTATGATGCTATTAACAGGAAGAGGTGAACCGGCGTCCACGTTAGCTCCTCCCCCATTCCTCTCCACCGCTCACCCCTCTCCCCGATAAGCCTTCCATAGTTCCCTTTATCCCCCCTTTTCTTCCCCTTATCACTCTACACCCTCTCATGCTTCTCCCCCACTCCCCAACCCTCCCCCCCAAGCGAGTCCAGATTACTCTTCATCCCAGCCCGGCAATTTTGGCACTTGTATATTCAGTTTATCACAGAAGTCCTTCAATTCTTCAGGGAATCTTAATCTTGCTGACCTTCCATCCCTATATCCCATTAAACAAGCTGGGAACCCCCAGCTGTATTTTATGTTCTGACCTCTCATCAGGTCCAATAGAGGTTTCAGAAGTTTTCTCCTGGCTAGCGTTTCAGGTGCAAGATCAGTATACACCTGAATCTCGGATCCTTCAAAATTTAGGGGGGGTTTAATTCTCAATTTAGATAGAATTGCTACTTTATCTTCAAAAAATCTAAATCTGATTATCACATCGCGGGGCCTCTGGGGATCATTATTATATAATCTTCCAACTCGGTGTATCCTTTCTATCTTGGGGAATTCTCCAGCGTCCTCTCCCAAGAGTGGGCCCAAAATTGCAGAGGCTATCTTCCTAAGATCTTCTCCTTTATTTTCCGGGACAAAGCGGAGTCTTAAATTCTGCCTTCTATCACGATTTTCCTGATCCTCGATCTTATAGAGAATTATCTTCTGGTTTTGTCTAGCTATTTTTAATTGTTCTTTAAGGTTCCTCAACTCCAGATCTAGTTCATCATTTTTTTTTTCCGTTATTTCCACTCTTTCTAAGAGGCTTCCCAGGTCTGCTCTCACCAGGCCTATTTCTACTTTTATGGCATTCTCCATTTTCTGGAGCATATTACTCAATTCCTCTTTAGAAATCATCTGGGTACTTGTTCTTCTCTCTTCCCTTCGGCTCATTTCCATTTCTCCTTCTATTAAGGAATTCTCTCTTGATTGCGCCTTCCTATCTTCCCCTTTATTTGGGGTTCCCCCTTTACTCCCAGACCTTGATCCTCCTTGGGCCTCTGGGTCTCCCCCTCTTGGACTGGCACCTTGGGACATGTATTGTTGTATTGTACTACCCGTAGTCTTGTCCTTCGGGGTTTTGGGTACTCCCCCTTTTCCTGACTTAGCTGCTGCTTTATTCATTGTTCCCTTCTTTCTTGCCCCTCCTGTTTGTTTCCCCAGCTTTAATTCAACCTACCACCTCCCCCCGTGGGAGAGGCCACTGGAGGGGTGGGGGGGGGGGAAAGGTGAGGGAGGGGGGTATATTTGACCCCCCGGGGGTCTCTTAAAGGCCTTGTTTCCTACTGAGCCTGTTTCTACTCCTTACAGGGGTCACAGTGGATCCGGAGATTGCAGTTTTATACCAGGAAGGGGGACAGTGGACCTCTTCTCACATCCAACCTCTTTTAATCCCCCCTTCAGATATATGGCGTTATTACATTACTCCTTACCGACCGGCCATGAAATCTGTCTGATGTTTCTATGCGTTTTAATGTTCTTAAATGGAGTGTATGCCAAAGATTCCTTGTCGCTAATATTCTTCTCCTTTTCACCACATTTTCCACGACATAAATCACTGTACAGCCTATCACACCATTCAATTTTTAGATGCATACAGATTTCCCTTTTTAACTCCGCAGGACAGTATTGTATTTCATTACCTTCATTACCTTCTGCATCAGTATCAACACGGTAGAAGAGACAAGAAAGGAAGTTTGTTTGTACTTTACCAGAGTCCTGGGCAACGGATATTCGTTATTGAGCACACTTCATTCTATCTGGTTTCTTGCCTGGGGGGTATAGGTACAGGGGGGGGAACCACAGATCAACCCGAGCACCCGCGATCGCCGTCCACCTCTGGGCTTATCAGCCCAGTCACTTCCCTTCTTCCTCGCCGGGATTGCTCAGTAGCTATGCGGAGGCTCGTTCACTTTCTCCTCCTTACGGGGTCGCTCCGCAGCGACTTCAGGGGGTCTTCCTTCCTTTTCTGGGGCCGTGCATAGCCCTCTCCACGTGGCTCATCTGTTTGGGGAGGGGTCGCATACAGCGGAGATCCTGGGAGAGCCCGCTTCCTCCTCCGGGTGACACGCTCTCCTCCCTTCCTCCGTGACGCACACTACGTCATCACGCCTCTCGACAGAGCTGCCCGGGGTTCTAACCCCCCACCATCCAGATTTTAACAGCTTTATGACCAAGGTCAAAACAAACCATAACACCTAAATCCAATTTTACACCTTTGGCATGTGTTAGTTTTTTGCAGACTCTGCTAAGATTGCCCTGTGTTTGGCTCTATCCATTTTCCCATCAACTCTGACCAGCTTCCCCTGCTAAAGAAAAGCATCCCCACAACATGATGCTGCCACCACCATGTTTCACAGTGGAGATGGTGTGTTCAGGGTGATGTGCAGTGTTAGTTTTCCGCCACACAATGTGTTTTGCTTTTAGGCCAAAAGTAAAATTTTGGTCTCATCTGACCAGATCACCTTCTTCCACATGTTTGCTGTGTCCCCCACATGGCTTCTCGCAAACTGCAAAGGGACTTCTTATGGCTTTCTTTCAACAATGGCTTTTTTCTTGCCACTCTTCCGTAAAGGCCAGATTTGTGGAGTGCATGACTTATCGTTGTCCTGTGGACAGGTTCACCCACCTGAGCTGTGGACCTCTGCATCTCCTCCAGAGTTACCAATGGCTTCTTGGCTGCTTCTTGGATTAATGCTCTCCTTGCCCGTCTTGTCAGATTAGGTGGACAGCCATGCCTTGGTAGGTTTGCAGTTGTGCCATACTCTTTCCATTTTTGGATGATGGATTTACCAGTGAGATGTTCAAAGATTGGGATATTTTTTATAACATAACCCTGCTTTAAACTTCTCCACAACTTTATCCCTGACCTATCTGACGTGTTTCTTGGCCTTCAGGTTCTGAAGGTGACTGCTGCTCCTCTCTGCCAATCCCTTCAATGGCTTCCACTACCCCACCGTATAAAATTAAAAATACTAACCACAACATACAAGGGCTACAACAACATCACCCCCAGCTACGTCACCAACCTCATCTGCAGATATCGCCCAAATCGCCCCCTCCGCTCCTCCCAGGACCTCCTGCTCTCTAGCTTCATTGTTACCTCCTCCCATGCTCACCTTCAGGACTTCTCCAGAGCCTCTCCCATCCTCTGGAACTCCCTGCCCCGGTATGTCCAATCAGCCCCTACCCTGTCCACCTTTAGGAGATCCCTGAAAACACACTTATTCAGAGAAGCCTATCCCACACCCACCTAAGAACTTTACCCAAGCCACCCCATCAAATCATCTCCCGTAGCTATTACCTTTTGTACTACCACCACCCCCTCCCTTTAGAAAGCTCTACGAGCAGGGCCCTCCTGTCCCTTCTGTATTGAACTGTATTATATTTGTGCTGTCCCCCCTCTACATTGTAATGCGCTGAGTAAACTGTTGGGGCAATATAAAATGTGTATAATAATAATAATAAAATTAATAGTTGGTTCCACTAGCTTTTAGTTAGGGGTATCAGAGTAAAGGGGGCTGAATACAAATGCACGCCACACTTTTCAGATATGTATTTGTAAAAAAATGTGAAAACCATTTATAATTTTCCTTCCACTTCACAATTATGTGCAACTTTGTGTTGATCCATCACATAAAATCCCAGTAAAATACATTTGCATTTTTGGTTGCAACATGACAAAATGTGGAAAATTTCAAGGGGTATGAATACTTTTTCAAGGCACTGTAAACATACTGACTTTAACATTGAAACCCACTAAGCTCTGATCTAATTAAGTATGGTTTTGTCACAGTCCCTACCGTGCCAAGCAGACAGCCAGGCGTTGTCACACCCCAATTGGCTCAAGGAGATATTAAACCCATGGCCTTCTGTTTGCTGCTCCTGTTGCTTTGCCTCTGAGCCACTCCTCAGTTCTTTATTCAGTCAGCTTTCCAGCTTTGCCTAGTTCTGTATGAAGTACTGAGGGCTATACTCAGATTAGTACCTGTCACTCCTGGTTCAGCTGAGGCAGTTTGCCTAATCAGCTGGGTATAAAACACTGCCTCACTCTGAGGGCTTTGTCAGTTCATTGTCTCTATCATTGCCAAAGGTTCCTGCGTTCCTGTGTTCCTGTGTTCCTGTGTTCCTGTGGTCCTGTGTTCCTGTGGTCCTGTGTTCCTGTGGTCCTGTGTTCCTGTGGTCCTGTGTTCGAAGACTGACCTCGGCTCCTGACTCTGGCTTTGTTCTTCGTTAATTCTGACTTCTGGATTCCCTGACTACAGCTTTACCTCGACTATCCTTTGGCAAATTCCTGTCAAGCCCCTGTGCAAAGATTCACAGCCCAGGTAGCTTCTTACCTTGTTACCGTAGGCTGTGTGTATTTGCAAGGGTGAGCATACATCTCTGCACATCTGTATTTGCAAGGGTGAGCATACATCTCTGCACTATGGACTCCAACCAAGGTAAGCCCTTACATAATGAACTGACCAACATGGAGTCCGCAGAGATGTACAGAGATGTACAAGATGCTCACCTCCCTTGCTCTGCAAGTCTCCAGCCTGGGCCAGACCGTTTCAGAGCTGCAGCAAGAAGTTCAGTTATTTAAAGGCACAGTACGCCCAGCCCGGAACCAGCATGTCCTGAGCCATTTGTGGTGATGCCGGAGAGGTTTGACGGTAGCCGTGCATCATTCTTGTACTTTAAGATGTATTGTGAGCTGTTGTTTGCTCTTAAGCCTAGGACCTATGCAACCGACTATCTAAAGGTTTGCGCTTCCATCAACCTGCTCACTGGGCAAATCAAAACATGGGCTCATCAGCTTTTACAGGAGAGGAGTCCAGTCTTGGACAGCTGGGAAGCATTCATGTTTGCTCTGGACTCTCACATTCCTGTTTCAAAGAAAACCAGTGTTCCCAAGTCTGCTCTTAGTTCACGTGGCCTATGGGCACCCAGGGACAGGAATACCCTGTACAGATATTATTCCAAGCCTTTTTCAGTACGTGCCATGCCATGAAGCTTTAAATCCACAAAGTGTAGATGCTCCTGTGGATGCACACACACCTACCCTGGATGATGTGGAACCCATGGAGATCGGGGCTATCCGGTCCGTGCTATCTAAAGGTGAAAAAGAGCGGAGGAGAAGCTGTGGTCTTTGTTTCTATTGTGGAGAAAGAGGGCACTTTATCTCTCTGTGCCCAGCTCGCCCACTTTGGCCAAAGGTTCTTCAAGTGGGTATTATTAGGATCCATCCTGCTACCCCTGAATCCCTGCCTGCTATCCAGCTTGAAGTTCCTGTGCCCCTGTCTGACATTCCTGTCCCTGCTACCCAGTCTGATGTTCTAGTGCCTGCTGCCCGGTCTCATGTCCCTGTGCCCATATTCCAGCTTGAAGTTCCAGGGCCTGTGTCCCTGCTTGAAGTTCCGGTGCCTGTGTCCCTGCTTGAAGTTCCGTAGCCTGTGTCCCTCCTTGAAGTTCCATAGCCTGTGTCCCCGCTTGAAGTTCCGGTGCCTGTGTCCCCGCTTGAAGTTCTACCACCTGACTGTATGTATGCTTCGAATGGCACCATTGTCCGTAAGCAGGATCTGGTAATGTTTGAAAAAGCTTTGCAAGCAACGAATGCACTCCCTACAAGAACTTCAAAAACAACAAAGACCAAAAAGAAAAAGTCTTATAACACTGCTGTTGATGCTTTGTTTTCCCATGGGCTTGATGAGGACTGTATATATGGCATGGATGCCTATGGCAGAACATTCCTCCCGTCAGGCAACGATATGCTTGACTACTCTGGTGAGGAGGGTGGTTTGGACCTTGAGGGCCATGCCTATGAGGAACCACTTGTGCACACCCAGAAGGCGTTACTGTGCCAAGCAGACTGCCAGGCATGGTCGCTCCCAAGTGGCTCAAGGAGGTATTTAACCCACGGCCTTCTGTTTGCTGCTCCTGTTGCTTTGCCTCTGAGCCACTCCTCAATTCTTTATTCAGTCTGCTTTCCAGCTTTGCCTAGTTCTGTATGAAGTACTGAGGGCTATACTCCAATTAGTACCTGTCACTCCTGGTTCAGCTCAGGCAGTTTACCTAATCAGCTGGGTATAAAACACTGCCTCATCTGAGGGCTTTGTCAGTTCATTGGCTCTATCATTGCCAAAGGTTCCTGTGTTCCTGTGTTCAAGTTACAGTGTTCCAAGACTGACCCTGGCTTCTGACTCTGGCTTTGTTCTTCGTTAATTCTGACTTCTGGATTCCCTGACTACAGCTTTACCTCGACTATCCTTTGGCAAATTCCTGTCAAGCCCCCGTGCACAGATTCACAACCCAGGTAGCTTCTTACCGTGGGCTGTGTGTATTTGCAAGGGTGAGCATACATCTCTGCACTATGGACTCCAACCAAGGTAAGCACTTACAGGTTTCCTCTTCACACAGGAGAAACAGCACTAGGGTGGGTCTTCACAGTATTGACCACTGTGACTGGCTATTCACAGTGAGCCAATTCCTCCTGCTCCTGATCGTTAGAATGAGACCTAAAACCTAGTAACAGCTCGGTCTTGTTGTTGGGAGTGCATGATTGAGCATGCTACAGCATAATAACAGGGGCACATATATGGAGAAATAAAGCCCACTTCCTGGACACCACATGCAGGGCTGGCACTTCCACTAGGCAAACTAGGCAGCTACCTAGGGCGCACTGCCACCTAGGGGCGCAACCATGGTCATCTCTTTCTCGCTTTCTCTCGAAGTGACTCTCTGCACTGAGCTGGTAGGCAGCCATTTATTTCCCTGGGTCGATATTGAGCAGGGGGTAGCTGAACCTGAGCCAGAGCTCGGCACTGGAAGGCGGCATGTGTTACGTGGTCATAAATGGGTGAATCTAAAATTGAAAATTAGAATGTAATTTATTCACAGAAGAATAAACCCAAAGTGCCCACATGTACAGTATTTAATCATTTGTACTAGACCCCATTGTGGACTGGGCCCCCAGCAACCATTTTAAAATTAAGAAACAAACATTAGAGAATCACTATTTAATAGTAGGGTATTTTTTTTGCAAGGTAAGCTCCCCAAAAATGACAGTGCCTATGTGCACAGTAGTTGATCATGTGCAAAAGGCCGCTTTTTGAACAGACTCACACCAGCCATTTTAAAATCAAGAAATCAACATTAGAGTAATTTATTTGCATAAAGAAAATTGTTTGTACTAGGTTACTTTTGAACAGAACCTCTAACAGCCATTTTGATGCCTGGAAACATTAATGTAATTTATTCACTAAAACAGCTTCCAAAATACTGTAGTGAGTATGTGCGCAGTCTTTAAAAACAGTCTTTAAAAACTTTAACAGCCCGACTGACACTAGCCAGCTTTTAACTATAAAAAAAATAGCATTATAGTATATTTATTTCATTTTAAACACCCCCCAAAATATTGTAACGAGTAAGTATATGGTGTTTAAAAACAATAACGTAGCCACTTTGCAAACAGGACCCCCCAGGCAGGTTTTAATAACAAATAAAATTAAAAAAACAGAGTCTTTACTTGACTAATAAAACCTCAAAAATATTTTAGTGAGTACATTAACAGTTTTAAAACTCTTTTACTAAGCACTAAACCCCCATCCCTCTTTTTTTTTTTTTTTCTTTATTTAACCTAACTCAGTGGTTCTCAACTCCAGTCCTCGGGACCCACCAACAGGTCAGATTTTAAGTATTACCTTGGGGAGTTGCAGACTAGAATACTACAATCACTGAGCAGCAAATGATATCACCTGTGATGTATTTCAGCTATCTTGCAAACCTGGCCTGTTGGTGGGTCCTGAGGACTGGAGTTGAGAACCACTGACCTAACTGAAAGAAAAAAATATTAAAACATAAAATACCGAAAAAAACACTCCCAAAAAATAAAACTAGGCAGGGTACAGCAGGCAAACCACAACTGAAGTTGTTACTGAGACACACACAAAAAGGTATATCTCCTTGGGAAACCCCCCACAATCTCCAAATTCAGTCTCAATGTAATTATAGATGTTTTCAGCAAGGACCAATAGAGTCTAATTGTCCCTGTAAACACTCTCAAATCCCTCCCTAACCTGTTGTACCACTTTACAACACGCTGTTAGTGTGTCTTTGACTCATTGTAAATATGGATGTTTTCAGCAGTATCTAACTGTACCTAGAAACAACTTGTTTGATAGTTTCTATAACCAGTGAGCACACCTAAATGATGCCCACAGAAAGTTTCATACATTCAATAAAGGTTTTTCTAAAAATTCTCAGTAAAAAATGACAGTGAAACATAATCTAACATAGTTTCATTTATTTTATTCTAAAATACATGCAATTTAATATACCGTAGATTTGTACCTCCCCAATACATATCATAGTTATTTAGCCTATATGTACTATATGTTATATATTAAAATGTTTTGAAAAAAAACACTTAACAGCATGAAAATAGAAATACTATTGTTTAGTTTGACGTTTATAGTATTATAATTGTAATTAAGACTTAAATGATTTATTACAACCATATGGACATTGTGCGAGACTTGGTTTATTAGTTCTATTTCTTGTACCCATAATTATATTCCTATGTGTTAAGCATCATTTACTGCATAGAATTTCCATAAAAGGTTGTAATTTTCTCATCACATTTCTGCTATAACGCTAACCACAGAGATTGCACGTAAGTGACTGTCCTGCTTTCCATCTGCAGTTATGATATTATTATCCTAGGAACTACCACAGAGTTTGAAAGTTGGCAAACTTTTCTTGGGACCTTAATTAGCAACATAACATGTAGGGCTAGCACTGAAACAACAGAATACTTTGTATACTATCATGATACAAAGTCAGCATAAAACAAAGAGAATGCAAGATTCAATGTCTAGTATTTACCCAAAGGTAATCCCAATCACTTCCTGATAGTATGGTGTACCACAGGGACTGTAGTCCCTATAAGATATGATGAAGTTGATTTACTAAAAGAGCACAAGCTGTTCATCTAGCAAAGTAAATGTTCACTTTCGAAAGCGTATGTTCTCTTTCCAAAGTGAATGTTAGTAAAAAGGCAAAGTTGTGTTCACTTTTGAACGAAACAACCTCTATTCTTAAAATTAATAAACCATACTACATTGGATCTTTTTCTGGTAAAAATAAACCCTGAGAACATCTGCAGGCTAGTAATGGAAATAAGGAGGAGGTTTTCAATTTAAATATTATATCAGTTACAGAGAACCTATAAGCCTTTTCCAATTTTTAAAATCTTTTTAGTTACAGTAAATGTGAATTTAATCACCTTAGCCATTTAGGCAAAGTGACAGTGTCTCTAAAGAGCATCCTCTCTCCCAGCTACTTGCTCCTCTGTAGCCACCACTGAGTTTGAGGGGGTGGTGATGTCACTGGTCATGTAAAAGGGATCAGGCCTAGACATTGGCTAATAAGTCTGGGCACTGAAACACTGAATCAGATCACATGCGCCCCATGCACAAAGTGCAGGGTGATGTTGCCGACTGTGAAGGAGCAAAGCGCTAATGAGGTAAGTATGGGTCGGGTAATACCTTTTCAGAGACAATGTCACTTTGCTCTTGCCCTTGGACACAGTGTCTGCCCTTGGACACAGTGTTTGTTTAACCATTTCAGTCTAATTTTAAGTTTTCACTACTTGTAAATTTACTCCATCATGCATGACTGTACAAGCGAATTGCATTTTTGACACAGATAGATTTTTCTTTTGGTGGTATTTAACCCCTTCACTCCTAAGGGTAAAAAAATCATAATGCCTAAGCCCAATTTTGCAACTTTGACGTGTACATAAAACCATACATTTTATCACAACTACTTTGTGCATCCAGGTGGATTGTACTGTTTTTTCAGGACACATTGGGCTTTCATTTGGTGGTAAATGGCAATAGATATCTCCTGATTTTTTTTTTTTTTAAATTTAGCTGTATATTTCTTGCTACTACCATAACCCACCACCAAAGAACAACTGAAAATAAATTCTGCTGCTTCTGGTGATCATAACTATACCACATATGTGTATACAAGTTGTTTGTACCCGTAGTACAGCCCAGAAACAGTAGTGCACATTTTGCTTTTTTTTATCCTACCTAAAACCCACTGACACTGGTACTAATTTAAAAAACTGTCCAAAAAATACTGACCCTGACCTAGACCCAAACACTAACCCTGGCACTGGCCTAGATCAAACCTTGATCTAGGTATTTTTTTCATTTAAATTTTTTAAATTATTATATATATTTTTTCTACACTCAGTTTTTCTTTCTCTCTGCAAGGATAGAGAAAGATACAATGTATCTCTCTCGTCCATTCACAGAAAACACAGGGGCGAGCTTCACAATGACCAGTGTTAATTTTGGCAGCAAATTTTGATTTAGTTTTTGTCTTAGTCTTTTGACTAAAATGGCAGTCTCATTTAGTCTTCTGCAATTGTTTTAGTTTTAGTCGTATTTAGTCAACTAAATCTCCAGTACATTTTAGTCGACTAAAATCTCCAATACATTTTAGTCGAATAAAACCTCTAGTACATTTTAGTAGACTAAAATCACGAAGGGAAAATGTAATTAAATGCACTTGACCAGCACGTGGGACAGTCATTTAAAAGAGTAAGGCCACAATGCTCCAATATCTTCTGCGTTGTAATGGAAGACTTGCAGAAGAGGTTCACTATTGATCTTGCTTTATCCAGTATTCTCTTCACACTTGCCTCCTTCTGCACCACGTGGACCACAAGTTGTAAAGTATGCCCCACACACGGTGTCCGGTCCATGTCGATCTGTTTGTACCTAACAAGTAGGGTTCGAGTCAAACCCATGTTCGACTCGAACATCGGCTGATATGGGCCGTTCGCGCCAAATTCGTGTGGCGCGTCACGGCCCATAATTCACTGCGGCATTGCAGTGCATTGCTGGCTGATGATTGGCCAAGCATGCACTATGACCCGCATGCTTGGCCAATCACAGCGCCGCCTGAACAGGGAGCCGTAATTGGCCAAAGCCAAGGAGGCTTTGGCCAATTATGGCTCGGGGGATTTAGTACACACCCCACACTATATAAGGCCGCCTGCACGGCGGCCCTGTGCAGTGTGTTTCGGTGTGCTGAGAGATAGAGAGAGAGAGAGAGAGACAGTGTCATTTCATTTGAGTTAGCTAGATTAGGCAGGACAGTCAGTCAGTTAGCTGCACTTACAGTGTATTGTGTATATATATGCATCCCAGGTGTTGCATATATATATATATATATACACTGTATTCAGTTTAGCTAGATCCGTTCCTGTTATCTTCCTACTGACAGGCAGGCTTGTCTTGTTACAGTATTTACAGCTACCTGAAGAAAATTACTGGTGTTCTTTTGATCCTATTAGTACCACAGTCAGGCAGCTAGACTATTTACAGTTAGTGCAGTGCGTCCTGCTCACAGTGTTCAGCTAGATCCGTTCCTGTTATCTTCTTACTGACAGGCAGGCTTGTCTTGTTACAGTATTTACAGCTACCTGAAGAAAATTACTGGTGTTCTTTTGATCCTATTAGTACCACAGTCAGGCAGTTAGACTATTTACAGTTAGTGCAGTGCGTCCTGCTCACAGTGTTCAGCTAGATCCGTTCCTGTTATCTTCTTACTGACAGGCAGGCTTGTCTTGTTACAGTATTTACAGCTACCTGAAGAAAATTACTGGTGTTCTTTTGATCCTATTAGTACCACAGTCAGGCAGCTAGACTATTTACAGTTAGTGCAGTGCGTCCTGCTCACAGTGTTCAGCTAGATCCGTTCCTGTTATCTTCCTACTGACAGGCAGGCTTGTCTTGTTACAGTATATAAAGCTACCTGAAGAAAATTGCTGGTGTTCTTTTGATCCTATTAGTACCACAGTCAGGCAGCTAGACTATTTACAGTTAGTGCAGTGCGTCCTGCTCACAGTGTTCTGCTAAACCTACAAGTTAGTGGGGTGCGTCCTGCTCACAGTGTTCAGCTAAACCTACAAGTTAGTGGGGTGCGTCCACCTCACAGTGTTCAGCTAAACCTACAAGCTAGTGGGGTGCGTCCTGCTCACAGTGTTCAGCTAGATCCCTTCCTGTTATCTTCTTACTGACAGGCAGGCTTGTCTTGTTACAGTATATAAAGCTACCTGAAGAAAATTGCTGGTGTTCTTTTGATCCTATTAGTACCACAGTCAGGCAGCTAGACTATTTACAGTTAGTGCAGTGCGTCCTGCTCACAGTGTTCAGCTAAAACTAAAAGTTAGTGGGGTGCGTCCTGCTCACAGTGTTCAGCTAAACCTACAAGTTAGTGGGGTGCGTCCACCTCACAGTGTTCAGCTAAACCTACAAGCTAGTGGGGTGCGTCCTGCTCACAGTGTTCAGCTAGATCCGTTCCTGTCATCTTCTTACTGACAGGCAGGCTTGTCTTGTTACAGTAAATACAGCTACCTGAAGAAAATTGCTGGTGTTCTTTTGATCCTATTAGTACCACAGTCAGGCAGCTAGACTATTTACAGTTAGTGCAGTGCGTCCACCTCACAGTGTTCAGCTAAAGCTACCTGTAGAAGGTTGGTGGTGTTCTCATACTACAGGCAGGCAGTTGATTTTGCTAGCTGCAGTATCAGTACATACATTATATATATATATATATATCCCAGCTTAGTGCAGCTACAGGCCATTAGTATGTCTGGAAGGCCAAGAAGGAGAGGCAGACAGTCACAAGCCAATAAGAGAGGGCAAGCAGGCTCTGTGTCTAGTGCTGGTCGTGGAGACGGTGCATCCTCATCAGCACGTGGCCGTGGGACACGCTTGGCCTTTTTTTCGGCAGCTGGCCGTGTTGAGTCGCAACATGCAGAAGACTTGGTCGAGTGGATGACCAAGCCGTCCTCATCCTCCTCATCCTCTCTCACCCATGCCCAGGGTACTTTGTCTGGCAAAGCAGCGGCCTCTTCCCTCGGCTCAATGTCATCAGTGACTCCTTCCCTAGCCCCGCCATGTCCTCCTGAGGAGTCCCTCAAACTGTTTGACCACAGTGTTGGGTACATGCTCCAGGAGGATGCCCAGCGTTTGGAAGGCTCTGATGATGATACTGAGCTCGATGAAGGCAGTAACATGAGCACAGACAGAGGGGGTGCCCAAGAAGGACAGCAATCTGGCAGTCATGCTCCCCCTGCTGCAGCATACTGCCAGGTTTGCTCCAGTGATGAGGAGGGAGGGGATAATGAGGTCACTGACTCAACGTGGGTGCCTGATAGGAGAGAGGAGGAGGAGGAGGAGGCGGCACATCACCAGCGAGGCAGGATGCCCTCCAGGGGCCAGCCTAAGGGCAGCACATTGACTGCATCACACCCCAAAGCTCCACATGTGCAGGGCGCTGCAGTCTCTGCGCGTTATTCAAAAAGTTCTTTGGTGTGGGCCTTTTTTGAGACGAGTGCATCAGATCGCACCGCTGCTATTTGCAACATATGTCTCAAGCGTATCTCGCGTGGCCAAAACATCTCCCGCTTGGGTACCACATGCTTGACCAGACATATGTTGACCTGCCATGCAGTTCGTTGGCAAGCGTATCTAAAAGACCCACACCAAAGAACAAAGAGGACCTCTCCTTGCTCCTCATCAGCTGAGATTTCCAACCCCACTAGACCTTCAGTCCTCTCTGAGACCTGTACTGAGAGGAATGAAGGTGTAGAATTAGGTGTGTCACAGCCAAGTACTTGTGGGCAATCTGCTTTTGGTACACCGACGTCAGATTGTACCAGGCAAATTTCCCTGCCCCAGCTGTTGCACCGCCGAAAGAAGTTTGCTCCCAGCCATCCACATGCCCAGCGGTTGAATTCTAGCTTGGCAAAATTGCTAGCACTTCAACTGCTGCCTTTTCAGTTGGTAGACTCTGCCCCCTTCCGTGAGTTTGTGGAATGTGCAGTTCCTCAGTGGCAGGTACCCAAACGCCACTTTTTCTCACGGAAGGCGATTCCAGCTCTCTACCGGCATGTGGAAGGCAATGTCCATGCCTCGCTGGACAGGGCGGTCAGCGGTAAGGTGCATATTACCGCTGACTCATGGTCCAGCAGGCATGGACAGGGACGTTACCTAAGTTTCACGGCGCATTGGGTGACTCTGCTGGCAACTGGGAAGGATGCAGGACAAGGTGCAGTAGTGTTGGAGGTTGTTCCGCCACCACGCCTCCAAAATGCTAATGATTGTGACACACCTCTCTCCTCCACCCCCTCCTCTTCTTCTTCCTCCATGGCCTCTTTCTGTGCTTTGTCCTCTGAACCAGCGGTGCTCCGTAGCCGTTCAAGGGGCTACGCAAGTACGCAGGCCAAAAGATGCCATGCGGTGCTTGAGCTGGTGTGCTTGGGGGACAGGAGCCACACTGGGGCAGAGGTTCTGTCAGCTCTGCAGGGGCAGGTTCAGAGGTGGTTGACGCCACGCCAACTTAAGGCAGGAATGGTGGTTTGCGACAATGGCACCAACCTCCTCTCTGCCCTCCGACAGGGACAAATGACCCATGTGCCCTGTTTGGCTCACGTCCTTAACTTGGTGGTGCAGCGGTTCTTGGGCAGGTACCCGGGCTTACAGGATGTCCTGAGGCAGGCCAGGAAAGTCTGTGTGCATTTCCGCCGGTCATATAATGCCAGTGCTCGGCTGACGGACCTCCAAAAGGACTTTAACCTGCCCAAGAACCGCCTAATCTGTGACATTCCCACCAGGTGGAACTCAACGTTGGCCATGCTGCAGCGGCTGCACACGCAGCAGAGGGCCATCAATGAGTACCTGTGCGACTATGGCACCAGGATAGGGTCAGGGGAGCTTGGTTTTTTTTCCCCACGCCAGTGGGCCATGATCAGGGATGCATGCACTGTCCTGTCACCATTTGAGGAGGCCACGAGGATGATGAGCAGTGACAGTGCATGCATCAGTGACAGTGTCCCCCTTGTCCACCTGTTGGAGCACACGCTGCGTGGAATAATGGACAGGGCACTTGAGGCAGAACAGAGGCATGAAGAGGAGGACTTCCTTAGCTCTCAAGGCCCCCTTTATCCAGACAGTGTTCCTGCGTGCCCGCCGACTACACAGGAAGAGGACGAGGAGGAGGAGGAGGAGGAAGATTGTGTCAGTATGGAGGTGGAGCCTGGCACTCAGCATCAGCAGCAGTCTTTAAGGGATCAGTCCCAAGAAACACAAGGACTTGTACGTGGCTGGGAGGAGGTGGCTGCGGACCATGTCGTCCTTAGTGACCCAGAGGACTCCGGACCGAATGCCTCAGCAAATCTACGCTGCATGGCCTCCCTGATCCTGCAAAGCCTGCGGAAGGATCCTCATATTCGTGGTATCAAGGAGAAGGACCAATACTGGCTGGCAACCCTCCTTGATCCACGTTACAAGGGTAAGGTTGCGGACCTTATCTTGCCATCGCAGAGGGAGCAGAGGATGAAACATCTTCGGGAGGCCTTGCAGAAAGGTCTGTGCAACGCATTCCCAGAGACTGGGAGGTTACAAACTCCTGTTTCTGGACAACGTGTTGCTGAGGCTTCGGTTAGTCAAAGAAGGAGCGGTGCAGAAGGTGTCCGTCTGACTGATGCGTTCAGACAATTTTTTGGTCCGCAGCCCCAAGGTATGATCGGTTCCAGCAACCATCGCCAGCGTCTGTTTTACATGGTGCAGGAATACCTAGGGGCAAGATCAGACTTGGACACCTTTCCCACCGAAAATCCTCTGGGTTACTGGGTCTTGAGGATGGATCACTGGCCAGAGCTTGCACAGTATGCAATTCAGCTACTGGCCTGTCCTGCATCCAGCGTTCTTTCAGAACGCACATTCAGTTCACATTCGATCGACTAACCTTCATAAAAATGAATCAGTCTTGGATCACCCCCAGCTACCAAGCACCTGATGCTGATGTAACCGAATAATTTTTTTTGAAATCTCAGATCCCTTCAAAGACTGCCTATGCTAATGCTGAGTGACTATCCCTGAGTAATTATCCTCTTCCTCCTCAATCATCACGCTGATAGCTTATAAGAACATTTTTGGTTCTGGGCGCCACCACCAGTGCCTAAGGCACAATTTTTCAGCCCCTTTTTAACAGGGGCGTGTAATTACAATTTTTGATGCAATACTTTGCAGCAGGGCTCGTTCCTGCGTTCCAACTAGAGTGTCTGTGAGGGGTTGCAGTGTTGTGGCACCAGCACCAGTGCCTAAGGCCCAATTTTTCTGCCCCTGTTTAACAGGGGCGTGTAATTACAATTTTTGATGCAATACTTTGCAGCAGGGCTCGTTCTCGTTCCTGCGTTCCAACTAGAGTGTCTGTGAGGGGTTGTAGTGTTGTGGCACCAGCACCACCACCACCACCACCACCACCACCAAAGGCCCAATTTTTCTGCCCCTGTTCAACAGGGGCATGTAATTACAATTCTTGATCTAATATTTCACAGCAGGGCCCATTTCTGCACCCACCAAGAGCGAGTGAGGACTTACAGTGTTGTGGCAACAGCACCACCACCACCACCACCAAAGGCCCAGTTTTTCTGCCCCCGTTCAACAGGGGCATGTAATTACAATTCTTGATCTAATATTTCACAGCAGGGCCCTGTGAGCCCTTACAGTGTTGTGGCCAAAACAACACCTAAGGCCCAAATTTCTGCTGAGTATATAGGGCAGGCCCCTACTTTCAAACATCTAACTTACAAACGACTCCTACTTGCAAACGGAAGGAGACAACAGGAAGTGAGATGAAATCTACCCCTAGGAAGGGAAATTCTCTCCTGTAAGAGTTAATATGGGAAAAACATTTCTCCTTTCCACTGATGCTTTCCAATCCTTGTTCCACAAAAAAAACCCAAATTCTCAAAAAGCATTTGTCATTGGGACAAAAAGTGATGTGAAATCTTCTAAAGAGGAGGAAAGACAGCAAACCAAATGTCACAGGGGTGATAACCCTTCCCTATGTTTTCCAAAAAGCTTAAAAAATATTTTTTGGCTGGAGCTAAACACGTTAAAAATGTACCCGTTCAAAATGACAAACAGATTCTACTTAACAACAAACCTACAGTCCCTGTCTTGTTTGCACCGCCTGTATACTGCTGTTCAGAGTATATAGGGCCTGGTGGCCTCACACCTTTCCTTATTTTAATTTGGGTGCGGGGTTCCCCTTAATATCCATACAAGACCCAAAAGGCCTGGTAATGGACTGGGGGGTACCCATGGTGTTTGTCTTACTGATTTTCATCCATATTGCCAGGACCGGACATTACATTAAACCCGCAAGCAGTTTTAAATGAGATTTTTTCCTTAAAAAATGACATTTGGTGCAGGGACTGTTCTAAACACGGGAAACACGCACCACTTTACAGGCATACTATAGACACCCCCCAGGTACGATATTTAAAGGAATATTTCACTTTTTTTTTTTTTACTTTAAGCATCATTAAAATCACTGCTCCCGAAAAAACGGCCGTTTTTAAAAGTTTTTTTTGCATTGATACATGTCCCCTGGGGTAGGACCCGGGTCCCCAAACCCTTTTTAGGACAATACCATGCAAATTAGCCTTTAAAATGAGCACTTTTGATTTTGAACGTTCGAGTCCCATAGATGTCAATGGGGTTCTAACGTTCGTGCGAACTTTCGGTCCGTTCGCAGGTTCTGGTGCGAACCGAACCGGGGGGTGTTCGGCTCATCCCTACTAACAAGTAGAATACAGCCAAATAAGCATAAAGTATAGAAAAGCTTACTGTTCCATTCTATTTTAACACTTAACATCTTATAGGAATACTTTTACACAAGACTACAAATAAAGTGTAAAAATAACAAAGATGCACCAGTAGTAGAGTAGAGCAGATAGCACCCCCATATCAATCATCTCATATTCATGCGATAATTGACTGGTGTCAACCATGTCATCATGTAAAAGAATAATAAAAATGGCTCACTACAGATAATCAATTTTGGACTCAGAGTCACTTTCCATCATGGGGGGTCTTTCTCACTAGAGCTTGGTGGTTCTTCTGCTGCTGCTGCAGTTTGTTTAAATGTTGCCACCATATTTCTCCCGTTGTCTGTTGTCACTGTAAGGATCTTCATCTTTGGTATGTACCACTCTTGCAAGCATTTGTCCACACATGATTTAATAGACTGCGCAGTGTGTGGGTGGGCTACTTGTTCAAGTGCCAACAATCTGTGTTCAGGTTTATGTTGTTCAACACAAAAGTAGCATGCACTTTATAGAAAGGAATGAAGCTGTGAGTCCTTTTTTGGTTCACAAATCAGTGCAAATAGATACTCTCCGGGCCAGTCCCTTTTTGAATTTTTGTTTTTCATCTTCATACTGTTTGTTAATCAGATTTCTTTTTCTAGTTTTCTTTGGAACAGTTTCCTATCATGCTAACAAAGTCTTCATCTTCAATCGATTTGACTGGTAATCTGGTGCGTCCAATCCATCTTGCTATAGCCTCATTCCTGGCCTGTTGTTCCTTATGCCGCGTACACACAAGCGGACTTTACGGCGGACTTTGCCCGGCGGACTGGATTTCGTCAGACAATTCGATGTGTGTGGGCTCCAGCGGACTTTGTTTTCTCAAAAGTTGGACGGACTTAGATTTGAAACTTGTTTAAAATTTATCCGTTGAAATCTAGTCCGGTCGAAAAGTCCGCCGTCTGTATGCTAGTTCGACGGACTAAAAAGCCACGCTAGGGCAGCTATTGGCTACTGGCTATGAACTTCCTTGTTTTAGTCCGGTCATACGTCATCACGTACGAATTCGACGGACTTTGGTGGATTGTGTGTAGGCAAGTCCGTTCATTCAGAAAGTCTGTCGTAAAGTACGTCGAAAAATCCGCCGGGCAAAGTCCGCTGTAAAGTCCGCTCGTGTGTACGCGGCATTAGACTCAATTTTGTATTTTGAAGCACCTAAAAGAGCAGTGCAAATAGTTTGCTGTGCACTGGCTTGACTTGGCTCATCATTTGAGGTTTTCTGTATCTGTGGGGTTAAATTAGGGGAAAAATTCAAGTTATTCTGATTTTATGTTTTCTCTCACCCCACACAGTCATCTCCAAGTTGTCTCTCTATAATATACTACATGTATGGCCCTTCCCAGGGCCTTAGGCCTTTAGGCGCCATGTGCCATGCGAAAGGTGACAGTGCCCCAGCCCCTCCCAGGGACCACATCCTTCTATATATATATTTTGGTGAGATACTTCAAGGGAAAGCAGCAGCTGATAGGTGTTATGAAATCGCTCCCATTAAGATTCAGTGACTAAGTGCACAACATGGACAGACAAACAAACAGCTATTACTTCAGAATAACAAAAGGTATGAAATCCGACTGCAAGAAAGTTTGTTAAAAAAATCTCTTCAATGTACACAGATAAGACTGTTCCCAACAAAAGTGGAGTTAAGTGCTGTGCTTACCTTTGTATGAATTTCAGGAAGAGTTTTCCTTCAAGTTTGTTGTATTTTTATCAGCGAGTGTCGCTCCACATGATTTGAAAAGGGTCTTGTTGTCTCTTTAAATGTAAAATACATCCATAGATCTTTTCTTCTCTTTCTACCAGTCACAGATGCTGACATTTCCTGTATAGTTTGTGCAGCAGTGGGGATGGGAAAATAGAAGGAGTGACTCAGTCTGAGTCCGACTCACCTCGAGGAGGTCTGGACATGGACAGTGAGGAGGAGGCCTGTAATGCACAGTGCTCTGGACAGTCTGAGGACAGTGAGTAGTCCTGTAATGCTGCACAGTGCTCTGAACGGTGGCCTGTAATGCTACACAGTGCTCTGGATGGTGGTCTGAGGAGGCCTGTAATGCTGCACAGTGATCTGGACGGTGGTCTGAGAAACCTGTAATGTTGCACAGTGCTCTGGATGCCGGTGGTCAGAGGCCTGTAATGCTGCACACAGTGCTGGATGGTGGTCTCAGGTCTGACTTGGATGGCTTGTAATGCACAGTGCTCTGGATGCCGGTGATCAGAGGAGGCCTCTAATTTGCACACAGTGCTCTAGACGGTGGTCACTCTGAGGGATGGCCTGTAAAGCACAGTGCTCTGGATGCCGGTGGTCAGTGGAGGCTTGTAATACTGCACAGTGCTGGATGGTGGCCTCAGGTCAGGTCTGAGGGATGGCCTGTAATGCACAGTGTCCTGGATGCCGGTGGTCAGAGGAGGCCTGTAATGCTGCACAATGCTGGATGTGATCTCAGGTCTGAGGGATGGCCTGTAATGCACAGTGCCCTGGATACTGGTGGTCAGAGGGGGTCTATTGTAATGCTGCACAGTGCTGGATAGTGGTCTCGGGTCTCAGGGATGACCTGTAATGCACAGTGACCTAGATGTCAGTAGTCAGAGGAGGCCTGTAATGCACACACAGTGCTCTGGATGGATGGTGGTCTGAGGGGGGCCTTAGGTCTGCTGTAATTGTAAAGTACACACGCACAGTGGGTGCTCTGCTCTCTGCTCTGGATGTGGGCGGTCACCGTGAGTTGGGATTTGGGAGTGGGACCCTCATCAGGACTCGGGATGCCTGGTTGTAATGCACAGTGCTGCTCTGGTCTCTGGCAGTCTTCACGGCTGTAATGCTGGCTGCACACAGTCACTTGCTTGCTTGCTGGGAGCGGGAGCAGGCGGAGCTCTTTGCAAAGGTAAACGTCCCTGCCTCACATTTTCATTTTGTTTTAATTTGTTAAGGAAAACGGAATTGATTTTCATCATAGTTTTTCTCAGTGGATGAAAATGTGCTGTACTTTTCATTTAGTTTTCGTCACTATAAAAATGACAAAGATTTGACAAACTTTTTTATCTACTAATTTAACACTGACAATGACTGATCACTGCAAATCAGAGGCTATCACAGTGATCAGATGACCTGGAACCAGATGTTAAGGGGACCCGATAGTTAGAACCAGGGCTTTTTTTCTCAGGGAATAGGTGCAGGAACTCCCCCCATCTGAGTCACCCCTTGTCTCTGCCCCCTACCCACCTCTGACCACTGTCCCTTGATTCCACCCCTACCCACCTACCAGTAATGCCCCTGTTAGAGAATACAGAACCAAGTATCATTTTGTGGTGCTAAATCATTTGTATGGAACATGTTGATGATAAAAAGAAAAGCAGTAAAATAGATCCCCTGCAGCCAGCAACAATAGAATCTCAGCAAAAGATCCCTATAGAAAGAGAAAAAGACCAAACATTTTGAAAAAAAAAATGCCAGGACAGTACAAGAACCCCCAAAACTACCCTTTTTTGGGAAGTAGACACGGCAAGGTGATCCCATATTTTGGCCCCTTTTCTTTTTAAATTATAGGACATGCTGTTATTAAATAGGTTAAAGCATGGAGCTTGGTAATGGTGCACTGGATACAGTAAATGGAGATGTCAAAGGCAGAGAGGGGAGCAGGACAAAGAGGTAATGTGCAGAATAAGGGAGGTGAGGGAATAACATACAGGTCACACAGAGATTGGATGCAGATCAGATGTATAGGGTTGAGTGAGTAAGAGTTTAAAAAAATCCCACGATCAACCTCCCTCTTACCCTGATTTGGCTGCAGCAGCTGATCTGGAACTAATAAATGATTGGCTCATTAATTCCGAAGTTCTCTCTTCCTCCCTTTCCTCCATTGTAAGAGGAAAGGGAAGGCTCCCAGATGTAAACACTACACTGTTTACATTTGATCTTATGGCTCCCACTGCTCTCAGAGTCTTTTCTGAGACTAGGAAAAGAGAGCAGTGGCGCTGCCATCAGGACAGAACTGGTGGGAGGTGCCAGGTAAGGGTTTAAATGTTGGGGGGCTAGGACATTTAGGGAGCTGTTTTTCAACTTAATCCAATTGAAAAACTTTAATTCCGTTTTGTCTCATGCTGGTTCACCTCCTCTAAACATTCACTGCCCAGTGTAATGCCCCGTACACGCGGTCGGACTTTGTTCGGACATTCCGACAACAAAATCCTCTGATTTTTTCCGACGGATGTTGGCTCAAACTTGTTTTGCCTACACACGGTCGCACAAAGTTGTCGGAATTTCCGATCGCCAAGAACGCGGTGACGTCAAGCACGTACGACGAGACTAGAAAAGGCCAGTTCAGAACCAAGCGAGGCACCCTTTGGGCTCCTTTTGCTAATCTCGTGTTAGTAAAAGTTTGGTGAGAGACGATTTGCGCTTTTTCAGATTGTTTTCTGCCGTTCAGTTTGTGCTTGTGGGTTTGTATTTGCTCTTCAGTGCGTGCAGTCAGTTCGTATCGGAGTTTTCTGTGCGATCTTGTCCGCTCGTTGCTGTTTTTCAGGTCGCTCTTCACAGGCCTTGCTGTTCTTCAGTGCGTTCTGTTACTTCGTTCTGAGCAGCCGACCGTTTTCTAGCCATGTTTCGTATGCGTACTCCTCGTACAGTTCGTGCTGTGCGGGGGCTTGGTGTTGGGGTCCTGACCTTGACACAAGTCCAGTCCATGAACAGGGCGAGGAGGAGTTCATGGACCAAGAATTGGTTGCTTCAGCGTGACCAGTTCTCTCACATGCCTTTGCTCCGTGAGATCCGTGAGAATAATCCTGATGTTTTCAGGAACTTTCTCAGGATGACTGACCCCGTATTTCACCGTTTGTTGGCTTCGCTGACCCCCTATATCAGCAGGCAGGATACCTGCATGAGGCAAGCCATCACTCCGGAGCAGAGGCTGGTCGCTACCCTGTGGTATTTGGCGACAGGGAGAAGCCTGCAGGACCTCAAGTTCTCGACAGGCATCTCCCCCCAGGCTCTTCTTTGTGGACATTTACTGCTTGTGTTTGTTTGAGCTGACCCTGACAGAAATGTGTGGAGTCCAGAAAATGTTGTGATTGTGTAACCTTACAAAGCACTGCTGGCTGTTATATACTAAATGCAAAGACACTTTTCACTACAAGTGCACTTGCAACTGCACTGAAACTGCACTTGTAGTGCAAAGTGGATTTGCCCTTAGGAAATTACCCCCATTTTCTCATAAAACAACAATTACATCACCCCAAAAGTGTTGTAGCGTTGAGACAATAATCCACACATTCTTGATGAACAA
Organism: Lithobates septentrionalis; assembly: GCA_037952835.1. NCBI lineage: Eukaryota > Metazoa > Chordata > Amphibia > Anura > Ranidae > Lithobates > Lithobates septentrionalis. The sequence continues at coordinate 7,440,842 of JBBDGP010000487.1, forward strand.
TCTTTTTAATACCAGCACAATCACATGTGCATTTACCCAAGGTTTTTCTGACAAACCAACATGTTTGTTGTATACCAATTTTTGTGATGTCATTATCCAAAATCAAAATGTGCATTTTATAGAAAACAGGCCTGTGTAAAACCCACAAGAAAGACACAAATCTTGATCTTACAAAGTTCACATTTGGTAGAACTTGAAGGCAATATCAGACATGAGTATTTAGGAACTGTGTTTGATATTGCGTTCAGATGGGGGGAAATCACCCCAGAAAAAGCCAAATTTGGAAGATGCACACAAATTTCACAATGTCAACATGTGCTATCTGCCATCACGGGGGATGAAGGGACGTGTTTTTGGGGAGAAAGCCCTTCCTCACCGTTACTTTATTATTGAGGAAGGGGTTGCACCCCCAAAACGCGTCCATTGATCTCCCGTGATGGCAGATAGCACATGTTGACACACTGTGTGCATCCTCCAAATTTGGCTTTGGGAAAAATCACAAAAACATTTTGCACATTGTAGCAGACAAAAGAAGAAAGTGATTTGGAGGGGCTTTAAACTCGCCCCAAAACATCAATGATGTTTTTATATTTTGGAATAACATCATTGATGTTTTGATTGATGATTTCCAATTGTAAATTACACCCCATGATCTCCCCGATCAGGATCTGGGCACTTTCGGATGTGAAAGGATCTTCATCCACAACCTCACGATCACCTAAAAAGAAAGGAAACCCAAAATAAATTAGGTCTAAAAAATATGCCGCCATCCATCTTTTACCTGAGCCTGTGGTCGCAGACACTCACCTGTTGTGGTGACTAGTTCCACCACATCTTCTTCCTCCTGCTCATCTTGTGTTGGGGGGATTTCCCCTTCTTCCAGAGGGGGGGGCTCTGGTCTCCTCGGGGTGTCCTCCGAGTCTTTTCTCCCCTATGTAAAACAAAAATGGTATGATTAGCACACAGATATTTGATGGCAGAACTATAAAGATGAAACATTGCTTGGAAGTGGGGTACAATTATCTATTTTAGCAGAGTTCCAAGATGTAGCTTTTTTATTGCCCTTTGTCAAGCTGCAATACTTTACCTGTTTTGTACAAGCTTCACAGATGGAGACCCCCCTATAGTATACACTGAAGCACCTGTGTGCCCCCCCTAATAAAAAGGGTGTTCTGGGGTCCCACACTAGTGCTCCAGTGTCCAGATGTGAAAACAGCTGCTCAGTGTCCTCTCCTTACACAGAATCTAGTTTGCATTTCATTCTAGTAACAAAGCCATCTACACAACCAAATTCTTTGAAGACAAGTATAGGGCCTCAAAATGGTGGCCAAATGCATATGGCCTAAACAATGGTATTTTATAGTCCGAAAAAAAAATGTGTGATCCGAACGAATAATGTGCCCATGAACATGAAAGTTGCCATTTTAAACTGTACAACAGTTCCTAAAAGCACATGGAGCAGCACGAACGTAATAAACACAAGAACAATAGGAACACAGCACAACTACTTACTTTTTTGCAGCACTCTCCGGATCTTTCTGTACTGCTCATGTTCTCGTAATTTCAGGTCCGACAACCGCTTCCTGAGCTGATCTTTCGATCGTCGTACCCCGAAATTCCGGTGCAGACTCCTGACCACTTTCGCCATGATCTTGGCCTTTCGGACATTGTGGTTGGGGTAAGGCCCATACTTTCCATCATAGTCGGCCTTCTTCAGGATGTCCACCATTTCCAACATCTCCCCAAAGGACATATTTGAGTCCTTTAATCTCCTTCTGGATCGGGACGTTTCAGGCTCCGGCCTTTCCTCCTCCTCCTCCTCCTTGTTGCTGTAATTAGCACGATCCTGCTGTCTATCCGTCATGTGCTCTTCCTCCACTGCGCCGAACAAAAAGGGGCGGGGAATAGAATAGAAAGAACGTCAGGGGCGGGCGGAGTTATACGCATGCGCAGTGTGTATAAATTGTAACCCGCGCGTCTTACGTACGATCTGTGAGCGGAGGAAGGAGCATCGGAGACGCCGATCGTGCTAACGAAGGTAGGATCTAAACTTGGGCCTATACTGCTTCGAAATTGAAGCCTATATTGTAACAAGATTAGGGGAGTTTGGCCTGACATTAGGGTTTGTCTTGTGTTGTGTCTTGCAGAGAAAATGGATGGGTTCAACGACCACAATTTCCTGCCCCTGTTTATTGACAAGTACAGAGAGCTGCCCTGTCTGTGGCAGGTCAGACACCCCCACTATAACCACAAACAGAAGAGGCAGGCAGCGCTGGAGAAACTGCTGGAGTTGGTGAAGCCGGTGGCCCCCACAGCAACCATCCCTTATTTAAAAGCTAAAATTGGTGGCCTGAGGAGCACTTATCTTAGGGAGCGCAAGAAGGTCACAGATTCCCAGAGGTCCGGAGCTGCAGCAGATGACGTTTATGTCCCCAGACTGTGGTACTACGAGAGACTGCGGTTTCTGTCAGACCAGACTGAAGTCAGGGAATCCCTCTCTACTCTTCCTTCCACGCTTCCTTCCACCCCAGCTGAGGCTTCCGATGTCCAACCTGGGCCTTCCAGCCAGGAAGAAGTGGAGGAGCCAGGCTGGAGTCAGGTATAGCATTCTTCTACTGATTTCTGGTCAATAAAGAAATGATGTTTACTAGATGTTATTATTGATCACTAATTGCTGCTTGAAAGTGTTTTACATATCAATAGACAGTAGTGGGCACCCAAAATTGGGACAAGAATGCAAAATGCTGGGCTCAGAAGGATAGTCTGTTATATTTGTTAACTTTGAATTTGCAGCAGTCAGGTGAAAATTGTGTGTGATTGATGAATAAAATACTAAAACTATGTCCCTTTTTCATACACAGGAAGACCTCAGCCAGGAGGAGGCTGTGGAATGTGGCAGTCAGGAGGAGGCGGGGATTAGTGGCAGCCAGGAGGAGGCGGGGCTAAGTGGCAGCCAAGAGAAGCCAGGGACAAGTCGCAGCCTGACTGAGTCTCAGGTCCCTCCCCTCCGCCTGCCATATAAAAGGGCCAGGAAGGCCACTCCCAGTCCTGTGCAGGATTCAGCATACAGGCTGATCCAGGAGGCTTCGGCGTCCCTCCGAGCCTTCCCCAGTCCTGCAGAGGCCTTTGCCTGCATGGCTGCCACCAAATTGCAGGGCATGCAGGAGGGCCAACGCAGGCTCTGTGAGGACCTGCTTTATAAAGTGCTTCGTAAGGGGGAGAGTGGGGAACTGACACCCAAGACGGATGTCATGGAGATGGACCATCCTCCTCCTCCTCCTCCTCCTGCTGCCACAACTCCACCACCACAGCCAAAGCCTGGAAGGAAACGTGGAAGGAAGACCTGAGAGTGATTGCCCTGGGTTCAGTCTGGTCTGACAGAAGATGCAGTCTCTCGTATGACCACAGCCTGGGGACACAGATGTCATCTGCTGCTTTCCGGATCTCTGGGACTTCTGGACCAGACTGCCCTCCCTAAGATATGGACTCCTCAGGCCACCAATTTTGCTTTTAAATAATTGATGTCTGCCCTGGGAGTCCAAGGCTTCGCCCACTTCTGCAGTTTCTCCAGCGTTGCCTCCCTCTTTGTTTATAGTTGTGAGCCCTTAATAAAATATTTTTATGTAAATTCTACTCTCCTGTGTGTGTTTTCATCCAAAAAGGACAGTTTGTTGGTGAGTATTCAGGTACATTTCTAAAGTACAATGTGAAATTAACAAGGGACAACAACACCAAACAATCTCCTACAGATTAAATAGAACAACATATCAATGGTGTTGTGGGAACTTGTCACAAAAAACACACAAACATTTTCGGGAGTACAAATCAAAATCACCAAAAAAAATAAAAATAAAAAGAGAAACACAAAAAAAGATTCTACATTAAAGTAAAAAAAAAAAAAAAAATATGTTGTCAGATGTGAGAAATCAAAATATATTGAGGGAATCCCGATAAATAGTAACAAAAAAAGTTTGTGAGAAGTGTGTGTGAATATGAGCATCAAAACGACTTAATTCTTGTCACATTATAAAGAAGAAGAGAGTGCGCTGTATTAAACCATTTTGAACATTGCAGCGTGACGAAAGTGCTTTATCCATTACGAACGCTAAGTTTACCAGAACAAGCTGTCCCGTGTCGGAATTTCTTCTGAGCATGCGTGGCACTTTGTGCGTCGGAACAGGCCACACACGGTCGGAATTGACGCGATCGGATTTTGTTGTCGGAAAATTTTATCTCCTGCTGTCCAACTTTGTGTGTCGGAAAATCCGATGGAAAATGTCCGATGGCGCCCACACACGGTCGGAATTTCCGACAACACGCTCCGATCGGACATTGTCCATCGGAAAATCCGACCGTGTACATTAGACAAATGTAAGCCAGAGGTCTTTCCCCTAATACAAAAGCTTTGTAAATCAACTTTTAAAATTGTGAGGAAACATTCCTGGTATTAAAAACATCTGAAAGACTTACTACTTCAATGTATAAAGCTTTATTATCACATGTGATAAAAATTATAGACATGTCACTTTACTTATGCATATATTGTTTTATAATTTACTTTGTAAATCACAGCTTGACAAATCAGACCCACTGAAGTGTATTATCCCAGTCTTCTCTTATTTCAATACTTTTTTTAAGAAATGGCAAAAATATGGAAAAAAAAAAAAATATATATATATATATATATAATATATGTGTGTGTGTAGCGCCCACCAACTTAGGTGTGTGCTAAATCAGTTAGTTAGGATTAGTGTCAGGTAAAGCCGCCAATGTTTTGACTTGTTGCTTTAAGCTTGGTTGGGTTAAATTGGTGGGGAGAAATAACAGAATAGAAGGGGGGGGTGTGATCACCTGTATTCTGTTTGATTGATGCCCTGTTCTTCCAGTGAGAGGTTCTGGAGGGAAGGTGGGTTGGACACAGGATACAGTTAGTTTGTGTAGGTCACCCTGAACCAATCGTTAATTTGAATGGGCAGGGGCTACCAGGCCTATATGAACTGGGGGTCACATGCTCCTGGGAGAGATCTGGTTGGAGATGGGAATTTGATCCAGTGAAGCAGCAAGAATGTGACCTGCAGGGGTCCAGGCATGAAGGCCTGGGGGTGTAATGCTCTCAGTGCTGGATAGCACAAGATCTTGAACCGGAAGGCCTGAGGGTTCAGAGACCTCAGTGCTGGATGGTTCATCTACAAAAAGTCACATAAAGAAACTCCGGGAGCAATGTGTCAGACGTCACCGGCTGGGATGCTTCTGAACATGCGGAGTAGGAAGCGGCTGCTAAAAGGATGCAGTAGATCGGGGACTTTTACTGAACTGACCAGGGAGGATTGCAGGAGTCGAGATAGGCAGGTGAGGCCTGGCACTTCTAACATCCCAATTCCAAGGTGTTTTTCAGAGAGGCACCTGTCGGTTCATTAAGGGAAAAGGATAGAACTACTTTTAAAGGAACCAAAGATTTAGAGGCAGCTCTTACTTCCTGAAGACACAGACTGTAAATATTGCATGTTCTTTTCTATCATGCTTAAAGGAAAAGAGTAAAGTTTAATTTTTTTATTGTTCTGGACTGTCTGCTGATGTTATTAGTGCGGGGGAGGAAAACGGAATGTCACTAACAGAAAGGTATGAACTAACAGCAGCTCCCAAGGGAGTAGTGCGCTATATATATATATATATACAGTATCTCACAAAAGTGAGTACACCCCTCACATTTTTGTAAATATTTTATTATATTTTATTATATGATATTTTCTACTTTTTGTTCTAAAAAAAATCCAATAAACTCAATTTTAGTCATACATTTAGGCCAAAATGTATTCGGCCACATGTCTTTGGTAAAAAAAATGTCAATAAGTGTATATTTATTGGTTTGCGCAAAAGTTATAGCGCCTACAAACTAGGGTACATTTTCTGGAATTTACACAGCCTTTAATTTATGACTGCCTATGTCGTTTCTTGAGGTGCTAAAATGGCAGGGCAGTACAAAACCCCCACAAATGACCCCATTTTGGAAAGAAGACACCCCAAGGAAATTGCTGAGAGGCATGTTGAGCCCATTGAATATTCATTTTTTTGTCCCAAGTGATTGAATAATGACAAAAAAAAAGGTTGTCACTAAATGATATATTGCTCACACAGGCCATGGGCATATGTGGAATTGCACCCCAAAATACATTTAGCTGCTTCTCCTGAGTATGGGGATACCTCATGTGTGGGACTTTTTGGGAGCCTAGCCGCGTACGGGGCCCCGAAAACCAATCACTGCCTTCAGGATTTCTAAGGGCGTACATTTTTGATTTTACTCCTCACTACCTATCACAGTTTTGAAGGCCATAAAATGCCCAGATGGCATAAACCCCCCCCCAAATGACCCCAAGTAGACACCCCAAGCTATTTGCTTTGAGGCATGTTGAGTCCATGGAATGTTTTATATTTTGACACAAGTTGCGGGAAAGTGACAAATTTATTTATTTTTTTATTTTTTTTGCACAAAGTTGTCACTAAATGATATATTGCTCACACAGGCCATGGGCATATGTGGAATTGCACCCCAAAATACATTTAGCTACTTCTCCTGAGTACGGGGATACCACATCTGTGGGACTTTTTGGGAGCCTAGCCGCGTACGGGGCCCCGAAAACCAATCACCGCCTTCAGGATTTCTAAGGGTGAAAATTTTTGATTTCACTTTTCACTGCCTATCACAGTTTCGGAGGCCATGGAATGCCCAGGTGGCACAACCCCCCCCCCCCAAATGACCCCATTTTGGAAAGTAGACACCCCAAGCTATTTGCTGAGAGGCATGGTGAGTATTTTGCAGCTCTCATTTGTTTTTGAAAATAAAGAAAGACGAGAAAAAATTTTTTTTTTTTCTTTTTTCAATTTTTAAAACTTTGTGACAAAAAGTAAGGTCTGCAAAATACTCACTATACCTCTCAGCAAATAGCTTGGGGTGTCTACTTTCCAAAATGGGGTCATTTGGGGTTTTTTTTGCCACCTGGGCATTCCATGGCCTCCGAAACTGTGATAGGCAGTGAAGAGTGAAATCAAAAATTTACGGCCTTAGAAAGCCTGAAGGCGGTGCTTGGTTTTCGGGGTCCCGTACGCGGCTAGGCTCCCAAAAAGTCTCACACATGTGGTATCCCCATACTCAGGAGAAGCAACAGAATGTATTTTGGGGTGTAATTTCACATATTCCCATGGCATGTTTGAGCAATATATCATTTAGTGACAACTTTGCGCAATAAAAAAAAAAATTAAAAACAAATTGTCTCTTTCCCGCGACTTGTGTCACAATATAAAATATTCCATGGACTCGTCATGCCTCTCAGCAAATAGCTTGGGGCGTCTACTTTCCAAAATGAGGTCATTTGGGGGGGGTTTGAACTGTCCTGGCATTTTATGCACAACATCTTGAAGCTTATGTCACACATCACCCACTCTTCTAACCACTTGAAGACAAAGCCCTTTCTGACACTTTTTGATTACATAAAAAAATATTTTTTTTTGCAAGAAAATTACTTTGAACCCCCAAACATTATATATTTTCTTTAAAGCAAATGCCCTACAGATTAAAACGGTGGGTGTTTCATTTTTTTTTTTTACACAGTATTTGCGCAGCGATTTTTCAAACGCATTTTTTGGGGAAAAAACACACTTTTTTAAATTTTAATGCACTAAAACACATTATATTGCCCAAATATTTGATGAAATAAAAAAGATGATCTTAGGCCGAGTACATGGATACCAAACATGACATGCTTTAAAATTGTGCACAAACGTGCAGTGGCGACAAACTAAATACATTTTTAAACGCCTTTACAGGTTACCACTTTAGATTTACAGAGGAGGTCTACTGCTAAAATTACTGCCCTCGATCTGACCTTCGCGGTGATACCTCACATGCATGGTGCAATTGCTTTTTACATTTGACGCCAGACCGACGCTTGCGTTCGCCTTAGCGCGAGAGCAGGGGGGACAGGGGTGCTTTTTTTTTTTTTTTTTCTTTATTTTTTTTTTTTTTTTATCTTATTTTTAAACTGTTCCTTTCATTTTTTTTTTTAAATCATTTTTATTGTTATCTCAGGGAATGTAAATATCCCCTATCATAGCAATAGGTAGTGACAGGTACTCTTTTTTTGAAAAAATTGGGGTCTATTAGACCCTAGATTTCTCCTCTGCCCTCAAAGCATCTGACCACATCAAGATCGGTGTGATAAAATGCTTTCCCAATTTCCCAATGGCGCTGTTTACATCCGGCGAAATCTAAGTCATAAAATGCTCGTAGCTTCCGGTTTCTTAGGCCATAGAGATGTTTGGAGCCACTCTGGTCTCTGATCAGCTCTATGGTCAGCTGGCTGAATCACCGGCTGCATTTTTAGGTTCCCTGTTGAGACAGGAGAGCCAGAGAAAAACACAGAAGACGTTGGGGGGGGGGCATTCCCTCCCACTGCTTGTAAAAGCAGTCTAGAGGCTAATTAGCCACAAGGATTGCTTTTACATGAAAGCCGACCGCTGGCTGAAAAGAATGATACCAAGATGATACCTAAACCTGCAGGCATCATTCTGGTATAACCATTCAAAGTCGTGAATGGCGTACCTGAAGACAAAAAAATGGTTAACAATAAAGCACAGTAAACGGTAAAGTATAAAAAATTGCATACCTGAAAAACAAACATGATAAAACATAATAACAATAAAACATTGCAGAATAGAGTACAGTAAAAAAGAGCAGAACAATAGAGAGAATAGAGAGATAGAGAGAACAATAAAACGACAACAATTTTTTGTTATTTTATATTTTTGTTTGTGTTTTTTTTGTTTTTTTTTACACTTTTTTTTGTAACTGTAACTTTTATAACTGTAACCGGTTCCAGGTTCGGGTCTCTCAAAATGCGATGGCATCTTGGGAGACCCTGTGAAAGTGTGTCCTAGTCTGTGCAATGCTGTACCCTACGCTAATACTAATGGTAGCGTTCAAAACATTCACCAATGCAAAGACCAGGATTGTCAGGACAGGAGGGACAATAATAGCGGGTGTCATGCCTTTATCCGCGCTTGCTGCAGACACGATATCTTTTTTGGGGGGGTTCGTTGGGTAGGGGTACTCGGGAGGACATAAAAATGCCTCTCATGCAGCCGACTGCATTTGGTTGGGGATGTGAATGGGGGAAGTACGGGCGCTGCAGAAGCGGTGGGTTCCCAATTAGGATTGGCGAATGCAGCAGGAAGGGCATTATGGGCACGACGGGCCTGTGTTTGTCTTTTTGGTGGCAGCGGGACACTACTTGTGCTTGCCACCTCACCAGCTTGAACTGCACTTATGGGACTCGCCACGTCACCAAGTGTTACTGCAGTGCTGGTTTGACTACGACTGGGGTGTACTAGGCCGCTGGTGCTTGCCAGTTCACCAAAACGCTACCAAAAAAACTGTTAGCGATCGCAGGGATCAGGCCTGACTCTGCGAACGCTGCAGTTATGCGTTTAGTGTTTTGTAAGTGACAGTGATCAATCGATACTGCACTTGGGTGGGCTGGGCTGGGCCGGGCGGAGGGGCAAAACGCAGGTGCTAGCAGGTATCTGTGCTGATCCCGCTAACACTGCGTTTTTGGGAACCCTAAACTGCTGGGGACGCTAGTATAGATCTGATCGGATCAGATATTGATCCGTTCAGATACTATACCACTATGGGAGGTGTACGGTGCGTGCGTGGGTGTTAGCGGTACTGGCGCTAACCTGACGCTGCCTGGGGCAGGTGCTTGCCAGTTCACCAAAACGCTACCAAAAAAACTGTTAGCGATCGCAGGGATCAGGTCTGACTCTGCGAGCGCTGCAGTTATGCGTTTAGTGTTCTGTAAGTGACAGTGATCGATTGATACTGCACTTGGGTGGGCTTGGCTGGGCTGGGCGGAGGGGCAAAACGCGGGTGCTAGCAGGTATCTGGGCTGATCCCGCTAACACTGCGTGTTTGGGAACCCTAAACTGCTGGGGACGCTAGGATAGATCTGATCGGATCAGATATTGATCCGTTCAGATATTATACCACTAAGGGAGGTGTACGGTGCGTGCGTGGGTGTTAGCGGTACTGGCGCTAATCTGACGCTGCCTGGGGCTGGTGCTTGCCAGTTCACCAAAACGTTACCAAAAAAACTGTTTGGTGTACTGCCTGGTGTCAGTTTGTGACAGGGGGGAGGGTGATTGGGGGGGGATTGGGGGGGGATCGGGGGGCGATCAGGGGGGGTCGGGGGTGTAAAGTATGCCTGGCATGTTCTACTGTGTGTGTGTGTGTGTGTGTGTGTGTGTGTTGTGCACTCACATGTCTTCTCTCCTCGGCGCTGGAACGGAAACTGCCAAGCCGAGGAGAGATGACATCACATCCTCTGCCTGTGTGAAACTCCCATTGGCTGGGAGCGATCGCGAGTATGGGAACGTGATTCTGCCTGCCCGTGCCATTCTGCCGCAGTATATCTGCGTTAGGCGGTCGGCAAGTGGTTAACCCTCTTGGGCATGGAGTTCACCAGAGCTTCACAGGTTGCCACTGGAGTGCTCTTCCACTCCTTCATGATGACATCACGAAGCTGGTGGATTTTAGAGACCTTGTGCTCCTCCACCTTCCGTTTGAGGATGCCCCACAGATGCTCAAAAGGGTTTAGGTCTGGAGACATGCTTGGCCAGTCTAACATTTACCCTCAGCTTCTTTAGCAAAGCTGTGGTCGTCTTGGAGGTGTTTGGGGTTGTTATCATGTTGGAATACAGTCCTGCGACCCAGTCCCTGAAGGGAGGGGATCATGCTCTGCTTCAGTATATCATAGTACATGTGGGCATTCATCGTTCCCTCAGTGAACTGTAGTTCCCCAGTGCCAGCAGCACTCATGCAGCCCCAGACCATGAAACTCCCACCACCATGCTTGACTGTAGGCAAGACACACTTGCCTTTGTACTCCTCACCTGGTTGCCGCCACACAGGCTTGACACCATCTGAACCAAATAAATGTATCTTGGTCTCATCAGACCACAGGACATGGTTCCAGTAATCCATGTCCTTAGTCTGCTTGTCTTCAGCAAACTGTTTGTGGGCTTTCCTGTGCATCATCTTTAGAAGAGGCTTCCTTCTGGGATGACAGCCATGCAGACCAATTTGATGCAGTGTGCAGTGTATGATCTGAGCACTGGCAGGCTGACCCCCCACCCCTTCAATCTCTGCTGCAATGCTGGCAGCACTCATATGTCTATTTCACAAATACAACCTCTGGATATGACGCTGAGCATGTGCACTTAACTCTTTGGTCGACCATGGTGAGACCTTTTCTGAGTGGAACCTGTCCTGTTAAACCGCTGTATGGTCTTGACCACCATGCTGCAGCTCAGTTTTAGGGCCTTGGCAATCTTCTTATAGCCTAGGCCATCTTTATGTAGAGCAATAATTCTTTTTTTCAGATCCTCAGAGAGTTCTTTGCCATGTTGAACATCCAGTGACCAATATATTGAGATTGATAACACCAAATTTGACACATCTGCTCCCCATTCACATCTGAGACCTTGTAACACTAACGAGTCACATGACATCGGGGAGGGAAAATGGCTAATTGGGCCCAATTTGGACATTTTCACTTAGGTGTGTACTCACTTTTGTTGCCAGCGGTTTAGACATTAATGGCTGTGCTTTGCGTTATTTTGAGGGGACAGCAAATTTACACTGTTATACAAGCTGTACACTCACTACTTTACATAGTAGAAAAGTGTAATTTCTTCAGTGTTGTCACATGAAAAGATAGAATAAAATATTTACATGAAATTTGAGGGGTGTACTCCTCACTTTTGTGAGATACTGTGTGTGTGTATATATATATATATATATATATATATATATATATATATATATATATATATATATATATATATATATATATATCTGTACAGGATGCCATTGGGAAAATAAAAGTTCTTTTGACATTAGAACGAGACATGGGAAGGATGTGTCAGCTACAGGCTGAATTGTGTGATGAATCAAAACACATCTCTGTGGTTGGTATAATGAAAGGCTGGGATTTGTAACCAAATATTGGAAGAATTAAAAAGCTTCCTTTCACAGCTTTTAGGTTGCTTTCACATCCCAAACCCATGTTAAAGCCCTAGGCAAACAACCTCTGCTGACAGCCTGACAGCTAAGGAACAGCTTCTTTTGCTGCTCATTTTTGTTCCCTAAGGCACATATACATCAAGAGACTTAAACTGGAGCCCTGCTGAAAAACTGTCTCGGATTCACTTTGTTTCAGTTTGTGTGCATTCTTTGCTTCTAGAGCCCTGGACACACAAGCCATTATCTCTTCAGGTTAGCCAGTTCACAGTGTCAACCATTTAAGTTCTACTATTTTTTTGGGGGGGAGGGGGGGGGGATTAAAGGGAATGCATGTTCTTTTCAGCTTTTTTTTTACATATACGCGTAAAAAGATCAGCTTGGTGCAAGCTGTTCCACGTTGCTTCTAGTAGCTAAAACTTCATGAACACAAAATCAAAAGTATGGAAGAGAAATGTGAAAGTCACGTCAAATTTTACCGTAGCATCCCTGGCGGTATGAATATGTCAGATTTTTGCGTCTCAAAGCAGTACAATTATTTTGCATAGAAATTTGGCGTTTTATATTGTAGGCCTGTAATTCTTAGCAATAACACACTTAAATCTGTCCAAACAAGAGTCTAGAAGATATCCCGGGTATGATAAAGTTTGAAACACAAAATCATAAATTATAATATAATAAATAAATATAAATTAATATAAAAAATAATAATATAATAAAATTCATTTCCCCATGATTCACTATCGCTTAATTCTACAAGTGTTCTAATTTACTCACTGTTTTCTAGCTGCTCTAAAACCACTTTTGACGTAAAGGGACACTTTTTGGTTGCTATGGACAATTTCCAGTTTCCAGGCAGAAAGAACAGTATATATCATATTAAACTGCATGCAGGGCATTGGACAAAGCACTGGGGACAAAAGGGATGTGAAATCATTTCAAACAGTAATGTAATCTGTAAGATTACAGTGTACTGTATGTATTATGATTTTTCACTTTTTTAAATTTGCCGCTGTGCTCCGCCCCCGTGCGTTGCGACGCTTGCAGGGAATGGAACCCGGAACACAGAGGCATCGGGCGGAGGACAGAGCCCACGGACACATCAGGGGGACATCGCAGGATCCTGGGGACAAGGTAAGTATACCGCACCAGGATTCTGCAATGCAATCCCGAGTGTGGTTTGGAGTTACCGCTAATGGTGCTGAGCTTCCCACACTCGGGAATACCGCCAGGGAGGTTAAAATATATTTAAAGCAAAACTTTATTTTAAAGATTTGGATAGAGTAGGGAAGGCTTTTGTTTTCCCTTTCTTGCTATCTGTTTCCCATTGGAGATATTTCCCTTCATTTCATGTCCTGTAGAAGGTTGTCACTGCAACAAATGTCCCCATAGGAACATTTTCTTTTTATTTCTGGTTTAGTCAAAATTTTGGCATTTTCCTTACTTTCAGACTGAGCTGCAAGGATTACCAAGACTGGTAAAGAGGTTAAATGTATCTAGCAAGGATACAGACAGCAACAGAAATCTGCCAAGGGTTGTTAACCCCTCCCCACTCTATCCAAAATAAAAACATTGGCTTTAGCTATTGTAAATTCTCAAATAATTTAAAATATTTGTTTACTATATATCAAAAATTTACAACATACCTCTCAAGATGTCAAGCTGCCCTATATGGACAAACAGGAGCCGGACATTGGGGAAACACTTGATTTGCCAGACTGGCACAAGCTGGCTCAACATGGCTCTAAAAATATAGTCAACTCTTCCTTAATAGAGGCCAACTATAAAGTGTTCCGGCTAGAATAGCCTTGTGGGTCCCTGGTACCTCTTTCCTCAGCTTCAGAGGTTGGGATCAGGAGGTTTCTGCTTACCATGTGTGGTGGACATGCCCAAAAGTCAAAAGATTTTCGATCCGCACTTACAATCTCATTTACTCTCTTACTGCCATTAACCTCATGAAATCCCCACAACAGGCCAACCAGTGGAGGGAGCCCCAAAACCACCAAGAAGATTGATAACATTCATAGGCGTGCGCAAGGGTGTGCCAGGTGTGCCTGGGCACACCCTAATCCTGTGGTTGGCAACCCGCCACGTACTGGCAGGTGACAGGTAAACCGCAATCCTTCCTTGCTAACCCTCAGACCCTGGACAGGAGAGGCGGCGGGGGTGGAGTTTAGTTGAACAGATCTGTATTTTCCTCCTGCAGCAGCTGAAAGTAGGCTTCTCCTCCTCTCCCTCTCATCAACATTCAGCTGCCACAGGAGGAAAATACAGCAGGGATTTGTACCAATATATCCCACCCCCCGCCATCCCTCCTTTCCCTGTTTCTCTTCCTTCTGTTGCCCGGATCCCCAGGGGTGCTCCCTGGCTCCCCCTTCCTCCCTATGTTTCAGGATGGAGAGCAGGGAAGAAGCCGGTATATATGTCAAACGCATATATGTGTTGGAGCTTTGGGGTGCACACCCTAATGCAATAGGCTTTGCACACCTATGATAACATTTATATTCATAGCATCTCAAATCACTGTTGCTAGATCATGGCAGTCTCCAATAGTCCAGTTTGAATTATTAAAGACAAAGATGTTTTTGGTCATGATCAACAAACGCCTTTCGGCACTCTTAAATGACAGACTGCCATTGTTCAGATAAAAACGTGGGATCCTTGAATCCAATATCTGACGGGGGATACTGGCTGAACTAGACATATCCCTTCCAGGTTTGGAGTGGATGCTTGCCCGTACCACTACTTTTCTTCCTTTATTTCTATAGTTTTTTTGATCCCTGTTTATTTGGGGGACCACCTAAACTACATATGGTTGTTTGCAGCTATGCATCCTCTATGGAAAACTTTCTGAAGTCCCAATGAGTATTATACTGAATAATGTTGGAGATAACGGACCCCTTGGGATCAGTTAGTTTACTCAGGAGGGACCTCGACATTGGCTTTATATTCAGTACTCAGGGACTATTATTGTTGTTGACTATTATTGTTTATGTATTTTGTTCTTTAGCGATATACATGAAGCTATGACTAGTTGATGGTCTTTTATATCTTTTTTAAATGTGCTTCATTTGTTTACTGAAAACTTAAAGTGGTTGTAAACCTTCAGTTTTTTTAATAAAAATAACAAACATGCCTATATTTACCTGCTCTGTGCAATAGTTTTGCACAAAGCATCCTGATCCTCTTCTTCTGGGGTAATGTGCCGGCGCTCCAAGCCCCTTCTCTTCACTGGGTGCCCCCAGGGAAAGTCGCTTTAACTGAGGGCACCCTGTGCGGGCTCGCTCCCGAGTCCTGCTGCTGCGTCCATTGACACAGACAGCAGAACGCGGCCCCGACCCCGCTCCCGTATCACAGAATTTGACAACGGGAGCCAATGGCTCTTGCTGAAATTAATCTGCCCAATGAGTAGAGAGAAGCAGCGGCTGGAGCCATTGCGCTCGTGCACATTTATGGATTGGATAGTGCTCAGGGGGGTCTGGGGGGGAGCTGCAGCACAGAAGGTTTTTCACCTTAATGCATTAGCTCAAGCTCAAGCTCTTCTGATCTCTGTAATAGGGATTCATCTGCTCTGGTGAGAGGCCATCCTTTTTTCTTGTGGACGGAGCACTTTATCAATTCGCTTTGAGCACTGGCAGACACAGAGTGAAATATATTTACGCATTTTTTCGTTATATACATTTTATGTGTGGACTTGTTTACAGACTTGAGTTTAATATACATATTTTTTTAGCACATTCTTATTTTTTTTGCACAATGCATTTTTTACTGTGTTTTTTTCACTAGTGATGAATTAAAGTATATTTATCTATATTATTTGTTTCAGCACTCATTATAGAAGTGATTGTATCAATCTATTCACCTTCATGTCTTATTGTTTCAATATCCTCACATGAGTTCACTTATTTAAAGGGGTTGTAAAGGTAATTTTTTTTTTTTTTAAATAACAAACATGTCATACTTACCTTCACTGTGCAGCTCGTTCTGCACAGAGTGGCCCCGAACCTGCTCTTCTGGGGTCCCTCGGCGGCTGTTTCAGCTCCTCCCCGCAAGAACTAACCACCTTAATGCGAGCTCCCTCGCATGGTGGTTAGTTATTGCGGGCGCGCTCCCGTGATACAGCCGGCGGCTATAGCCGCTCACTGTATCACTCGGCCCCGCCCCCCGCCGCGCCGCGTCATTGGATGTGATTGACAGCAGGGCGAGCAAATGGCTGCGCTGCTTTCAATCCATCCACTGTAGCCAATCAGCGACCAGGCAGAGCTGCAAAAGAGAAGACGGGAGCGAGCAGCGGAAATTCGAGATGTCAGGTAAATAAAACGGGGGGGCTGGGGGCGGCGGTATTGTCAAAAGTTTTTTCACCTTAATGCAACCCCTTTAAAGGAACATTGCACCATTTTGTTTATGCTAGCACATTATTTCTTTCACTAGTGCATACCTCCATAAAATATTATTTTTTGGATTTCCCTGTATTGTCAGTTGTTAGTGTTTCTTTGATTATGCAATTTGTTATACAAAATGGGAAAAAAAAAACAAATACAATAAAGGAAAAAAGAGGTTGATAAATAAAATTTGTTTTTATCTGATACATAGACTTTGACATTTTCTGTCCACAAAACACCATACAGCTATGTGCCAGATAATACAAAATAGTTGGATTCAAAAACTGTACCAAATTTGCCCCTTTAAACCAATTTTTAATGTTCACAGTGTACAAAACCTACATTAGCTCCACATACTGTATATAGACAGACTAAACCTTGACCATACTGCAGCAACAACATAGACAGGAAAATAACACACTCCAGCCTGCTGATTGATTAGTGAGGAAGCAGCTACACACAGTGGAGCTCGTCACTCTTCTTTCTCTTTCCTCCTGTCCTGTGCACTTTTATCACATGTGCACAACAGCAGAGCCTGATTGGTTCATAGAGCCAGCTTTCCCTCTCCATGTCTGAATGCTCTTGTACAGGGGATTATACGAAGATGACATCAAGACATTAAAGTGATTTTAAAGTCTCGTTTTTTTTTTTTAAATAACAAATATGTTATACTTACCTGCTCTGTGCAGTTAGTTTTGCACATGGAAACCTGGATCCTCCTCTTCTCGGGCCCCTCTTTGCTGCTCCTGGCCCCTCCCTCCTGTCAAGTGCCCCCACAGCAAGTAGCTTGCTATGGGGGCACCTGAGCCGAGCTGCAGCTCCACGTGTCCATTCAGACACGGAGCTGCTGTTCGGCGCCCACCCATCTCTCCCCTGATTGGCTAACTGATTTTGAATTACAGCTGCAAGAGCCAATGACAACACTTGTTGGTCTCAGCCAATTGGGAGGGAGAGCCCTGGATGGCAGAGGGATCCATGGACATCGCTGGACAGAGATGGGGCTCAGGTAAGTAATAGGGGGTGCTGGGGAGGCTGCTACACACAGAAGGCTTTTTATCTTAATGCATAAAATGCATTAAGATAAAAAACCTTCTGCCTTTACAACCCCTTTAAAAAATGTATATAGACACTGCTAATTCTAATACATAACTGATTTTGCACATTTGTCTGAAGTCCACAAAATGTTAATTTTGTGTGTAACTAAGTCTTGGTGCTTTCTTTTTTTACATCGTGGTTTTGACCTATTTTTATGGAAGCATAGACAAATCTAAGCTGATCCAAGTGACCACTGTAAAATAAATGAGCGTTCCCACAGAACCACATTGACAATGTGATACGTTTGTTTTGTTTTCTTTGTTTACAGCATTCAGCAGCCACTTCCATCAGAGACATCCGATCAATAAAACCATATCCGTGGGAGGAAATGAGTGAGTAATAATAAATCTAAGCAACATCAATATGTCAGTGAGATACTATGATATGTTTAATGATTTAATTGCTCCAAAAAGTAGACCTACATACTCTGCACTGCTCCTATTTTTGTCTAATGTTGCTGATTCACTTATTTCAAACTTTAATGGAAAGATTTTTCTAAAGGGGCTTTTTTATTTTACCTTTAGATTTATCTGGTCATTTGTTCAGCCCATCATAATAACAAAATAAGGATGATGCAGTTTTTCAGGTTTCATGTTTTTTTTAATATGACTAGGAAGATGAAGGCTGCAGAAATCAATAAGATGGTACTGTAGGTCCTACATTTGCACCAAAACAAATTGCTAGTGTGTGATGCACCTTATGTCACATTAAAGCTTATTTCACTTCAGAGCATATATTTTACAATATAAAAGTAGCTTTGGCAGATATTGAAACACGGCTGGGTAAGCTGGAATTCCCATTTAACAAAATTTGCCATAAACATGAAACTGTAAATTAAAGAATAAACAAGAAACGGTGTTAAGCACAGATTTGTCAATGATTGTCATTTTTTCTGGTGGCAAGAAAATAAATAGATACATTTAATGTGTATATGTATATATATACATACATACATACATACATACACACAGTTGTGCTCATAAGTTTAGATACCCTGGCAGAATTTATGATTTCTTGGCCATTTTTCAGAGAATATGAATGACAACACAAAAACATTTCTTTTACTCATAGTTAGTGTTTGGCTGAAGCCATTTATTATCAATCAACTGTGTTTACTCTTTTTAAATCATAATGACAACAGAAACTACCAAAATGACCCTGATCAAAAGTTTACTTACCCTGGTGATTTTGGCCTGGTGATTTTGGCCTGATAACATGCACACAAGTTGACACAAAGGGGTTTGAATGGCTATTAAAAGTAACCATCCTCACCTGTGATCTGTTTACATAAAAGGTCAATGAGTTTCTGGACTCCTGACAGACCCTTGCATCTTTCATCCAGTGCTGCACTGACGTTTCTGGATTCTGAGTCATGGGTAAAGTATAGAATTGTCAAAGGATCTGCGGGAAAAGGTAGTTGAACTGTATAAAACAGGAAAGGGATATAAAAAGATATCCAAGAAATTGAGAATGGCAATCAGCAGTGTTTAAACTCTATTCAAGAAGTGGAAAATGAGGGGTTCTGTTGAAACCAAACCACGGTCAGGTAGACCAATTAAAATTTCAGCCACAAATGCCAGGAAAATTGTTCGGGATGCAAAGAAAAATCCACAAATAACTTCAGGTGAAATACAGGACTCTTTGAAAACATGTGGTGTGGCTGCTTCAAGATGCACAATAAGGAGGCACTTGAAGAAAGATGGCTGCATGGTCGAGTCGCCAGAAGAAAGCCATTACTACTCAAATGCCACAAAGTATCCCACTTACAATACGCCAAACAGCACAAAGACAAGCCTCAAACCTTCTGGCACCAAGTAATTTGGAGTGATGAGACCAAAATTGAGCTACACCTGGCAAAGTAGCTCATAGGACATTTTTGTAAATTTGTTACTGCATTTGTCACCTGTTTTTTTTATGTGTCAAAATGTGTGTGTTTTTTTTTTTTATGTGTTTGGTGTGCCGTCACCAATTAATGACACTGAAAGCGCAACTAGGTCATTTTAGGTGTATAAATGTGGCCATACCCTATACAATTTGATTGTACAATCTCCTTTAGATTTACCAAAACCATATAATAGGAGGAGACACCATCAATCCAATCACTCTGTACACAATCAGGCAGGCACTTGCATGTGGCCCCAGGGAATTTAGCACCCTGAGCCCATCCGAAGGGACGCTGGGAAAGTCAGGCAAATTCACACATGAAGGAATAGCGGGGGTGCTGTGAAAACTTAGTTGATGTGCGAAGGTGTGCCAATGAGGACAGCTGCTAAAAATCTTTCCTGGGTCATACTGGCTGGTCCGTCCTGTGTGTCTGTCCTCTGTCTACCAGGAAGTTTCTGGAGTGATCTGCAAACTACAGCCATGGATGGAGGTGAGGCCTGGTCTTCAAAACCAAAGAAAACAACTTATATTTTTGTGCAAGAGAAGTACATTACTGGTATATTGATACATAGGGGAGCTGGATTTTAGAAAAAAAAAGAGAACTTATCCTTTAAAGGTGGTTGTAAAGGCTGAAGATTTTTTACCATCATGCATTCTATGCATGATGGTAAAAAACCTTCTGTGTGCAGCAGCGCCTCCAGCCCCCCTAATGCTTACCTGAACCCCATCTCGATCCAGTGATGTGCACGAGAGTCTCGGCTGTCCTGGGACTCCCTCTCCTCATTGGCTGAGACAGCAGTGGGACCCATTGGCTCCCAGTGCTGTCAATCACAGCCAGGGAGCCAATGAGAATAGAGCAAGGGCAGGGCAGAGCCGCGGCTCTATGTGTCTTATGGACACATAAAGCAGGGCTCGTAAATTAGCTTGCTCCAGTGCCCCCATAGCAAGCGGCTTGCTATTGGGGGCACTGGTCAAGGGGGAGGAGCCAGGAGCACCAGCAGGGGACCCAAGAGGAGGAGGATTTGGGCTGCTGTTTTTTTTAAAAAGGCAAACTTTTAATGCCACCTAAACCACTTCAGCCCGGAAGGATGTGCCCCCTTAATGACCAGGCCATTTTTTGCGATACGGCACTGCGTTATTTTAGCTGACAATTGCGCGGTCATGCAATGCTGTATCCAAATAAAATTGATGTCCTTTTTTTCCCACAAATAAAGCTTTCTTTTAGTGGATTTGATCACCTCTATGGTTTTTATTTTTTGTGGTAAAAAAAAAAAAGACTGACAATTTTGAAAAAAACCTTTTTATTTTCTGCTATAAAACACACCCAATAAAAAAATTGAAAAAAATCGAATTTCTTCATCAATTTAGGCCAATTTGTATTCTGCTACATATTTTTGGTTAAAAAAAAACCCCAAAAAACGTTTATTGATCGGTTTGCGCAAAAGTAATGTAAAGTGTCTACAAAATAGGGGATAAATTTATGGCATTTTCATTATTATTTTATTTTTTTACTAGTAATGGCGGTGATCAGCATTTTTTAATGGGACTGCGGCATTGCGGCGGACAGATCTGACACTTTGACACTTTTTTGGGAACCAGTGACATTATTACAGTGATCAGTGCTAAAAATATGCAGTGACATTGTACTAATCTTGTTTACTATGGCAATTTCCCGTTCTGTCCCTGCGGGGAACAATCGCGGATGTTCGGCAGATATCGAGTCTGCAGGACCCGGTGATTGGCTCCCCCGCTGACCAATGGGCGTGTGTGCGCCCACAGATCACCATGTACGAGCCGACGTACAGCTACGGCGATACGCGCAGCCGAGCCAACCTGCCGTAGTATAACTGCGGTGGCTGATCGGCAAGCGGTTAATATGTACAGTCTGGAGGAAATAAAGGACATGGCTGAAATCTTTAAATACATCAAAAGGGCAAATAAGGTTCAGGAGGGCAGTATTTTCAATCTAAAGTTAAGATCAAGAACACAGAGACATGACCTTAAATTAGCAGGGGGAAAGTTAAAAACTAATCTTCAAAAGTATTATTTTACCAAAAGGGTAGTTGATGCTTGGAATAGACCTCCAGCAGAGGCAGTGAGCCAGTCAACAGTAAGTGGATTCAAACATACTTGGGACATGCATAGATCTATACTCTATAAGAATGTAAAAACTAAAATTTTACAAACATATACTGTATAAATATTTAAGGGTGCAGTAAAATAATTGTTGTCACTCTAGAAAAAAGTGTGGTACTAGCAGGATCACCAGATTATTATTATTATTATTATTATTATTATTATACAGGATTTTACCAACAGTTTGTGCAGCGTTTAACAAAATGAAGACAGACATTACAGTTACATTACAATTTGGTACAAGAGGAATTAGAGGGCCCTGCTTGTTAGAGCTTACAATCTAAGAATGAGGGTCATTTGATACAATAGGTAATAGCTGTGGGGGATGAGCTGATGGAGAAAGTAAAACAGTGCATTAGTGAGAAGCAGGATAGGCTTCTTTAAAGAGAAGGGTTTTCAGGGATCGTGTAAAGATGGATAGATTAGGGGACAGTCGGACAGATTGGGGTAGGGAGTTCCAAAGGATGGGCGAAGCTCTGGAGAAATCCTGGAGGCGAGCATGGGAGGAGGTGACAAGGGAGCTAGAGAGCAGGAGGTCTTGGGAGGACCGAAGTGTGTTGCGTTTGTTAAAACATGATTTTTTAATATTAATCAGACATGACATTACACAATAGTGGTTGGTCATAGAGATACTGTCAGGTTTTGGCTTGAGTAGATTTCTCAAACAAATGCTGTTGCATACAATGGGTACGTAGATATCCATTGTCAATGTCAAATTGACAGTTTGAATAGGCTATTGTCTCTATAGCTACAGTAAACAAGTAAGAGACTTACTTGTTTGAGCTACTTTCAGCTCCCAAACTGAAAGAATGACTGTTGTGCCCCGTACACACGGTCGGACATTGATCGGACATTCCGAAAACAAAATCCTTTGAGCCAACATCCGACGGATGTTGGCTCAAACTTGTCTTGCATACACACGGTCACACAAAGTTGTCGGAAAATCCGATCATTCTGAACGCGGTGACGTAAAACACGTACGTCGGGACTATAAACGGAGCAGTAGTCAATAGCTTTCATCTTTTTATTTATTCTGAGCATGCGTGGCACTTTGTGCGTTGGATTTGTGTACACACGATCGGAAATTCCGACAACGGATTTTGTTGTCGGAAAATTTATAGCCTGCTCTCAAACTTTGTGTGTCGGAAAATCCAATGGAAAATGTGTGATGGATCCTACACACGGTCGGAATTTCCGACAACAAGGTCCTATCACACATTTTCCGTCGGAAAATCCGACCGTGTGTACGGGGCATTAGTCAGTTGTTATGGAAACAAGTTTGTTGCCAAAAGTTAATGGTTACAAACTTGTACAAATAAAAATGGATGAGTAGAGACTGGGACACACACATCATCATGCTGTAAGATCAGAAGCCACTCATGATAGAAGAAAAGTGCCTGATTTCCAGAAGAATTGTTGCCAATGGAGATCACGAACATACAGTAACAGAAGATAAGTAACCTTTAAGTGTATTTGTACTGTTATAGACCATAGGCTGTTAATTTGCTAGGCATTTTGCTTGTTATAGATATCTGTCAGTCTTGTATTGTATTCCTAATATTGTAATAGTTTTGTATGTACAGGATCTTTGTATAGTAAAAGCACATTTACACACTGCAGAAGTCTCAGCTTCCTTGCTTATACCACAGAGTAACCTTGCTAGATAGAGGCAAGCAAAACACGAAGAGAGCGGCTTGGTTGGTATTTTGAGACTAGGTTAGTGATGTAGCTGGGGGCCGAGTTGTGGATGGCTTTGTAAATTATTGTTAGTACTTTGAATTATATTTGTTGGGTGAGTGGAAGCCAGTGCAGGGATTGGCAGAGAGCGGTGGAAGACACTGAACGGTTTGGTAAGGTGGATGAGTCTTGCAGCAGCATTTATTATGGACTGAAGGGGGCATAACCTATGTAAAGGTAATCCAATGAGGAGGGAGTTCCAGTAGAGGAGGCGAGAGATAACCAAGGAGTGAATTAGAAGCTTGGTGGTGTCATTGGTTAAAAAGGGGCTTATCCTAGAGATGTTGCAGAGGCTAAGGCAGCATTATTTGGACAGGGATTGAATGTGGGACAGTTCAGAGTCTAGGGTTACCCCTAGCACCCTGGCACGTGGGACAGACTGATAGTTGTGCCATTGATCTTGACAGAGAAGTCAGGGGAAGGGGCACCTGGGGGAGGAAATATTATGAGCTCGGTTTTAGGTAGATTCAGTTTGAGGAAGTGGTGTGACATCCAGGCTGATATCTCTATTCGTAAATCAGGGATGTGTTGGAAGACTGATGGGGTGAGCTGAGGGGTAGAGATATATTTGGGTGTCATCAGCATATAAATGGTAGCGGAAGCCATGGGAGGCTATCTGCTTACCCAGGGAGGACATGTAGATTGAGAATAGTCGCGGTCCAAGGACAGAACCTTGGGGGACCCCAACGGTAAGAGGTGTTTGAGGAGGAGTGGAGTTGTAAGTGACACTGAAGGTGCGGTGAGATACAGTAGGTAAGATTCAAACCAACGGAGAGCGCAGCCATGGAGACCAAGTAAATTAAGTTTTTGAGGAGGAGGAGGTGGTCAACTGTATCAAAGGCAACGGAGAGGTCCAGGTTAAAATAAATGGAAAAAAAAGAAAACAAGCCCAAGTAAGCTACAGATCTATGCACAGGTAAGCTGCATTATTGTACGTTTAAGATGCATCTGGGCTAATTGTACAGAATCCCATTTCAGTAAAGTGTTTATGAATTTTTTTACTCTATGTTAACAATGTTATCTAATGCCTGGTAATGTATATGCATAGTCTGTAAAGGTGTTTGATATGTTTTATCTCCCATTACTTTAATAATTCAAACTATACTCAGTAAAACCCTAAACTATTGGGATTTGAGAATTTTTTTTGTAATTATTAAAAAAAAACAGGTGATATCTATGTCCTTCAGAAATAAATTCGTGCTATCTTGCATAATTACTTTGGCCTAGATGCTATTTTTTGTACCTAATCTTTGGCTGAACTATCAGTCACTATAGATTAAGGGGCAGACTTAATTCTGAATAAACTCAGGAATGTCAAATGCACCTGAGCTTGCCAAAATCTGTTGTAATGGGATATGCCTTTTTCCTCTTTTTTTCAGCTTGTATACCCAAGACATTTTTAAGGTCTGTTTGCTGAAGGGTGTTGGATTGTTTAAATATAAGCAACAGCAATAACCCAACTCATGGTTCAATAGTATACTTCATTGACCAGTAACATAATAATTACTAATAATAAACATTTATTGTTAGTATCCATTCAGTATTATTTCCAGTATTATGAATAAACTTCAAACATTATATGATATACTCTACACAATGTACATACTACAGATAGTTGCACTCTGTATGCTTTGTTGTACGTTGCATACTTCAGACCATTGCACTCTGTACAAAATACTGTAAATTACATACTTTGTACCAATACATTCACATACAGATACTCCTCGTATAACGATTTACCTGTTTAACGACCACTCGGACTTACAACCAACTCTCCCCACCCGAACGACGCGCTATACATCATTGTATTGTATAGTACAGTACAAGAGAATATAAAAACACTGCGCTCTAATAGCAAAAATAAAACATATGTGAGCCAGCAGCTGCATACATTGTGACAAACAATAACTGGTAACTGGGAAAAAATGCAGCGCTAAGAAATATTGGGAAGTTAGGGTGTAGTGAAACAATTAAGTAAGAGATGCTGTACTGAACAGTAAAGCATATGTGCAAAAACCATAAGTGAAGTGAAATGAACAAACACAGTATAAAGTGTCCACATATGGTAAATGGATGATTCCAAATTCAAATTAATAAGAGGAACTGGTATGGACCAAAAAATGATGTGAGACTGGAAATTAAAGTCAATGGTGCATGGTGTGGATCTGTGACTGTGAGTCAACAACGGGGTACAGAACTTCCGTAGCTGTAAACCAACATCTCAATATGGGGCATCAGAATGAAAACATCAGGAAGTAAGATAAGATGGGTACTCTTACCAGATGACGTGGACTCCACTGTCGTATGACAAGGAATCAATGGTGCATGGAGCCAAACCTAGGCTGGAAAACGACATCCGGAACGGTGGAACCTCTGTCTCACTTCTCGACTTCTCTGGTGGGGTGAAGAAACATCAGGAAGGGCCGCCAACTGGATATCAGCCAATAGACCTCAAGGATGTGTTCCAAGGAGAAGCCGGGGACAGATTTGATCCAGACCCCGTGATGGAAATAGGGCTACTGGAAGGCAGTTTCTTGCATCGGGATATTATGCAAATAAAAAATAAAAAGCTTCTGCATAGTGCAGGTAAACCAGGGATTTTTATTTCTAAAAATACCATACAAAAAATGGATAAAAGTGATCACAATTGAAATAAAATCTAAGCAGCGTAAGGAAGGGGAGATCGGCTGACGCGTTTCGACCAAGAGGGTCTTTAACAGGGGCAGATAGTACAGTACAGAATTTTTATTTCTGTTCTGTACTTATGCAAATTTAAACAACGTTATTGAGCTGGAGTTTTGTGTTCAGACCTTTCTCTCACAGTACAGTACAGTACAGTAGTGAAGAATGCTTAAAATATCAATTACTTGTGGCTCCTCTTTTAATGACCAATGAGTTTAACGACCTGGTCATTGGAACAGAACCTGATCTTAAGTGAGGAGTACCTGTATTGCAGATCACTACACAATCTACAATGTTTTGTATATTGCATACTGAAGACCAATGCAGTGTGTTTTTCTGATTTAAATTACATAAACTGGACCACTGTGCTGTAAATGTTACGCTAAATATTGCTTACTTTGGGGCACTGCAATCTGTACAGTTTGCTGTACACTACTTACCCCAAATGTCAAATTCTGGAATCCACTGAATTATGTACACTGTCTTATATATTGATAGCTCTTTTTCCAGAAATTCTATTATATTGTGTGTCAGAATGTATTTTTTATTATATCATGAAGGGCCTGAGAAAAGTATGATACCATAACATATTTCATGGCATTGTATAATAAAATGTAAACGCACCCCACATTTTCATATTTTTTTTCTATCCCCTCTTACCTTTTTCAATAGGTTATCCTCAATAAATATACAAAAACGTCAAGCAAATCCAGTGTTCTTTTGGTATCTGCTGCTCCACATCCAAGCCCACACCACCATCTTTCTTTTTGATGGCATCTGGAGCTGTGTTTCTCCTCCTGGTTCTTGCCGTTGGCCTCCTGATGGCACAACACCACATCCCTCCTCCAGTGCTGTGTGGATGCTGATGCCTCCTGGGATATGTTATGTAGATATACCATGAGGCTGCAGAAGCAGGGTTCTGGTTAAGCTGACCATACATGGATCAAAATTCATCCGGTTTATCAGGGACAGGCTGAGATTCAATCCATGTATGGACAGGCTGAACTGATTGTACCCAAGTCGATCAATCAATCGACTTCGGTACAACCAGCATGTTGGATTTTTACATTTGATTACTGCCAGTGGCTATAGTCTGCAGGCTGGGAAGGCTCCCTGCGCCCACCCCGCCTGCAGATTGCAATAGCACTTCTGTGGTGGAAGGAAAGAAAATTGAGTCATCTATGGGCTAGGTGAGAATGGAAGCAAGGGATGGCGTGAAATGTAAAAGAATGAAAAAAGGTAAATAAAAACAAACAAAATTATTGTTTTTTTTTTGTTGTTGTATTGTTAGATAGGGGATCGTTACAGTGATGTAAAGTGGTATTTTTGTGTGAAGATCCACTTTAATGATTTGAGTGGGCCTTGTATGGCAAGACCATCAACTAAGCTGGATGAGACTGACAATCTCAGCAATTAATCGGCTTCAGCTCAACTTGGCTTTCGCTTGGGAATTAATCTGGTAGGTGTATTAAATTGTAGGATCCTCCTGAAGCAGGTACTATTCTAAAAAGCTAGGCTTCCTGCAAAGCACGGTCGAATTTGTCAGTACTAGATAAATGAATACATTGCACAGTGCATATGCAATGTTTCTTGGATAGCGTAAGCAATTGACTGATTACCTTTACTTGCTTTCCTGGAATTGCTAAATGCACTGCTAAACCCAAGCCGTTTGATTTATTCATTTATTGCTGTACAGCAATGCTTAACAATAACATATTAAGGATTGATGACACACTAATCCAATATTCCTGAAATTAGGTGACACCAGATATGTAGACAAACTAATCTCTTAAGTGAGGTTTTGAAGTAAAATGGTGAATGATCAAGAGGAATGTTTAATTAGTGAATGCACGCAAAAGAAAACCACTTTGTAAATCTGTTGAAGTGACCTCTTGGCTCTTCACTTAGCACAAGCTACTAACTCTTTACACAGAGAACATACTTACCATTCAGACAAAAGAACACCTCAATGCCCATGTTCTTTTCTTTTAACAAAGATTAAAACCGATAAGATCTTCATCCTAGTAAGTGAGATAAATGCCTGACTGGACTCTCAAGGGGCTGACCGGACAATAGAAACTGCTCAGCAACTAATGGTCAGAATGAAAAAAATATGACAATGACATGCTGGTAGGTTATTTGGCTTCTGTCTAAATTGGCCCTAGTGTATGAATGTGAGTTAGGGAGCTTATATTGTAAGCTCCTTGAGGGTTGTGACCGATGTGAATGTACAATGTATATGTAAAACGCTGCGTAAATTGACAGGGCTATATAAGTACCTTAAATAATAATAATAATGTTTACACATAATAATGACAGAAAGACACTATAGGGTCAAAAGAATGTGGTTTATGAGAATGGGTATTCCCTCCATACTGGTCTTAGAATATGATTCAAGAAACATAGCACTTTAAAAGAGAAGCATGGCTAAAGCTTTTTTGGCCATATGTCTCTTCTGGATCACAGGAGTGCAGTTACTTGTGTGATCAAGAATCAGCTGACAGCGGGGGGCTAAAGACCACTGTCAGCTGATATTTCGGAGCTGGTCCAGGCTCTGGAAACACCCCGATATTGTCCTGATATGGCAGGTGGCTTAGCCTCTCAGTGTGCCACTGAGCGCCTGAGCCAACTGTTCCCACCCCCTCCCCAGCTGCAGCAAGGAGGTTAGTATGAATATTTGTGTTTTTACTAAGCCCACACGTCTTCTTTAGGATACTAAATCCTGATAACATATTTGTTGCTGGGTCTTACTGCACACAAGCCCGATTTTGCATACAGTGGGGAAAAGGTTGTCAGGTTTTCATTGCACGTCAACTTTGAACCTGGTGAGAGATACAAACCTAACTCATAGTCCTGTGAGATTCAAATCAAAGACTTTCTAGGCAATTCTTTGTTTTTGTGTATGTAAAGTGCAGAGCCCAGGCATAAAATTTAATCTTATAATATGCCTGCTTTGCCCCCCCCCCCCTCATCACAGAGTCTCTGTGCTTTTTTATGCAATGCAGGCAGATTATAGCTGGTGGGATCGGCCAGCAGGGTGCTGTTCACAACTTCTTAAAAACATCACATCACCCTAACTTAGTAAAAATAATGTGTATGTGAATTACTTTTTAGTATTACAATGTTGCTGAAAAGCACCAGAATGTGTCCGCCATATGAAATCATAAAAAGTTATTTAAAAAAGTGCTGCTCCCTTTCGAAGAAGTCACAGGAAGTGAGGAAATGTGTCAGGGCGGGGCTCAGTGACGTCATCACGCCAGTAGCAAGAATCTGTAAGGATTTGAGGCTTTGGTGATGCTGTTCTCTTTCACTTAGGAGTATATTACACGCTTGTATAAGAGATCTGTTTTTAAGCCAGTGCACTAATCTCGTGAGTACATTTTAATTAGTTTAATAAAATATTTATGATATTTTAAAGAGGTAAAACACTTTGTACAGTTTCTGCTTCATTTGAATGGTGACTATGGTGGAGAACACACAAAGGTGGCCAAAATGCATTGCTATACCTGCAATAAGGAATTGAAAGAGAGTCGAGACAACCAGAATTAACCATTAATTACCCCTTAAAAGGGAAGGCACATAGTAACCTGTTATATAGGTCAAAAGGCTGAGGTGAGAGCGGAAAGTGAACGGTGGTGGTAGCACTAAAGAAAACTAATTTCTATTATATTTTTGTGCACATTGGGACTGTTTCACGTCAAGATGTATATTCCAAAGTGATGAACTTACGGTAATTTTTATAGAAGCTGATATTAGAGTGGTGGTGGAGCCCCCTCGTGTTTACACATATTGTTAGGTGTTTGGTGTGTCACAATCTTATTTTGTTGGCTATATTTATTGTTTTAAATTTAGTGTGATGCAATGTAGAATCGGAAGCTACTTATTTGTATAAATATTTACAGGGGTGGTGGAACCCCCACATGTTTAAGATTTTCGTTTCTTATTTTTATAGGGTTTATGTATTGTTTATATTGGAGAATTGATAAATAATTATTTTTGATCACAATTTTATTACATATTTAAGATATTTTTTGGTTTTGTGATATGATAATGTAGCACAGCACCTTTTAAATAACCCTACCTTAGTACTTCTTCAACCGATTTTGGGCCCAGCATCTCAGGGCCACTTGATGCTAGGAACCCCAAATCTGGTATGCAAACCCAGTCGAACTAGCACTACAACATATCCAAAGCTGGGGTTCCTAGCACCAAGTGGCCCCAAGATACGGGGCCCCAAAGTCTGTTCAGAAAATGTCATTCTCTGCTGCAGAAAAGTGCTTGACATTTTCTGATCTGACTTTGGGGCCCGTATCTTGGTTCTGGGTTCTAGGAACCACAGCTTTGGATATGTTGTAGTGCTAGTTCCACTGGGTTTGCACACCAAATTTGGGGTTCCTAGTACCAAGTACCCCCGAGATACGGGGCCCCAAATTTGGTCAACTGTGTCCATCTGCAGCAATGTCATTTCAGGTCCCTTTGGGTCCAGAGATCCCAAATTTTGGCTGCTGCTAGGGGGCATCTAGGAACCCTTAACTAGTTTGAAGTTTGGGGGGCCTATGGCTGAAAATGGGCACAGTGAGGCATGCAAATGGGCATTGTTGACCCTCTTTTCCACTTACAGTAGCTGCGCATTTCTCACCCTAGGCTTATACTCGAGTCAATACGTTTTCCCAGTTTTTTGTGGTAAAATTAGGTGCCTCGGCTTATATTCGGGTCGACTTATACTCGAGTATATACGGTACAATGAATGAAAGGGGTTAGCCAGGAACAGTAGAGCTGGTAATAAAATGGCTAGATGATGCTAGATGTCCTCCATCCAGGAAATGGGGTGGGCTCCACCTGTCTTGCTGCTGTTTCTAATGTACACTGTGGAAAGCCCAAAGTATCTGGGTTGTATCTTGTGCTTAAAAAGCAATATTCCTGTTTTTTGTACTGTATGTCAGCTTTTATGAAGGGGTTTTAACCTGAAATATGCATTTGCATCTTTTAAGATAAAAGTTTCCTGATTTATTTAAAAAAAAGTCTCCAGGAATATCCGCTCTCCTGGTATTTGTCCCTTATATTAAATTTTCCTACACCAGACATCTCAAGTCTCCCGCGACTCGCGGGACACTCCTGCATTTGATGGCAGTCTCACAGACACCCACAAGTGCGGCACAATCTCCTGGCTGAAACAGAAAATATGTAGTAAGGCTGGAGATCCTCAACGTATATGGCACCTCATCCCTAATTTAATATTAGTGAAGTAAGGAGGAATAGAGAACAGGGATTAGAGCAGTGCCTAAATAAAGTATATATTGTACTAATAAGTAAAAATATAAAGAGTTTTATTATTACAAAAATCAAAACATAAAATACATACACAGGTGTGTGAACAAACATATAACAGTTGGTACATACAAAAAGTGGCCACAGATGTTGAAGGGCCACAAAATTAGAACAGGCGATTACTCCCTACATGTTTCGCCAAAACATTGGCTTTTTTAGTGGAATGATATTGAAAACCTGTATATGGATGTGGACTCTATAGAAAACAAAAATATACCATTGAAAGAAAAAATAATTCCAGACAATAACAATGGAAAAAATAAACATGTCAAACAACATTAACAATAATTTAATAGTATAATGAAAGCATGACATGGCTTAAATGCTCCCCCTCATCAGAGGATCCTCCACATAGGAAAGTCACCCAATACCTACCTCTAATTCTCCAAACGCCGGCGCGGTGCCAGGGCCACCCGAGGACTGTCAGCAACCAATTGCCGCACCAATTGAGGCTGCAGAGGTCTAATAGATACCTAGCATACAGAGAAAAATTATCAAAATAAAAAAGTGTATAACTATGATACACGGGAACATTAATAGAATGTAAAGTTCCACAAGGTGGGCTAACATAGCCTCAATACTCACAACATAAAAATTTAAATCAAGATAGAAACAGGGGCGCCAGAAGGTCTCCTATCAGTGATAACCGCAGCAAATGATAGATTAATCGCGATAGAGTGTAGGTAAACTAAAAAAAGAGAGAAGAGAATATTGAAAAAATAACAATCATGTACAACATGACTCCAAAATGTAAATAAAAAATCTAGTAGAATGCCATGAGGACAAGGTCCCCATAACACTTACCACAAAGAGGAAATGTATGCAACAAGTTCCTACACTAGGGTGAAGTGATCACCCAGCTGGAGCAGAAGCAGGCTGGGAGTATCTGCAAAAACGGCTACAACCTGTCACCGAGGTGAATAGAAACCCCTAAGGAACGGGAGAGAATGAAACAGCATGGGATATAGCCATCAAGAAAAAAGGAAGGAGGAACTCCAGCAAAAACTGGGAAAAGTACATTCCATGAAGCGATTGTAAACCTATGAGGCGCCCCTGGAGTCCAGCAAGGGTGAGGCTGGACTGGCTGGCTCTTATAAGCCCCCCACCCGATCGGCATGTGACGTCACAGATCGGGAGCGGACAGGAGAGGACATCTGCACATGCGTCCATCACAGCATCTGGGCATACAATTCCCATAATGCTACGTCAATTCGCGTCATGGGGAATGAGTAGCTAGGGACCAATGTGACCACAGGCCTGGCTAGACATGCCTACCAGAGGGGCCAAGGGAACGGGCTGACAAAAACCAGTGTGGAATAGGAGGGACCTAAACAGGGGCAGAGGCCACCAAACGGGCTGGTGCTCAACCTGAGAAACCAGCCCTTGGGTGTCCATACAGCCAAAAATGGCATGATGGCTGGAGTGAACGGTGAGATTCCATGATGCCAGACCGGCACAGGGGGAAGAGGGCACAGCAGAGGGGGACAAAGGCGAGGTCCCCCGGGGGGAAACAGAAATGGGAAACAGGGAGGGGGCGACCCAGAGCCCAGCAATCCGCACACCCCGGATAAAGCAAGGATCCACCCCTCCCACCCACCCATAGGAAAGCCATGGCATGCTATCGATCACACACATAATGTAACAAAATTTCTTAGGAAACAATTAGAGTAATGCTTAAAACATAACACATAACACAAAAAAATATGGTAACACAATTTAATGAATGATAAGAAATAACCATAGTACGAATAAAGACACAATTGTGAATCCATGACAGTGAACAGGGGAGAGGAAACACGAGGAGGGAAACAGGGCAGCCCAGGTGGAAAAAAGGGGGACCATGACAGTACATCAATCAAATGTATAGAATAAATACCGGAATTACAAAAAGGACTTAAAGCTGATGTATTCATTTAACCCTGGAAACTTTGCTGCATCCAGTTTGTGAATCCATTTAGTTTCTAATTGGAGCAGTGTGGTGTCAATTCCGCCACCCCTGGCATGTAAAGGTACATGTTCCAGAGCAGTGAAACTGATCACACTGGGATCAAATTCATGCTGTGATCAAACATTTCTGTTAATTGCAGTGGTGGTTAATCGCTTCTACAGTGGTTTCACGTGGTCTCAAATATGTTTGCAGAATGGTCGCTTTGTCTTACCGACATAATAGCAACCACATCGGCAAGTGGCTAGGTACACAATCCTGACAGTTTTACATGTCACTGTGTGTTTGATGATATGAGTCAAACCGTTAGAAAGATTCACTTCCCGAGAATTAGAAATTAAACTGCAAATGTCACACCTACCACAAGGGAAAGTGCCAACATTGGTAGAAGAGTTTTGCAAATTTTGGGTGAATAGTGACTGACTGGTTGTCAAGTGATCCCGCATAGAGGGAGCGCGTCTAAAAGTAATGTCGGGGTAAGGCTTGATATATTTACTGATAATGTTATCTGCAGTAAGCAGAGGCGAAAATCTGGTAAGAGCATGCATGACCTGGGTATGCTGTCTAGAGTATTGAGTAACAAGACAAACCGGCTGTTGATTGTTAATTACCTTAGTTAAAAAAAATAAGATCCTTTCTATTTAACTTTTTAACTTTATTATAAGCTTTCTTTAAAAGAGAATGGCTGTAGCCTCGACTTTTTAATCTAAGGTAAAGATCATGTGATGCTTTGTGAAAATCAGCCTCTAATGTACAGTTCCTCTTAATTCTCAAATACTGGCTGTAAGGAATACTGTCCAGCAGAGGCTTGGGATGCGCACTACTGGCATGAAGAATGGTGTTACCAGAGGATAGTTTGCAATACAGAGCGGAATATAGTATTCCTTCACAGTCTATGGAAATTTGAAGGTCAAGAAAAGTAATTTTTGATTGGCTACACTCCATAGTGAACCTTAAATTATAATCGTTAATGACCAGAAAGTCAATAAATTGTGAGAGTTCATCTCGAGTACCAGACCAGAAAAAAAGCACGTCATCTATATATCTGTGCCAAGATATAATATGTTGTAAAAGATTGAATGAATCAGCATTGTCGAATAAATCCCTCTCCCACCCCCCAGGTACATGTTTGCGTAGGTTTGCATAGGACGGGTCACATTTGGTCCCCATAGCTATGCCCTGCACCTGGAGGAAGTGGGAGGGGCCAAACATAAAAATATTATGTGTCAAGATGAACTCCAACAATTTAAGAATAAAATGGCTGTAAGAATCAGATCCTGGACCTCTCTCCCAAAGTTGGTTACCAATGACTGCAATGCATTTTTTTTGCGGAATGGTGTTATACAAACTTTCCACGTCGAGGGCAACAAGCCAAGTATTTTTACGTAATTGTTTGAATTCAAGATCGATCGTGTCCTTCACATATGAAGACAACGATGTAGTAACGTGTAAGATATAAGAGTTTTGAGAGCTCTTCTTTGAGTAACAGATAAATTAAGAGTGTTGATTGTCAAGATCCATATTTTTAATTACAGCGGTCATTTGTCGAACAAATGCCCAGATGTTGGAATTTACTGAAAGCGTAGGGAAGGCACGTAATTTCAATTATTTGAAAGAAGTGGGGGGGAGACGCCAGGAACGACAACACCAGCCACACCTGATGATTGAATGTCGTCTTCATCAACGCATTCTTCCTCCCATAGAGACATTAATTCCTCAATGGCCTGAATTTTGGCCAGGGTGGGTATGTAGTTAGTGGAAAGGGGAGTGGCTACTGATGATGAATTATCATAAATTACTTTGTACATTAACTTTCTTGCGAAAAGGAGAATATCTTTGACAAATTGAAATCTGTTGATATAGACAGATGGACAATGGAGTTAGAGTTATCGAAGACAAATTAACAACATCTAATCCTGTATTTCCCTGTGGCCCAGGATCAATGAGGGGTCTGTCATTGAGCTTAGAGGTGACTCTGGTGTTTTCGCTAAAAAAATGGGAGCAATTTTTGGATCAATAAGTTGTGTGCTGATGGGAAACATGGATGTCAAATTAGGTTCACTTACCATTCTAGTGATAGAAGAAGAGAGAGAAAGAGGTGCAGGTGTAGTATTACTCGGTGCGTGATGCAGAGTCGCGTTTGACATAGAGGGTAGTGAAGTCTGTAAAGAAGATGAGGGGGTAGAAACATTCGTGATTTTAGATCAAACAACAGATGGTCGACGAGCAAGAGTGGACCCGAAGGTGCAATGTAGTGAATCCGTGGAAGTGGTAGGTAATCTCCTGGCTGAGCCTGCACTGTCACTCAGCCTGGAGCCACACAGCAGCTCTAGCGGCCGCTGCAGCCATACCATTCACTCGGCAGGCGGCGGATCAGATCCCTGGTATCTCTGTCATGCAGTGCGAACCCGCCCAGTGGCTGATGAGTCATCCATGTCTGATGATGACAGATGTCCTCCCCTTGCCAGGAAGACCAGTCTGTGTGAGGAGGGAGGAGTCACACTTACTCTGGTACGCACAGGCTGGTCCTCCAGAGTGTGTGAGATCTGCAGAGTGTAGATAGAGTGACTATGTGTCACTCTCTCACCACATCTCTCAGCTCACTCATCACTCATCATCATGTGTCACTCAGGAATGATCCCACAGCAGTGAGTCACAGCATAAGTCTGAACAGGGGCCATTTTAGGAGCAGGGGCAATTTACTAAGCAGGTGACGTCCACAGGGACCATACTTAGCAGGTGTCCACAGGGGCCATCAGCCATTTTTTAATTTTTTATATATATAAATTTGTTACAACAGCCTGGTGCCAGAGTTACTACACAGACAGGGCCAGGGTTATCAGTGGCAGTGCAGAACCATCATGGCAGAGTAAAAAAAAAAGAAGTACAAAATGCACTTCACCCCAGACAACAGTAAAGTGTACCCATGTAATCCTATTTGCTGAGAGGCATGGTGAGTATTTTGCAGCTCTCATTTGTTTTTGAAAATGAAGAAAGACAAGAAAACATTTTTTTTTTCTTTTTTTCAATTTTCAAAACTTTGTGACAAAAAGTGAGGTCTGCAAAATACTCACTATACCTCTCAGCAAATAGCTTGGGGTGTCTACTTTCCAAAATGGGGTCATTTGTGGTGGTGGGGGGGGGGGTTATTGCCACCTGGGCATTCCATGGCCTCCGAAACTGTGATAGGCAGTGAAGAGTGAAATCAAAAATTTACGCCCTTAGAAAGCCTGAAGGCGGTGCTTGGTTTTCGGTGTCCCGTACGCGGCTAGGCTCCCAAAAAGTCTCACACATGTGATATCCCCGTACTCAGGAGAAGCAACAGAATGTATTTTGGGGTGTAATTTCACATATTCCCATGGCATGTTTGAGCAATATATCATTTAGTGACAACTTTGTGCAAAAAAAAAAAAAAATTGTCTCTTTCCCGCAACTTGTGTCACAATATAAAATATTCCATGGACTCGACATGCCTCTCAGCAAATAGCTTGGGGTGTCTACTTTCCAAAATGGGGTCATTTGGGGGGTTTTGAACTGTCCTGGCATTTTATGCACAACATTTAGAAGCTTATGTCACACATCACCCACTCTTTTAATCACTTGAAGACAAAGCCCTTTCTGACACTTTTTGTTTACATGAAAAAATTATTTTTTTTGCAAGAAAATTACTTTGAACCCCCAAACATCATATATTTTTTTAAAGCAATTGCCCTACAGATTAAAATGGTGGGTGTTTCATTTTTTTTTTTCACACAGTATTTGCGCAGCGATTTTTCAAACGCATTTTTTGGAAAAAAACACACTTTTTAAAATTTTAATGCACTAAAACACACAAATATTTTACATGCTTTAAAATTGCGCACAAACGTGCAGTGGCAACAAGATAAATACATTTTTAAAAGCCTTTAAAAGCCTTTACAGGTTACCACTTTAGATTTACAGAGGAGGTCTACTGCTAAAATTACTGCCCTCGATCTGACCTTCACGGTGATACCTCACATGCATGGTGCAAAAAATGCTTTCCCAATTTCCCAATGGCGCTGTTTACATCCGGCGAAATCTAAGTCATAAAATGCTCGTAGCTTCCGGTTTCTTAGGCCATAGAGATGTTTGGAGCCACTCTGGTCTCTGATCAGCTCTATGGTCAGCTGGCTGAATCACCGGCTGCATTCTCAGGTTCCCTGTTGGGACAGGAGAGCCAGAGAAAAACACGGAAGACGGTGGGGGGGGCATTCCCTCCCACTGCTTGTAAATGCAGTCTAGAGGCTAATTAGCTGCTAGGATTGCTTTTACATGAAAGCCGACCGCTGGCTGAAAAGAATGATACCAAGATGATACCTAAACCTGCAGACATCATTCTGGTATAACCACTCAAAGTCGTGAATGGCGTACCTGAAGACAAAAAACTGGTTAACAATAAAGCACAGTAAACAGTAAAGTATAAAAAAAATGCATACCTGAAAAGCAAACATGATAAAACATAATAACAATAAAACATTGCAGAATAGAATACAGTAAAAAAGAGCAGAACAATAGAGAGAGAATAGAGAGAGAGAGAACAATAAAACACCAATGCAAAGACCAGGATTGTCAGGACAGGAGGGACAATAATAGCGGGTGTCACGCCTATATCCGCGCTTGCTGCAGACACGACATCTTTTTTGGGGGGTTCGTTGGTTAGGGGTACTCGGGAGGACATAAAGAAAATGCCTCTCATGCAGCCGACTGCATTTGGTTGGGGATGTGGAAGTACGGGCGCTGCAGAAGTGGTGGGTTCCCAATTAGGATTGGCGAATGCAGCAGGAAGGGCACTATGGGCACGACGGGCCTGTTTGTCTTCTTGGTGGCAGCGGGACACTACTTGTGCTTGCCACCTCACCAGCTTGAACTGCACTTATGGGACTTGCCACGTCACCACGTGTTACTGCAGTGCTGGTTTGACTACGACCGGGGTGTACTAGGCCGCTGGCGCTTGCCAGTTCACCAAAACGCTACCAAAAAAACTGTTAGCGATCGCAGGAATCAGGCCTGACTCTGCGAACGCTGCAATTATGCGTTTAGTGTTTTGTAAGTGTCAGTGATCGATACTGCACTTGGCTGGGCTGGGCAGAGGGGCAAAACGCAGGTGCTAGCAGGTATCTGGGCTGATCCCGCTAACACTGCATTTTTGGGAACCCTAAACTGCTGGGGACGCTAGTATAGATCTGATCGGATCAGATATTGATCCGTTCAGATACTATACCACTAAAGGAGGTGTACGGTGCGTGCGTGGGTGTTAGCGCTACTGGCGCTAACCTGACGCTGCTTGGGGCTGGTGCTTACCAGTTCACCAAAATGCTACCAAGAAAACTGTTAGCGATCGCAGGGATCAGGCCTGACTCTGCGAACGCTGCAGTTATGCGTTTAGTGTTTTGTAAGTGACAGTGATCAATTAATACTGCATTTGGGTGGGCTGAGCTGGGCCGGGCGGAGGGGCAAAACGCAGGTGCTAGCAGGTATCTGGGCTGATCCCGCTAACACTGCGTTTTTGGGAACCCTAAACTGCTGGAGATGCTAGTATAGATTTGATCGGATCAGATATTGATCTGTTCAGATACTATACCACTAAGGGAGGCGTATGCTGCGTGCGTGGGTGTTAGCGGTACTGGCGCTAATCTGACGCTGCCTGGGGCGACGCATATCATCGCCGGGTGATCAGGGGGCTAAAACTTTATTAGGTAATAAATGGCGGGTGCCCAGACACTATAAAAAATAAACAAACTAACCAGCGTCACCCGTAACAGTTATATGGTGATCAGTGGTGAAAGGGTTAAGTAGGGGGCAATCAAGGGGTTAAAATTTATTAGATAGTATATGGGGGTCCCTGTCGCTATAAAACGCTGACGGCCAACCTAAATATTTACGTCCCTAACTAGCGTCACCAGTGACACTAATACAGCGATCAGAAAAATGATCGCTTAGTGACACTGGCAACAGGGGGTGATCAAGGGGTTAAAACTTTATTAGGGGGGTTAGGGGGGTACCCTAGACCTAAAGGGGGCAAATACTAACTGCCCTACCACAGTAACTGTCACAAACTGACACCATGCAGTAATCAGAAAAAAAAAAAACTGCTTGGTGTCAGTGTGACAAGGGGGGGGAGGGGTGATTAGGGGGTGATCGGGGGGGATCGTGGGGTAAAGGGGGGTGTAAAGTGTGCCTGCCATGTTCTACTGTGTGTGTTGTGTTGTGCAACTCACTCAGATGTCTTCTCTCCTCTGCGCCGGAACGGAAAATACCGAGCCGAGGAGAGATGACGTCACATCCCCTGCCTCTGTGTACTACACAGAGGCAGGAGAAGATTCTCATTGGCTGGGAGCGATCGCGAGGGGGGGCCACGAATGGATGGCCTCCCCCTCATCTCTGATCGCTGCCAGACCAAAGCCGACCGCCTCGGGCACCGGGGGATCCGATCGGACCCCCCGCCCGTGGGAAGGCAATCACATACCAGGTACGTGATTTTGCCTGCCCGTGCCATTCTGCCGCAGTATATCTGCGTGAGGCGGTCATCAAGTGGTTAATTAACCAAACCCAGTGACAATCACTCATCTGTTGGCACTTAGATTGTGGTCCTGCAAGCTGGATGAGGCTAAGCATGTCATTGTTGCATATCAGTGACAGCGTGACAGTATGAGTTTGACCAGCTATTAGTCACAAGTTGGTGAAGCGGGCAGTCGTCTGGCACCTCATTTGTGATATACCTGTGATGTTTTTACAGTTATCTGGGGCTCGGTTAGAGATATTTACCTTCACTACCTATCCTGCTGCCATTTTACCAGACAGGAAGTGAGAGGAACTCTCCAACAGAAACGCAGACAGAAATACAAATGCTTTTATTTAGTAGAGTAGGGGACAAGTAGAACCCAATCAGATTTTAATGAATATATGTGTTCATGTTTCAGATTTTCCTGCACTTCCTGTTTGAAACCATTGCCAACAGGACAGAAAGTGTGGGTAAATATTTCTAGATGGTAGTTAAAATTGGTCAAGAGTTCCAGTCCTTCGCAACTCTATCCAAAACCAAAAAAAAGAGTTTTAGGCTTGATGTACACTTTAAGAAATCTCAAGGCTTAGGCATATAAAACAAATCCGTATGCTCATTTAACACAGAAGAGAGTCTTTGACCTACATGTGTGCAGACTAATTTAGTAACATTATGCAGGAAACAATTATATACAGAATGACAAGTAATCAGTTCTCACTTTTTATCATTTTACAGACGTTCCAACAGAGAAAGATGATTGTAGGCTGGATGCTGTAGGCTGTTTATAGCTCTATTAAATATAATGATAATGTTGGGATATTTTTTGCAGCTAATGTTATCAGGTACCTTCTGAATTTGCATACTCCTTTAAACTGTCAGGGCACATTTTTTTTAATAGTTTTTTTAAAGCTTTCATTTAGGATAACATATATCAATTAACAATCATGTATACAGTATATACTCCCATTTTTCATTGTAACCTATGAAATAAAAACCATCAAGTTAACAAGAAAGATTTAATATAACATATATAAGTAGTAGATTAAAATACATAAGAGTGTTGAGTGATGCTGTAATTATCAGTATCTGGGAGGATGTTAGGACATGTTAAGGGAAAATTGCAATCAAACCTTATGACATTGTACTAACCTATAATGCTTTCTGGCTGTCATGGACACAAATTGTTTGACATATTCTATATGCCTCAATAATTTTGGTTTCACAGGAGGAGCAACATCTTTCAAATGTACAGAAATCAAACATTGGGCAGCTTTAGACCTGTCATTCATTAGTTTATATTCTATATTCATGTTGAATAGTATTCTGAACAGTAAGAAAAGGGCCCATAAAGAGCCTAACCCTGGGTATAAAATTTAAGATGCTGAAAATTTCAAAATAAGATGATAAATAGATTGATTATTTTTAAGTGGTCAGCTAGCTTCAGAAAAATCTTTTGGCATAGAGTGCCATTGATTACCAATTGCCATTGTTTTTACTTTATGTCCAGTAACTTAGACTAGTATGTCTACAGTGAGAGTGTTATGCCGCGTACACACGGGCGGACTTTTCGACCAGACTGGTCCGACGGACCGAATCCGGCGGACAATCCGACCGTGTGTGGGCTCCATCGGACCTGCAGCAGACTTTTTCGGTCAAAAATCTGACGGACTTTAGATTTGAAACATGTTTCAAATCTTTCTGATGGACTTGAGTCCGGTCGAAAAATCCGCTCGTCTGTATACTAGTCCGACGGACGAAAACCCACGCTAGGGCAGCTATTGGCTACTGGCTATCAACTTCCCTATTTTAGTCCGGACATACGTCATTACATACGAATCCGTAGGACTTTGGTGTGATCGTGTGTAGGCAAGTCCGTTCGTTCAAAGGTCCGTCGAAAGTCAGTTGGAAAGTCTGTTGGACCAGTCCGGTCGAAAAGTCCGCCCGTGTATACGCGGCATTAGGCCAATCTAAAGCTGGTCAAACACATTAGAATATGAATGTACAATGTATTTAAGATTAGGGATTAGCTGCTGGTTCGGACTAAATTTTGCTTGTTCAGAGGTTCAGAAAATGGCTGGACTACATTGGTGTTTTGCTGAGTCAAACCTTCGGCAGCAGCGAGAACATTGTGATAACATCTAGCAGTGGTATTACTACCGCTGCTAAACTTCACAGCTTCCCTTCTTGGTGGTTGTTAGGAAACTGGCAGCTACCGGCTTTCTGACAACTTTGAAACTTTCTTACAAAACCTATCAGCCAGGGATTCCAGGATGACAGCTGGATATAAACAAAGGGGGCTGAGATTGTGTAAAAAAAAAAGAAATGACAGTGTGGGGTCCACCCATATTCAAACAAGACCCTATAGGTCTGGTATAGATTTTCAATGGGATCGCACACAAAAAAAAAGTGTAAGCTCCCTGCATATTCATACCAGACCCTTCAGGATTTTAAGAGGGAACCCAATGTAAAAAAGAAAAAAAAAGTGTCACTCTCCCAAATATCAACATTAGACTCTGACCTGGGCATGTAGCTGGAAAGGCCAGGAAGGGGGGGGGGGGTTAATGGCATCCCTCAGGCATATTATTTAAAGGAATTTTACATTTTTAATGATGCCCTTAAAGCTTTATTAAAATCACTGCTCCCCACCAAGCCAAATTTTTAAAAAACATTTTTTTTGCTTTAGTATATGTTCCCCGAGGCATTGCCCAGCCCCCATGCCATTTGTTTAATAATCCCTTGCCAATTAGCCTAGAGAATGGCCATTACTGCTTTTTTTTTTATTTAGTACATTTTGTAAATTTAATGCAAGTTCCAATAACGGCACACCGGACATAAGCTCATAATGTTACAATACAACATCATTGCTAGACCTGACAATCGAAACAAAGATACAACGGCTAACTCAGAACAACCATCTGACCAAATACATTGAGCTGCATACTAATGAACAACATTAATAACAACACAGGTCATCTTGGTCAGGGTATTGCAGTTGTTGAATGGTATTGTACCCCCAGATCTTAAGCAATGAATCAGCTACTGTATATAAGAACATTCATGACTTCCAGATTTCATATAAAGTAACATCAACTTTGGGTAAGCATAATACACATATTAATTAAAATTGAGATGAAAAGTACTTTTAATGCCTTATTTATGAGTTCCAGTTATATTATAACTGTACATTTTCAGATGCTAATACGATTCATATATTGCCTTCAAAGTGGCTTGCTTTGTGAAATGGGGCTAACTATCTGTTGTAATAGATTATTTAAACCAACCATTATTTAGACCAACAATCCTATGAAATGTATATGAATAATTTGCAGGATTTTACATCACAATACAACCTAAACCGTACTGAGTGCCTGGCTACTTAGTGCACTATTTTGAATAAAACAAGCTTTTTTCCAGGATAATACTGTTCCAAAATAACTATCTATATCAGGAGTGGGCAATTAATTTTCCCAAGGGGCCACATAAGAAATTGGGATTAGAAATTGGGAGAGTCAAACCAATTGAATGAACTTAAAGTGATATTAAATACTTTTTTTTAAATAACAAACATGTTATACTTACCTGCTCTGTGCAATAGATTTGCACAGATCAGCCCAGATCCTCTTCTTCTTGGGTCCCCCACTGGCACTACTGGCTCCTTTTTCCTGCCCAGTGCTTCCAGAGCAAGCAGCTTGAAATGGGGGCATCCAAGCAGGCTCGCTCTTGAGTCGCAGCTCTGTGTGTCCCTTCACACACATAGCCGTGGCTCGGCCCCACCCCCTCTTTATCCTCATTGGCTCTCTGGCTATGATTGACAGCAGTGGGAGCTTATGGCTTCCTATGGGGGCAGGAATGGAGGAGCCAGGAATGCCAGCGGTTGAGGTACTGGGCTGCTCTGTGCAAAACCATTGCACAGAGCAAGTCAGTTTCACATGGTTTTTTTTTTTAAGAAAATTTTAAAAAGTTTTACGAACACTTTAATTCTGCTCAATGTTATCACTTTATAAAAAGCAGTAAATCATATGATTTTGATTTCCACAGACTTCTACGAGAGTGAATTAAATATCACAGATATATAAGTACACATAACAAGACAGGATATCCCCCCTTAAAAAAAATGTAAACTACAAATCCATACAAGGAACCAATCTTTTGTCATATGGTAAACTTGGGCCAAACATACATAGAGTCAGCAGATTAGCCTGTCTATGGAACCCCATGAGGGTATATATATTTCCTCCACTAATATATGCAACCCCAGCATGTGAGGTCACTTCTGCAGCAAGGAGGAAGTTAAGGCTGACTAGTGGGCTCTGCCCTTGCCTGTGGGGTAGAGAGGTGAACCTGGCAACACTTCCCCATATGCCCTCATCCGTATCATATCCGCACCAGTTGTGCAACTGAAGCGGCTCATAAAGAATGAAAGTGCACCCACTACCATGTTGGTGACTGGTGGACCAATGAGGGTGGAAGCACAGCTGCCGCCATCTTGTTGACTGGTCAACCTCGATCCAAGGAAATCACCCTCCTCCCCCAAAGCCATGGTGCACCCCCTAGCAGTTGCCTTCAAAATAAAAGCAATACCGTTGTATTGTGTACATGACATACGCTTATTCACATTTTATTTCTAAATCCCTATTCACCTCAACGGGACAGACAGGGACAGCCAAAGGGTCGGGGACTGTAAATAGCCCAGGTCTGATCTAAATGGTTCTTTATGAGGCTTTGGGTTTGGTGCTGTTATGTGATGTTCCCTTTTAAAACTACAGAGGAAAGGAAAAATGCCTCAATGTTAAAAAAAAAAATGTTAAAAAAAAAAAGTCACAGTGAACCACGGTTATAAAGATTTCTGTGTAATTAGAAGTAACTCATATAATTACTTATCCTTTTGTACAATTTGTTCTTGGTCAACTAAGAACAAATGGTAAAGGCCAAAAGTTATTAAAACATTATATT
Organism: Lithobates septentrionalis; assembly: GCA_037952835.1. Taxonomy (NCBI): domain Eukaryota; kingdom Metazoa; phylum Chordata; class Amphibia; order Anura; family Ranidae; genus Lithobates; species Lithobates septentrionalis. The sequence continues at coordinate 7,485,580 of JBBDGP010000487.1, forward strand.
ATTAAATGATAAAGAACATCAACTGTTTACATTTTGTAGTATTTCCGTATTACATGATTACATGAAACATGATACATTCTCAGGCCTATCTATCGGTTTGTACTAATTGTGTAACCTTTCTATCTGGAACAAAAATTTTGGCTTTATGCACACTTACATGACAATATTTAAAGTTTAACCAAAGGCAAACTTTTTTTTATAGCAACAGAAGGTTTTAAACCCTGACAGTTTTTCTTTAAATATTAAATTGTTTTTTTAAGTTTTTGATCAAATTTTAAAAATATAACAGAACGTACAATAGTTGGATTCAATACAGTTATCAAAGGTTGTTCAGTCAAATAGTGCATACTAATATGAGGAACATATTAGTTGCTGTGCTTCCAAAGTAACATACAGTGCTTGACAAAAATCTAACAATGTTACTTATACAGTATGTGCATTAAAATAACAAAGCATCAAATGAAGCAGTGTCCTTGTACCTATAGGACTGAGTAGGAAATTAATCAATGAACTATGTATTATAGTCTGCGATCCTTACAGGTTTGTTTAGGACAGTTAGAAAATATATTTAGAAAAGGCAATTCAAATATGCAAGCATAATAAATCCAAACCCATTCAATGACAGTACATATAATGTACTTAAGTCTGAGCGTGACTTAAAACAATTTTCACACCAGGGCGTCATAGGTATACTGTTTACTACATTTTAAAATAGAATACAATCAAACACATTAGATTTAGAATATCAGGTAGGGGAAGAGATTAGTAGTTAGAGAGTAGTCCGGCCATAAGGGGACTGATCCCATCAGTTTCTTTTGCCATCTGTGTTCCGTTGGGGAGATTTACCTTCACTTCCTGTCCCATAGACAAGCCAGGAAGTAAGAGGAAATCTCTCGAGTGAGGTTTCCTGGGGTGTCACCGGGGTTGTCTTTCAAAGATTTTCCCTCTATTAATGTTCTGGTGTCAATCCAAAATGTGGGTTTTTCTTTTACTTTCAATGACAATGGTAAACAGAACAAATAGAAAGGGTGAATCCCCCTAATGGGGGTGCAGACAGCAGTAAAACCTGACAACCTGACAAGACAAGAGTTCCAGTACCTCTTGACTCTAGCCAACACTAAAAAAAAAGTTACTTTAATGAAATTACAATAAACATTTTTTTAAAAAAGGGCTTAAAAAAGGGGCTTTAAAATGTATTGCCGTTGTTGGACTAAATCATCCACTGTATTTTCTTTCCTTTTGATGACTACTATCATAATATCCCTCCATAACAGTTTTGCCACAATTTCTGGATAGTAGACAAAAAGAACTGGATCCCTTTTATAAATGTTCCAGCAGTGTACAGACCTACAAACACAAACATAGTGATCTCGAGCAACTACCAAAAATGAAAATTCCTGAATTAAATACATTTACATTTTAAGTTACCCTGCCCTTTAAATCCTAGGTTAAAGCTTTACATAGCCCAAATCAGGATTGCGCTCCTTCTATTCTTGGCAGGAAGCCCAACACCCAGCCATTTAACTGTCAAATGAATGGCGCAGTTGCATGTCAAGGGGTGATGTTTAGTTTCAGGAGGGATAGAGTTTAATCTTGTCTTAGGCCTCATTCACATGGGGTGCTTACATCCATGCCCCATGTGGGAGCCGTTTTTTTACCAGCATGGTGATGCACGGGTGTTGTGTGCATTCCCGTGCCGGCAGTCCTATTGATGTCTATTGGGACACAGCATCTGCATGGACACAGCTTTGGTCCAATAGGACATCTGTGTAGATGCACGACCCCTAATGCACTCAGGGTCTGTTCTGAACAGGGACAAACACACACCTGCAAGCACACGCACCCACACAAATTTCATATTGGAACCTAGCTGCTGTGTTCGTGCAGCTACTGTGTCCTAATGACCAGGAACAGAACTGCCAACATGGGGATTCTACAGTCCAGGGATAGCCATAATTAATTTATAATTAAACTATTGTCAATATTTTTGCACTCTCTATCAAGGCATGGACAGTGATGCTATGCACATAAGACAGCTAATTAAACCAACAGTGACCAATCACAAATATAGAATAATCAAGCAATTATAAGACAACACAAGTTGAAAGACCATTGTGTTCCTAATGTGCATAGAACTTGATGATACGACAGAGTAGTAACTGGAAGAGGTCATGCCTATGTAACATGTTCTGCTACTGCCAGCAAAGGTACCTGCTCCACATTGACATGATACTTTATAATGTTACTAAGTAAGTTTGGCCACCCCTGTTGTGGACTTCTGGTAACATGATTCATCATCATTCTGACAGATTCAACAAAACAAAAAAACTACACTTTTATATCTATACGTGTATTTGCTTTGTTTCTTTTTTTAGGTACTACAGCAGTGACATTTGTTTCACTAAAAAACTGTGGTATCCAGACATGTTTGTAAGAAAAGGAATCATTTTTATTAATGAGTTTTTTTTTAAACACAGGCCTGTTCATTGCCACAGTTTGTAGTTAGATATGCATGTTAAAATGTAGCTTTCATGCCAAGACATTTAAACTTAGCCAAGAATAATTTTCGTACAATCTAAAATCTTTTATTACCTTCCTGTGATCCTGTTCCAAGACATCATCCATTAGGATTTTGCCAAAGAGGAAATCTGAAGAGCTCCATTTTAAACTTGCCAAAGACGCCACCATGTGTGAATCTGCCATAGAATTAGGTCACAAAACAAAAATTTATTTAGATTAATTTCAACAAATGTCTGCACTGGGTGTGGTTTTCTAGGGGTCAGAATAATTTGTGCGTTAATTAATGTAACCAGATATTTCCAGATATAGTATTCAATCTCATCTCATTAAAACAGAGAAGGTCTTGGTAGCAGTATAAAAACACTTCAATGCAATTACATGGTAACTTATGGGATCTTTATTAATTCGTTTAATGTGCATATCTGTTTGCTTTCTGGTTTTGACAGCTCAGGTTTTTCTGTTTCCCTACTGGCCCAGCTAGACATGTGACTTTGTGTTTGTTTTCTGTTTTTCAAAATCCTATTTTTTTTTTCTATTTCTCTATTTTCAATGTTGGATTGACATATGGCTGTATAAATATATATACTCGAGTATAAGTCGTTCCGAGTATAAGTCGAGGCCCTAATTTACCACAAAAAAATGGGAAAAACGTATTGACTCGAGTATAAGGCGAGGGTGAGAAATGCACAGCTACTGTAAGTGGAAAAGAGGGTCAACAATGTCCATTTGCAGCCTCACTGTGCCCATTTGCATGCCTCACTGTGCCCATTTGCAGCCATAAGTCCCCCAAACTTCAAACTCGGTAGTTAAGTGTTCCTAGATGCCCCCTAGCTGCACCCAAAATTTGGGGTCTCTGAACCCAAAGTGTCCCGAAATGACATTGCTGCAGATGGACACAGTTGACCGATTTGGAGCCCAGTATCTCAGGGCCACTTAGTGCTAGGAACCCCAAATTTGGTGTGCAAACCCCGAGATACAGGGCCCCAAAAATCGGTTCAGAAAATGTCAAGCACTTTTCTGCAGCAGAGAATGACATTTTCCGAACCTATTTTGGGGCCCCGTATCTCAGGGCCACTTAGTGCTAGGAACCCCAGCTTTGGATATGTTATTGTACCAGGTCCACTGTGTTTTCACACCAAACTTGGGGTTCCTAGCACCTACTGGCCCTGAGATACAAAGCCCCAAAGTCGGTTCAGAAAATGTCAAGCACTTTTCTGCAGCAGAGAATGACATTTTCCGAACCGATTTTAGTGCCCCCCTCGACTCAAGTATAAGTCGAGGGGGGCACTTTCAGCACAAAAAAAATGTGCTGAAAAACTTGACTTATACTCGAGTATATACGGTAAGTCCTTTTCTTTCTATTTTACCTTTTTGAGTTCTACGGTGTGGTGCTTGTCAAATCCCCTGTGAAACAAAAAAAGTGAACCATGAAATCACAACACACAAAAAACATGCTTGAAGGGTAGAGAAATGGTCAAACCTCCAAAGTGGAAGGGTCGCTAACCCTGGACACCCTAGGGCGCAAGGCTCCTGAAAGGGGTATGGTACTCTGGTCCACCTAGGCTGAAGCCAGCTGGACTCTACTCCTTAGGGACCAGCTGAAGCCTGTCCACCAAGAGGGGCAATCCCAAAGAGAGACATGTCTGGTTTTGGGAGAGGTAGAAGACCGGCCCACAGAATCAACATCAGGGCAGACCCCAATAACTTGCATCCTCCATCTCTGCGCATAAATAATAAGTGTAGTGCAAGTGCTTGTGAATAAAGAGTAAAAAATAAAAAATGGCAAGTGTTGTGATGAGGCAGGCCTTATGATCAGTATAGAAATTTCCCGTGGACAAGTTTTCTTTTTACTAAAAAGTGATACAAACAGATACAAACTTGATTTTAGACAAAAGGTGTTCTGAATAAGTTCCCCATTAAAGTTTGTCTCCGTGCAAAACTTTTCTTTTTTTTTTTAGTTTTGGATAGAATTAGGAAAGGTTAGACTCCTTTCTGGTAACCACTGTCACTAAAATAAAAGTAGGGGGAAATCCAAAATTGGAGGGGACAATTCCCTTCACTTTAGAAGATCCCCTGTTACTTCTAGTTTTGTCTCAGACAACAAAAAATGGCATGCTGCCCCAACAGTTGGTAGCTGACCACAGTTTGTTCCCAGGCTCTGGGGTTGATCTTTTTCTTCAGTCCTGGTTCACGTAGGTCCAGGGGTGGGGCTAGAGTTCTCAGTTGTTGATTCACCCCAAAACATTGTTTGTTTCTTCCTTCTCTTCTCTCCTACTGTAGGCTGTACTGTCCATTCAAGCAGCAGGGAGAGAGGGATCCAGTGTGGCAGTCCTTATGCCCAGGCTGAGCAGCTCCTACTCCTACGCAGATCCTCTTTAAGCTGCAAGTGATGAGTGTTGCTGCAGCTCTGGATTCATGACGGCATTCATGTGTGCAGTAAGTAAGTACACAGTGGGCTTTATCCCATTTGGGCTCCATTGCACGGGTCCTAAGTTGCACAGCGCACATATGGAGGATTTACTCTTTGCCAAAGGCCCATAAGAGTTTATCTGACCCCACACTTTTTATGTGATCGTGATCTAACAATTTCCTCTAAAGTGAGGAACACTTCTCATGTGTTGGAAATTCTGGAGAATATAAGTAAGTGACTCCATCTAAACTGATTTAGACATGAAATCTCTATAATTGTCAACTTCACAAACTTTGAGAACACACACACAGTGCACATGTTTTTGGACAAACAGGATATTGGTCAACATAAGCTTTAAGTGGTAATAAACCCAAAACCAAAAAGTTGACTATATTGTAGCTTACCAATCATTGGATGTGGTGGCTTTATTTGTTTTCTTTTTGGCCTCTGTTTTCACCTGGTGATTTGGCCAGTAACTGTCAGGTACTCACCAAGGCCGGAATGCTGAGAGCGGCTTCCCTAGCAACTAGGTGCGAGATACCCCTGAAGGTGGTACAGAAGGAATCAGGCACGGAGAGGCACGGGTTGCCAGCAGGTGTGCAGGTCACCAAGGTTTCACTAGACGTGTAGAACCCGTGTAGCATGGACTGGTTGCTAAGCTGGAGAGAAGACTGGCAGAGACTCCAACACTTGACCTGGAACCAGGAACAGAGCTGAGGAGAAGCACAGGGTTAAGCAGAACAAGTCCGTTAAGCAGGCCGAGGGTCAAACACTGGGAGACGTGGAAGCAAGCACAGGTTGAGGCAAGGCAAGTCCGTTGAGCAGGCAGAGGGTCAAACACCAGGTAATCGTAGTACAGATTAAAGCAAGATAAGTCCGTTTAGCAGGCCAAGGGTCAACACTGGAGAGAGGATCAGTAGAAGAGTCGTAATCAAGCCGGGGGTCAAACACTGGAGCGAAGATAAACAGAGAAGTCCTTAATCAAGCCGAGGGTCAAACACTGGAGAGAGGATAAGCGAAGTAGTCAAACGGTCCGGGTCACAACAGGCAGGAACAGGTATGCAGAGGATAAACGGGAACACTGGAAGCTGAGAAGACAAACCAGCAATGAACACAAGGCATAGCTGTCTTTATATAGGCCCAAGGGGACGTCCCGCTGTACGTGCATGCGTTCGTGTACCCACGTGTGCTAACCCGTTCGGATCACGCGCTCGTACCCGCCGATCGTGTGCCCGTACGTGCCGAAGTGGGGCTCTACTGAGCAGGTGCACCGGGACGCGCCGATACTGATAGGCTCTGGCTGTGTTAACCCTCTGACAGTGCCCCCTCCCAAGGGGCAGCCTCCGGATGCCTAATCTGGGCAAGCTTCCTGGTTGTCTTCTGTGAAAATTACGTACTAAACGAGGGGCGTGTAAGTTGTTGGATGGTTCCCAGGAGTTATCTTCTGGAGGGTATCCTTTCCATTTAACAAGATATTGGATCTGTCCCCCCCTTTTTCTACAGTCCATTATTGCCTCCACTTCATATTCCATTTCACCTTCAATTTCAATTGGAGGAGGTGGTGGTTCCTGTCTTCCAGAAAAAGGGCTAGGGACCACTGGCTTCAATAACGATGCATGGAATACCGGATGTATCTTGTATGTGACCGGAAGGGCTAATTCGAAAGCCACGGGGTTCACCACTTTCTTAATTTCAAAAGGGCCAATGAACCTTGGACCTAACTTGCGGGATGGACAGGGCAGTCTAAGGTTAATAGCTGATAGCCATACCTTGTCCCCAATCTTGAAATTTGGGTTTGGTCTTCTCCCTCTGTTATAGTACTTCTCGTAACTGTCTTGAGCCTTTTTCATGGTTTCCTGGATCTGTAAAAAATTGGTTTGGATAAAGTTAATCCGGTCTTGTACTGCAGGGGTTGACACTTCAGGAAAAGAATCTGGCAAGAAGGAGGGATGGAAGCCGTAATTAGCCCAAAAAGGTGTTTGGTTGATGGCGGAATGAGTGGAATTGTTGTAAGCAAATTCCGCACACGGAAGGAGGGTGGACCAGTTATCTTGGGAACCAGAGCAGAAACAACGGAGATATTGTTCCAGAGTTTGATTTGTTCTTTCTGTTTGACCGTTGCTTTGTGGATGGTATGCTGAGGAGAGCGAGGTCTTTATTTCAAGGGATCTGCAGAGGTCCTTCCAAAGTTTTGAGGTAAATTGGATACCTCTGTCTGATACGATGTTGTGGGGAACCCCATGAAGCCTCACGATTTCTTTGATAAACATGTTTGCTGTAGCCAGAGCAGAAGGGGTGCCCACCATGGGTAGGAAGTGTGCCATCTTAGAGAGGCGGTCAACCACTACTAAGATGGTAGTGAATTTTACAGAGGGGGGAAGTTCTACAATGAAGTCCATAGAGACCTCTTTCCATGGACGTTCAGGGACAGGCAAAGGTCTCAGGAGCCCCCAAGCCTTAGTGTTCGACCCTTTGTTACGTTGACACGTAATACAGGATTGGACATAGTTTTTACAGTCCTGACTCCAACCCGGCCACCAGTAGGAGCGATGAACTAATTCTGAGGTTTTCCGGATTCCGAAGTGCCCTGCCAACTTATGATCATGGAAGTTCTGTAATACTTGCAGTCTTACTGGAGAAGGAACAAATATTTTATTTTGGGCCCACAGTAAGCCATCCCTCTTCCTTAATGAGGATACTTCAGGTTCTGTGCATTGGCTGGATGCCTCTTTAATGGCAGTCTTGAGATCAGGCTGGATAAGAAGGAAGTTATTTGGGGACAAGATAGTTCCAGGCTCAATTGCCTCATTGACTTCTGGAAACATTCGGGAGAGTGCATCCGCTTTTCCGTTCTTGGAGCCCGGTCGGTAGGAGATGTGAAAATTAAATCTGGAGAAAAATAATGCCCATCGGGCTTGTCGAGGTCGGAGTCGCTTGGCCGTTCGGAGATATTCCAGATTTCGATGATCAGTAAAGATCATTATGGGTTGGGACGCACCCTCCAGCAAGTACCTCCACTCCTCCAAAGCAAATTTTATAGCTAGTAGTTCTCGGTCACTGACGTCATAGTTCCTTTCAGGTGGGCTTAATTTGTGAGAAGCAAAGGCAACTGGATGAAGAAGGGCCTTTGGACCGCTTCGTTGGGACAGGATTGCACCTGTCGCTGATTCGGAGGCATCTACTTCTAGTACATATGCTAAGGCTGGATCTGGGTGTTGTAGAATAGGAGCCGTTGTAAAAAGATCTTTCAATTTATTAAAGGCTTCCTGTGCTTCTTGGGGCCATTGAAACTTAGCTTGCTGGCGGGTGAGTCGAGTAATGGGAGAAATGATTGAAGAGAATCCTCTAATGAACCTGCGGTAAAAATTGGCAAAGCCAACAAACCGCTGGATTCCCTTTTTATCTGAAGGAGCTGGCCACTCCTGGATGGTTCTAACCTTTTGTGGGTCCATTGCAACCCCTTCTGTGGAGATGATGAACCCAAGGAACTGGATGGTGGTCTTTTCAAATTCACATTTCTCCCCTTTCAAGAATAGGCCGTGTTTCCTGAGAACCGAGAGTACCTTCTTTACATGGGTGCGATGTACTTCTAGTGAGGTGGAGAAAATCAAAATATCATCAAGATATACAATCACAAAGTTGTCAAGGTACTCACGGAAAATGTCGTTGACTAGGTGTTGGAACGTGGCCGGGGCGTTGCAGAGTCCGAAAGGCATCACAAGATATTCAAAGTGCCCAAACCTGGATCTAAAGGCTGTTTTCCACTCATCCCCGGCACGTATCCGAACGAGATTGTATGCTCCCCGTAGGTCTAGTTTGGTAAACACTTGGGCAGTTCTGAAGCGCTGGAATAGTTCAGAGATGAGAGGCAACGGGTATCTATTTTTCACAGTGATCTTATTAAGTTCTCTATAGTCCACACAGGGCCTTAAAGATCCATCCTTCTTTTCTACAAAGAAGATACCCGCCCCAGCTGGAGAAGAGGAAGGGCGGATAAACTTCTTCTCCAGGTTTTCGTCAATATAGGAACGAAGCGCTTCCAACTCAGTCTCAGATAGTGGGAATATGCGACCAAAGGGAATCTCGGATCCAGGTAAAAGGTCAATGGGACAATCATAGGAGCGATGAGGTGGTAAGCTGTCGGCCTTCTTTTTATCAAAAATATCCAGAAATTCATGGTATACTGCAGGGACATGCTGAAGATTATCTGGTATTGACTGAAGGGTCAAACAAGAGGCCGGTGTGCTGGTGGTAGGCACGAAACAATGTTGAGAGCAGTACATAGATGAGAAGAGGATTTCTTTCTTGGACCAACTGATTTGAGGGTCATGAACTTGTAACCAGGGGAAACCCAGGATAACAGGGAACATAGGTGAACTGATGATGTTAAAGCAAAGGAATTCTTGGTGGCCAGAGTCTGTGGAGGTGAGAATAGGTTTGGTTTCTTGAGTAACAAGTCCCGAACATGGTAGGGATCCGTCGGCTAGATGTATCTGCAGAGGTTGCTTCTTATCTTGGAGGGGGATATGCAGGGTGTGAGCCAGAGATGCATCCAGGAAACAACTGCATGCTCCGGAGTCAATGATGGCCAGCAGCCGAGCCTCCTCTTCCGCCACCTGTAATGAGACCGGAAGGACAAAGTGAGATTGGGTAGAGCCGGTAACTTGAAAGTTCACAGTGTACTGTCGCTGGCACTTACTGGGTCTCACGGTACAGTTGCGTAAAAAATGACCGGCCTCCCCACAATAAAGGCAAAGGTTGGCTTGGCGCCGGCGGAGTCTTTCATCAGGGGTGAGTGGAGAACGTACCAATCCCAACTGCATAGGTTCGTGGTCCGAGGAAGAGGAAGGTACGGCAGAAGGTGCTGGAACAGGAGGAATGCGAGGTAACATCCAGGTGGGTCGTAAGGACTGGAAGCGTTCAGAGCGGCGTTCACGCAGGCGTCTGTCAAGCTTAATTGCTAGTTGTATTAATTCTTCCAGGGAGGAAGGAGTATCCATCCGAGCTAATTCATCTTTTAAATTTTCTGATAGACCTTGGCGATACTGGTATTTTAAAGCGGCCTCATTCCAGTTGGTGTCCCCAGACCATTTCCGGAATTCAACGGTGTAGTCTTCCACTGGTGTCTTTCCCTGGGTCAGGGTGTGTAAGATGGATTCAGCTGTGGCAGTGCGTTGTGGGTCATCATACAGCTGTGCCATAGCGTTGAAAAAGGTTTCTACCGTATCCAACAGGGGGCTTTTCTGTTCTAAAAGGTTATGGGCCCAAGCTTGGGGTTCTTCTGACAAAAGCGAGATGACAAACCCCACCTTTACAGCTTCAGAATGAAAAGTCCTGGGTTGAAGGGCCAAGTAAAGCTGACAAGCGTTTTGGAAGGCTCTGAATTTTAGACATGTGCACACTGAAATATTTCGTTTCGGAATTTCGTTTTCGTCCAAAAAATACATTTATTTAGTTACTCCCGAAATTCGTTGTTATTTATTTCGTTTTTCGTTAAAAATTGCATTCGTCCGAAAATCCTAATTAAGGTCGAATCTGTCATTGAATGCTTATGGTGTCTGTCGAATGTTCAAAGAAGATTCGACGGAGCAGCTAAACTGTGCGACGCCATATAGTTTACCTGCTCCGTCGAATCTTCTTAGAACTTTCAACAGACACCATAAGCCAAAGTACTGTGTACTTAGTTCTAGCTATTTTACTGCTCCTCCTCTTTGGTTACAATCAGCCAATAACATTCATCATCATCATCATTATTTTTATTTATCTTTCCTCCCCTACGTCGAATCTTTCCTCTCCTACGTCGAATCTTTCCACCCCTACGTCGAATCTTTTCTCCCTACGTCGAATCTTTCCTCCCCAACGTCGAATCTTTCCTCCCCTACGTCGAATCTTTCCTCCCCTACGTCGAATCTTTCCTCCCCTACGTCGAATCTTTCCTCCCCTACGTCGAATCTTTCCTCCCCTACGTCGAATCTTTCCTCTCTACGTCGAATCTTTTCTCTCTATGTAGAATAATCTTGGACTAATAGAGCTAAGGTTAGGCACATTCGACTACAGGTTTGATGGACACAGATTGTTATTGTCATCATCATGTCGAATCTCCTATCTATATCGAACTGTTGTAGCAACGAAAACGAAAATAAAGCATTTGTTTATATCGGATCTTTCGTTTTTCGGACTCTGCACTTTCGTTATCGTTTGTTAAAACGATAACGAAAATACCTGAAATTCGGACGAAAATGCATTCGGACGAAAATGAATGCACATGTCTACTGAATTTCTTTCGAATTCCGGAAAACCGTTCTGGAATGGGAACCCTAGGTTCAGGGATGGTCACCATGACCGGGTTGACTTGGTTTTGTGAAGAAGAAATCCCACTGGATGAAGCTGACGGTGCTTCCGGGGGAGCTGAGGAAGTTGTTAGGTGTTGAAGGCGACCCTCAATTTGGAAATATCCATCCTGCAGTCTCTGGACAGCCTGTGTAAGGGCTGTAACCTGCTGGCAGAGAGCCTCGAGGGGAGAGCCGGCTCTGTCGGCCTCTGACATGGCTGGTTTGTACTGTCAGGTACTCACCAAGGCCGGAATGCTGAGAGCGGCTTCCCTAGCAACTAGGTGCGAGATACCCCTGAAGGTGGTACAGAAGGAATCAGGCACGGAGAGGCACGGGTTGCCAGCAGGTGTGCAGGTCACCAAGGTTTCACTAGACGTGTAGAACCCGTGTAGCATGGACTGGTTGCTAAGCTGGAGAGAAGACTGGCAGAGACTCCAACACTTGACCTGGAACCAGGAACAGAGCTGAGGAGAAGCACAGGGTTAAGCAGAACAAGTCCGTTAAGCAGGCCGAGGGTCAAACACTGGGAGACGTGGAAGCAAGCACAGGTTGAGGCAAGGCAAGTCCGTTGAGCAGGCAGAGGGTCAAACACCAGGTAATCGTAGTACAGATTAAAGCAAGATAAGTCCGTTTAGCAGGCCAAGGGTCAACACTGGAGAGAGGATCAGTAGAAGAGTCGTAATCAAGCCGGGGGTCAAACACTGGAGCGAAGATAAACAGAGAAGTCCTTAATCAAGCCGAGGGTCAAACACTGGAGAGAGGATAAGCGAAGTAGTCAAACGGTCCGGGTCACAACAGGCAGGAACAGGTATGCAGAGGATAAACGGGAACACTGGAAGCTGAGAAGACAAACCAGCAATGAACACAAGGCATAGCTGTCTTTATATAGGCCCAAGGGGACGTCCCGCTGTACGTGCATGCGTTCGTGTACCCACGTGTGCTAACCCGTTCGGATCACGCGCTCGTACCCGCCGATCGTGTGCCCGTACGTGCCGAAGTGGGGCTCTACTGCGCAGGTGCACCGGAACGCGCCGATACTGACAGGCTCTGGCTGTGTTAACCCTCTGACAGTAACACATCTCTTGTATTAGAGTGTCCCAACTCCCTGTGCTCCTGGATGAAGGAGCACAGGGGCACAGCAGATAGCATCATTGTTAATCTGGGGGGAGGAGAGTGTAGGCTATACTAGAAGATTTAAACACACTAACAAATTGAAGGCAAACTCTAGCTCACACTACAGTTACACAAGCAACGGTTGTTTTATTTATTTGTTTTTATTTTGGTATAAAGATTTTACATAAATAAACAAAAGCTGATCATTGTAAGCATGACTGTCAGTGGTCAATGGTTTGTCTCAATACTATAAGCTGCTACACCCACAGGACAGTTACATTCTGTTGAAAATCTTTAGACTTAAACCGCATACACACGAGCAGACTTTGCGACCGGACTGGTCCAACGGACCGAGTCCGGCGGACAATTGTGTGGGCTTCATCGGACCTGCAGCAGACTTTTTTGGTCGAAAATCTGACGGACTTTAGATTTGGAACATGCTTCAAATCTTTCCGACGGACTCGAGTCCAGTCGAAAAATCCGCTCGTCTGTATGCTAGCCCAACGGACAAAAACCGACGCTAGGGCAGCTATTGGCGACTAGCTATCAACTTCCTTATTTTAGTCCGGTCGTACGTCATCACGTACGAATCTGTCGAACTTTGGTGTGATCTTGTGTAGGCAAGTCCGGTCGTTAGAAAGTCCGTCGAAAGTCTGTCGTAACTCCGTCGAAAGTCCGTCGGAAAGACCGTCGGACCTTTGTAGTCAAAAAGTCCGACCGTGTGTACGCGGCGTAACTTGCTGGATTACCAGTTGATAATAAAGAAAAGAAAGCTTAATAAAAAATTTAAAAAAAGGAATCCAGCTATCACATCTATGAATTGGTTAGCTACAATATAATAAACATTTGCTTTTTGGTTTATTACCACTTTAATACCTTTTTATTGAGTATATTGGAATTTTTTTTATACACATAACGTGTTTATGTTTGCAGAGTTCCACTACCGATGGGGACTACTTGGTCCCTATCACACGTAAACCTTTACCTCTGGAAGGAGGGGTATGTATGTAAATTGCTTTCTCGAGAGAATCTCATAATGTACAGTACCTGTGCCACATGTTTTTGTGGTTCAGATACATTGATATCTTCTTTTTTTGGATAATTTCTGTGGAAGAATTACAACTTTTTGTATATCAACTCATATACTTAATGCAATCCAAATTTTACTTTGGTCTTGAATATGGATTTGTTTTTTTGATATTACAGTGAAGAATGCAGATGGGATATTGAGGATAGGTTCACCTTTACATACATTTCCCCAAAGGTTTCCTATTCACCACAGTGTTCCCAATATATTAAAATCCTTTGCTTTATTCCTAAAACAAATGCCCCCCTCTTAAACTGCTGACACCCTTGACCTCCCTAGTCCATTCTGCAGATGGCAGGATTCATATAGCCCAGGATGCGTGGATCCATTCATATAGCCCAGGATGCGTGGATCCGTGAAACCAAGAACAAGTACTCCCAGCCTCCCTCCTTGGAGGCTTGGAGTGCTTAGTCATAGATTTTTGGGGCCATGCATCCAGAACTTGGTGTATCCTGCCATCCACAGGATGGATTGGGAAGGACAATGGTGTCAGCAGCTGAAGCGTTGGGGATTGTTGGAAAGGCAACAGCAATCTGCTTAATGCTGTGACTGTGTATATGCGTTATACCTTCCTATCCAGCAGGTGGCATTGCAGAATGATAGTGTGTTATTCTATGGTAAAGTAATAACAGGATGTTCTGTCCGTATCTAAATGTATGTACTTGTATTGTCCTGTTTCCTGTAAGACATGCATTGTGAATCCTCCATGAAAGTAAAGTATTATCTGCATACAACAAGCATCTAAGCGCATGATTCAATGGGTCCCAGGCACCAAGGCATTGGGGAGGATATCCCAGCGCACCCAGCAGGCATCAAGGCACTGCATCAAGGCACTGGAAAGAATTCTACAGTGAATCAGTGAGTACTGTATGTAAGCAGCAGAAAGATATCAAGTGGTTCAGATATGAGTTTTGCAATAGCAAAGCTGAACAATGCCAATTACCAGCTATGGAAGTTTAAACTACAAATGTTTCTTAGCAAGGATGACTTGTGGCAAGTGCTGAATAAATACAGACCCACAAATGGAGAGACATTGAAATGGGATAGGAAGGATAGACAAGCAAAGGCAATTATAAGCTTGCTAGTGGAAGATGACCAGCTTATCCACATATGAATAGAGAAAATGGCCAAAGGTATGTGGACTTCATTACAAAAACTGCATGAGTGTTCAAGTCTAAACAGCAAGTTATTTCTACTAAGAAAGCTATATAAGATAAGATTAGAAGAAGGCCAGCAAATGTGTAACTATGTGAAAGCTATGCTAGCGATCATAGAGCAGCTGCGTGCCATCGGAGGGGACATCAAAGATAATCATTTCATTGCCCTGCTCCTCTGCAGCCTTCCAGAGACATATACTGCTCTCATTAACACTTTAGAAACCAGACCCGAGCAGGAGCTGACACTGGAATATGTCAAAGGGAAACTAATCTATGAATATGACAGAAGGAAAGAAAATATGCACCATGATGACAAAGCTCTTAAGATGTACAAAGGCATAAGGCACAACAAAGAAAGCAGAGCCTGTTTTCGCTGTAACAAGCCACATGACTAGTGATGAGACCTTCTTTACAAACATTGATTACAGTGCAAAAGACAATGTTTTCCTAGCAAACTGGAAAAGCATGACATCCGAAGGTAAAGGCCAGGGCTTCCTGAACTGCATTACACCACAAGGAGGTCACCACAGTATATTTGTAAAGAAAGTGCTGTATGTTCCAAAACTAGAAGGCAGCCTTCTATCAGTGAAAAGTCTGACAAACAGTCTCACAGTTAAAGTGGAGTTCCACCCAAAGTGAAACTTCCGCTTTAAGCACTCCTTGCTCCCTTACATGGCACATTCGTCATGTTTTTTTTTGGGAGGGGTACCTGGTTTTTACAGGTACTTCCTGTCCCACTTTCTTCTTCCGTCTTCTAGGCGACTCCTAGGCAATACAGGTCCCTGAAGATTGCCTGGCCACTACAAGAGCGCAGCACAACTCGCACATGCGCAGTGCATGCCTGACCATGAAGTCACAAGCTGTCAGGGCCAGGTGCCCACAGTTGATATGATGGGGCTGTGGAGAGGAGGAGGAGAGGAGCGGGGCCTCAGGCGGCCGCATCACCTGACTGTGGGACAGGTGAGTGTCTGTTTATTAAAAGTCAGCAGCTACACTTTTTGTAGCTGCTGACTTTTAATAAACTGAGAAACAAGTAGAACTCCGCTTTAGGTTTCAGGGCGATGAATGCACAATTCACAATAATAAGCAATTCCTTGCAAAAGCAAAACTGGATGATCACCTATACAGGCTCATCACCACAGACCAACAAGCCAATATAGTCTCTAATAACCTACACAGCCAATGTATTCACTTATGGCACAGGTGGCTGGGGCACAGAAGTTCAGAAGCTATACAGGACATTATAAAGAGAGGCTTATCAGAAGATCTGACAATAGCGCCTTGCAAAGTGCTCATGAAATGCAAGTGAATTGAAGCAAAAGCCACACGTGTTCCCATTTCACAGGCATCTCCAAGAAAAACTACCCACCCCCTGCAGCTCATACACAGTGACGTATGCGGTCCAATGAAAACTCCCACGTCAGGCTGGAACCGATATCTAATGACTTTCATTGATGACTATTCCAGGTACACAACTACTTATCTGATGAAACACAAGAATGAAACATCAGAGAAACTTCAAGAGTTCATTGCCATGTCTAGCAACAAATTCCCATGCAAACCAGAAATAATACGCACCATTAATTGAGGAGAATACATAAGCAAAGAAGTGGCCTCATATCTTAAGAGACAAGGAATAGTACACCAGACAACAACACCACACATTCCTGAACAAAACGGTGTAGCAGAAAGGAAAAATCACTCTTATAGAAATTGCCAGGTGCATGTTGTCAGACGCCAACCTACCTCACAAGTACTGGGGAGAAGCAGTTATGACTGCAACCTACAGAATGGACTACCCTCAAGAACCATTAAAAGTACTCTATTCGAAATGGCCAGAGAGGGCATTCTAGTAGGCTACAGTGAGAAAACTAAGGTTTACAGAATCCTACACCCAAATAATGACAAAATGACAATAAGCCGTAGCGTTTATTTGGATGGGAGCCCATCACCAGAAGCACAGATCCCTGAAAGCTGTGAAATGAATATGCCAAGCAAACCAGTAGAAAAGGTTGATCAAAGCGAACCTGTGCAGGATTCAGAACAAGAGGTGGAACTCACATTGCCTAAATCAGTCATGAAGTCAGCAAGCAATCAAACATCAAAAAATTTTAGAGTCTTGGACTTACCGAACGTGACACGCCACTTCCGTTCACTACGCAACATTGTAGCCACGTCCGTTGTTTTGTCTTGTTTGTCCGCACAAACCCACATGTGGTCTATGCGGTTTTTAGCTTGTTTTAGCCTGTCCAATACATTTTTGGCTTACTTCACGATGGGAGTTCTCCACTCATTTTCTCCCCATTCATGGCACTAATGGTCTGTAATGACCCATCTCTTTTCGGGAGTTCACTTGCATGCATCTAAGCAGCTACGGCGTTACCTGAGTTCCAGCACCTGAACCAAGCCGTGATCGTGTGAAGCTTTTCTGGCTGTCCTTGAAGCGCTTTTGACTCCTGTCATGGGAGTCACCACAATCTGGTGAGTAAGCTGTATGGCCAGTGATGGTGGTGGATTACTGTTTCCTGATGTTTTGCTGAACTCCAGGAGGATTTTTCCAGAAGTTTGATTTCTATACTATTTGAACACTTTTTGAATTTGTTTTTGAATTTTTCATATTTTGAACTATTGCTTTCACTTGATTTTGATCTAAAATGTTTTGATGTTTGATTGCTTGCTGACTTCACCCAGTCGAAAGCTATTTATGAGTGTCATCATTGACACAATTTTTATTTTTTTTTATTTTACACCAGTGTGTGATATTTTGCACTTACACTTTAAAGGGAACGCGGTTTGTAATTAATTTGTTAATTATTGTCCTTTTCACTTATCCTTATAACGTGCTGTTACTAAATCAATTTTATATTAGTCTTACCAGCTTCCACTTGTGCAGGTTGGTAGTTTCTACCATTGACCATACAAAGCTGATACCATCCGACAAGCTGTCATATGCTGTCAAAACACACAGCATATTTGAACCAACATCCTGGGAAGACATAGAAAAACTGCCAAAACATGAAGCCAATAAATGGAGAAAAGCAGCAGTAGAAGAATTAGTCACTTCAAGAAAATAAAACCTGGACACTCACAGAGCTCCCTCCTAAAATGCTAAATTATAGGAAGTAAGTGGACTTTCAATGCAAAGTCAGACACAGAAGGGAATATCCACAAATATAAAGCCTGACTAGTTGCCAAGGGTTACTCCCATAAATTCAGTGAAGATTACGATGAAACATTCACTCCCGTTATAAAAAACACTCCACCATCAAAGTGCTTCTTAGCATTGCAGCCGGGGGGGGCATGCAAGTGAAACACCTAGATGTTAAAACTGCATTCCTATATATTAAGGAAGATCTCTACATGGATCAACCACCAGGGTTTGAGCAAGGAGCCAACCTCAGAAAATCTCTGGAATCTTGGAAGAATAGCATATGCAAGATGCAAAGAAAGTCAAAACTCCTATGGAACCAGGCTAAAGAGCAATGAAGCAGAAAACTCGCTACCCAACAATGATACGTATTGCAGAGCAATCGGTAAACTGCTATATGTTGCCACTGTAACAAGACCAGACATAGCCACAGCAGTGGGCATACTATGGAGGAAAGTCTCAGCTTCCTGTCAGCATGACTGGAGCACAGTAAAAGTGATACAATACCTCAAAGGAACAATTCAGATGAAGTTACGGCTACCAGCAACATCCAATCCAAAAGTGGTCAGATATGTGGATGCTGATTGGGCCAGGGACTGCACAGACTGCAAATCCACAAGCAGATACATCAAGCAACTGTCGCTTTATCTTCAACTGAAGCAGAGTAAATTGGAGCAGCACACGAGAGTCAAGAAGTGATATGGTTTTGTCAACTTTTTGTGGACATTGAGATAGACATGTCAAAACCAATTCCCATTTTTGAAGACAACCAGGGTTGTATAAAGCTTATGCAATCAGAAAGGGTGAATCCTAGAACCAAACACATTGATGTCAAGTATCACCTACTGAGGGACAATCAAGAGCAAGGTGTTATTGGCATTCAATATTGCCCGTCAGAGGAGATGACTGCTGATGCACTCACCAAGTCTTTATTGAAGGAATGTCATAGTTATTTACAGAAGAAGCTGAATATAGTTTTGACAAAGCACATGCTGTTGAGAAGGGGTGTTGGAAAAGCAACAGCAATCTGCTTACATACTGTGACTGTGTATATGCATTATACCTTTCTATCCAGCAGGTGGCACCGCAGTATGATAGTGTGTTATTCTATGGTAAACTAATAACATGTTGTTCTGTCTGTATCTAAGTGTATGTACTTGTTTTGTCCTGTTTTCTGTAAAACATGCATTGCTAATCCTCCATGAAAGTAAAGTATTCTCTGCATACAACAAGCTTTGAAGCGCATGATTCAATAACCTGCTAATAGGGATTTGTATGGGAATGGTGCACACCATATTAATATATTGGGGATGTTGTAGTGCAGGGAGCAGCAACCATCTGAACTCTCTCAATCAAAATATTCTGTATGGTTAGTACTTGTGCAACTTATGCAATTGCACATTGGATAAGGACTTTAAGAAGGATGCAAATAAGCTCTGTTTAATAATGAAAGCAATAGGGTAAAAAGACAGAATTGTCTGTAAACCGGTATTACAAAATACAGTGGACAGAATGAAGCAACCAACTAGAAGAGTCAGCTTAAGGGGAGTATAAATAAAGTAATAATACTAAAGTTTGGTACTGGCTGTGATTGGACTCACAAATTTCAAAATCCTTTACTACAGATAATGTTTAAATATGATTCCTTTTTAAAAGATCAGTTAATTGGTAGTCTTTTTTTACACAAGCTGCTGTTGCAACGACAGAGTTGGTCGATCAATAAATTGAGGGCAAATACACCTCCAGGCTTTCCTGATGCCATGTGCTTTCTGTAACTAAAAGTTGTTCCTGCCTTCTGGTGGCTGGAATGCAGGACCAATATCTGGATCAGACCATGGGGAAAGGAGAGCCTTTGGAGAGCTCTCCTCTCACTTCCTGCTGTATCTCCCTGGCAAGAACTAAAAGAAAATTGAGACAGTAAAAAAATGAGAATGAAAAAAAACTGAAAGGAGTTTAGCCTTTTACTACTCTTATCACAAATAAAAAAGTAAATGAACAAATAGAGTGTCAGCTATAGGAATATTTTACCTAGAATACTGTAGTTCCTAAATGCATAAACACATTCTTTGAGGACCTTACTCCGCAATAAGACTGCCTATTTTGTTGATGCACCATTATATTTTCCATGCATAAATGGCATAAAATTTGAGCGGCTGAGTTGTAAATTTCTAATTACTGTATGAATGCAGTTGAAGAAAAGATAGCTTTGCATGTCATTCAAATCTGAATGTCATGTAGGTTCTGGAAAACTTTCTGGTGATAACTGAAACCTGAGTGGTCAGTCCTTCAGTAGGAAAAATGTATTATGAAAAACCTTTATAGATGGATCATTCGTAGCACATGCATCTGTACATACTTTTATACAAATGGCAGCTTCTTCATTTAATACATAAGGGCTCAGCTAAAAAAGTACATTTACACTTTTTTGATTTATAAGGTTTGACATCAAAATATAGAACTGTGAATTGTTAACAGATGCTTGCAGACATTTTCCAAGCTTAACACATGGTCGAACTGGGGAAAGCAGATGTTATTAGTTGGAGAGACATAACTAAGCTATTATATCATTCAAGCTTTAGCTTGGCCCTGGAGCCGTCACCTTATTATGCAATAACATTATCATGTTGGATTTTACTAAAAGTTCCATCTGATCAATTTTTCAGGGTTTTTTTTTCATAATAGATAATAAGTATTAAACAGCACAAAAAATTACAAAAAAATCAATTAGCAAATAACATCATATGCTAATGAAAGATCGAGAGATAGTACATTTATCCATGCTATAATAGATGTATACTTTATTATATTCCTATTATATTATATATTTAATATTTAGGATTTATAATAAAACATCAGAACATCGTAAAACATTAATAAAGTAATTTTTTTAATGATTTATGCACACATTGTATTATTATCCAGATCTACAGGTCAATTTAAAGACTAAATTATTAACTCCCGTCTAGAACTGATGTAACAGGGGGCATTGCCAGAAAGTATGTGAGAGTGTGCCTGGTTCTTTGTGGCATCTCCAGCACATCTTGGAGACTTGAGGATTGAATGTATTTAGTAGTATTGGGATCCTGTACCACCTGGACAGTAGTGTGTATCCCTGCTCTTGAAAATGGTTTGTGATGGAGAATTTGTGTGTCAGTCGAATAACTCTATTTCTGCTTTGGTAAGGGAGACTTGTAAGTCTGCTTTCGATTTGTAAATGTAAGGGGGGTACAAACTCCACCGTAGGTGCATTTAATATCTTTTAAAGTATGGATAGCAGATGGCATGTGAACTCAGTTATGTCACACAAGCGTTTGAAGAGGGTCAGTGAATTTGTATAGAGACCTGGGTCTGGGATAATTTGTAGAAAATGACACAACTGATAGAGCGACCATGGGCTCAGTGGGGACTGTACCCGATCACTGATATTCTAAAGTGAAAACCATTCCTGTCGGGTTGTGCATGCATCTGGTCTGGCCCATTTCTATCAGGTGTTGAAACTGTCTGTTTTCAGTGTCTGTAAGGAACTCGGGTTTAAATAACACTGGAGTCACTGGAGTGACAAGTCTAGCTCCTAATGTATGGGCATGTGGTCAGAGAAGAGCATAAAGTCAATCGAGGTGTAACAGACCATGGATTGTTCCTTGTGAGGAAAAAAAAAATAGTCTAGGTGCGAGTATGTCTGGTGGTCGGGAGAGAAGGAAGTATAGTCTCTCTCATTAGGATGATTAAAATGCCAAATATTCACCATATTGAGGAGGTGGAGTTCTGCTTTAAACCATCTCAGATAGAAGTAGGAATGATGGGATGACCCCCTGGATACATCATCGGCAAGTAAAAATGCCCCCAGGATCAAAACTCTGTCACAGTGTTCAAGAATAAGTGGGATGAGGTTATGGTCAGTGTTTGGGAAGTAAACATTCACCAGAGTCACTCTAGTTACCCCAACTGACCCCTTAACTATGAGGTACCTGCCTTTTTCATCTGTGATCTGTATACCAGACTGCCATGGTAGAGGACGGGCTATCAAAATGCTCACACCCTTGGCCTTGGATATAGGAGACAAAAAATTTAACTAAATCAAAAACGTAGTTGAATTTATTTGGGTACATGATTGTACTTTTCACTACTCCACTTTTAATATCGGATACCCTTCCATTTAGTGTTTCGGTATTTGTGGTAGGGTTAACCTTCCATTTTGCCCATTTATTGGCAAAATATTCAATGTTGGTATTAGGGCCACTTTAAAAGAAAAAAAAAGGATCTAAAAACTGGTCCAAAATTCAAATGTAAACCATAGAAGATATGGATAGGGTTTGTAAAGAACATAAAATGGCTCTATTTAAGCAAGTGGGACATGATTGTTATCATTCATTACGCTATTTATTTAGGTTAGTTAAAATGTTAATTATAACGTTGGGAAATTTTAGTGAAAAAAATAACAGACTTTTTTTTTTTTTGGTTTAGATACTCTTACTTGTCACTGTTAATATCAAGTTAGAAAATAATTTTGCCAGATACTTGTTTGTTTTCTTAGCCATCAGCACTTGTTTCCCTTATTTTTATCTTGCAGTTATCATTCATATTTGTTGGATTATTATCAAATTGAAAAAAGGAATTTCCCCATATATAGCAAGCTTTTCTCTCTCCTTTTCATGTCAGATTAGCAACAATTTTACCAGTTACAATTTACTTTCTTGTGTTTGTATTGTAAATAATTTAATAATTTTCTGGAATCCACTTAGTTCTGACAACAAACATAACCAATATTTGTAGCTCTGCTAAGTATGAGGTAGTACAAAATTAATCTACTTAATGTTCATTAATCATTGATTTATCATTCCCTAATCTCTGGCTTGGCATTTTGGTTCTATTGATAACATTTTTAGAATGCAGTACATTTACTCCTCTCAAGCCAACTGTTACCTATAAGAAATGTTTTACTCTACAATGATAGTGTTTGCATACTAACTGCATAAGTCTTGTTGTATATTCAAGTAAATGCAGTATAAACCTCTATATATTGAACATATAGACAGAACTGTTCACGCACGTATTATCCGTATTATCCAACTGAGGTGTAGATAGATGGACAAATGCTGAGAAGAATGAGGTGGGCAGCAAAACAACGTATCTCAACAATCAATACACCTACAGGCGAAATATTATGATGAGTGATATATTGAAAGATATTTTCACATGACATGGTATCTAGACAGAGGAAGGCACAAGGTGTATACAAATCAGGCAGCTGATTTATGTACAGACATGTTTGCTTTGAAGCATCTACAACGATTATTATGCTCCAAGAGATCAGTTTTGCAAGAAATACATAAAGTAAGATCTGAAAAGATTGACTAGATCAAATTAGTTTGAGATAAGAAGAGAAAATTAATTTTAACCAGTGGTCTTGTTCTTGAAGCCTACAGTCTCAAGGAGATTAGCGAGTGTCAACTAGCCTCGCATAATAGTTAGCTCAAGTTGAAATTGTAGCATAGCACATTTGCCATACTTTGCAGAAATAGTAGGCCCAGGGCAAGAGATGTATTTTGAGGCCCAATATGATTATATTATTATGTTCTGCGCAGACTTCCAAAGAACCCCCAAATTTCTTACAGCAGATAAAGAGTACCATCCAGTTCTATGGACCTAAAAGCAACACCATCATGTGCTTTACAAGTAAGCTTCCAATAGTATTAAAATATCTTTGCATGCATTTTAGAACTTTAAACGGTAACTCCACTTTCATCAGAAAAAAATAGCAAATAAAAAATATATATATATAGCGTATACAATTATGACTCAAACCATATTGTGATTGAATGTTATTAAAAATTACATTTCCTTTTCACTCTGCAGTTCTGTTATTTTCTGTAAAATGCAATGCAATATAGCTACTTGGAGGCGTTCTGTACACAGAGAGGGGATTTTTTTTCTCAGCAAAAGAGGAGTTAAATACTGTATTTAACAGAAATTTAAAACAGAGATTAAAAACATATTTAAAATGAATTGTTGGTAACTGTAAACATATGCCCCATGATTTAGGTTTTGTTAATGGCAGTGGAAAATAATTGACCCCCCTTTTGTATAATTAAATGGCATTATTGTCACTTTTATTTTTTTATTTAATGTTGTTTAATTTTTTGCTGTTATAAAAATACATTTTAAATATAAACATTTGTTTTCTTTGCTGGTAATGCAGACAGTTTTAACATACAAGCTAGATTAGTGGTTAAGACAGTTGTAAATTTTCAAATGTACTTATTCATTTCATATTTAAAAGAGACTTTGCCAAGTATAAAGAATGTGCAGTGTTATGGCTGTCTTCTTTTAGGTCCATGCTAATTGTATGGCCCAATACAGAGACAGGAAACTGTTATGCCTCGGTCGGATTTTCTGACGGGAAATGTTCGATGTGAGCTTGTTGTCGGAAATTCCGACCGTGTGCATGCTCCATCGGACATTTACTGTTGGAATTTCCGACAACAAATGTTTGAGAACAAGTTCTTACATTTTCTGACAAAAAACGTTGTTGTCGGAAATTCCGAGCGTGTGTATACAAGTCCAAGGCACAAAATTCCACGCATGCTCAGAATCAAGTACGAGACGGAAGCGCTCGGTCTGGTAAAACTAGGGTTTGTAATGGAGATAGCACATTTGTCACGCTGCAAATGTTTAAATCTTTAATGCAGCACATTCTCTTCTTCTTTATAAGGCTAGAATAATGAAGTTGCTTTGCTGCTGATATTCACACACAGTTCTGACAAACTGAATTCTTTCTTATTTCTCGTGATCTCCTGAATAATCTTTTTTATTTTTTTTTTCGCCAGATCTCCAGAATAATGTTTATTATTTTTTTTTTATAGTGATCTACTTTTTTTTTTTTTATCAAGATCTCCTGATTTTTTTTGTTTTTTTATAGTGATCTCCATAATATTTTTTGTCGTTTTGTGTGTCAAGTTACCACAACACCATTATTCTCTTGTTTTTTTAACCTCAAAGAGGTTGGTTGGTGTCCCTTGTTAATTTGACATTGTATTTTTTAAATGTACCTGCCTACTCACAAACAAACTGTCCTTTTTGAGCTAAAACACATAGCCAAGTATTTTTAAAAAAACAATAGTAATTTGTTAGGGGTCATAACGAACTAAAGAGGAAGGCAACTCTGGATAAACTTTTGAAATTGGAGAAGCCTTTGTACCCTGGGGCAGACATCAATTATTTGACAGGCAAAATTGGTAGCCTGAGGAGTCCATTTAATATGGAGCACAATCTGGTGCAGGACTCTGAGAGATCGGGAGCAGCTGCAGAGGACATATATGTCCTCAGGCTGTGGTCTTACAACAGCCTGTGTTCTTTACCAGACTAGACCAAACCCAGGCCATCACTCTCTTGACTTTCTTCCATGTTTCCTTCCAGGCTGTGGCTGTGGTGTTGGAGTTGTTGCAGGAGGTGGAGGAGGAGTATGGTCCAACTAACATATATGACTTTTATTGGTGAGTTGGCCCCTCACCCCCTTATTTAGGGCCTGAAATATGACCTCCTCACAGATCAGGTGTTGGCCTTCCTCCATTTCTTGCATCTTACTGGCCGTCATACAGCCAAAGGCCTCCTGGACATTAGGGGTGGTTCCGAGGACTGGAGTAGCCTGCCAAATCAAATCAAGCGCTGACTCCTCCATGTTCCTCCCCTTCCTGGGCCTTTTTGTTGGAAGGCAGAGGGGAGGAACCTGTGATTTGGTCAGCCTACTAGGCACGGCCACCTCCTGGCTGGTGTTTCACTTGCCACAGACAGGTCAGCTCTCTGTACTTATCAATGAAGTTGGGGAGGAAGTCATGGTCATTAAATTGATCCATTTTATCTGCAAGAAACAACACAAGCCAAACCCTAATGTCAGGCTAAACTCACCTAATCTTGTCCCAATATAGGCCTCAATCTATAAAAGCAGTATAAGCCACTAACCACTGATGCCTCATGTTAAAATGGTACCTTCGTTTACACGATCGGCACTTACGCTACTCCGTCCTTCGCTCACAGTTCGTATGTACGACGCACGCGTGTTATGCTTCATCTACACTGCGGATGCGTGAAACTCCGCCCCTGACCTTCTTTGAAGGCACAGTGGGAGAGCACATGGTGGATAGACAACAGGTGCATGATAATATCAGCAACAAGGAGGACGACGAAAGCCCGGAGCCACAAACGTCCCGATCCAGGAGGAGATTTAAGGCCTCAAATATGTCCTTTGTAGAGATGGTGGAGATGGTGGACATCTTAAAGAGGGCCGACTATGATGGGAACAGCAACCCAAATGTGAGAAAGGCCAAGATCATGACTAAAGTTGTGAGAAGTCTGCAGAAGAATTTTGGGGTAAGATGATCCAAGGAGCAATTGAGGAAATGCTGGTCAGACCTCAAATTGAGGGAGCAGGATCAGTACAGAAGGATCCAGAGAATGCTGCAAAAAAGTAAGTAAGTCGTGTGTTCCAATTATTATTACTTGCATGCTACTAGATGTGCTTTTCTTTATTGTTGTACATTTTAAAATGGCGTGGGGACAGTAATCGTTAGTAGTAAACATCGTTCGATCGTCCGTAGTAAACAGCGTTCGTTCGACCACTAATACGATGTTTTTGGCAGATGCAGGTTAACTACATTTGTTCAGGCCTATTTGTATGAAAAGAAGTTTAGTACATTGTTGTCTAGATGTGTTTTTAACTATAATGAAATGCAAACTTGATTCAGTGTAAGGAGAAGACACTCAGCAGCTGTTTACACATCTGGACGCAGGAGCACTAGTGTGGGACACCAGAACAACCTTTTTAGGTTGTTCCACGCTGGTGCTCCAGTGGATACTAGGGGTCTCTCCATCTGTGAAACTTTAATAATAAAAAAGGTAAGTATTCCAGCTTTAGAAAGGGGAAAAAAATATGTTTTCATCTTGGAACTCTGCCAAATCAGACTGTTGTACGACACTTCCAAGCAATGTTTCATATTCCTATTTCTTGCCTCAAATATCTGTGTGCTAAGTATACCTTATTTTTATTCACATAGGGGAGAAAAGACTCAGGACATCTGAGGACACCAAGAACACCACACCTCCTCATGAAGGGGAAATCCCCACACACCCTGAAGATGTGGAGGGAGAGCTTCAGGAATTAGACGAAATAGTGACCACAACAGGTCAGTGTCCGAGACCACAGCTTCAGGTAATAGATGTATGCATGCATATTTATAATACATGGTGTGTTTTTTTTTTAGGTGATGTGGATGTTGTGGAAGAAAAAACTAATTTCACCAGTGCACAGATCCCCATCGGGGAGATAATGGTGTGCAATTGGGAATTAGAGAAGATAAAGGAAAACATCAATAATGTTGCAAAAAGACTCAACAACATTGATGTTTTAGGCAGAATATAAAACACCCAAAAAAATGTACATTTTGTCGTTATATTTTTTAATTTAAAACATTTTTAAAGTAATTTTGAAGATGCACACAGTGTGTCAACATGTGCTATCTGCCATCACGGGATATCAATGTACGCGTTTTGTGGGTGCAACCCCTTCCTCACATCTAAAGTAGATGAGAGGAAGGGGTTGCACCCCTAAAATATGTCCATTGATCCCCCATGATGGGAGCTAGCACATGTTGACATTAGGCATGGGATCAGGAGGGAAATCCACATTTTCACTCCCAATTTGTGTGCATCTTCAACATTTGGCTTTTACAGGGGTGATATCACCCCATCTGATGAAGGCAAGATCAACACAGTTATGACATACTAATGTCACATATTGCCTTCAATTTATCCAAGTTGAATTTTATAAGTTCCTGAGTTGTGTATGTTATGGTTTTAAACATGCCTGTTTAACCAAAAAAGGATATTTCTACTGTCAAACATAAAAATGTTATACACCAAAGATGTTGGTTTGTTAAAAACCCCTTTTCTAATGCACATGTGAATGTGCTTTGAGTAAAATGTTTTATACTCCAACAATGTGTGGCTTCTTCTTTCAATGCTCAATACCAGTTTTTGGAGTAAGTTGGTGTAGTTTACAGTGACTAAAGGCAAATCCACTTTGTACTACAAGTGCACTTTAAGTGCAGTTTCAGTGTACTTTCAAGTGCACTTGCAGTGCACTTAAAGTGCAAAGTGTATTTGCCTTTAGTAAATAACCCCCACAGTGCTCTAAAATTTGCCGCAATCACGCCACTTTAGGGACTCAAAGCAATTAATTTATGGAGCTAAAAAGGATGATTATTTTTATCATTAATGCATTACATACATTAACAACAAAAACAATGTGTGTGTGTGTAGCAGACCCACAACATAATAGTTAGCTGAAGAAGAGATTGTCACCTTATGTATCAAATAAATTACGTTTGCACTATTGAAGAAAATGGACAAAAAAAAAGGCTATTGGAGAACCTAGGACACAGCTAAAAGAAACACAAGCAGTAAATCAAATGAAATATGAGTTCAGTTTATACCAAAAAAATGTATTTTAAAAATGTTTCACACATTGGCTGGCATATCAATGGCCCCCCTACCTGCAAAGTACTCGACATACTTCTGTCTAACTTTGCGGGTGCTTTGGGGGGGCAAGCCAGGACGACCAGGTTCAAGTGTCGTCAGATTTGTATTTTAAAATCCGGCCTCAGCCCCAACTGAGGCCATATAGTTTGTTGCATTTTTTCTGAGGTAATTGTGGAGAATGCAGCAGGCAAGTACAATATGGTTCAGTTTATATTCCAGCATGTGTATTGCTGTCAGAAATAGGTGGAACCGGCTGGCCATTATTCCAAATGCATTCTCCACCACTCTTCTGGCTCTGGCCAGCTGGTAATTAAAAACCCTCTGGTCCGGGGTGAGGGTCCTCATAGGGAATGGCTGCATAAGATGGTCCCCCAGCACAAATGCTTCATCCGCAACGAAGACGAATGGGAGTCCTTCTGCATTGTCTTCTGGAGGTGGCAAGCCCAAACTGCCATTCTGGAGACACCTGTAGAACTGCGTGTGGGCGATGACTCCACCATCCAACATCTGGCCATTCTTCCCCACATCCACATACAAAAACTCGTATGTCGCAGACAATACCGCCAACATCACAATACTATTAAACCCCTTATAGTTATAATAGTATGACCCCGAGTTGGGGGGTGGGACGATGTGGACATGCTTCCCATCTATTGCCCCTCTGCAGTTAGGAAAGTCCCACTGCTGAGCAAACTGGGAGGCCACAGTCTACCATTCATGTGGGTTTGAAAGAAACTGTGGAGTTAAACAAGAAAAAAAAATAGTACTTTTGCACATGACATTGCAAGCAGATTAGACACAAACATTCTTGGCCAACATAAGTATAACATTTATTTTAAGGAGTATTTAAAGACAAAAATATAAGGTCCACTTATCAATTCTTCACCCCCTCTGATGGCCCATTGTAAAAATTTTAGGGGGGGGGGTGTTTTGGACAGGTAACCCTCTCCACTTCATTGAGAGCTGAATGCATAAATAATGTGTTTTACTTTGGCCAGCCCCTTCTTACTTACACTATTGGCAGCCCACTGGACAGGTAAGAAGTGTCATAAAACAAAAATATGAATACACACTGTCCAAATTGAAGCACATTTTTACATTCTGCAATTACCTATCAAAATAATAGGAGAACAAAACTTTAAACAGTACTGTATTCAGGCAGGCCCTTGCACTACATGCTTTGGTGCATTCATCCATAAATCTGACCACAAAAGAGATAGGTATAGTGTGTATGGGTTTGGCAAAGTCAGCAGATAGAATATTGGTACCTGTTGACTTATGCCGCATACACACGAGCGGACTTTTCAGCATCAAAGGTCCAACGGTCTTTCCGACGGACTTTCGACTGAGTTACGACAGACTTTTGAACAACCAGACTTGCCCACACACGGACGGACTAAAGTCTGTTTGAAAGTCCATTGGTTTGAACGTGATGACGTACGAAGGGACTAGAATAAGGAAGTTCATAGCCAGTAGCCAATAGCTGCCCTTCCGTCCTTTTTTGTCCGTCAGACTAGCATACAGACAAACAGATTTTTCGACCGGACTCGAGTCCATTGGAAAGATTTTAAACACATTCCAAATCTAAAGTCTGTCTGATTTTCGACAGAAAAAGTCAGCTGAAGGTCCAATGAAGCCCACACACGGTCGGGTTCCAAATGAGTCCCCCCCCCCCCCCCCCCAAAAAAAAAGCCTCTTGTACTCTGCCTGAATTTAAGGACAAAAATAACATTTAAACACATTTTAGGTGGGCACTGAAGAACAGATACGAACCCACAAGCACAAACTGAAGAGCAGTAATGAACTGAAAAGCACAAGGCTGAAAAACGCGAATCGTCTCTCACCAAACTTCTACTAACACGAGATAAACACGAGATTAGCAGAAGGAGCCCAAAGGGTGGCGCACTTGGTATTGAACTTCCTTTTTATAGTGCCGTCATACGTCAGCGCGTTCTTGGTGATTGGAATTTCTGACAACATTTGTGTGACCGTGTGTATGCAAGACAAGTTTGAGCCAACATCCGTCGGAAAAAAATCCACGGTTTTGTTGTCGGAATTTCCGATCGTGTGTACAGGGCATAAGAGTTCAATCAGGACAATCTGCCAGGCTCACAGGTTAGCTTGCTTCTTCAAATGTTTGTATTCATTGGTTGGCTGATTTGAGGGCCAGTTTACACTTTTTGCAAAAGACGTAGCATTGCAATGAAACACACTTATGGGAATTCATGTAAACCATTATATAGCAGACATGTTTTCTCCCATGTGACAGTAATAAAATAAGTGTAAAATAGAATTAGAAATACATGTAATGAAATAAAACAAAGTGAAACTAAAAATATATATATACGGTGTATAAATACATAGCACACACGCACATACTTAACACCCAGTACATGTACACATAATAAAGACCCATAAATGTAAACAGAACCCCATTAAGCTGCATATTTTTTATTCCTGCACCAATTACAAGTTTAGAACACATTAATATGCATAGTTTGAATTCTTGCCTCCACTTTAGGGCCACTGCACTCATGGCTATATCGCTACCAATACATTTTAGGTCCAGAATGGCTTTATGCTGTAGCTCACCTTTCTGAATTGTTTTATTCCCAAGGATTCTGTTGTTTAGCATAGTGCCCCTTTATATGGGTAGTCAGTAGGTAAATGACCCCTTATATTGATGGTGAGAGTAGTATCCCTTTAGCTAGTGCATAATGCAATGGTTTTGCACATTGGGCCCATTAAAAGCTGTATATGTCAGCCATTTTACTCAGTTCTTCCCAGCCATTTTGAAGAGGCATAGCCACAGTGACCTTTCCTCCCTCCTTTCTCCTTCAGTTTACACAATCCACAACCTCTTAGTTGCATGCCAGACACCTCTTATCATGACTAGCAAAACCTAATCCCAAAGCACATCTCGGCACCCCATAAAGCTGTCTGGCTTACCCGCTTGAGTAACTGGAGTTTTAACAGATACCTGCCAGCTCTCCACCCTATCATAAATACCGTAGCAATACACAATCCTGATTGACTGGTTATCAGCCAAGACTCTAGGACTCCAGGATATTTCATAATTTTGAAAATAATGACAGTACAGCCAGAATAAGGACATATTTACCTTCCTTGGTTAATTTGTAGCATTTTACGTCCAAACACGCCTATATTGGACAATATGGGGAACCAATGGAACACTTTATCCCTTCTAGGTAAAGTGGACATCCAAAACCTGCCATATGTATATCCATTTCAAAGCTAATTTTATGCTGGACAATAATATGCAGGTTAGCAGACTGTAACCTGTAGGTATTCAGAGATATTAATGCTTATGAAAAACTGCACCTGGGACACAGAAACACAGTGACATCCCAGGGCCACTCCTCAGCCATTTAATTGGTCAGATGGTCTCTGTCAACACCCTCTTTATATCAAAGAAAAGTGGACTGCAAACACATTGGGCAGCTTTCTTTTAACATTAAACCAAGGAACACCTAACATGACTTAAGACAGTCACTGTACCGTCTTTGCTTATTCATTGGACTCTGCAAACCGGGACTTAGAAGTATTTTAATTTTCAGCTCCTTTTTATTTCTCTGTTGCATTATTGTCTCTTTGTTCCTTTGTAATACCCTTTTTTTTTTTGCGTAAATATTTTTTGTACCATTTTTTGCCTTTTCATTATTAAACCATATTTTGAAACATGTTAAAACTGTCTCTAATGCCCTAACACAAACTTAAAGAATCCCTGTCTTTTGAAAAGTGCTACTACATGATAAATCTCCGAATATACCTGTCTGTGGTGACAGTGTGTGTACAGACGTTTATTTGAAAATCATAATTGTTATGGCTAATCTTGTGAAAGTTATCTACTTCTTGGTGAAAAGTAGGTGGTGACAGTTTACAGGGTTAATGGCATAATTAACTAAATCCAGTGACAATCGCTCTCAATCTGTTGGCACGTAGATTGTGCTGCGTATCAGTGACAGAGCGGTGCGAGTCGATCAGTCATTTGCCATGAGTTGGTGAGAAGGGCAGTGGTCACACATAAATCGTCCCTTTACTGACTGTCAGTGCAATGTACCTTTACATTGATGGTCATGAAGACATTTCCCCATACACTGATGGACAGTGTTGAAATAACCCCTTACTTTGGTGGTCAGTGTAGACAGGATATTAGTTCACCACTGACCTCCTAATAACCTCTGAAGGAACCATATATTGTAGCACACATGTACCATAGGTCAATGGTCAATAAAACAGCACATGTCAATGTACACAAGCATGCAGATACTGAGCATGCTGTATATACTGAATTTACTGTGGTATTAACTCATGGTGCTTGTGCATCACAACCTGTTCATCTTGTGCTATATGCACATAACAACACATATAGACACATTTCTTCTACACAAGATGTTCAAATATGCCTGTAAAGATGTAATTAGTGATCAGCAAGGGGGTTAAATATATTTACAATGCATAAAACTCAAAATCAATCAAAGGCATAAACTTTAATATCAGAGTACAGCATATAGTATACTGATTCCTTCTAACAGAAAAAAACACATTAAAGAGGGAGTCCACCTAAACCGCCTAAAAAAAAAAAATATTAAAAGCCAGCAGCTACAAATACTGCAGCTGCTGACTTTTAATAAATGGCCACTTACCTGTCCCAGGGTCCAGCGATGTCGGCAGCCGACGCCGAGAACCCGCTCGGTTCTCGGCAGCTGCCGCCGCCATCCTAGGTGAGGGAATCAGGAAGTGAAGCGTTGCGGTTTCCTACTGCGCATGCGCGAGTCGTGCTGCGCATCGTAACTGGTCCCCGCTATCTCCTGGGACCTGTGTGTTTCCCAGGAGACAGCGCGGAGGGACAGGAAGAGGCATAGACTCCCATGGGAGTCTATGCCAGAAGTGGGTGCAAATACCTGTCTTAGACAGGTATCTGCACCCCCCTCCCCCCTGAAAGGTGCCAAATGTGACACCAGAGGGGGGGAGGGTTCCGAAAAGCGGAAGTTCCATTTTTGTGTGGAACTCCGCTTTAATATCTGAATTGTAATAGCATCTACACAATGCTGGCATGAAAAAACATTACACTTTTATCAGAAGTGAAGACGCTTGGCACTTATAAGAAAGATGTTATAGGTTGAAACTCAAACAGTAGCTAAATTCCAGTTTAACTTCTCTTCATAATTACTGCAATGAACTGGCTGTTACCTGATGATCTATACCCCATAAACCTTTCAAACATGATGTCACTGGGTAAACAATCATTTGTTGAACTGATGTCCTTTATTCATGCTCACATAATCTGGAAATTGGTTTAGTAAAAATAATAAAATGCCTCATATCAATACATTTCAAGTGAGCTCATGTTCTGCGGTGTTGACAATGAATCACACTGAAATTCATTACACTGAGACCTCAGACACATCAAATATCTTTTATCACATATGGAGTGGAAAGGGATCAAATGCAATGGTCTTGAATGAAACTGCTTCTGCGTATTATTATGATGTTATCAAGCTGACAACACAAGCCATTTTGTGTTTATATTCTTGACATGACATCACCCTACAGCTATATGAATACATTCCTATGGAATTACCTGGAATATGTATAATTTCTTAAGATACAGTATATATTTTTGATTGACTGATCACACCCTTTTTACAAAATGTTCTTTTGGATTTCCAGTCCAACTTCTTCCAAGGTGCCAGAAAAAAACTTGATGGCTCAATTTTTATGTTCTTTGATTGCCATTAAAAATGTGATGAACTGATCTAGAATTGTATTATATTTAATTACAGCACATTCATCAAGTAATGTTGTCACTAGTTCACAATGGTGTAGATGCACAGTGGAGTAGATACAATATTTTATTAGTTACAATAATTATAATATTAGTAAGCGTTTGTAGAGAAAATGGGTTTCATAGTAATGTGCTAATGGTATATGTAAAAAGTAGAAAAAAAAAACAGTAAAAGAATCACCCATAGAAATCAAGTCAAACTTCGGGCAGTGAGGGGCAGTAAGCCCCTTTATTCCCTCGGCGGAGATGCGCTCTCCCTCTCTGCACGGGCTCCCAGCTCTTGATTGGATAGATTGATAGCAGCGCAGCCATTGGCTCCCGCTGCTGTCAATCAAATCCAATGACGCGGGCGACGGAGAGGCGGGGCCGAGTCCAGCATTAGTGTCTATGGACACAAATGCTGGACTCGGGAGCACGCCTGCAAGGTAACCCCCCGGCAGAGCGCTTCTACTAGGGGGTTATCTGATGGGAGAAGGAGCCACGAGCGACCCCAGAAGAGGATGATCGGGGCCACTCTGTGCAAAACAAGCTGCACAGTGGAGGTAAGCATAACATGTTTGTTTTTTTTTTTTTTAAAACATGAAGCTTTACGATCACTTTAAATTTTAGGTGCAAAGTCAAAGTCACGGAGGAAGGTACAAAGGATACAGGGATGAGGAAGGCATAGCCATCCATTGAACATCCTCACAAATCACCCAGCATGCGGTCAGAATAAAGTCAGAATCAAATGTCTAAAATGTTGGATTTAGAAACAGTAGCAGTGGATATCAAATATGTTATGGCTGCAGTTATCTCTGATCTGAAAGTTAGCATCCACTCTGTGGCAATAAGACTCGAGAACATGATGTCTTATTTCCAACAGGTATCGGTACAATATAAAAGCAGCTTATAGAGATGCACAAGCACATGGAAGAGCACATGGAAGATCTAGACAAGAGGGGCCGACAGAGGAATGTCCTCGTGTGGGGCATTCTGGAAACTGTGGACATGATCAAATCTTCCAAGCCATGGAAACCTTATTTAATAAATTGCTTGAATGCCCAAAAGATTCCCCAGGGGAGCTGGAGAGAGTCCGAGTTCTGTGGCCATGAATAACAAGACACTAACCCACCAAGGGACATAGTAGTCCTTAAAAGAGGAGGTAATACAGAGAGCTAATGTCCAAGAGCTGCTTACATTCAACGTGGCCGAAGTACAGATCTTCCAAGACCTAGCTCTGAACACTCTTCAAAGCCACAGAGCCCTTTGCCCACTCCTCACTGCCTTATATAAGCACTGCATCCAATACAGATTGGAGGTTCCCCTTTGGTTTTTCTGCTACTAACCATAGGTTCACTGCTTTGCTCAGAACTCTGGCTGACCTACAATACTATTCTGAGGCTATGCAGATTCCAGCAGTCAAGACTATATATATATACACACATACATATATATACACATATACATATATATATATATATATACAAATAAATAATTAATAAGTAATGCATCGTGGCGTGCTGTACATACAGACTGCAGAGGCAACAAATAGCATGTGGTGTATAAAACATACCAGATATAGATCACAGTGGACATTACCAACCATGGTGAGTGGGAATCACCCACTTAAAACATCACTCATCAGATCACAAGATATATAAGGGTGAGAGGCTATGAAGATGTATGGGAATATACGTGTACCTATACTAATCTTGCGGGGGTCAGTGCTTGTAGAGCGCCTCTGCATCAACTTCACAGCAGGCCAGTAGCTGCAGCGTGTCTGTGTCGAGATGGAACGCACGCCGATGTATTTGCGTTCCAAGCTAAAGGGGGGGCGGGGTTTGCGTTCTAAGCTGGAGCAGGGAGGCGGGATCGACAATTCCCCCTCCACATGACGCACAGTCCACTGGCCGTACGAACGGCGTGAGACAGCCCAGTGATGTGCAGCTATGAGTAAGCACTCAGCTCCGAGTGCGAAACGCGTCAGATAATCCTGTACTTTCTGCATGATGGTCTTGTATTTTTGATGATCCCATCTTTCTAATAAAGTCAAGTTTTCTACTACATCCGGTGTGCGGCATCCAGATCTTCTCATTTCAAGCCTGACGTGCAGCTGGGGGCGGGATCGACATGTCGAGAGCCCTCCACCCACCAGAGCCATCCTGGTGTCTATCAAAGCAAACAGCTGCCGCACAGAAGATGGGCCAAACAAAACCACACAACAAATGGCCTCAATATACTACTAGTGTGTATATCAGATGATAAGGTGATGACAATGATGATATAAATACCATTAAATGACAAATCTAATACATTTAAATTAGATAAAATAAATGGCTAAATATTATTGAATGTATATTGAAAATGAAATTAAATGATAAAGTCACTACTAATAATAAGTAGTGGAATTCAACTGGAAGAAGCCCAGGTCTGCTTCTGATATGGCTAAAAGGGTGAAAGTCTCCAATAACAGGTCAAAAAACAACAACAATAATACCAATAAACGTAATAAAACAAACAGGAAGAATAATAATACCACTAATGAGCATAAACACTCCACCGATTCATCTCAAGCTGTGTATCCATCTCAGCCTCAGTGTACTAAGTATACTAAAGATCCTAGTCACACAAGGAATGGTCGATCACACAATAAGATTGGTAAATCATTTTCCAAAATGAACAATAAAAACACACTTCACAGACATCAACCCTCTATTGAGGATCGTATGTATGGGAAGAGTGTCTCCAATCCAACTCCACTACCCAACGCTGTTGATACTGCAGTGGCGGATGCTGGAGGTAGAGGTTCTGCCAGCCCCCCACTTCGTGTGAGGCGAGGTATCACCACCTATGCAGCCTCACCACAGCCTCCTATTATCAGGTCTTTGGTTTTTCCTTCAGCTTCTGACCCTGAGATCACATTTGACCCCTCCATAGACACCCACAATCCCTTTACCATCTTGGAGAACTTAGAATCTGATCTTAACAATGGCAGCATTGCCAACATAACAGCTCCATTGACTTTTTTAGAGACGGAAGTTGCAAGGATAGAGGGGATTGCAACGGAGCACGAGATGTTGAACCCTCAGTCATGCACTCTGTCAACAAAGAAGTCAAGGAAAAGGGAGGAGGAACTAGAAGAGGGTAGAAGAGGTGGTAAGAGACACAAAAAGAGGCAGAGTATAAATCATACTCTTGAAACTATTAAGATCTATAATTTATCCAGCTCCGTATTCACTGACACTGACCTGGATCTACTTAGAAAAGGTCTTAACTATGCCCCTCCCAGTGTCCCTAATCTTTTTGAACTATTTGTTGATCTCAACAAATATGTACGTAAACTCACCTTACAGCGGTATTACATATTAAAAGACACTGGTAAATCCTCGGCAACTATCAGGAATGCGGAACCGCCGTCTAGTCCGCTCCCGGACAAGAGCGTT
Organism: Lithobates septentrionalis; assembly: GCA_037952835.1. NCBI lineage: Eukaryota > Metazoa > Chordata > Amphibia > Anura > Ranidae > Lithobates > Lithobates septentrionalis. The sequence goes on from JBBDGP010000487.1 coordinate 7,523,111, forward strand.
GACGACGACTCTGCCCTGAATATTTTAGAGGAGCTTTATATAGAGGCAGAGCATAGTGACGTACCATTCTCCTCTTGTGAACCCCCCAGTGATACAGTAATAGTCCACACTTCTTTCGCCCCCAAATCCTCTTTTTACCCATATTGGGCTAAGGGGAAATATATCTCGACATTCTATGATGTGGTTTTTGAATCCTTTAGAATGAGATTTCGCCATGCCAATAATAAAGGGAACAAGTTTAACAAACATCTTGACCCACTGGGGCTATCTATCACTAGCCTTAGGCAGAATCAAGATGTCATCATCAGGAAAGCTGATAAAGGTGGCAGTCTAGTGATTCAAAACAGAGAAGACTATATAGCCGAAGCCATGAGGTTATTGGGGGATACAGACACTTACACTAAATTGAAAGGTGACCCCGTTGTAGAATATACGAAAGATCTGAAATCACTTTTGGATCAAGCATTACTGGATATGGTCCTAACCAAAAACGAGTTTCAATTTCTCTACAACAGACATGCCTTAACCCCACACTTTTACCACATTCCGAAGGTGCATAAAAGCGAGGTGAATCCCCCTGGTAGACCCATCATTGCAGGCATTGACAGCATTACTAGCAATGTAGGGTGCTACATTGGTCATTTTCTACAGGGAATAGTTACGAATCTTCCATCTTTCGTTAGGGATTCGAACCACATGTTGGAAATTTTATCACACTACGTATGGCAGCCTAGATATAGATGGCTTTCCTTAGATGTAGCCTCGCTCTACACATCGATTGACCATGTCTATGGCCTTAGAGCAGTCAATCACTATTTATCTAAAGAAGGTGGTCTTAATTCTGTACAGGCGAAGTTTATACTCGATTGTGTTGAATTCTCCCTTAAACACAATCACTTCTCCTTCCTTGGAGAACATTATTTGCAGATTAGGGGTACTGCGATGGGGGCCAGGTTCGCCCCCAGCTATGCTAACATCTTTATGGGGTATTGGGAGGAGTTGTTCATTTGGAACAATAACCCCTTTGGGGCAAACCTGGTCCTCTTCGCTAGATATATAGATGATATCCTTATCATTTGGGATGGATCCGATCAGGAGCTAGGTCACTTCCTTGAGCACTGTAGAGGCAATCCGTTTGGGATCGAGTTCATTCATGTCATCAGTAGTGACAGTCTTGTTTTCTTAGATCTGGAGCTCAGGAACAGCCTTGATGGGAAAATCGTCTCCAAAACACACTTTAAACCCAGCAGTGGCAATTCCTTTCTACATGCTGAGAGCAACCATCATCCTAGATGGATCAAGAACGTCCCATATGGTCAGTTCTGCTGTCTTAAGCGCACCTGTACAATGAAAAGTGACTATCTAGAACAGAGTAAGATCCTCGGAAACAAATTCATTGATAAAGGTTATGATTCCACCCTAATTGATACGGCCTGCAATAAATATGCCCATCTCTATGAGGAGCCCTCGGTACATGATTCACAGTCCACCTCTGCCAGTGATGAGGACACTATACAGACTCGGTTCTCCACTCAATATACCAACAGAGCCTTTGAAATACAAAGCATTTTACGGAAGAACTGGAGCATCCTCAAACACGATCCCATTCTAAGTAAACACCTTCCTGATAGACCTAATATAGTCTATAGAAAACCACGAGACCTAAGAAGCTTGATAGCCCCCAGCATGGTGAAGAAACCTATAAACAAGTCCATTAATGTCTGGTCGACTATATTTGATCAGAAAGGCAGTTACAAGTGTAGTGTTAGGAACTGTGGCACTTGTCAATACATGTGGCACAGGAAAAAGTCTGTCACTGGTAGGGATGGCAGAATTCACCACCTGAAGCAATTTATCAACTGCGGAACTGACCACGTAGTTTATGGCATTATTTGTCCGTGTGGGCGCCTTTATGTTGGCTGCACCTCCCGCCCCATGAGAGTGCGCATTGGCGAGCACAAATGTGATATTACCAACACACGAGTCAAATACCCTGTCCCTCGGCACTTTCAAGACGTCCATCATGGGGATCCCTCTGGTATGAAAGTGTTTGGGATCGAGTCCATCAGGGGTGATATTGATAGAGGTAGAAGACACCAAAGGCTCTGCAAACGCGAGGCCTATTGGATCTTCACCTTAGGTAGCATGACCCCTGGGGGGTTGAATGAGGATCCTGAGGTTCACAAAATTGTCTGATTATGTAGAGTTCGATGGTCACTCACCTGCCTTCCCCCATCTCCCCCCCCCCTTTTTCTGCTTATCCCTGTTTACTTTCCTTCCCCCCCCCTAAATGTGGACAGGCTGTGCGCTTATACACTATCCTTGACATACAGGAGTAGGTTCTGTGCACTATTCAATTCATTTGATGTAGTCATTATCCCGTTCTGGTTATTATTAGACTATTAATGATTTTATACCAATTTAATATTGTATTTGGGACACCATTCATGACATTTGTTAAGTGGTAAAGCATAGATATTGTTTTGTTATTGATTGTATAGCCACTTTCACAACTATCTATTGCACATAGCGACTGGAGATGGAATTCTCACCGTTTTTATTATTGTATAGTATGTATAGTATAGAAGTCTCAATATGTTGTTGCATGAGCACACCCCTCTCAGCGTGACCTTTACTTTATTTTATTTTATTTTTATTATTATTATTATAAGTTCTGATCTGTAGCTGAATCGTGGCGTGCCAGTCTGTGGGCACTCATATGCGCGTGCTGAGCTATATGTACAGCGTGCTGGTCGCGCTGGAGGTTGGATGATTGATTATTTATTATATCATTTATCATTGTTAGTATTAATAGTATGATTATTTTTAATAATATTTTTAATAGTGTCATTTTTTAATAGCATCATTATTTATACTACCAGAACACACACATTATTATTAGTAGTGACTTTATCATTTAATTTCATTTTCCATATACATTCAATAATATTTAGCCATTTATTTTATCTAATTTAAATTTATTAGATTTATCATTTAATGGTATTTATATCATCATTGTCATCACCTTATTATCTGATATACACACTAGTAGTATATTGAGGCCATTTGTTGTGTGGTTTTGTTTGGCCCATCGTCTGTGCGGCAGCTGTTTGCTTTGATAGACACCAGGATGGCTCTGGTGGGCGGAGGGCTCTCGACATGTCGATCCCGCCCCCAGCTACACGTCACTGGGCTGTCTTACGCGGCTCGTACGGCCAGTGGACTGCTCCAGCTTAGAACGGAAACCCTGCCTCCCCCCCTTTAGTTTGGAACGCAAATACATTGGCGTGCGTTCCATCTCGACACAGACACGCTGCAGCTACCGGCCTGCTGTGAAGTTGATGCAGAGGCGCTCCACAAGCAATGACCCCCACAAGATTAGTGTAGGTACACGTATATTTCCATACATCTTCATAGCCTCTCACCCTTATATATCTTGTGATCTCATCAGTGATGTTTTAAGTGGGTGATTCCCACTCACCATGGTTGGTAATGTCCACTGTGATCTATATCTGGTATGTTTGATACACCACATGCTATTTGTTGCCTCTGCAGTCTGTATGTACAGCACGCCACGATGCACTACTTATTAATTATTAATTATTTATTTGTATATATATATATGTATATGTATATATATGTATGTGTGTGTGTATATATATATATATATATATATATATATATATATATATATATATATATATATATATATATATATAAGTTTTGTACACCAATTGGAATTTTGCCCATATGATTAGAGGACACAGGAGGGAGGGATTTTCTAAGGGGGAGAAGCCCCGTACCCCACCCCTGTTTCACTGGCATACAAGCACTTATAAGTGAGGTCTGCTGAGGGAGGTTGCACTGCATAGCTCTGATGAAGAGGGGACTCTCCCTTCGAAACGTGTTAGCTGATTGTGATGCCTGTGCGTTCCTCCACGATCCTTGGAAGGTTTCGCTCATCCTAAATCGCAGGCTGTCTGTCGGTGCAATTTTATATTGTGCCTCCTCCACCAATTGCTTGTGAGTTGTTTCCTTTACTATTTTTATTTAATAAATGTTTTAAAAGTTAATACACAAGGCTGGTGCGCCCCTGTCTTCTTTTTATTTCGGTTTCTACTAGGATCCCCATCCTTGAGGGCAGCAAGGCCTGTGTCTACGTGTTATATATGGTGATCCACCTGTGCGCAGGAGTTGTTTTTTCTCTTTTTTTTTCTTTTTTTATCTCTTTTACTGGCCAGGTTTGCTTGGAATTCCTTTGTTATTTTTTCTCAATTTTTGGACCCTATCTTTGGGCTGTTACTGTTGTCATTCTGTCGCATTCTGTATGTTCAAAACATTCAATAAAATTTAAAATAAAAAATAAAATTTCAATAAAATAAAATAAATAAAAATTACACCAAAAAATAGAACAAGAAAAAAGAAGCACAGAATTTTGCCTATTGCTATGAAATAATAAGGAGAGGGAATCCAGAAATAAACGCTACCATTTTATGCAGTATGGTTTATCCTGCTGGTGGAAAGCACACCAAGAAAGTTCTGTGTTCAGCACATACTCCCAGATAAGTTAAATAATCAATTTCTCATGCTCCTGATTTTATTGGGGTATGGATTTGAGCTGCAACCCCTTGGCCAATCACCTCTGAGGGGCATTACCTCACCTGCTGGAAGAAGTGCCCTTGCCTGCTGAATTGGCCAGTGGGCATTTAGCGGCTGCAGGATGAAAATGGAGTGACTGATTCCTCTATATGCAGCCCCTCCTCTTTAGCTTCTCTCTGCTGCTCCCTGTGTAATCTCCAGCCCCCTTGTCCCCCGCAGCTCTGGGGATCTGTCAAGATGAAGAGCGAGGAAGGGGAATGTGTCATTTACAGGCCCCTTCCTTTTCTGAATGGAGAGTCAGTGATCACTGACTCTGTTTATCAATAAGAGTGTTTACTATGCTTGTGAATGTGAATGAACGAGAAGCCTCTATACAGAGCTTTTCCTGTCCATTCATTCTGTGCAGCTGAGGCTGCAGAGATGGTGTCAGAAACCATGAGACAGAAGTACAGTTAAATCTCACTTGTTTAATAATAATAAAAAAGGTAAACAGAGTAAACGTAGTCAAAACATAGCCAAAGTTCGGAACGGACTGTCAGACAAGCCAAAACATCAGGGAGCCAGAGATGAGCATAGTAGAACAGCAAGCAGGATCTGGAGCCAGAAGGAATGTCAGCCAAGCAAGTCTTTACCAGGAACACAGGAGAGTGTCTCTAGATGTGACCAAGGCGAAGGCAGAGATCATCTGGACTGGACAGCTTTAAGTAAGCAGGACCGACGATCATCAAAAGGTGAGTTACTGTGGAGAGATAGGAGCTGTCAATTAGTTGACAGCTGAGCGGCCAGCTCAGAGAAGGAAGGGCTGAGCCCAGCCCTGACAGTACCCCCTCCTCAATGACCCCTCCCCCTCGGAGGACCACCAGGCTTGAGGGGAAAACGTCTATGAAAATCACGAAGGAGGACAGGGGCATGTACGTCCGAGGATGAGACCCAAGAGCGTTTCTCCGGACCGTACCCTTTCCAATGCACCAGGTACTGTATGCGCATACGGAACCTACAGGAGTCAACAATGGACTGTACTTCATACTCCTCATGGTTCTCAACCTGTACAGGATGAAGACGAGACACCGAGGTGGTAAAGCGGTTGCAGACCAAAGGTTTTAATAAGGAGACATGAAATACATTTGAGATACGCATTAGACCTTCCTTCTAATATGCGTAAGCCACTGGGTTAATCCTGCAAAGAATATGGAAAGGCCCAATAAACTGAGGTGAGAAATTCAGAGAGGGAACACGAAGTCGGAGGTTGCGAGATGACAGCCAGACCCTGTTCCCAACCTGGTAGAAAGGCGCAGGCAGGCGTCTGCGGTCAGCATGGAGTCTGTACCTATCATTAGCATGTCGCAAAGCCTCCTGGACTTATGCCCAAGTGGAACGAAGACCACAGAGATGCTCCTCTAACGCAGGAAAACTCTGCATCTAAAAGTCCCACAGAGAAATCTGCTTGATTCTGCAGAACAAATGGGTCAGGCAACATGGAAGGTTGGAAACCATAGTTTGCCATAAACGGGGACAAGCTTAAGCTCATACAGAAACTCACAGATATATCCCTACATGGTAATCCAGTGGCAGTCCTCCTTAACCTTACCCCCTTATCAAGGAAACGTTATCATAATTCCCTTCTCAAACATCTCCTTAATGGTGCACGAGCCTGCATTCCAGGACATTGAGCAAATGGAAGATCTGACCCCCGCTTTGCAAGATAAATCAGAGGAACATAAGTCCAGATGGTTTTGTTGAAATCTGTTTCGCTTCTCTGACGAATTCCACCAATACACGTTAGGATCCTCCATCTAGGATCCCCATCATCTGTTCAGTGTTATTGACCTTGACTCCCTGAGGGTAATTGCCTCTCCCCCCCTTTTTTTTTTTCTCTCCTCCTCTTCTCTCTTCTTCTCTCTCTCTCGGCTCTCTCTTTCTCCTGCCTTCTCTTTTTTCTCTTTCCCTCCCTTTTTCCATTTCTCTTTTTCAATTAAAAGACAAAAGTTATGAGCACAGAAGTTGTTGTTTACCCTGTATTAGACTTCAGCTAAAGGAGTGAGCTTGATTAAGTAGTTCCCTCCACTCACAAGCAATTGATATTTATGATTGATGTACTTGATGCATTCGTAGCAATCTTTATGCAATACGAAGTTGTCTTTTTGTTTATATCTGTGTCACATCTTTAAATAAAAAATTAAAAAAATAAATAAATGGGGAAAATCGGGAAGCAGAATTTAAGGCACTATTGTGAGCAAACTCTGCCCACGGTAAGAGGTCTGACCAGTTGTTATGATGGTCAGAAATATAGCAAGGTAGGAATTGCTCCAAGCACTGATTGGCTCGTTCTGCGGCCCCATTAGACTGCGGGTAATACGCAGATGGGAAAGCAAGCTGAATTCCCAACTGTGCACAAAAGGCTCACCAAAACCAGGACACAAACTGACTACCCCTTGGGTAGCCCATGTAAGCGAAAGATCTCCCGAGCAAAAATGGAAGCCAGTTCCTTAGAAGTGGGCAACTTCTTAAGTGGAATACAATGAGAAATTTTTTTAGAACTGGTCAACCACCATAAGGATAACTGTGTTGCCCTGGGAGTTGGGTAACTCCACAATGAAATCCATAGACAGGTGGGTCCAGGGCCTCTCTCCATTGGGTATGGGTTGTAGGAGGCCCACTGGAAGGTGTCGTGGAGTCTTACTCTGAGCACACACGGAACAGGCAGCTACGTAGGCGGTTACATTAGCACGTAGACTAGGCCACCAGAATTGTTGGGAGATGGCACAAAAGAGTTGATTCTTCCCAGGGTGGCCAGCAGCCTTGGGAGAATGGTAAGTCTGGAGCACGGCAGTACGGAAACTCTCTGGTACAAGCAGCGGTCACAAGGTTTCTCAGGAAGAGCATGAACCTGAGCAGCAAGAATTTTGTCACCCAAAGGAGAAACGCACAGGACCTTGGCTACCTTCTGGAAGCATGTCTTACTGCATTGTGGCGACCAGGAGAGAACCTCAGCACGGAGCCAATCAAAAGAGGAGTTGTGCCTCTGTAACCAAGGATAACCAATAACCAGCGGAAACTTAGGTGAGGAAATAACTTGGAATTGGATTATCTCATGGTGAAGAGCCCCTTTGGCCATGGACAACGGAACAGTCTCATGAGACACATGGGCAGGCTGTAGAGGTCTCCCATCAAGAGCCTCAATGGCAAGAGGAGTGTCATGCAGCTGCAGCGGAATCGAGTGCTTGATATAAAGGCAGCTTCAATGAACAGGCCTGCAGCCCCAGAGTCGATTAGAGCCTGTATCACAACGGACGACTCAGCCCAAGAAAGGGTAACCGAAACCAGGGGCTTATCCTTCTGGATAACGGGGCTCTGACAGATGGAGATTTAGTGCTGTGTCTTCAATCTTCTTTCTCTGTCATAAAGGTGGAACATCAGAGGTCTGTTTAGACCCCTGATATCTCACTAAAGACCCCCAATAGGAATCCTGAAAAAAATTGTAAAAAAAGAATAAAAAAAAATATTGTAAAATAAATAAATAAATGGTAAAAAAATTATTAAAAATAAAATAACAAAAATGAAAAACTACTGACACCAATGGCAGGACTAGCAGAGTCACAAAGGTAGTGCTTGCGGGCCGTGGCGTTCCACCACTGGACTCTGAGGGAAGGGCCTCAGTAAAGGGGTTGGAGAGAGCCTTCATTGTTTCTTGCACCGGGGACCCTGAAGGTTCAAGTTACGCTATTGACTGTGTAGGTGGTCTGTACTCCTTGTTTGCATCTCAAAGTTTCAACTCCAATTTTCAGAGGAGTGTACATACTGTGAGGGGGTTAGCTCAGCAGCGGGTGTGTGTGACCCCCTGGATGGGTTCACTACACAAAATCAGGCACAGCAGACAGCTTTATAGGTGAAACAAAAACAAAGGTGCGGTTTATTTATGCTATTTGCATTAAAAAATATAACAGCAAAACAAAAAGAAACATGAAAAGCAATCCTGGTCAGTTTGACCTCTTACTACACACGTAGATTCCCTATCTAACAACTGGGTGCAGCCTTGTGCTGCCCCAGTCCCTATCTCTCTTTTAGAAGTTAGCCACACAGGCCTTAACTCACCGCACAGGACAGATACCACACTCCCCAGTCTAAACACACAGAACTGGTTCCAGGATGGAGCATCTCCCTAAGCATGCTGGGGTGTTTTCTATAGGTCTTAATGAGCCCACTTACTTCAGCTGGGCTCATTAACGCTTCCCCTGCAGGACTCCCAGCACTTCCCCCTAGTGGTATAAGTCAGCATAAAGCCTGAATCTAGGGCATACATACTTTCCATCCTGGATACAACCAGGTGATTTTACCTGCCTGCTGTCACAATACCCACTGGAGAAGTCATGGATGAAAAGCACGCTACTTTTCTGGGCAACGAGTAAAGGGCTGCAGATAGCATTTTTGTCAATATCTAGCCTCATACAAATTGTAAATACATAAATAATTAACTTGGATTGGGTGTGGGAAAATGTAATTTTAGGAAAATAAACATGGAATTTACGTTTATGATCTTTTAAAAATAATGGCCTACATTAAATCTTACCAATAAGAATGCCAAGCAGGCTGGTTTACTATCTCAGAGAAACTTTGTTTAAACATTTACAAATGGATGTAAATCCTTGGAGACATTAGAATAATAAAAATAAAACACTGACCTCTGTCTCTGGACGCAAAAGTCATGCCTAGACTTGTATCTTTGTATTCCTTCTCCTAGCAAAATACTAGACTGTTTTCATTGGAATGCTTTGGGATTTTTTATTTTTCCCTCTGTGACCAGTAAACTTATGAACCCTGAACACTATCTAGATTTATGCTCCGGCCTGACATTATAACTGTAATACATATATTTAACTAATTCCCTCTATGCCGTGTGCGCTGACAGGGCGCCCAAAGTGTCAAACGCCAACTTTGTTATTTCTGATATGGGGCTTGTGGTCTAGAGTGGTTAAACATAGCTATACTTATCACAGCAACTAAAGACGTGTGGCACACAGTAAGATATTGTTATTAACATTCAATTTAGACAATTCATTAAATTCTTACATCAAATATTGCAAGAAGGAAAAAAACAAATAAAGACCATGGATCAGATTTGTAACAGCTGTAAGGATATTATTAATAATGAAAGCAGTATTGGCAATGTAAAGTAATTCATGTGGTATTCTACAATATCCAAATTATTTACAAAGTTAGCTTTGCTATACATGATGAAAGGTCTCAGCTCTCTTGAAGAGTCAATTGCACAGATATAGAAGAATGTGTTTTTTTAGGTGCTACACAAAAAAGGAGATAATATAAATAAATAAAAAAATCACTTTATGTTTAAATATGAAAAAAAAAAATAAACATTGTTCTATATCTGTACAATTTTTTACATTTTGAGGGGTGTGGTGCTTGTGACTTTCAGACACCCAGCGTATTTCTTACATGTGTTGTCTCTTAAAGAGACACTGTTACCCTGCCCATTTAGGACAGAGTGACAGTGCTTTTGCAAAGGTACCCTACCCACCGATGATAACCTTGCAGGTACTGCCTGCTGGAATTAAAATCCCCGTTGTCAGCACCTACTCCCATATACCTGGAAGCACCAGTTATTGTCACTGGCTGTGACAAAGCAATTGTTTAACATTTTCCCAAATATATGTAGAATAATATGTGTGAAAACAAGTAGGGTGGTGGAGGTTTCTGTGCTAAGTGCGCACTTCCAGCACAGTGGGCGAGCTGTCAGGTCTCTGGTTATTATCGGGAGCTGGTGGGAAGGGCTTCCAATCATGTGATCATTGTTGTAGGCAATCACAGTGATAATATGATGGAGAAGACCACCCCCGCTCCCTGGCATAAAGAGTCAGTTTGAGGGCTTCTGAGAAAGAGTAGAAAAGGCTTAATTTGTGAATAATTTTGGAGCTGTAGGAAAAAACTTTAGTTGATGTAAACAGAGATAGGAAAATGTAAGGGGTAGCTTTAGTTTGGTTATTTGAAACTTGGCTGTTACTAGTTATGGAGCTTTTTTAGCTGCTTGTCCGATCGTGTGTGGGCTGCCCGGACTTTCAACGGACTTTTCCAGCCGCAAATCTGACGGACTTTAGATTTGGAACATGCTTCAAATCTTTACGTCGTAACTCCGTCGGACCCAGAAATCCGCTCGTCTGTATGCTAGTTTGTCGGACAAAAAAACGATGCATGCTCAGAAGCAAAAACAAAACGGAAGCACTCGGTCTAGTAAAACTAGTGTTCGTATTGTAGGTAGCACATTCCTCACGCTGCAAATTCTGTGATCGTTGAATGTAGTGCATTTAATGTCTTCTTTAATAATGCTATAAGAACGAAGATGTTTTGCTGTTCCTATTCACACAGAGTTCTCCCAAACTGATTTCTAGATTCTTTTTCTCTTTAATCTCATGAATGATATAGTATTTTTTTAAAAGCCATATCTCCATACTAATACTAATTTTTACACTTTTTTGGGGGGGGGGGGGTCATCTTTTATTTTAGATTTTATCCAGATTTTTTTTATGATTATTGTCGAAATTATTTTATCTTTATCTAAAAAAAATTTGTTTTTGGGTTTTTAAAATTAACAAAAAAGAACCATTTTTTTTTTTTTTTTGGTAGTTCTTAAATTGAACACAAATACATTTTTCTTTTCTTTTTTTTGTTTTAATTTTGTTTGGTTTAAGTTACCACAAAGAACCATTTTTTTTGTATTTGGATTTTTTCTTTGTATATAAAGTTAACACAAAGAACCTTTTTTGGTTATGTATATATATTTTTTTGTTTTTTTTAAGTTACCACTAGAACATTTTTTATTTTTTTTGGTGTTTTTGCAACCTCAAGGAGATTGTTGTCCCTTGTTAATTTGACATTGTCTCTAAATCAATTATGTTAATTAAAACACATAAAGTCTTTTCATAAACTAAAATATCCATTTATTTATGGAAAAAAGAAAATAAAGAAAAAGTCAACGCTGGCAAAAGTCTGTGGACAAGAAAATTGGGATCTTGAGGAGTCCATATAAGAGGGAGCACAATCTGGTCCAGGAATCCCAGAGATCAACAGCAGCAGCAGATGATATAGATGTCCCCAGACTGTGGTACTACAACAGCCTGTGTCTTCTGTCTGACCAGACTGAACCCAGGTCATCACTTTCTTCTCTTCCCTGCAGCCTTCCCTCCACGCTGCCCTGCACCCTTCCCTGCACCCTTCCCTGCAGCCTTCCTTGGAGGCTGTGGCTCTGGTGGTTGAGTTGTGGCAGGAGGAGAAGGAGGAGGAGGAGGACGGGGGCTGCATCATTTATTTGTGTGTTGGCAGTTAGCTCCCCGTTCAGCCCCTTGTGTATCATTTCAGCAAACAGTTTTTCACAAATGAGGCGTTGGCCCCACTCCATTTGAAGCAGCCTGCTGGCTAAATAGCACCCATAGGCCTCTTCAGCTTTAGGGGGGCTCTTCAAAAAATTGGTGGCCTCTTGCATGAGGTGCAGGGATGCCTCCTGTGTCACCGTCCCCTTCCTGGCCCTTTTTGTAGGAAGGCGGAGGGGAGCCACTTGGGATTGGGTCAGGCTCCTACTGGGCCCAGCCACCTCCTGCCTGACACTGGGTCCGGCCTCCTCCAGGATGACACTGGGTCCTGCCTCCTCCAGGATGACACTGGGTCCTGCCTCCTCCTGGCTGTTCCTGGGTCCGGCCTCCTCCTGCCTGCAACTTTCCCCACTTTCCTCCTGGCTGACCTCATCCTGTGTATAAAAAAAGGGACATAGTTTTAGTTGTTTGTTTTTGGTTCATCAATGATACACAATTTGCTTCTCATGACTTGCAAATTCAATGTTAATACATCTATTAATAAAGGAGTCTAGAAATCAGACAACATAATTTTTTAAAGCTGGTGACAAACATATTTGGCCACTACTGTCAATTGATATGTATACATCATTTTTACGTGAAAATTATTTCAATCAATTATAACATCTAGTTAACATCATTAATATTAGGACAGTAAATATTTTTGAAATTAATTTACCTGACTCCAGATGGTCACATCTGGTTCTTCCACGATGGAAGACCCAGCTTGGTCCTCATCAGCCTCTGCTGGGGTGGAGGGAAGGGTGCATGGAAGAGTGCATGGAAGGGTGGAGGGAAGGGTTGAAAGTGATGCCCTGGCTTCAGTCTGGTCATCAAGAAAACATAGTTTATTGTAGTACCACAGCCTGGGTACATATACATCATCTGCTGATGCTCCTGATCTCAGGGAATTCTGGATCTTATGCTCCCTCTTATAAATGTTCCTCAAGATCCCAATTTTCGATAACAACATCTCCATCGTTGCTTCTGGGATGTACGTCTGGACAAATGTCAGAAGTCTCTCCAGCGTTGACTTCCTTACATGCTTAAGATAATATTGAGGGTGTTTGACCTCCCACAGATTTCTCATCTCTCTGTATTGATCGATAAAAGCCGACAGAAATTCAGGCTCCTTAAATTTTGCATTCATAATTTCTGTATAAGATAAAGACACAAGACAAAAAACACTTATGTTTCTGCTAAACCCTCATCATCTTATCCCAACATAGGCCTCATCAATCTGTCAAGCCATATAGGCTGCTTGCTACAAAGTTTTTAACAAATTTAAAAATGTAAAATTACCTTTGTTTTCTAGCGTCACGGTCCACTATCATCTACGCACAGAACGTACGTACGACACAATATGTAAGAACATTTTATACACTGCGCATGCGTCAAACTCCGCCTGCTTTGCCCGCCCCTGACGTTCTATTTTAATGAATATTCTCCGCCCCTTGTCTCTACGCACAGAACGTACGTACGACACATGCGTAATACCTCTCTTTATACACTGCGCATGTGTGAAACTCCGCCTGCGTCGCCGCCCCTGACATTCTAGTTAAACGAATATTCTTCGCCCATTCTTTCTACGGTGCGTAGTGGGATGAACAATGGCGGAGACACATCAGGTGTGTACTACCTCAGGTAGCCACGAAAGCCCGGAGGCCGGAACGTCCAGATCTGGGAAGCAGAGATTTAAGGCCTCCAATATGTCCTTTAAAGAGATGGTGGAAATGGTGGCAATTCTGAGAAAAAATGACTATGATGGGAAGTATGGACCGTACACCCGGCCTAATTTTAGAAAAGCCAAAATAATGGCGAAGGTGGTGAAGACATTGAATCTTTCTTTTGGGGTACAGCGCTCAAAAGATCAGATTAGGAAAAGATGGTCTGACCTCAAACTCCGGGAGCCGGATCAGTACAGACGGATCCGTAAAGTGCTGAAAAAAAGTAAGTACTTGTCGTGTGTTCATATTCTGTTTATTACCTTGTATACTGCCCCATGTGCTTTTCTTTACTGTACGAGTTTATATCGTTTGAAACGATCTTAATGAACCTTGTTACATATATAAAGACCTATATCTTTTATTAATGTATCTATCTAGATTTTCTCTCTCTCTCTCTCTCTCTCTCTCTCTCTCTCTCTTTCTCTTTCTCTCTCTCTCCCTCCCTCTCCCTCTCCTCTCTCTCTCTCTCTCTCTCTCTCTCTCTCTCTCTCTCTATGTATGTATATATATATATATATATATATATATATATATATATATATATATATATATATATTAATATTTATATTTAGATATATATATCTATCTATATATATATAGATATATATATATCTATATAGATATATAAATATATAGATATATATCTATATATATCTATATATATATATATATAGATATATAGATATAGATATGTCTTTAGAAATTGGAAAAATGTATTAAACTAGGAACTCTACCCAAAAACAGACAATTTGTACACCACTTCACTACAATGTTTTAAGATTACTATGTACTAAAATATCTGTGTGCTAAGTATATTTTTTTTTTATTTCACATAGGGGAGAAAAGACAAGATGAACCCAGTCCCCCCCAAAGGCAACACCATAATTGGGAAATCAGCCCAAGCCCAACTGAGGATGTGGAGGAAGGAGAGGTGGCCGACATGGGCACCCCACCAGGTGAGTGTCTGACACACCAGCTTACGGTAATCTATGTATGGCTGCATATTTTATAAATAACATTTTCTACGGTATTTTAGGTGATCTGGTTGTGCTTGAATCAAGCAACATCGCCACCCCTGAGGATGTTTCAGAAGTATGCGACATGAGCACCCCACCAGGTCAGTGTCTGAGCCACCAGCTTATGGTAAGGTAATCTATGTATGGCTGCATATTTCTAAACACATCTTTTTTTCATTCAATTTTAGGTCTGGGTGAACATTTTAGCACAGACAGTGCACAACGACTAATTGGTCAGATAATGGCCTGGAATGGGGAGATTGATTTAATGCGGAATCGGCTGGATCAGATGCAGCAGGAAATGAAGAACATGATCGATGTTTTGGGGAGAATCTAAATGCCCATTTTCCACCAAAAAAACGTCGATCATGTTCTTCATTTCCTTGTTTGCTGACCCCATTCTGGGCTTTCTCTTTTCTGTTGTAAGAATGATATGCCTGTTTTCCCAAAAATAAAAAAAATAAAAAAAGAGAGGCCTGTTTTTCTAAAATAAAAAACATAAAAAAATAGAGGCCTGTTTAAAAAAGAAAAAAGCGAAAAAATAGAGGCCTGTTTAAAAAAAAAAAAAAAAAACCGAAAAAATAGAGGCCTGTTTAAAAAAAAAATAGAGGCCTGTTTTAAAAAAAATAAAATAAAAATAGAGGCCTGTTTAAAAAAAAATAGAGGCCTGTTTAAAAAAAAAATAGAGGCCTGTTTAAAAAAAAATATAGAGGCCTGTTTAAAAAAAAAAAATAGAGGCCTGTTTTAAAAAAAAATAAAAATAAAAAAGAGGCCTGTTTGTTAAAACAAAAAGAAAAGAAAATATTGTAAAAAAAAATAGGACCTAATTCTATTGTTAAAAATTTCTAAATATAGATATATTTTTGGACTATCATATAAAAAAAATGTGTGGTTTCTTCTTTCAATGCTCAGTATCAGTTTGTTTAAAGTTAAAATGGTTAAAAAAAAAAAAAAAAAAGTTAAAATAGTTGCTTACAGTGACAATGGTGCTTATTTCATAAATGAAAATACACTTGGCACTACAAGTGCTCTACGATAACCTAGGAGAAAGCCAAAAAGAAAGGCAAGCAATAAATATAATTCAAGATTTGATCAAGATTTTTTATTTTGACAAATTAAATATTTTGGGGCATTGCAATGGCCCCCCTACCCATAAAATAATCTACATATTCATCACGAACTTGACGGGCACTTTGGGGGGCCAAGCCAGTACGGACAGTATCCAGGCCCGTCAGATTGTCACTAATAATAAGTCCGGCCTCAGGCCCAACTGGCAAAATATAATTTGGGGAATGTTTGTTCAAAAAGTTGTGCAGGATGCAGCACGCTAAAATGATGTAATTAAGTTTTTGTATTCCGCAAGGTTTATCGATGTCTGAAACAGGCGGAACCGGCTGGCCAGAATCCCAAAAGCATTCTCAACAACTCTTCTCGCTCTGGCCAGCCGGAAATTAAAAACCCTCCTCTCCGGGGTGAGGGTCCTTTGGGGGAATGGTCTCATGAGGTGCTTGCTCAGAGCGAAGGCTTCATCTGCTATGAAGACAAAGGGGAGTCAGGTGGCAATCCCAGGCCACCACTCTGGAGACGCTGGTAGAACTCCATCTGGGCAAATACTCCTCCATCCGACATCCGGCCATTCTTCCCCACGTCCACATACAGAAACTCATATTGTGCCGACACCACCGCCATTAAGACAATACTATGGAACCCCTTATAATTAAAATAGTGTGACCCTGAATGGGGTGGTGGCACGATGTGGACATGTTTCCCATCTATAGCCCCTCCACAGTTGGGAAAGTCCCAACGGGTGGCAAAATGGGATACCACAGTCTGCCATTCCTGTGGCGTTGAAGGAAACTGGGGAATCAAACAAGAAACCAAAAATCAGTAATTTTGAAAAGAACATTGCAAGAACATTATACTTAAAACAATATTGCCCAGCATCAGTATAACATTAAATAATTGAAATCTTCTTTACTAAATAATATGGAAAGGCACACTTATCAGATTGCTCACCCCCTCTGATGGCACATTGTTACATTTTAGGGGGTGGTGAAATTAGAAATTAAGTTTAAGGACACGCAGGGTTTGATTGACTAAAGACTACAAGACTGTGCAGTTTGAAAAGTGCAGTTGTTGCACACTGCAAGTGCAGTTGCTCCACAGCTTAGTGAATGAGGTAAGGTAAAAAGGCTTTATGTTGCAAGGAGTACCCAATCGCATGCAAGGGCAATTAATCCAAACACTTTGTGGCTTGCACATGATTGGATGATGGAAATCAGCAGAGCTTCTGCTCATTTACTAAAGCCCTGGAGCAAATGCACTTGCAGAGTGCAAATGCATTTTGCAAAGTGCAACATATATTTGCTTTTTTAAATTCAACACCACAGAACATTATAGCAAATTATTAGGGGGGGAGGGGATTGGAAATCAAGTTAATGACACACACACTATTTGGATGGAGTTTAGAGGGGGGGAGGGGATTGGAAATCGAGTTAATGACACACACACTATTTGGATGGAGTTTAGGGGGGGATTGTAAATCAAGTTAATGACACACACACTATTTGGATGGGGCTTAGAGGGAGGGAGGGGATTGGAAATCGAGTTAATGACACACACTATTTAGATGAAGTTTAGGGTAAAAAAACTACAATGCAGCTGACAAAATACATTCAAAGTGAGTAGACTAGGTGGATATGTGCCCAGCATTGCATGCTGGGGAGGTTAGTGAAGGCAAATATACATGCAGGACGAAAAAGAACATGAAAAAATTACAGCATGCATGAGGACAAAAAGGGGACATTCACACTATATTGCAATGATGGTAAGTAGTGTTTGAGTTAAGAAATACATTACATTATCAAACATTAAATAAAATAACATGTGATGCTAATAAAGGATAAAATTCTTACCTTAATATACTCCTTCTGCAGGACCTGAATGATGGCAGAACAGGTCTCTGGGATAATGATCCCCAGAGCCTGGGGGGAGATGCCTGTCGAGAACTTAAGGTCCTGCAGGCTTCTCCCTGTCGCCAAGTACCGCAACGTGGCGACTAGTCTCTGCTCCGGAGTGATGGCTTGCCTCATGCAGGTATCCTGCCTGCTGATATAAGGGGTGAGCAAAGCCACCAAACGGTCAAAAACGGGGTCCGTCTTCCGGAGAAAGTTCTTGAAATCCTCGGGATTATTCTCACGGATCTCACGGAGCAATGGCATGTGACAGAATTGGTCATGCTGGAGCAACCAATTCTTTGTCCATGAACTCCTCCTCGCCCTGTTCATGGACTGGTCTTGGGCTGAAGAATGAACTACAGCACCAAGCACATACAATGCACGAGCTCTACGACGAGTACGTACAGGTAACATGGCTTCAAAACAGTCGGCTGGTCAGAACGCACTTAACAGAACGCACTGAAGAACAGCAAGGCCTGTGAAGAGCGACCTGAAAATCAGCAACGAGCGGACAATAAAACAAAGATTGCTCAATGCCAACTGACCAAGCGCACTGAAAAGCAGATACAAATCTCACAAGCACAGACTGAACAACAGTTAAAAACGAACTGAAAAATACGAGTCTCACAAGCGCGAATCGTCTCTCACCAAACTTCTACTAACACGAGATAAACACGAGATTAGCAGAAGGAGCCCAAAGGGTGTCGTACGGGCTATTGAACTTCCGTCTTATAGTCTCGTCGGACTTGGTGTACGTCACCGCGTACTAGGCTGTCAGACTTTTGTGTGATCGTATGTAGGCAAGTCCGTTCGTTAGAAAGTCCGCCGCAAGTCCACCAAAAGTCCGTTGAAAGTCTGTCGGACGGGCCGTCTGACTTTTGTAGCCGAAAAGTCCGACCGTGTGTACGCGGCATTAGAATTCACACAAAGATGTTGTCCAATCATATGCCATACTTTCCATGAAAAATTAGAGGACTGCTACCACCTTGAATCTTTAAAAAAATCTTTTAAAATGTTGATGTTTGGAATCATGTTTTTATCTAATTCACTATATTCTTCTGAATTGTAACAATGTTTTAAGCATGTCCACTAATGAAGAGGAGTTGAGTCTCCTTAAAAGTGTCGGTAGTTCTTCAGTTAATATATGGAATACAAGTGCTGTGTAGCAGGGAAGTAAAACACTGCTCTTTAACCCATTGCTGTCTGGTCCATGGGGGACCTCCCTAATCTGACTGAGTATGTTCAACATGGGCCCACAGGATCCCAGCACTGATCACTTGGGAAACAGCAGGGAAATCACCTTCGTCTGAATATTCTTATGCCCTGTACACACGGTCGGACATTGATCGGACATTCTGACAACAAAATCCATGGATTTTTTCCGATGGATGTTGGCTCAAACTTGTCTTGCATACACACGGTCGCACAAAGTTGTTGGAATTTCCAAACGCCAAGAACGCGGTGACCTACACCACGTAAAACGAGACTATAAAAAGGCAGTTCAGTACCAAGCGCGCCACCCTTTGGGCTCCTTTTGCTAATCTTGTGTTAGTAAAAGTTTGGTGAGAGATGATTTGTGCTTTTTCAGACTCGTGGTTTTCAGATCGTATTTCTGCTGTTCAGTTTGTGCTTGTGGGTTTGTATCTGGTCTTCAGTTCGTGCAGCGAGTTACCATTGACTTGTCATTGTGTTCTTGTTTGTTCGTTACTAATCTTCAGGTCGCTCTTTACAGGCCTTGCTGTTCTTCAGTGCGTTCTGTTACTGCGTTCTGAGCAGCCGACCGTTTTCTAGCCATGTTGCGTGTACGTACTCATCGTAGAGTTCGTGCTGTGCGGGGGCTTGGTGTTGGGGTTCTTACTTTGATACAAGCCCAGTCCATGAACAGGGCGAGGAGGAGTTCATGGACCAAGAATGGGTTGCTCCAGCATGACCAATTCTGTCACGTGCCTTTGCTCCGTGAGACCCGTGAGAATAAACTTGACTATTTCAGGAACTTTCTCCAGGTGACGGACCCCATATTTCACCGTTTGTTGGCTTTGCTGACCCCCTATATCAGCAGGCAGGATACCTGCATGAGGCAAGCCATCACTCCGGAGCAGAGGCTAGTCGCCACCCTGCGGTACTTGGCGATGGGGAGAACCCTGCAGGACCTCAAGTTCTTGACAGGCATCTCCCCCCAGGCTCTGGGGATCATTATCCCAGAGACCTGTTCTGCCATCATCCAGGTCCTGCAGAAGGAGTATATTAAGGTAAGATTTATCCTTTAACGTCACATGTTATTGTATAGAATGTTTGTTAATATATTGTATTTTTTTCTTCATTCCCTAATTACCATGATTGTAATATGCTGTGAATGTCCCCTTTGTCCACAAGCATGCTGGATTTTTCTGTAATTTTTTTTTGTCCTTCATACATATTTGCCTTCACTTACCTCCCCAGCATGCTCTCCTGGCCCTATATCCACCTCGTCTAGTCACTTAACAATGTATTTTGTCAGCTCCATAGTAGTGCTTTACCCTAAACAACCCCTAAAATGTGTAAAAATGTGATTTGTGCTTGAAATTCTGGCAGAGTGCCAGAGGCTTTTTTTGGGTCCCAAAATCATTTGGAACCCTCCCTCCCCCCAACTGCTAAATCAGCTGATACCAATCCTCTATCTGCTGACTTTGCCAAACTCATACACACTATACCCACCTCTTTTGTGGTCATATTTATGGATGAATTTACCAAAGCATGTAGTGCAAGGGCCAGCCTGAATACTTTCAAATGGTAAAGTTTTTGTATCCTATTATTATCTTGATAGGTAATATCAGAATGTAAATATGAGCTAAAATGTGTACAGTGTGTATTTATATTTTTGTATTATGACAATTCTTACCTGTCCAGTGGGCTGCCAATAGTGTAAGTGAGGGGCTGGCCAAAGTAATACACGTTATTTAGGCATTCATCTCTCAATGAAGTGGAGAGAGTTACCTGTCCAAAACATCTCCCCCCCATAAAATGTATAAAATGGCCCATGAGAGGGGGGGAATCTGATAGGTGGACCTTATACCTTTGTCTTTAAATACTCCCTAAAATAAATGTTATACTGATGTTGGCCAAGAATGCTTGTGTTTAATCTGCTTTCCATGTTTATGTGCAAAATGATTAATTTTTTTGTCTTGTTTGACTCCACAGTTTCCTTCCAACCCACAGGAATGGCAGACTGTGACCTCCCACTTTGCCCAGCGTTGGGACTTTCCTAACTGCGGAGGGGCAATTGATGGGAAACACATCCACATCGTCCCACCACCCAACTCAGGGTCATACTATTATAATTACAAGGGGTTCAATAGTACTGTGATGTTGGCGGTGGTGTCGGCTACTTACGAGTTCCTGTATGTGGACGTGGGGAAGAATGGCCGGATGTCAGATGGTGGAATCATCGCCCACACGGAGTTCTACAGGTGTCTCCAGAATGGCAGTTTGGGCTTGCCACCTCCAGAAGACAATGCGGAAGGACTCCCATTCGTCTTCGTTGCAGATGAAGCGTTTGCGCTGGGGGACTATCTTATGCGGCCATTCCCTATGAGAACCCTCACCCCAGACCAGAGGGTTTTTAATTACTGGCTGGCCAGAGCCAGAAGAGTGGTGGAGAACACATTTGGAATAATGGCCAGCTGGTTCCACCTATTTCTTACACCGATACACATGGTGGAATATAAACTCAATCACATCAACCTGGCTTGCTGTGTTCTTCACAACTTTTTAAAGAGAAATTCTGTGAACTATGCTGGCTCAGTTGGGCCTGAAGCCGGAATTAATCTCAATGAACCAACCCTGACGGCGCTTGAAGCTGGCCGTCCTGGTTTGCCCCCACCAGAGCGCCCGCGAGGTCCATCTAAGATACCTGGAATACTTTGCATGTAGGGGGGCCATCAATATGTCAGACAATGTCTGAGACATTTTTTAAATAAAAAAAAAATTTAAACTGAAAAAATATTTGCTTAGATTTACTGCTTGTCTTTCTTTTAGCTGACCCTGACTGAAATTTGGGGAGTCCTAAAAATGACGTGATTGTGTAAAATTATAAAGCACTGTGGGTGTTATTTACTAAAGAAAAATACTCTTTGCACTACAAGTGCACTTGAGACTGCACTGAAACTGCACTTGTAGTGCAAAAGTGGATTTGCCTTTAGTAAATAACCCCCATTGTCACTGAAAACACCAATTTTACAAAAAAATGCTTTTGAACATTGAAAGAAGAAGCCACACATTGTTGATTATCAATCTTTTTAATCCAAGCACAATCACATGTGCATTTATAAAAGGTTTTTCAAAAAAATCAACATGTTTGTTGTATAACAAATTTTTAGGTCACATTAAAAGTAGAAAGTTCCCTTTAAGGTAAAACAGGCATGTTTAAAACCAACAAGAAATCCACAACTCTGGAACTTACAAAGTTCAACTTTTGTAGAAATTGAACACAATATCAGACATGAGTATTTATAAACTGTGTTTGATATTGCGTTCAGATGGGGTGAAGTCACCCCTGGAAAAGCCAAATTTTGAAGATGCACACAAATTGCCGAATGTCAACATGTGCTAGCTGCCATCATGGGGGATCAAGGGACGTGTTTTGTGGGTGGAACCCCTTCCTCTCAGCTACTTTATTATTGAGCATGGGGTTGCAGCCCCAAAACGCATACATTGATCTCCCGTGATGGCAGATAGCACATGTTGACACACTGTGTGCATCTTCAAAATTTGGCTTTTCGAGAATATCTCAAAAAATGTTAATAAAATTATCTGGAAAAAACAGCAGAAATAATTAGGGATTTCGAGGGGTTTTAAACGCTCCCTAAAACATCAATGATGTTCTTCATTTTGTTTTGAACATCATTGATGTTTTTCTTGATGTTTTCCAAGTCCCTATTACACCCCATGATCTCCCCGATCAGGATCTGTGCACTTTCACTGGTGAAATGACCTTCATCCACAACATCACGATCACCTAAAAATATAGAAAAAAAACACACCATGTATTATAATTATGCCGGCATCCATCTCTTACCTGAGCCTGTGGTCGCAGACACTCACCTGTTGTGGTGACAATTTCCACCACGTCTCCCTCCACCTCCTCTGGTTGTGTTTGGGGGATTTCCACTTCTTCATGAGGTGGGGGGTCCGTTGTCTCCTCTGAGTGGTGTCCTCCAAGTCTTTTCTCCCCTATGTAAAAAAAATAAGTATACTTAGCACACAGATATTTGATGGCAGAAATAGGAATATGAAACATTGCTTGGAAGTGGGGTACAATTGTCTATTTTGGCAGAGTTCCAAGATGAAGAAATATTTTTGTCCTTTGTCAAGCTTGAATACTTACCTGTTTTGTACAAGCTTCACGGTTTGAGACACCTCTATAGTATACACTGGAGCACCTGTGTGGGACCCCCTAATAAAAAGGGTTTTCTTGTGTCCCACACTAGTGCTCCAGCATCCAGATGTGTAAACAGCTGCTGAGTGTCCTCTCCTTACACAGAATCTAGTTTGCATTTCATTCTAGTTACAAACCCATCTAGACACCAAAATTATTTTAAGAGAAGTAGGCCAAAAAAAAATGTATTGAAATGCATCTTGACAAAACATGGTGTTTTTTTGGACGAACGAACAATGTTTCCTATGAACGAATAATGTGTCCATGAACATGAAAGTTGGCATTTTAAACTGTACAACAGTAAAGAAAAGCACATGGAGCAGCACGAACGTTATAAAAATAATGAATAGGAACACAGGACAACTACTTACTTTTTTGAAGCACTCTCCTGATCCTTCTATACTGATCGTGCTCCCTTAATTTGAGGTCCCACCACTGCTTCCTCAGTTAATCCTTGGATCGACGTACCCCAAAATTTCGGTGCAGACTCTTCACAACTTTAGTCATGATCTTGGCCTTTCTGACATTGGGTTTGGGGTAAGATCCATACTTCCCTTCATAGTCGGCCCTCTTCAGTATGTCGACCATCTCCACCACCTCAACAAAGGACATATTCGATGCCTTAAATCGTCTCCTCCGGGATCGTGACGTTTCTGGCTCCGGGCTTTCCTCCTCCTCCTTGTTGCTGCTATTGTCATGAACCTGTTGTGTCTCCGCCATGTGCTCTTCCCCACTGCGCCGAACGAGAAGGGGTGGGTAATAGACTAGAAAGAACGTCAGGGGCGGGCGGAGTTTCAAGCATGCGCAGTGCATATAAAGCGTAACACGCATGCGTAGTACGTACAATCTGTGAGCAGAGGAAGGAGTACCGAAAGCACCGATCGTGATAACGAAGGTAACATTTAAACTTGGCCTATACTGCTTAGAGATTGAGGCCTATATTGGGACAAGATTAGGAGACTTTGGCTTGACATTAGGGTTTGGCTTGTGTATTGCATATAAAATGGATGGCTTCAATGACCACAACTTCCTCCCCCTATTCATAGACAAGTACAGGGAGCTGCCCTGTCTGTGGCAGGTCAAACACCTGCATTATAATCATAAACAAAAGAGGCAGGCAGCGCTGGAGAAACTGCTGGAGTTGGTGAAGCCGGTGGTCCCCACGGCAACCATCCCCTATTTAAAAGCCAAAATTGGTGGCCTGAGGAGCACTTATCTTAGAGAGCGCAAGAAGGTCCAGGATGCCCAGAGATCCGGAGCTGCAGCAGAAGACGTTTATGTCCCCAGGCTGTGGTACTATGAGAGACTTTGTTTTCTGTCAGACCAGACTGAAGTCAGGGAATCCCTCTCAACCCTTCCTTCCACTCTTCCTTCCACCCTATCTTCCACCCCAGCTGAGGCTTCCGATGTCCAACCTGGGACTTCCAGCCAGGAAGAAGTGGAGGAGCCCAGCTGGAGCCAGGTACAGCATTCTTCTGCAGATTTCTGGTCAATAAATAAATGATGTTTACTAGATGTTATTATTGATCACTAATTGGTGATTTAATAAAGTGTTTTACATATCACTAGACAATAGTGGGCCAAAAAAATTGGGACAAGAATGAAAAATGCTGGGCTCAGAATGATAATCTGTTATATTTGTTAACATTTAATTTGCAACAGTCATGAGATGTAAATTGTGTGTGATTAATGAAGAAAAAACTAAAACTATGTCCCTTTTTCATACACAGGAAGACCTCAGCCAGGAGGAGGCTGTGGAATGTTGCACACAGGAGGAGACTGTGGAATGTGGCAGCCAGGAGGAGGCGGGGGTTAGCGGCAGCCAGGAGGAGGCAGGGGTAAGTGGCAGCCAGGAGAAGGCCGGGCCCAGTAGGAGCCTCACAGAATCCCAGGTTCCTCCCCTCCGCCTTCCAAACAAAAGACCCAGGAAGGGGAGTAACGTGGAGGATTCAGCACTCAGGCTGATTCAGGAGGCTTCTGCTTCCCTCAGAACCACCCCCACTCGTGAAGAGGCCTTTGCCTCCATGGCTGCCACCAAAACTGCAGGACATGCAGGAGGGCCAACGCCTTATGTGTGAGGAAATCATTTATAAAAAATTAAATAAGGGGTTGAGGGGCAAAATCACACCCAATACCCACCTGAGTGAGTTGGACCATCCTCCTCCTCCTCCTCCTGTCACAACTCCACCACTACAGACACAACACAGCATGGAAGGAAGCATGGAAGGAAGACAAGAGAGTGATGACCTGGGTTCAGTCTGGTCTGACAAAAGATGCAGGCTCTTGTATGACCCCAGCCTGGGGACATGTATGTCATCTGCTGCTGTTCATGATCTCTTAGACTTCTGGACCAGATTCTACTCCCTTATATATGGACTCCTCAGGCCACCAATTTTGCATGAAAATAATTGATGTGTGCCCTGGGGGGCCAAAGGCTTTGTCAATTTCTGCTGTTTCTCCAGCATTGCCTCCCTCTTTCTTTGGTTAGGACCCCTTAATAAATTTTTGCTTTGTTTCATTATACTCGCCTATGTGTGTTTTCCTTCAAAAAGGACAGTTTGTGAGGAAGCAGGTACATTTTAAAAATACAATGTGAAATTAACAAGGGACACCAACACCAAGCAACCTCCTTAAAATTAAATAATACAAGATAATAATGGTGTTGTGGTAACTTGACACACCCAAAAATATTCTGGAATTAAAAAAAAAAAAAGAATAATAAAACACAAGATCAGGCTTTAAAAAAATCCAAAAAAACATTATTTAATCTAAAAATAGCAAAAAAACAAACATTTTTTTCGGTAGATGTGACAAATAAAAATATTATATTGTTGAAATCACGATAAATTATAAAGAAAGAAGTTTGTGAGAACTCTGTGTGAATATGAGCAGCAAAACAACTTCATTCTTCTAGCATTATAAAGAAGAACAGAGTGCGCTGCATCAAACAATTTAAAACATTGCAGCCTGACGAAAGTGCTATATCCATTCCGAACGCTAATTTTACCAAACCGAGCAGTTCCGTCTCGGAATTTATTCTGAGCATGCGCACTTTGTGCGTCGGAATTGTCCACACACGGTCGGAATTGACGCAATTGGATTTTGTGGTCAGAAAATTTTATAGCCTGCTCTCAAACTTTGTGTGTCGGAAAATTCGATGGAAAAAGTCCAATGGAGCCCACACACGGTCGGAATTTCTGACAACAAGCTCCGATCGCACATTTTCCGTCGGAAAATCCGACCGTGTGTACAGGGCATTACACTCATCTTAGACTTAGCTGGCAATGGACCCCATTGTTATTCCAATGCAAAAAAGCCATTTCCAGGAGACGCCCCCATATATCTATAGGTTAGAGAAAGTAGTAGCCTACACCAGTGTTTCTAATCTCCAGTCCTCAAGGTGTCCCAACAGGTCATGTTTTCAGGCTTCCTATTATTTTTCACAGTTGATTTGATCAGTTTCACTGCCTTAGTAATTATCACAGCCGTTTCATCCCTAATGGAATGCCTGAAAACATGACCTCTTGGGGCGCCTTGAGGACTGGAGTAACACTGGTCTACACAAGAAATCTTTTTTCAAGCGTTTGTGTAATGGATACGTGGAAGATACAGATCAGGTTTCCATTAGTGTAGCCTAACAAAGCTTAAGGTTAAAAAAGGTTTCAATATATAGAGAGAACAATCAGAGACAAAATGAAAGGCTTGTATCAACATGAAGAGTGTCCCGGAGTCTGGCATTCCCCCTAAGGGAAAAGAAGTAGTCTCAATATGTATATGTTCTGTAGCTGCCCTCAACTTTCCCCTATGCAGACATTAATCAATTTCCTTTTCCCACCTAAATGCTGGTCTGCACATGTCCATCCGCAGTAATGTCTCATGACAACTAACTAGCCAGCCAGCTCTCCACCTTCCTAAGATAACCTCACCCAAGCTGCCCCTTTCCTAACAGAGGCAGGGCAGGCACAAGCAGCTCCTAAGCTAAATCCCACTCTCCAGCTCAGGGGCATCTAGTGATCAACCAGGAGCACTACTAAAGGCCATAACTGTACCCTACCCCTAATCCTTCACAATTTAAGTCATTTAATTACCCCTGTAACCTAAAGTGAATTAACACCAACCAAGTAGTACTGCTGGAGAAAGCACTGATCTCTGAAAAGATCAAACTTTACTCATTTAAACATTTCTTTCTGTAGATAAGACTGAACACTTGGGCCTTTGGTCAAATGACTGGCTGAGAACTGAGAAAAGTGTTTTGTCAAAGACAGGTAAACATATTACTTTTTTTTTTTACATATTCCTTTTTAAGGGAGAGGGTGTGCAGATGTGTTGAACTGGAACTCCAAGTAAAACTTTTTTTGTTTGCTTTAAATACATGTGAGAGGCTTAGAAGTTCTGCCAGGCTATCTATGCTTCCTTTGAGGTTGATTTTCAACACTTTCTGCCCAATGACTGTGGTCACTGAAAAAAGAAAGTGGAGCAGATCCTGTATTTCAATAAGCCTTACAACAAAAAGCCTTGGTTTCCATGGTTTTCATCACTTCCCTTTGATAATATAGACTAGCTTCCTGATTCTGATATTGTGATCAAATTTCAAATTACATTTGAGATTTAAATTTTTATTTAACTCTTTGAGTCTCAAACCTTTTTAAAATATATTGACTGCTGCGTAACCACAGTAAACCAAGTGAAACCTTTTAAAGTGATTAACAAAAGCTACAGAAAATTGGGCTGCTGCAAACATTGGCATACGTTCCCACACCTCAAGATAATAAAATCAAATGTATAATGTAATACTGCCTTATTTATCAATATTGATGCATTAAATACGCAGTGGTGTAACCCTTCCTTTTAATACCATCTACGTATATAATATGTTCTCAAATAAAAAAAATATTGTGACTTTAAAAATAAAAATATTACAAATTATACAATATATAATTGCAATATGTGAATGATGGGGGGTCCCCCTCACTGGAATCTTAACTTTGCAGTTGCAAAATATAAATGATAGTGACATCTTCAACAATTAAAATAGTTTTTAAAATATATAATTGCAATATATTAGTGGTGGTGGTACTCCCTCAAAGTGGATGCCATATATCCGTGTAAGTGACATCATTCAACACACAATATTGAACATAATATATAGTGGTTAACTGGGAACTGGAGTTGGAGGTTTCCACCTTCATTAATTTGCAAAGTTATTAAAAGTAAAAATTGTTTTTTTGCACAATAGATTAAATTGAAAAAAAAAAAGCATAAGCGTAAAAACATAAAAAATACATCCCCAAACCATACTAGTATCCCAAAACCATACTAGTTTTCCAACCCAAATTCTAGGTTTTGTGTGTCCTCCAAATGGTCCCTCCTTCCATGTATATTACAGGTATTTATATAACACCAACAATATACGCAGTGCTTTACATATTGTACGTTCACACCTGTCTCTTCCCTCGAGGAACTTTCAATCTAAAGTCCCTAATTCACAGGCCGTGTTATACATTGTAGGCCTTGTTTTGAAGAGGAGCCAATTAACCTACCAGCTTGTCCTGTTACAAACTGCCTCCTTCTCATCTTCAGTAGTGGTACCCTTTCCTGCACGGAACAGAATTCCCATTCTGACACATTCTTTGCAACACTTTTCTGTAAACCCAGGCTGAGTAATAGTGCCCCCCCCCCCCTTCCCCAAGGAGTGGGTCTATGGCTCAAAGGAATAGTTTTGATGTAATCACTTAAAAACCCAGAACCCACTTAAAAACCCAGAACAGGAGCAGCTGCATGGGATTAGAGCCAAGGGTCTAAAGGACCTCATAAGGAAGAAGGTGAGTAAAGCTGCATTTTTTTTTTCTATGGGTGTTGGTTGTCTCTCACCTGCCTGGATATCTCTCGCTTCAACCACTGCAACTCCCTCCTCATTCGCTTACCGTTAAATAGGCTATCCCCTATTCAGTCCATCATGAATGATGCTGCCAGATTTATCCACCTTACAAACCGCTCAGCGTCTGCTACCCCTCTCTGCCAATCCCACCATTGGCTGCCACTCACCCAACAAATCAAATTCAAAATACTAACAATAACTTACAAAGCCATCCACAACTTGGCACCCAGCTACATCACTAACCCTGTCTCAAAATACCAACCAAATCATTCTCTACGCTCCTCACAACACCTCCTACTCTCTAGCTCCCTTGTTACCTCCTCCCAACACTCGCCTCTCCCATCCTTTGGCATTCCCTACCCCAAACTGTCCGACTATTTTCAACTCTATCCACTTTAAGCGATCCCTGAAAACTATTCTCTTCAGAGAAGTCTATCCTGTCCCCACCTAACAACTGTACTTTTATTTTCTTCATCAGCTCATCCTCCACAGTTATTACCTTTTGTATCAGTTGACCCTCCCTTCTAGACTGTAAGCTCTAATGAGCAGAGCCCTATGATTCCTCCTGTATTGAATTGTATTTTAACTGTACCATTTGCCTTAACGTTGTAAAGCACTGCACAAACTGTTGGCACTATATAAATCTTGTATAATAATAATAAATAATAACAAAAGTATTTGGTAGGTTTAATTTACATTTTTTTCATTATTGTTTATTTATTTTAACCAGGAGTCTGGGTTCTAATTTAGCATAGCTTCACACATCTATTCCTTTGTTTGGAAATGATATGAGTGCTCTTACTAATAGGTGGTTATAAACAAGGTATCTCCATCCTAAAGTGTTAAATTTAAAGCATTACGCAAAAAGAGGGGAGGGGTCAAAAAGGATTTTCCTGGTTCCATCAAAAAGCATTACAATCACATAAGATCAAAAAAGTCTTTATTACATTTATGAAAAAGGTATACAAATTATACACAATAAAATGAAGAATTAAAATTGACCCATTACAGTGGCTAAACTGTAGCTATAATATTATAACAGCATACTATTGAGCACAACATATAGTTGATATAATGTATACAGTTAGCCAGTACTCTTTGTTTGCATTCAAGCATTATATTTTTTTGCCTGTTAACAAAAAAACGAATATTTGTCCAGTTCATAAATAATCTGAAATATGCTTTTTATACAATTTTTAAGTGGTATAAATTATATCTTGCTTCTTTGTCTCTGTACCATTGGAAAATTGTTTTTAGAATTTCCAAAACTTGCTCCAAGTGTAGATTTCATATACATAATACATAAACATTTCAGTGTTTACCAGTACATGCAAGTTTCAATATTCATGTTTAATAACTGTCAGTTGTTCTATTAGCATAAATGCCATTAGCATAAACGTCATTAAGCAAAATAGCCTCAAACTACCCTGAGAACATGAAAATTTGAAAGCAATATAGCCAATTATACAGATGAAAATGTAGCTATGTATAATGATGCATGCATATATTTAGACTTTACTATGCACCTATTTAAAAATAACGACAATATTTAATTGCCGTGTCATTTATTGCAGCTTTGCCCTGTACATGAAATATGTAATGTGTGCAAAGTTTACACAGACTTTCTTTTTAAAAAACTGTAAAATCATTATTGTCAATGAAGCACAGCCATTTGCAGGGAAGGGTTTGTGAGCAATACATACTTCATTTAAGGTTACACTGCTGTTTTTTTGCAGGCTTCCCTTAAAAAAGTGGACTTTTTTTAAGGGTGATATCTGTTTACATTTCTTTTGGGTTTAAAATGTTTGTTATGGGGTGCTCAAAGTGCAGCATTCACTTATTACAAACCATCTATTCCTAAAGCTTGTTTTTGCAGAACTAAGTACAAGAACAGTGTGCACCTAAACTACCTCCAATTATATTGCTCACTATCACCACACCCCCACTCTGCCCCCATATTAAATAAAATTCAGAAAAATTCTCACCGCACAGGCATAGATCCACTTCCACGTATCAACTCAGTTGTCTCTCAGGATAAAGAGCCCCAGGTGCTGGCTAATGCTGAGTCATGCTGAAGAAAATGAGAAAATCCGGACAGCCGCACTCCAGGAAGATGTATTTCAAAAGTTGTTTATTATAATAAATTCTTGAGCTTACAGCATACAAAGCACTGTGGCAGAAAGTACAGGCAATCAGCTAACGCATTTCACGCTTATCCCAAGCGCTTACTCATAGCTCATGTTATGAGTAAGCGCTTGGGATAAGCGCGAAACGCGTTAGCTGATTGCCTGTACTTTCTGCCACAGTGCTTTGTATGCTGTATGCTCAAGAATTTATTATAATAAACAACTTTTAAAATACATCTTCCTGGAGTGCGGCTGTCCAGATTTTCTCATTTTCTTCAGCTTAAATAAAATTCAGATATACACTGGTTAGGCTCATTATCACTGCAAGTGTCAGGAATATGGTACCAGCCATTGGGTTTGGACTTGCTATTTGGTTAATGTGGGTGTGAATGGGCATACACACAGAAGACAGATTGCTTGTTTGCCCACACGTATGAGCATGGGTGTATGCACACATGCACATGTACATGCAGGCGCTGCCGACAGACAGCCTATTTAAACCTAAATATTGCACTAGTCCAGTGCCATATGGTCTTCAGCCTTGTCCCTGTTATCCAGTTTTGATGCACATCCGTGATTCTGTTACCAACCTGGCTTTCACTCTCTTGCTCTTGCATTAGCCTTACCTGCTCATTTTAGCTGTTTGCCTCCGCTACTGACTCCGACCTGGACTGACTACTAATCCTGCTTTTGCTTAATGACTCTGTACCTCGCTGTCCAATTGTTGCCGACCTCTGCTTGTTCCTGACTCTGATTATGTGTATGTCCTGGTGTACACCATCCACTGAACTTGGTGCTACTACCAGTGCTTCACCAGCTGTACCTCTGCTTGTCAGATGCCAGTGCTTTCAAGTTCCTGCTCACAGCAGCTACACCTTGGCACTTTTGCCTTTGTTTCGCCCCTGCAGTCTCTGTCTCACTATCCAGGGTTGCTCAGACAGGACCTGTGCAAGAGGCCACCCTTGTCATCTCATGCTCCACATATAGGTACATGACAGAAAGACTGAGTACGGCAACAAGATACAAAGTAGTTATATTGCATCAGCAAGGTCTCTCCCAGGCAATGATTTCAAAGCAAAATGGGGTTTCTGTTCAAGCTCTTTTGAAGAAGCACAACAAGCAACACTGAGAACTGTAGATGCAGGGTTCAGCCAAGGAAACCTAATGCAACAGATGAAAGTCACACAATCCTTATGTCCAGCAGTGCCATCAGCACAGAACTGGTAGAAACCAGTGGGACCCAGGTATACCCATTTACTGTCTGAAGGCGCCTGGCCAGCAATGATCTTCATGGAATAATTACGGCCAAAAAGCCATGTCTCTGACTTGGAAACAAGGCTAAGCGACTCAACTATGAACAAAAGCATAGGAACTGGGGTGCAAAAAAAATGGCAGTAAATGCTCTGGATTGATGTTAATATTCAAAATATTTTTTTTTCTTAAGTAACAAACAATCTCTTTACTTACCTGCTCTGTGCAATGGAATTGCAAACAGAGGCTCAGAACCTCTTCTTCTCAGGTCCCCCGCTGGCACTGCTGGCTCCTCCTCTCTGTCCAGTGCCCTCACTCCCAAGCCCCACTGCAGTGTCCATTGACACAGACTGCAGGATTTTGCCCCATCCCCCGCTCTCTTGTCACTGGCTTTGATTGACAGCATCGGGAGCCCATGGCTCCCAGTGCCCCAGCAAAGCCAGCAAGACCCAGAAGTGAGAGGAGAGAAGAGGTGCAGATGACACAGTGCTGGATCGAATGAGAGCTCGGGTAAGTATTGGGGGGGGAGGGGTCAAAATCAATGCCTAACCCTTTTTTACTTTAACCACTTCAGCCCCGAAAGATTTTACCCACTTTCTGATTAGGCCATTTTTTGCGATACGGCACTGCGTTGCTTTAACTGACAATTGCGCGGTCATGTGACACTGTACCCAAATAAAATTGATGTCCTTTTTTCCCACAAATAGAGCTTTCTTTATTTTTTGTGCTATAAACAAAAAAAGAGCAGCAATTTTGAATAAAAAACAATATTTTTTACTTTCTGCTATAAAACATTCCCAATAAAAAAAATTAAAAAATCAAATTTCTTCATCAGTTTAGGCCAATATGTATTCTGCTACATATTTTTGGTAAAAAAATCCTAATAAGCGTTTATTGGTTTGCGCAAAAGTTATCGTGTCTACAAACTATGGGTTCGATTTATGCCATTTTTATTTATTTTTTTTTTTTACTAGTAATGGTGGCGATCAGTGATTTTTAGTGGGGCTGCGACATTATTGTGGCTGACAAATCTGACCCTAAGTGACACATTTTGCAGACCAGTGACACCAATACAGTGATCAGTGCTAAAAAAATACACTGATCCCTGTATAAATGACACTGGCAGGGAAGGGGTTAACACTAGGGGGAGTGGATACATTAGAGGAAAAGAGAGATTGTGATTTAGCTTAGCTGAAACAGAACTGACAGATCAGCAGTGTGCCTTGTTTACATGGGCACACTGCTGCTCTGTGTCTCCTGTAAATGATCGGAGGGTCGCGGCCACTATTGTGGCTGCTGGACCCGCTAATCTGCTCCCGCTGTGTCCAATCACAGCAGGAGCGGCGCTCTGGCAGCGTGAGCGCACTTTACACCGCGTGCACAAAATCATGTACAGGTACATGATTTTGCACAGCCGGGCCACTCTGACGCAGTATATGTACAGTGGGCGGTCTGGAAGCAGTTAAAAAATGTTTAAGCTTTAGGACCACTTTAAGAACTATCTTCAGTGTAAAGCAGAACAAAGAGTCCTGGAAGTGATGGTTTAATCCCCGCAGAGCCCTGATCTCAGAGACTGAAGCATTTGAAGCAGCCTACATCCACAGAAGATCTGTGGTTAGTTCACCAAGATGGTTGGAACAACCTACCTGTCGAGTCTAAAAACTGTGTGCAAGTGTTACTTACAAGATTTGATGCTGTTTTGAAGGCAAAGAGTAGTCACACCAAATATTGACTTGATTTGGATTTCTCTTCTGTTTATTTATTTTCCATTTTGTTAATTGATACAAATAAACTTTTAACACTTCTATTTCTGAACGCATTCTTAATTTACAACATTTTTCAAACTTGTCACTTTTGCCCAGTAATGAATATCAGAAGGGGTTGAACAGAGCCTGGACTCACAAACATATTGGTAAAAGAGCAGCCATTTCTGCCAGGTTTAGGTCCTGATCAATGAGCATACCAGAGCTGGAGAATAATGCTCCTATGTGGGAAGGGATCTGTTGTGATCTTGCTATAGTGGCTAAGAGGCGCTCAGTGCGTTCCTCTTATTCATGTCAGCTTATGCGTGTATATACAGTATATTTCAGTGCCTCTTTGGCTGATAACCATTCACCCTTTGTGGTCTGATTGGGAGTAGCTAACCCTCAGAGACAGTAAGTCCTTCCATTCCCTCAGTGGAAGACAATGTCCTGTCAATTTTACTAATAAAGAGTCCTCTCACAACTGCCTTGAAGGCATCCCAGGTCAGCAGTGGGTCTATTTGTATAGGTTTAGGTGAAACAGTTCCTTCGGACATGTGATGTCACTCCGCATACAGGGAGGATACTCTGGTGCTGCTTGTATTGTGTTGTGTTGGAGTGCGCTTTTATATGGAGCCTGATGTAAGTGCATTTTATACTTTTTAATAGAACTTGTTGACAAACTTACTGCACTATATTAGTATCTTCTGTATTTTAAACTCATGGATGGAACATGTGTATCCAGGGCCAGATGGGTGACCACTCTTAAAGAGACCATTATATGGGTGGACTGGGCCGGGGGCAGGGATGCATTTGCCCCCGGACCGCTCTGATGGCCAGTAATCATCACTTCCGTTGCAGCAGTCATGTAACTAATTTTTTTTTGTTTGCTTGCGGCGGAGGCAGTCGCTGATGCTTTTCCTGTCAGTGCTAATACAGTAGATGCAGTGGAAGCAAGCTTTCCCAGGAGTTGGACTGTATCTGCTTGTCGCCCATTCCATCGCCACTGTCTTCCTTGCTCCTCCCTCACTCGGCTGCCTGTCCAATCCGACACTTCTTCTCCCATTTGTTTCCGCCCCAACCACACCCACACCCTTGCCCCTGCATGCAATGCCTGCACTGTGCTCAGCCTACCCGTGGAGACCAACCTGAGGGGGGAAGCTTAATTGGTGAGCTATCTGCACTCTGCACAACCCCATGCTCTCCCCCGACCTCCTTTTGCTTTGCCTCTTCTTTGCATTCTCATTTCTTACTCCCCCCCCCCCCTGTGCAAACTAGGGGGGGTTGTGCAAGCTGCAGGGGATTGTGCAGACTGTGGTTGTGTAAACTGAGGGGGGATTGTGCAGACTAGGGGGAGGGGGGATTGTGCAGACTGGGGGAGAGGGATTGTGCAGACTAGGGGAGGAGGGATTGTGAAAACTGCGGGATGGGGGGATTGTGCAAACTAAGGGGAGGGATGATTGCAGAGACTAGGGGGGGGGGGGGGAATGTGCAGACTGGGGGGGGGGATTGTGCAAACTGGGGGGATGTGCAGACTGGGGGTAGAAGGGATTGGGAAGACTGGGGGGGAATTGTGCAGACTGGGGGGAATTGTGCAGACTGGGGGGAATTGTGCAGACTGGAGGGGGGTGCAGACTGGGGGTAGGAGAGATTGGGCAGACTGGGGGGAATTGTACAGATTGGGGGGATTGTGCAGAATGGGGGTAGGAGGGCTTGGGCAGACTGGGAGGAATTGTGCCGAATGAGAGGGGGTGGAGAAGTGAGGAGGAAACTTCAACTCCCAGAGTCTTGGAGGCAGGCAGAGGCAGGGTGCACCAGGGGTGTCGGGACGCACGTGACTGGCTCAGGCTGTGGGGCTGGAGGCTGGCTGCAATAACTTGACCCTATGACCAGGAGCATCACCCCTCAGGAGGCCATGCAAGGACCTGCTGAGCTGCCATTGCTGAGGTGAGAGACCTTGACACAGATGACCCCCACATCAAGCTGCAGTGATGGGCACTGGTGATGCTGCATTCATGGGCACTGGTGAGGCTGAGCTGATGGGCACTGATCAGGCTAAATTGATGGACACTGGTGAGGCTGCATTGATGGGCACTGATCAGGCTGCATTGATGGACACTGATGAGGCTGCACTGTTGGGCACTGATGTGGCTGCACTGTTGGGCACTGGTGAGGCTGCATTGATGGGCACTGGTGAGGCTTCATTGATGGGCACTGATGAGGCTGCATTGATGGGCACTGATGAGGCTGCACTGATGGGCACTGGTGAGGCTGCATTGATGGGCACTGATCAGGCTGCATTGATGAGCACTGGTGACACTGCATTGATAGGCACTGGTGATGCTGCATTGATGGGCACTTGTGCGGCTGCATTGATAGGCACTAATGAGGCTGAGCTGATAGGCACTGGGGAGGCTACATTGATGGGCACTTATCAGGCTGCATTGATGGGCACTGATCAAGCTGCATTGATGGGCACTGGTGAAGCTGCATTGATGGGCACTAATCAGGCTGCATTGATGGGCACTGATGAGGCTGAGCTGATTGGCACTGATGAGGCTGCATTGATGGGCACTGATCAGGCTGCATTGATGGTCACGAATCAGGCTGCATTAATGGACATTGGTTAGGCTGTATTAATGGGCATTGATGGGCACTGATGAGGCTGCACTGATGGGCACAGATGTACCTGCATTGATGGGCACTGGTGAGACTGCATTGATGGGCACCGATGAGTCTGCACTGATGAGCACTGATGAGGCTGCACTGTTTTTGTTAAACCTCCTTTGTTGCTATTAACATTAAATGATGTTACCACATTGTATCATATTTGTCTAACATCAATGTCCCTTATAAAACCAGGTGGACATGGATGGTGAGCTGATTCGGTGGTTCAATGGGCCACTTGACTGGACTTGCCCCCTAGGCCTAAGGCTGCCAGCCCACCCCTGGTGGCTGCTGAGCAGTAAGGCAATTACCCATTCCTGTGTGGGATATTTCCCTCTGATAAAGAGCCTATTAACGCTTTTTGGTGGATGGTCCTGTGGCATGTTATCCTTGGTGACACATCTCTTCCCTTCTGTATGTCCATCCAGAGGCAGAGCACGTTTTGGATCACGTTTTCCTTTTTGAATTGTTATACTGAACTTTTAATAACTGGGACTTTTTTCTTTTTATGTGGCAGTTTATGCGTGGGAGTGAATTTTAATTATGCACATATGTGTATTTATACTTGTGAATCATTAGGATTATTAAGCAAATTTGTGTTGGTATGATATAAAATGATCATATAATTATGCACTGATTAACCACTTCCCAGCTGCCTTCTGCACATTTACTGCAGCAGGGCGGCCCGGCTGCATGAAACAACTTACCTGTACGTCGCTTTGTGCAGCAGCCTCTGGGGGCACGCATGCTGCTTGGACAAAGAGGGAGCCAATCAGCGAGTCCGGCGGCCACCCACGATCGTTCCCCAGAGAGGCAGAACGGCGATCTGCCTATGTAAACAAGGCAGATCACCGTTCTGACAGGAGAGAACATAGAGATCTTGTGTTCCTGCTAAGCATGAACACGAATCTCTGTGTTCTCCCAGTCAGAACAACCCCCATGCAATTAGTAAGCACATCCTAGGGACACACTTAACCCTTTGATTGCTCCTGGTGTTAACCCCTTCCCTGCCAGTGTCATTAGTACTGTAAAAGTGCATATTTTTAGCACTGATCACTGTATTAGTGTCACTGGTCCCCAAAAAAAGTGTCCACAGTGTCAGTTAGGTGTCCAATTTGTCCGCTGCAATGTCGCTAAAAATGATCGCTGCCATTTTTAGTAAAAAAGAAAGAAATTCCATAAAAATATCCCATCATTTGTAGATACTATAACTTTGGCGCAAACCAATCAATATACACTTATTGGGATTTTTTTTACCAAAAATATGTAGCAGAATACATACTGGCCTAAATTGATGAAGAAATTCCATTTTTTTCTATTTTTTTATTGGATATGTATTATAGCAGAAAATTGTTGAAAATTTTCAAAATTGTTGGTCTTTTTTTGTTTATAGTGCAAAAAATTAAAACTGCAGAGGTGATCAAATACCACCAAAAGAAATCTCTATTTGTGGGGAAAAAAAGACCCTCCATGAGACCCTCCAGCCTTTCTTCTGCCTAGAATGTCGACTCTCTCCAGATCCAGGAATGACGAGCCCTGTCTGTATACTCTTTTTACTTTCCCTCCTCTTATAATGCAAATACAAAGAATAAAAGTTCTTTGAGGAGATAGATGGGTAGCGACATAAAAAAAAGTCTGTAAACATAGATGAAATTCTTCTATTCAATTCTGGCACATAGAGTGTGATGAATGTGTGACCCTGCTGGTGGTGTCTCCTATATATGGTCTCACAGAACCCTCACCTTCAAATTGTAGTAAAGAGGCATCCAGTGACAGCTTCTACACCAGAAATCCATAACTACTGAATGCCTCTTTACTACAATTTGAAGGCGAGGGTTTTTATGTCGCTACCCATCTATCTCCTCAAAGAACTTTTATTCTTTGTATTTGCATTATAATTGAGCACTTATGTGGACTTTTTTGCACCATTTCTTTTGCATTATGTTTAATGTTTGATGGTAATATTTATTTGCACATATCACTAACCACTTATCATTAATGGTTGCAGAAAATAACGTTTTCTATTCACGTTAATTTTGGATATAAATTATTTATCACCATTATTAGAAGATAGTGGCCACAGCAATATACTGCAATACAGAGACATTTGATTCTTGCAGCAATAGCCTTATTGACCACTATCAGAATTGTCACTAATTTTGTTGTTTTTTTCACTGATTTTATACTACGTGGATATATATTTAATTTAATATTGTGCAAAATTTATTTTAATATTTAATGCAACTAAGGAGCTGTCACAGGCTCTCATCAAGCCTATGCTACCGGTAGCTGTAGCATTCATAGAAGCTGTAGTACAGTTTTCATGAAAGAAACAGGATCTATGAATTGAGGGTATGGCTCTATCAATCATCCATCCATCCTCCATTCTTAGATTGTATTCTAACTGAAGAGGAATCAGCACAAGGGAGTGGGACATATCTCACTGACTGTAAGTTATGTCATCTGTGCTGATTTTTCTATTTGTGAGAAAAATTTGAAAAAAAAGCTTTAAATTGTTTATACGTCAGGCTGTTTTAGTAAGAAAAATGCTATTAAAAGGAGGTAAGTCTCCTGTAGCAGAAATACTTTTTTTTCAGGGTAAAGTTCCACTTTAAACATCCAATCATTTGCAGGAGAATTTGGAGAAATAGAACTTGTTCACATTACTTATAAAAAAAATTAGGCTCATGTTTTGGCCTGGTAATGACTGTAATAATGCACATTCTATCTAAATGTAATCAGCAAAACCATGTATTTATAAATAAGATATTGCAACAAGTTTGTCTTAAGGTTACAAGTTTCATTTAGATAACCAGAATAAATGCATTGTTTATATTTGCATAATTATTTTGAAATGTGTAAGATAATTGCCTTTATGTCATTACTGTTAGGCACAGAGCAACATAAGCTGAAACAGAAGGAAAGACCAACTGTGTGAACTAAATAACCTTTTTCATAGTTCAAATGAGTCTTCCTGGCCATCTGCCTATTGTGCTTAAAACAACTCAAGTTAAAACACAATTTTTCTAAAGGCAGCTACGGAAAAACACGTATAGTACAAGGGAGTACGGATTAATTATATTTCAAGGCAAAGTATGGAAAAAATAATAAACAAATGCCCTATATCTCTTCCAATATCATATGCCATCCTCCCTTATCTATTTTTAGTAATGTACAAAAACAATATTTGACATTATTGCTTTACAAAGCAGCAACATTTGACAAACATGTTGAAATGTTTCGAGCTGTGCTTGGATACCATCGAAACAAGGATGGGATCCCACATATGCTCATCACTTCACTTGTAATGATGACATGTGCCCCTTGATGTCAATGATGTTAAAGACAGTCACTGCCTACAGGTTGCCTGGTGATAAGGTAGCTTCTTCTATGTTGTACTCACTCTAAAATCCATGCATGGTTGTGGAGGCAAAGATGCATGGATCATTGAGACCAGGGGTCTCCAAACCTTTCCAACAAAGGGCTAGATTTCTGTCCTTCAGACTTTAGGGAGCTGGATTGTGGCCAGTGGGGGTAGAAAATGTCCTCGCCCTAGCATCAGTGAGGGTAAACATGGTCCATTGTTGGTGTCAGTGGGAGGATTAGTGTCTTCTATAATTTAGAAGAAAAGTGCCCCAAAGTCCAGATAAAGGCTAGCAAATGGAAGCCTCTGGCACTCGGGCTACAGCTTGGAGACCCCTGATTTAGACCAACAGCAATTTATCATGATCAAACTATAGTCTATAATAAATATAAAAATATTCATAATTTTGTCACAGTCATATAAAATAACTACGTAGGACCCATATCCTGATTCTGTTTTTTATCAGTACTTGAACCCGCTGTAATGAAGATCAGTCTATAATTTTAATACATTATTATTTTATGCTCTGATAGAAGGCGATTCAAAACTCTTTAGAAGGCCAAGTCCTCCGCCAACATACTGTACAGTATATTGAGGCAACAAAGCACGAGAAGATATGTGGAATCCCATTGACACTGCCTCCCAGAATAACATCTGTAAAGGCAAATAAGAATTTCTGATTTAGTGATGATGTGATGTTGGAAGTTCCAGGTCTGAGCTCTTTACCTAATTGGGTTCCCAGAGTGAATTGTGAGCATTTCAAGCCTTGCTTCAAATTTCACTGTGTGCCACCTCGAAAGAAAAAGAACTTCATGATTGTTTAGAAAATAAAGAATTTGGACACTGTGATAGAAATTTTTAACTGATCAATATTATGAGTTGCCTATCTATACAATTTCCAAGGCAATTTGGTGAGCCAGCCAGGAACGATTCACAGGGGACCCTGGAAAGTCAAAACCAGCAATTTAGGATGATATTGGAACTTCTGATTCTCTGCTGGAAAGATAAGCCCTTTGTTTACTTACATTTGAGTTATCAGACTTCCTTGATCCAGTAAGGCATTTTCAGGACAAAGGGTACCTATTTTACCCCCATTAGTGGAACTGTATTGATTGGTGGTTATATGTTATATTGTCACTGTGTACTGTGCATCGGATTATTATAGATAAGAAAAAGAACAATAGTGCTGTTAACAGATTATATGAAGCACAATTCTGCTATAATATTTGCTTAGAGGCAAGAGGGTATAGGTACAAGTAGAGAAGAGGGAAGACTGGGCAGTCGTTATGGGCAATAGATTAAGTAAGGCAATAAAGGGTAAGAGACCCTGAGAAAATGTCTAGTGCAAGAGGAGTGCTGGAGAATATGAACTGGAAGTATGGTTCTGACTTTGATCACCACTGGGTATTTTATTTTTTAATTAAAAAAAAAATACCAAACATTTTGCAAAAAACACAATATTTTCTATTTTCTGTTATAAAACATATCCAATATAATCAAATTTCCTCATAAATGTAAGCCAAAATGTATTCTGCTACATAATTTTAGTAAAAACCAAACTGCATTTTTGGGGACATTATACTATTGGCTACACTAGTATAGTTCTGATCAAGATACTAATCTGTACAGACACTATGCTAGTAAAGGCGGTGATCAGTGACTTATACTGTGACTGTGATAGTGTGGCAGCAATATGGCACTAACTGACACTGGCTGGGAGGGACACTAACTGCGGTAGCTAGTGACACGAATACAGTGGTCAGTGATACTACTGTACACTGTACTAAGGACACTGGGAGGGACAGGAGTGATCAGGAGGGCAATCAAGGGGTTAACTCATTGGCTGTAATTTGCTGACAAACTCATGCTGTATCCAGTCACAGCACTGATCGGCAGGGGGTGCGCACATACCCACCTCTAAACCAAAAAGTTTCCATACCCGTACGTCGCGGTGCCTGGGAGAGCCACTCACCAGCAGTAAATGTACTGCTGACAGTCGGCAAGCGGTTAATAGGAATGCCATGTTAAATGTAAGTGAACAGTCAATGTGGTACTAAATTTGATATGAGCAAATGAAAACATCCTTTGATATTAAAAACAGTGCATTTAAAAAAGAACATGTTTTTAGAGATAAAACTCCTTTTAAGAGATAGTACCTGTGTAATTCAAATAAGGGTGTGAAATAGAAATTGTCACTCAAGTATTAATTTCTGATTTAGTAGGGACTCATTTATTAGGCAGATTTATTTGGCAAATATATTACAATTGGTTCAGGCAAACTTTGCTTCTGTAGAAGATAGCATACAGGTTGTTAGAAAAAGCTGGTATGTGTGGTCATTTGATGAATAACCAGTGAACATCAGACTAACAGAGGGTAACACTATGCTACAACTGTCACAATTCCTTAATATAGCCCAGATGGATGGGAACATTTTTTTTTAGAACATTTTGTTTAAAAATGAATTTTAAGATCTAAAGATACCTTACCTTGCATGCTGAAACACTCCTCATACTAAACCCACAGACCCTGTTTTGGCAGATACCACCTATAGCCAGCTACTGTATTTTACAGTTTTTGATCTGGCTAACATTTTATCTACTTCTACATCCAGATTGTTGATACTTTTTGTTTTTACTTTTCAATCCAAGCATTATGTGTGGACTTACACTCACTCGACCTTCTTGCTTAACTCAGTCTCCTCCTTTTCTTAGTACAGTGGAAAGCTCAAGGAAATTTTTGATCAATGGCCATCTCAGCATGACCACACAGTATTGTTAAACTATATTATGTTGTGACATCAGGAAAATATAAGATGGAAACAAAGCACTTGCCATGTCACCTAGCTAAAATTATGAACAGCATCAGCAAAGAGACATTGGGGGTCATTTACTATAGCGCTATGGCGCTAATTCGCGCAAATTGCCGCGAATTAGCGCTAATTCGCGGCAATTTAGCGCGAATTAGCGCTAATTCGCGCTAAAACGGTATTCACTATAGCGCTGGTGAGAAAATACTCCCAAAATCGAATTTACTATAGCTCCCTGAAACTAAATAGAGCCCAAACCCTTACTCTGCTAAAACCTAGAGAATTGCACATGGAAATAATGTTTAGAGCATGATATAATTGCCTAAATGGTACTGAAATATGCGGTATATTATTTAAAGATTATCTGCTTTTAAACTGTGTGAAAAAGTGATTTCTACACTGAAATATCTTTAAAAGTCTGAAAAGTGAAAAATTCCCCGTTTTGGACAACTAGGTGCCAACACAACTGAGCATGCTCAGACCTGAAAATAACTCTCATTTTAACTCAAGTGTCTTTTTTACCTGGAGGTATAGTAAATACCAAAATGAGAGCTAATTAGAGAGCATTTTTTGGGAGTTAAAATCTGCTCTAATTTAGTCCAAATGAAGTTTCAGTCACTGATTCTAATGGAACAATTCTAACTTTCACAAAAAAACCTTTTTAATGTTGAGATGAAATGTATCTTTCTGTGAAATACATTTTCCTTTGCAACATTGTTGCTTCTACTTAAAATATTTTGATTTTAAGAATGCTACAATGTGGAATGTTTTGATGTTTTGATAAAATATATTTTTCTCTGTCACTTTCACTTGTTACTCTTCATCTCACAACAATCTTTAACCTAAACTCACACAGGTGTCTTTACAATCCACAAACAATACCATTGCTGATGAAAATTTAAAATAAATCACAATTTTTTGTGCTTTTTATTATTTCCAAATATTCATAATTTGAGCCCAAAAAATGTGATATGTGTACCAACATCAGAAATCAAAATGTAATTCCCCAAAATTTGAGGGTAATATTCTACTCTCACCCACAAAAAAACACCAAATATCACAGAATAAATCAAGAAGAATAACTCTTGAGTAATGTAATTCCATCACCTGTATGTCCATAGAAATGCAGTATTTATGTGTTTTTATGTGTAGTTATGTGTAGGAGGGTCTCACATGTGGCAGCTCTGTGGCTTAGAGGTTAGAACTTCTGCTTAGTATCTCTGAGGGTCTGGGTTCAAATCCCAACCATGTTACTTCATGTAGAGAAGTTGTCTCATCTCCCAGGTCCTATAACTATGTCTAATTGTAGTAGTTATGTGTAGGAGGGTTCCACCACCATTGTAAGTCTTTTCCAGATACACTATATAGCCAAAAGTATTGGGACGCCTGCCTTTACACACACATGAACTTTAATGGCAGCCCAGTCTTAGTCCGTAGGGTTAAAATTTGATTTGGCCCACCCTTTGCCGCTAGAACAGCTTCTGGGAAGGCTGTCCACAAGGTTTAGTCTGCCTATGGGAATGTTTGATCATTCTTCCAGAAGTGCATTTGTGAGGCCAGGCACTGATGTTGGATGAGAAGGCCTGG
Source organism: Lithobates septentrionalis (assembly GCA_037952835.1). Classification (NCBI taxonomy): domain Eukaryota; kingdom Metazoa; phylum Chordata; class Amphibia; order Anura; family Ranidae; genus Lithobates; species Lithobates septentrionalis. Next base: position 7,567,603 of record JBBDGP010000487.1, read on the forward strand.
CTTGCAGTCTCTACTCTAATTCAGCCAAAGGGTGTTCTATCGGGTTGAGGCCAGGACTCTGTGCAGGCCAGTCAAGTTTCTCCACCCCAAACTTGCTCATCCATGTCTTTATGGACCTTGCTTTGTGTGTTTTGTGTGCTGGTGTGCAGTCATGTTGGAACAGGAAGGGGCTTTCCCCAAACTGTCCCCACAAAGTTGGGAGCATGAAATTGTCCAAAATGTCTTGGTATGCTGACGCCTTAAGAGTTCCCTTCTCTGAAACTAAGAGGCCAAGCCCAACCCCTGAAAAACAACCCCGCACCATAATCCCCCTCCACCAAATCATTTGGACCAGTGCACAAAGCAAGGTCCATAAAGACATGGATGAGTGATTTTGGGGTGGAGGAACTTGACTGGCCTGCACAGAGTCCTGACCTCAACACAACAGAACACCTTAGGGATAAATTAGAGAGGAGACTGTAGGTCAGGCCTTCTCGTCCAACATCAGTGCCTGATCTCACAAATGCACTTGGAAGAATGGTCAAACATTCCCATAGACACACTCCTAAACCTTGTGGACAAGAAGAGTTGAAGCTGTTATAGCTGCAAAGGGTGGGCAAAATGAGTTTTGAACCCAATACTAATACTGGGGTGCCATTACAGTTCATGTGTGTTTAAAGGCAGGCATCCCAATACTTAGGCCAATATACTGTATATTGCTTGTGACACTGAGCATGGCTATGGACTTAGGGCTGGTTCACACCACAGAGATGCAGAGAACATGTGTGGGGTTGCCTGGTGGCTTAGTGGGTAGCAGTTCTGTCTAGCAGCACCTGGGATGTTGGTTCAATTCCCCAACATGCTAATGCTTGTGTTGAAGTTTATATGTTCTCCCTGTGTGGGTTTCTCACCACAATCTAAAGACATGCAGGCATCTTATTTGTCTCCTGTCGAAATAGGTTCTAATGTAAGAAAGTTAATTTTGGACTTTATATTGGAAGCTCATTGCAGCCAGGGACTGATGTTAATGTTTATTAGCACTAATCATGCCCAGGGACTTGGACATTTCAAATTTTAGGGTTTACACTGCACAGGTACATATGCTTAGAAAACTGTTGCTTTGTTTATGTGGATGCAAATGGACTTTGATCTTTGTCCTGTAGTTGGAGATTTGATGCACATAGCCAAGGCTAAGGCTGGCCATACACTATTCAATTTTCCTGTTCAACATTCCTTTAGATTTACCAAAACCATATAATATGAGGTGAAACCTAAACCTTTTCAATGTGTATGCAATCAGGCAGGCCCTTGCACTACATAGTTGAAGGTAAATCTAAAGAAAATTGAATAAGAAAATTGTATGGTGTATGGCCAACTTAACACAGTTGCAAATCCTATTATGTGTTCCTGCTCATCAGGTGCAATCACTTTAGACATACATGAAGAGACAGATTGAAAGATACTGGTGGGCGTGTACTTCTTGGGTGTGTCAGTGTGCTAACAATACAACCTCTCTTATATAAAGGCCTGCAGTAGGGGGGGTTCGTTTGGCCTGAGAAGGTCAGGTTTTTTGTTGTGAGGGAGAAGGAATGATATTGGGAGATTTGATGAAATTCTTGTGCATTTTTCAATCAAAAGTGGGTTTATGTGGCCATGCTGTCAATGTTATGTGTGTATTATTCCTGTCTGATCATGCAAACATCGTTTGGAAGCATCTGCTGACCTACTGTGTTGCCCGTTATACACTGAAATTAAAGCTGTGTCCACTCTAAGGTTTTGTCTAATTTTAGATTGTAAGCTCCTAATGAGCAGGGCCCTTAAAATTCCGTTGCTAAATGTAGTACCATATATCCTGTCCAAATTTTTTTTGAAGCTAGTAAATGTAAATTTTTTTTTTCTGCTGGTAAAATAAAAGTACATTGAGCTTTTGTTGTGGTGTGTGTGTGGTTTATTTTTTTTTTATTTTTTTATTTTTTTCCTTCTACTTTTCTTTCATTAGTTTTTGTGGGTGGTGGTTTTGGGAAAGTGCAATATCTCTTATATTTTATTTCAATATGTATTTGTGCACCAAAAAACGAATCTCTTTGCCCTGGTTCACATGCTACTTTGAAATTGCGCTACTTCACTTGAAGTAGCACAATTTCAAAGTAGCAAGGTCAGCGTGATTTCAGGTGGCTTCATACACAAATGGCTATTGAAGTTGCACCTGAAATCGGCAAAAGTAGTGCAGGAACTACTTTAGCAAATTGATGCGGTGCCACAAAAAAATGTTGCATCGATTGGAATAGTGCCATTGCCAATAGTCATGCGATTTGATCTCTCAAATTGCATGACCAATCGCTCCAATGTAAACCTAGGCTTCTGCACAACTGCAAGTTATATATAAAGATTCCACCTTTATCACTAACAACTGTGGAGAATTGCAGGTAATGAATTCAGCTGGTGGATAGGCAGTGTTTGAATGTGTCAGCTCTGGTTCACATTGGTGTGATTTGACATGTCAAATCTGTGGCAATTGCACTGTTCTAATTGGTGCGATTTGTATTGATATTGGTGCAGAAACCTGCACTGATGTCTCTGATGTTGCCCCCACAGTCGGGACTGACATGCAGGAATGAAATTGTGTGATTTCAGCTGAACGATTTCCTCCCTCTGTCAGTGTGAACCAGGGCTCAAACTGAGCCTTTTGCCTTTGTAATTCACCTGCTGCTAACCCAGGGACACCATTTCTTAGCAAACTCCCTTAAGTTTACCTTCAAATATATGTAGAAATACAGATTTGCATATCTGAAAATAAAAAAATACTAATCATGGTTGAGATCAAATATTCGCAGCGGCAATCAAAAGCGTGGTTTCACCTTCTGACCTGGAAATTAGTCGTATGCACCCGGAAGTTCCTGTGCTGGTCAGGATCTCCATCTAGGTGGACATGGCAAGGTCTCTTTAGCAGAGAGGATATGTACTTGTACTTAATCAATGCGGGGGTGGATGTCATAGTTAGATTTGGTGTGGGTGGGGTTCATTGATTTGTTTGGCATCACCACACATTTGCTTCCGTCCCATGTGCACACATCACTTCCTGCATTTGTTTTGCTGATGTAAATCAGTAAGGACTATGCAAGTATAAATGAGAGCTCTTTTTATTAAAATATATATGACTTGTTTCACAGCTGGGCGAATTTTCCAGCAAATTTGGACCTTTGAGTTGCATGTCAAGTTGTACCCCATGATTCTCAATGACAACCATTCATATCTGTGCTACTTTAAGTCGCACCAACTTCAAAGTAGTCCCTGTACTACTTTGGTGTGACTTGAGGTATATCGGGTACAATATTACACAGGAATTCCCAGAAGTTGGGGCCAAGTTGCAGCGGCAAAGTGGCAGCAAAATAGTGTGACTTTCAGGCCGCAGCAGTGTGAATGAGATTCAAGGATAACACCTTTGAATTTGGCCCTATTGTCACTTGTGCATCCTGAAGGTGTAGCAAATTCGTCCCTGCACTACCTTGGTTTGACTTTGATGCAATTTGAGGTCCATACACCACAAGATTACACAGACATTGCTTCAAGTCCTGACAAATCTGTGCAATTTTAAGGTCGCACAAGTGCAAATGGGGCCTTATTCAAAGGTGTTATCAATTAATCGCATTAGGTTACTTTCACACTTGGGTGACTTTTCATGGAGCTTTGGACCTCAGAGTCACATGAAAAGTTGTCCCCCTTGATTTCCATGCATATTTATTAGAGTTTCACGATTAATCGTCATCGTGATTTTTTTCCCCTTTACAATCTTGAAAAAAGAGTTTCACGATTCTTGCTATGCAAAGAACTCTCTCTGCTCTTCTGAAGCCACAGTCGAAAAACCAGGAAGTCTGCCAAGAATTAGAACATTCTTTATCAGTGAACTTAACTAGAAACCTTGTAACAATTTGTCAATTAAATAGAATTCTGTGTAAGTGAGGAAAGTTTAACTACTTAAACACTAAACATTTTTCTGACATTTGTTGGTTTCAAGTTAAAATCATTTTTTTTTTTTGCTAGAAAATTACTTAAAACCCCCCAACATTATATATATATTTTTTTTGTAGAGACCCTAGAGAATAAAATGGTGGTTGTTACAATATTTTATGTCACACTGTATTTGCGCCTTTCAAATGCAATTTTTTTTGGAAAAAAGTACTTTAATGAATTAAAAGAAAAGTTAGCCCAATTTTTTGTGGGATAATGTGAAAGATTTTACGTCGCGAGAATCGTGATCTTTTTATTCTAAGCAAAAAAATTGTGATTCTCATTTTGGCCAGAACCGTGCAGCTCTAATATCTATGCAACTTCACCCATGTTCACATAGGTCTGAATTGACATGTCAAATTGTAGGCCAAATCGGCGCCTATTGATGGCAATGGAACTGTCCGAATTGGTGCGACGCCACGATTCCCAAAAGTAGTTCCTGCACTACTTTGGGCGACTTCAGGGGGCGATTTCTTACCTCCCAACTTTTTGAGATGGGTATAAGGGACACCTATTAGCAAAAGTAGGTAGGCATAGGACACCTTCTTAAAGGAGAACAGTTGGGACCTATGTGATTTCACTAGACATCTGTGCAGGAAAGTGCACTGATGTCTCTGAAATCGCTGACAAAGTCGGGCTGAGTCACACTTGTGCGACTTTGGACATCAGAGTCGTATGACAAGTCATACCCCATGATTTTTAATGTGTACCATTCATATCTGTGCAACTTCAAGTAACACTGACTTCAACGTAGTCCCTGTACTACTTTGGTCTGACTTTGATGCGAGTTGAGGTCCATAGACCTCAAGTTTACACAGGCATTCCCTGGAATTGCGGCAAAATTGCTGATGCAAAATCATTGGAAAGTTGCGTGTCTTTCCCTGTGACTCCTGTGTCCATAGACCTCAAGATTACATAAGCATTGCTTAAAGTCGCATTAAAATCTCGCAACTTTCAGGTCGCACAAGTGTGAAAGGTGCCTAAGTCACTGTGCTGAGTACTATTTTATACCTAGAATATAAAGTAGTCCCACCATCAAACACTAGTAAACATATGTTCTCAATATAATTGTGCTCAAATGGCAGAAAATCACACAGATGGTATCACCTACTGAAAGCTTGCATTGTACTCAGCAGCATATGCTGAAAAGAGGCAAATGCCTATTAGCCAATGCCACACCGGCACGAGCATGGTTGTTACTATAATATTAATGCCTGAAATGCAAAACATTATTGTATTGAATGAAACATTAGTAAATGTATTTTCTCTGTAGGTAAGTGCTCAGCTCTGTAGCATAGCGGTATACCCTGCTGCCCCCAAAAGTTCAAGCCATGAATTCAAATCCCACTGACAGCATCACCTCCCAGAAGTGTGCATTGTACTCAGAAGCATAATTAGGCAAAGCACATCAGCTTGCTTTATTCCATATTTTAACTCTTCAAATGCATGCAATGGTATGTACTTATTCAATAATATGGTATGGAATTCCAAAATTCAAGGAAAAAAATGTCGTAGGGTCCCCCCAGTACATACCAGGCCCTTCGGTATGGACTTTAAGGGGAACCCCACACCAAAATGTAAAATAAATTTGATGTGGGACCCCCAAAATCCATACCAGACCCTTACCTGAGCATGCAGCCTGGAGGTCAGGATAGGGGGGGACGAGTGAGCACCCTCCCCTTCTGAACCTTACCAGGCCACATGCCCCAAAGCACCTTTTCCCCATGTTGATGGGGACAAGGGCCTCTTCCCGACAACACTGGTCGGTGATTGTCGGTCTGCAGGCAGGGGGTTTATCAGAATCTGGAAGCCCCCTTTAACAAGGGGGCTCCCAGATCCTGCCCCCTATGTGAATAGGTATGGGGTACATTTTACCCCTACCCATTCACCAAAAAAAGCAGTGAAATGTAAAAAAATTAATAGCCGGTTTTTGACAAGTCCTTTATTGTAGAATAGCTCCGAGCTGTCTTCTTCCCTGAGCCATCTTCTCCAGACACTGTCTCTCCCTCCTCCATCTTCTCCCCGAGCTGTATTCTCCCAGAGCCGTCTCTCCTGCCGCCGCCATCTGCTGTGTTCTTCCGCACCGCTGGTTACCCGCTAATAAAAAAAAGCTGCTCTTCTTCCATGGTGGTCTTCCTCCGCTGTGTTGTCACCCACTGTGTGGCGTCTCTTACATAGCCATGGAGCGGACTCTCCGGGTGATATTATCGGATGGCCACAGAAGACCGCCACAAGAAGAGCGGCTTTTTTTTTATTAGTGGGTAACCGGCTGCGCTGAAGAACACATCAGTGGGAGAAGATGGTGGCAGCAGGAGAGACAGCTCAGGGAGAAGAAACATCAAACACTAGTGAATGTATTTTCTATGTATGACTGTGCTACACCCAATAGGCTAGCGGTCAGCACTTCTACCTTGAAGAACTCATGGGTTCAAATCCCAATACTAAAAGATTGAATTGGTGAAAAAAAAGCAAATGACTATTAGCCAATTAGCCAATGCACTTTAAATTTGGCTGATTCTATTATATTAACTCTTCAAATGCATGCAATGATATGTAAGTATTCAATACTATTATGGTGTGAAATTCTAAACATCAAACACTAACTAATGGGCAGATTACATTTTTTTGTTTTTTCATTTTAATTCGCTTGTGCACTGAAAAAATAAACACAGCTGGGGGATGGTAGGTTGGCTGGTATTTGAACTTGTACCATGAGTGCTGTGGAGACATCTGAGCAGACTACTAAGCCATTGTGCTAAGTATGAGACCTGCATAATAGTGTAGTATTATTAAAGAATAAACATAAATAATTACTGCTTTATAGTCAACTAAATTAATAAATAATAAATCAAAAACATGAAAAAAACAACCTACAACAAATAGGTAACCTAAATGATTAATACATGTAACTTTACAGAATAGCAGACATTACTATGTAATAATCATTCAGAACTGCATTTCTTAGCAAAAGAAGGAAAAAAAAACTAGGAATACTAATTGCAATATAAATCAATAGATGCACGGGAACTAGAGCACATCTCTGATAAAAAATGTTTCTTTCACATACATGGATCATGGCTACAGTACAGTGCAATATAACAACTTGATAAGAATTGGCATTTGTATATACGCGGAAGCGCGAATTACCGGCAATTTAGAATTTGCAAACGTTTGTTCTCCGCTTATATCGCTGATTTTCATGCGCAAATTCGCCGTTTTGTTTCCATTTGGCTAAAATGGGCTCTATTATTTGCCATAGTGCCCAGTACTTCCTGGAGTTATAGTAAATGACCCCCATTGTAATATTGCTAGGAAATGGTTGTCTCTTTATGACACCGCATTTGACAAGGTACAGAACATCTTACTGAGGAGAGAGTAAAGCTAAGAAAAAAAGACAGATACAAGCACTGATACAAGCCTTCACCACTGCCCCTTCATTGACCGACCAAACTACAGGAAATCCTTTACTGTTTTATTTAATGAAATGCAAGGACATGCAACTGGAATTCTTACGTAAGAAACTGGTGGGGAAATACAAGCCACTGAGACATACACTTTATTGTCAAAAGTATTGAAACACCTGCCTTTACACGCACATGAACTTTAATGGCATCCCAGTCTTAGTTCATAGGGTTCAATATTGAGTTGGCCCACCTTTTGCAGCTAGAACAGCTTCAACTCTTCTGGGAAGGCTGTCCACAAGGTTTAGGAGTGTGTCTATGGGATTGTTTGACTATTCTTCCAGAAGCGCATTTGTGAGATCAGGCACTGATGTTGGACAAGAAGGCTTGGCTCGCAGTCTCCGCTCTAATTCATCCCAAAGGTGTTCTATTGGGTTGAGGTCAGGACTCTGTGTAGGCCAGTCAAGTTCTTCCACCCCTGTAAGACAGAAACAATTCCATAGCTCAACTCACCAACCAGTCTGCTGACCAACCAAATTAACCTGTCTAACCGTCTGTTAAAAACATAGTTAGCACACATTTGCAAACGCATGTGAAAGCTGCAAGGCCTCGTCACGGCACCCTGTGTTGCTTGCCGTCCTAGCACTACAAATATATGTGTCTCCACAGTGGACGAACATGCATGGAATGGATAGATGTGGGGCAGGTGAGCCTGGAGGCAGCCCAAGCCCCCTAAAAGGAACAGGAGTACACTGGACACCCAGCAAGAGCACAATGGCAGCGAAGGTGCCCAGTGTGTCCCCGGACCATATATACAGACCATTAAGGGGGCTTGGGCTGGCTCCAGGCTCACCTGCCCCACATCTATCCATTCCATGCATGTGCTTCCACTGTGGAGACACTTATAAATTTGTAGTGTTAGAACTGCAAGCAACACAGGGTGCCGTAACGAGGCCTTGCAGCTTTCACATGTGTTTGCAAATGTGTGCTAACTAAACACCTGTTTTTAATAGACAGTTAGACAGGTTAATTTGGTTGGTCAGCAGACTGGTTGGTGAGTTGAGCTATGGAATTATTTTTGTCTTACATGTATATGCCCCTCCATGTGCTCCTTGCTGTGAAGGCCAGTTATAGGTAGGGGCAGTGGCCAGTTTTTTGTTAAAGTTCTTCCACCCCAAACTTGCACATTAATGTCTTTATGGACTTTGCCTTGTGCACTGGTGCGTAGTCATGTTGGAACAGGAAGTGGCCATCCCCAAACTAAAAGTGTAATTTGATGCGCTATTGTGGTTGTGACAATTTATTATGTGCAAAAGTGAAAATTCCCAATGTGATGTGAAAACAATCCTTTTAAAAGTAGTGTACAAATAATAAAACACAAAAGTAAATCCTCTTAGGTGAGGATAAAAACGTAAATAATTAAAGCACAAATTATGTCCAACAATGTGAGTCGAAAAGTATTAGCAATGATAGTATTATCCAATGCTCAATAAATAATCCACTCGCTGTGACTTCAGTGCAAAAAGTTCCTTCACCTATAGAATTGAATACACTTGTAAAGAAAACTCTACTGGTGCTATGTAGCCGAAATCCCAGTGCTGTAAGACTTGTTAAAGCTTTTCCATTGCTCCATCAAATAGTGAAAGTAAGGATGGACCCGTACCTGTGCACCAGACCTATAACATAGGTCTAGGGCTCCTTGTTCCCCAATATGGGGGTAATCAGATGTATGCAATCATCAAGGGATGGTCAGCACGCCTTGGCTCCAGCATCTCTTCTCTCTTTATTCAATTTGTCTCATCACCTGAGCGTTCACTAGATCGAGTGTGTGTCTGGCTGTGAGGAGGTTTATTACAGAGGATATTAGGGTGTAATTAGATCAAAAAAGTATTTTTTGACACTGACTCTGTTAATGGGGAAATGTCTCCAGCAGGTCTATTGTATTCTGCCGCTGGGAAGGGGGGTGAGGGGGGATATGGGGAGCCTTCCCAGCCAGCAGAATACAATGATTACTGCTTGTGGCTATAGCCACTGGCAGTAATCACATGTAGAAAAATCCAACAGGCTGCTTGTACCCAAGTCGATAGATGGATCGGCTTGGGTGCAATCAGCCTGCCCATATATGGATGAAAATTCGATCCATGTATGGCTGACTTTATACAGCACAAATATTTTTTTCCAGTGCATTGCACTAAAATGCAGGTCCATTGTAGTGCGTTGGAAATGTGCTTTGGGTTGCCCCCAAAAAATGAATGGCACTGTAAAGCCAGCCATACATGGATTGAAATTCAGACAGTTCAGCAGGGACCACTGGGCAGCCGGGTAGGCTGATTGTACCCAAGTCAATACATAAAGACATGTATGAGCGAGTTTGGGGTGGAGGAACTTGACTGGCCTGCACAGAGCCCAGACCTCAACCTGATAGAACACCTTTGGAATGAATTAGAGCAGAGACTGCGAGCCAGGCCTTCTCGTCCAACATCAGTGCCTGATCTCACAAATGCGCTTCTGGAAGAATGGTCAAACACTCCAATAGACACACTCCTAAACCTTGTGGACAGCCTTCCCAGAAGAGTTGAAGCTGTTCTAGCTGCAAAGGGTGGGCCAACTCAATATTGAACCCTACGGACTAAGTGTAAAGGAAGGCATCCCAATACTTTTGACAATATAGTGTATTTCATGCAATCTCAACCCCGTAATCAAGGGTCCAGATCAATCAAAAAACAGCAGCGTTTATTTTTGTCCCCAAGTTCTTTTTAACAATAAACCTATGAGATCCCTCACTTGGTTACACTGTAAAGGTAACTGCAAGTGCTGTGCCACTGAATGTCCTTGCTGTACTCATGTTCTTGGAGGTAAAATGTTTTGCTCTGAGGTCAAAGGACAGGAGTCTACTATAGATTCCTTTTACAATTGCAACACCTTTTTAGTGGTGTACCTCATCACATGCTGTTTACGAGATAGATTCTATGAGCATGTGTACAGCATCAGCAAAAATAAAAGCACAAACATTGGGAAACATTTTAACCACTTCCATGGAGGCAGCAAGTCAAGTCGAAATTATAGACAGGATCGGGGCACCCAGCAGAGGGGCGATGTCTACCAGTCGTTGTGTCGGAGAGAGGTATATTGGATCTTCCACTTATGCCGCGTACACACGGTCGTACTTTTCGTCTACAAAAGTCCAACGGACGCTGACGGACTAAAGCTGGCTGGTAATCCGATCGTGTGTGGGCTTCTCCGGACTTTCAACGTACTTTTTTAGCCTCAAATCCGACGTACTTTAGATTTGAAACATGCTTCAAATCTTTACTTCGTAACTACGACGGACCCCGAAATCCGCTCGTCTGTGTGCTAGTCCGACGGACAAAAAGCCACGCTAGGGCACCTATTGGCTACTGGCTATGAACTTCCTTATTTTAGTCCGGTGTACGTCATCACGTACGAATCCGTCGGACTTTTGTGTGGTCGTGTGTAGGCAAGTCCGTTCGTTAGAAAGTATGCCGCAAGTCCGCCGAAAGTCTGCCGGAAGTCTGTCGGACAGGCTGTCTGACTTTTGTAGACGAAAAGTCCGACCGTGTGTACGCGGCATTACAGACTCGCATCCCTAAAGGTATGATTTTTGAGTGGGATGTGAGTCACTTCTATGAATGATTGATTGTCCGTTATGCTCTCTCCCATTTGACAGGGACACACATGATTCAGGAAGTGGGCATACCTTGACCTTTTCTACACAACCTTTTGTGGATATCTTTTGTGGACTTTTGTGTGGTCAACCTTTTTTCTGGGTTTTCTTCTTCTTTTTTCTTCTTTATGCAATTTTTGATGCAATTTTCTGCATTTCTTATGCATCTTTATGCAATTTTTGTGCGTTTTCGCACATATTTTGTGCACATCTTTTTTGCATTTTTTCTTTATGCATGCTTCTTAAATTGATATCAAGCTCCACGATAATTCCGTTTCCTCCCAGTATTTAAATTAAATTTAGTTAATTTAAATCAATATATATTTTTACATTTTGATATATATACATTTCTATATAGACAAAGTTTTGTTTCAACACACATATAGGCTGCAAATATATTCATTACAAACCAGTAATTAAGGGATTTTTTATGTTGTATGTTTTTTCTATTTTCTATTTTTTCTTTTCTATTAATCTTTTCTGTCTTATAATAATTTTGTGTCGACACATTTTCTTTGTAGTTTTCAATGATTTAGTTAAATTTTATGTATTCAACATTTTATTTAGATAATAATAAAGTGATTTCGCGCAAATATTAAAAAATGTGTCAAGTTAATAATTTAAAATATTTTTTGGAGAGTATTTAAATTATTCCCATATTGCATAAAAACGAGTGATACATACAATATCTATCTCGACTAGAAAATAATAAATAAATTATATTAATACAAGAGTAATATCCATATGTGAACTCTCAGTGTTCTTCATAAATTAGTGTCAATAATAAATATATAAGGCTAAGTGCAAGTGGAATATATATAGAAGAAATAGATATAACCTTGTGAAGCTGTACTCAATAAACTTCACTTTAAATTGTCTATATGACAGTAATGAGGAACAATATTAAGGAAGTCCAATAAGTACTGCAGTGGGTATAGGATAATAAAGTTCTGTAAATGCAGGATCAGGTAAAGATGATTCTTCCCCATGTTTCTACTGTGGCTCCTTTATCTGTCTGGTCTCCCAGAACTCTTACCTCAATGTTGATAATAGCATGCAGTTACCGCCGTCACCGCTGGGGGGATCCCTTAATTTTCCTAAGCAGTGATCATCACTCCTCTGGATGGTGTATTGTAATGCTGTTCCCTCTCAGATAACTACGATCTGTCATCCAATTCTGTTGTGCGGGGCGGTACCTCAGTGGAGAGGGGACAGGGAGAGAAAGGGGCCTCCAATAGTGCAGTATGTCAGGTTTTTTAAAAAACGTATTTATTAAAAAAGCATATACTCTTACACAAAGCAAAGTTAAAAAACACAGGGAACAAATTAGGCGTTGTTCCTCGCCTTCTCACGTCACTTCCGGACGCGGCTCTATCTGGCCAATCCCTACGTTACGTTGTTTCACACAACTTTTATTTCATTTTACAATTGATTTCTTTTTTCATATGTGTCCTTCTACCTTTGTAATTTATATATAGTGCTCATGTAGCCACAGTTTCATTGGCTGCAATATCTGTGCTTGTCTGTGTGTTTTTTGTTTTTTGTGTTACTACTCTCAGCATGCAGTAATGAAGTCTTGATTGATCTAATAAGGTGTATAGCTGGGAGTGGTTTCAGATGCTCCGCTGATGTCATCCCCACCTGTGTTTTACATGAGGGGGGAGTCCTATTTAAGGGATGTCAGTGGAACATGTCAGGGTAATGAATAAGCACAGCGTCGCTGTGTGAAACGCATCTACCTGTACCTGCTTTTTTGTCCTGTGGTGTAATTTATGTTACCGATTTTTACATTAAAGAGACTTATCATTTACCTAGGAGTGCAGCCATACATTTCTTCCTAGCATTTGTTTATCTACTGTGGAAATTAATAAAGATGGCTTTGAGGACTGGCTGGTAGTTCATGGTCATATATCACTGTATACACCATGCCCCACAGTGGATCATTGGAATATCATCCAGGTGCAGAGAGGTCCTACACGCTGTTGATTTGTTTATTTAAGTGAATTGATTAGCTGTCTTCAGCCTCCTAGCTTCTTGCTGAGGTAGCTATAATAAAAGTCAAAGTGCAGCCTACATAAACAAACCAAAGGCTGAGGGAAGTCATAGGGCAGACCAGATGGCCAAGAATGTCACATTACAGCCCCAGACACTTGCATGGTCTGTACAACTCACAGATTTTATCCCTAGTTCTGGCCCATTAGCGCTGGAATTAATAATACAAAACTTCAAGAGTAGGTACCTCAAAGTTAACAGAATAGGTTATCCCACAATGGGAGCAGCTCTCAAAAACAGAACTTTGGAAAAGTCACTCTTCTCTTGTGATGGCTAGCTTGAATCATGGACCGTGTAATTAAGGAAAAGCCGTTATGGCTGCCTTAGTAAATGAACAGCCTTCGTAAACGAGCAGCCTTCGTAAACGATAGTCTACCACAGTTGCTGTGAAATATACAGCTTCTGGTTTTTACTGTTACCAAAAGCTGAAAATCCCTTTCAGAGATTACAAAATGATATATCCAGATGCCCAAGTCAGCATTCTGTGAGTATGCACTTGACTGTGTGGACATGTTATTAGAAACATGACCAGTGGCAAATGCTACAGCAAAACTCAAAGTAAAAAAAATAAATAAAGAAGTAGTTTATAAGTATGGAGTCTCATTAACTATAATAAGTGAAAGAAAAACTCAATTTATGAGAGAGATCTTGCAAAAAGTTTTGTGTGCATTGGGAATACAACAGGTTTTTCCACATCCCCTGCTGTCCGCAAAGGTAAAACATGATACTGTGTATGGCCAGAAATGTAATGTAAAATATTGATCAAAAAGGAGAGATATAAAAAAGATTTCAAACAAGGTATATACATGTATATTATGTTGTATGCTTTGCCTAATGCAGCCAGTGTCCGTGACATCATAATAACTCTTCTGCCACATACCCACATTCCTTAGACCTTGATAAGGACTATCCCTCCTGTGTATTGCTTACAATTGTAATATTAATGTGATACCTATGTACTGTAAATATGATTATAAAAAAAAACTGAAATGCACCAAATAAACAGAAAAGTTATTTGGAAAGACGCATGCATAGTTTATCTTTTTGTGTCTGTTCTATAGTAGCTATTATTAATGTGGGACCACTGATGAAAATTAGGATTGGAGTTGCCTATCTATAAAATTTCCAAGTCAAAAATGCAATATATTCCTTAGATTTGGTTGGTGTCCTTGTCACTAGAATTTGAGCTAAAAGCACAAACATTCTTAAAGTGTTACTAAACCCACAACAGTAAAATCAGCCTGTATATCCAGTCAAACATGCTTTTTATAGTCACTGAGGAAACTAAGGGGTTAATCCTGTGCATTGTGTAAAAAGCCTGTTTGATCCTGTCTTCTCTGAGCCTCCCATTCTGACACAGTCCCCAATTCATATGCTCATAGTACAGAGCCTTGGGGCACTCTGCACATGCTCAGTTTGGTGTGTATTTCAAGAGAGTTATTTTTTTTTTTGGGAGGGTGCATGTGATCAGCACAGGGCCAATCAGCACTGTCCAGACAGAGAGTCAGGAGTCATGCAGCCTCATAGGACAGTCAGAGGAGAATGAAAACGCCTCCTACAAGCTTTAACCAGTGCTCAGCCAGACACTGATAGAAGTCACAAGACTTCTATATACTTCTAATGAGAAAAAATATTTAGCTGTTTATATTTACTAATACATTTGCATTTCCATGTTCGATGTACTGTGAAATACCAGATATAGTGTATGCAGAGTCCTGAGTTTAGACTGATATGACTGATTTCTGATTGGGACTCTAAAACAAAGTTAATACTGCAGCTGCAGGAACAGATTCACAGGACTCAATCACTGTGTTTAAACTGTCCGTTCAGTGAAAAATTTTATTATTACATGTTATTTTATACATAGATAAGAAAGGGGTGGTGTGAGATGTTATTAAAAACTAACAAATAGCAATATGTTATTATAAGCTAACAAATAGAAATATATTATTAAAAACTAGCGAATAGAACAATTGCAAAAGTAAAACCTTGGAAAGGGAGGGGGGAGTAGAGAGCGTTTAGTAGGAGAAGTGTCTGTGTGTTAGGTGAAGGTTACAGAACACATTTGAACAGAGAGAACAAAATGGATTCTCTTGTGCTTAAATGAACAGTACAATGAATGTCCATGTCATTTCCCCCCTTTTGTTTATTTGACACCATTGTTCTCCGCGTTACGTTCAGCCGATTGCTGGTAACTCCTGTTACATTGGCGCAGAGAGACGGCGTCCTGTTCAGCTCTCTCCTAGCTTTCTCACAATAATGGGTTCATCAGGGCTGGTGGTACATTTGTTGGTACAGCGGGTAGTCACACAGAGGCATAGCCTGATGAGGAAGTAAATAACAAACATGAGAAATAGGAACATCACAATGTAAGCGCCTAGTTTCTGTAACCATGTTGCTATGCCATATAAAAAATCACCAAAACCTCCTAAACCCTGAAAGGGGTTCCATCCATCTTTAGCAATATCTCTGGCCTTATTCTGTAGTTCTCTTATCTTAGCAAGATGCCCTTTAATAATGTCCTCATTATCAGAAATGTATATACAACAGTCAGTGCGAAATATCTTACACATCCCACCTTGAGCTGCAGTGAGATAATTTAGTGTTAATCTGTGCTCTAATACTACTTTTTTAAGCTGAGCCATTTCTTCATTTAATAAACCTATATCAGTGGTAGTAAGGTTAATAATCTCATCTACAATTCTAGTGTAATTATTTAATCTTTTCATTGCTTCAATTCCCCATCCTGTCCAGGAAGGGAACCATGACCATGTCATGTCACCTTCAGTGAACAGCTCTCTTTTGAACACTAAAGGGTATTCTGGACTTTGATCTGGTCGCACTGTATCTTTGCGAACAGCCAAAGCAGGTACTAACTTCCCAATATAACATGTACCTGTAACATTAGTAGGAAGCCAGGCGTAAGCTTTATTTCCACATATATAATATAACCCTCTACGTATGGACGGTATGCCTGCTCCTAAAAAACTGGAAGCAATAACATGGAATCTCAGGAAACCGATATTTTCACATATTGGAAACTGTGAGCAATTTGTACTATAAAGGGTTCTATTTAGTTCTGGATCTGGGATATAATAATATTGACCATAGTTTCCTCCATAAACTGTAATTTTTGCTCCGGTGCAATCTGAATTGCCCAACCGTGTACATTTAGTGTTAAACGGGCATGTAATGTTTAAACAAATCTGTGGAGTGTTTATCTGTTTCGAAACCATCAAAGTTACTGATCTGTGCTCATTAGCTGTGGAGACTATGTATGAGCCATTTATTCTGGTCCTGTTTAAATCAGTGAAATTGAGAGGCATTGCTATCATGGGTATTGTTCCTGTATGGGGATGTAAGTGAGAACACACCCAGCAGTTACTAGCGTTGCTATGGGTTGCATACAATTTTAACATTTGGATGAAAGGGTTATTTTTCCATGTCTCAGTTCTCACAAACAACAAAAAGAAAAGAAACATTATCATCTTTTTTTCAAAGGATATCATCACTTCAGGATTTTCTTGCAGTGACTGGCGTGAATCCAGGTGGGCTTTCCTTCCAACTTGACAGCAGAACCGGTTGTCAAAAGCACCAAATGTGGTCCGTCAAATTTTGGTTCTAGTGGCTTTCTGACGTGTCGCTTGACCACCACCCAGTCACCTGGTTGGATTCTGTGAATACCTGAAACAGAATCTGGGTCGGGGATAGATTTATAAACACCTTCATGTATTTTATTCAATGTTCTTTGCAAAATCTGAACATATTCTAACAGATTAGAGTGAGAAGCCTGCAACTGTTGGGGAAAATATGGCCCTGTTTTGGGTGGCCCTCCAAATAAAATCTCATAGGGGGACAGCCCATGTGGTTGTTTAGGGGTAGTTCGTACAGAATATAGGGCTAATGGCAAAGCTTCCACCCATCCTTTTCCTGTATCTGCTTTAATTTTCGCACATCTGTTTTTCAAAATTCCATTAAGTCTCTCAACTTTACCACTACTTTGTGGATGATAAGGTGTATGGAAAGCTTGCTGTATGTGAAGTGCTTCCATTACCTCTTTCATTACTTCCCCAGTAAAATGGGTTCCTCTGTCACTCTCAATAGTTTCAGGAACTCCATATCTACAAACTATTTCATTCAAAATTTTCTTTGCTGTTGTTTTTGCATTTGCTTTGGCTACTGGCCAGCTCTCGGGCCAACCTGAAAACATGTCAACACACACTAAAGCAAACTCATAGGTGCCTATTCTGGGCATCTGAATGTAGTCTATTTGAATTCTTTGGAAAGGGAAATCTGGCTTTGGAGAATGCCTTTGGGGAACATGAACAGGCCTCCCTGCATTGTACAGAGCACAAGTGAGACATGAAGCACAAAACCTGGCTGCAAATGCACTAAATCCAGGTGCTATCCAATAGCAGTCAGTAAGTGCCACCATCGCGCCCTTAGCAAGATGACTGACGCCATGTGCCAGCTGTGCTAAAACTGGGTACAAACTCCTGGGTAGACACCACCTGTTGTCAGCGCTCCACAGGCCCTGCTGATTTTGGGTAGCATTACATTTGATCCACTTATCCTTCTCTTCATCAGGGGCCTGGTTCTGCAACTGAATTAGAGTTTCTACATCCCACTGCTCTTGATGAGGGGAATCTGTCCCCGCTACCTGGGCGACCCCTACAGTGGGTGTGACTCCAAATGCCATAAGGGCAGCATCCTTTGCCGCTTGGTCCGCTAAAGCATTTCCTCTGGCTGTCATGTCACTTCCCCTTGCATGCCCTTTTACCTTCAAGATGGCAACTTCTCCTGGTTTCTGAAAGGCCTCAAAAAGCCGCTCTATGAGTTTTGCATGTCTCACTGGCTTCCCTGCACTAGTCAGAAAGTGCCGTGCTTTCCAGATAGGCCCATAATCGTGGGCTATTCCAAATGCATATCTGCTGTCAGTGTAAACATTTCCCCTTTGATTCTCTAGGAGATGACATGCTTTGACTACAGCATACAACTCTGCTTCCTGTGCTGACATCTGGGGTTTCAATGCTTCCTGATGTAAAATGGTGTCTGTAGTGGTTACAGCAAACCCTGTGTGTGGCTGACCATCATCAGTGTAAAATCTGGAACCATCTACGAATAAGTGTGTGTCACAATCTGATAAGGGCTCATCTTTTGCTGGTGTGACAGAGGCCCTTTCTACCTCCATAAGAGCCATACAATCATGAGAAAAACTCTCAGGTTCTACATCAGTACCATTTGTTGTATCTTCCTCATCAATTATAGGAAGAAGAGTAGCCGGATTTAAAGTAACACATCGTTTGATTGTTAAATTCGATGGAGCAGAAAGAGCAGACTGGTACTTGTCAAATCTATTGGCAGACACATGTCTAGTATTTACTTGATTCATGATTTCCTGTACTGCATGTGGTACATACAGGATCAGAGCAGAATCTAGTACAAGCTCAGTTACTTTGTCTAGCAGCAAAATGCAGGCTGCTATGGCTCGCATACAACTGGGGGAGCCTTTGATGACAGGGTCTAATGAGGCTGATACATACATCACAGGCCTCTGTTTGTCTCCATGTAGCTGGGTGAGTACACCTGCAGCAAATCCATTGACTTCATGACAGAACAACGAGAAAGTCTTAGTATAGTCAGGAAGTCCAATGGCGGGAGCTTCAGACAAAATTTTAATAAGCTCCTTCATCTGCAATTCATTGTCCCATGTGAGTTTGAACTCGATCTGGGGTTAGGTGACGGATTCCATGTGAAATGCAGTGACCCAGGAAGATCACTTTCTCTTGGCAGTATTGTAGCTTATCTTTGCTAACTTTGTTGTTACTGTTATAGAGAAACAGGAGAAGGCCTACTGTTTCTCTGCTACAAATGTCCTTTGTATCAGAACAAATAAGCAAATCGTCTATGTACTGAAGCAAAACTGTGTTTGGGTGTAAGGGGGACCATTGGTCCAATACTTGCTTTAACGCAGTATTATATTCAGAGGGGCTACTCACACAGCCTTGGGGCAATCTTGTCCATGCTAGCTTTTGGGCATCATGGGTAAATGAAAAAAGGTGCCAGCAATCTGGGTGCAGGGGCACCGAAAAGAAAGCATTTGCAAGATCAATCACTGTAAAGCAGGTGCTGGAGGCAGGTATTCCACTTAGTAAAGTGCGGGGGTTGGGCACGATCGGGGTATCTGCCTCTATTATATTGTTAATGGCTCTCAAATCATGCACCATGCGATATGTCACCTGCCCACCCTTCTTGTCTGGCTTCTTTGCAATTGGGAACAGGGGTGTATTGACCTGGGACTTAATTGGTACAACAACCCCTGCTGCTTTCAGTTGAGTGATTTGATCCTTTATCCCCTCAGTCTGAGCAATACTCAGTGGGTACTGTTTAATCTGTGGGAGATGGGCTCCTGGTTTAATTTTTATCATGACTGGGGTGCAATCCAGCAGACCTACATCATATTTGCTGGTGGCCCATAATTCAGCGGGAATCACTTTCAATTCTGGTGGAAATGGCAGAGTGGAGTCTTGGATTAAAAATACTCCACAGGCAGAATTTAAAACTTCTCCTGATAGACTACTGACCACTTGGACTCCTGTAGGAGTGTAGTCTATGTTTGCTAAAATTTGGTTCAAAATGTCAGCTCCCAAAAGATTGGTAGGAACTGTGTCTGAAACTAACACTTTAGTGACAATTTCTGTTTGCTGTCCTAGCCTGAGTTTAAGTGGCTTGGACTCAACCAAATCAGTAGAGGTCCCGGTTAGGCCAACACCAGAGATAACATTTGTAGATAATAATCCTGGAGGTAAGTCCTCTATATTAAAAACACTTCGGTTTGCACCAGTATCAATTAAACAGGTTAATTCTGTTTCTCCTCCAGGATAGGGGAGTTCTTGTAAAAATACTTTTACTCTGGCCTCGGGACCATTGTCTCCCCTATTTAACATGATTGATACTGGCATGCCATTTTCCTAGGCCTGATCCACTGCTTTTGGCAGAGAACTGGGATCAGCATGAGGGGCCCCTAAGCTCTTTTCTAGTCTACGGTCAGGAAGATGGCAGAATTTGGCTATGTGTCCTTCCCCATCACAATTGTAGCATATAATTGGTCCCCGATTGCCATGATTTCTGAAATTGCCTTTGCCTCTTCCTCTTCCTTTTCCTCTCTGCTTCCCCATGTACATTACCTTGGGTTTGCTGTCTTTTTGGTTAATCCTGTTTTCTATGGATAACAGGATAGGCAGGACGTCTCGAATAGACATATTGCCTGCCTCAGGCCTTGCTGTGAACAACTTTTCTTTCAACTGGGGTATTAAACCATCAAGAAACCTTTGTTTCACCAGTTGTGTAGATGGACTTGCAGTTTCTTCCGCCTTCTCTTCCTCTATTTTAATGCCTGCTTCCTCAGCCATATCACTTAACCGCCTCCAATAAGCCCCTGCTGCTTCCTCTTTCCCTTGCTTAGCATTTATAAATTCAGCATGTCTGGTTTGTCCATATATTTGGGGCAATTTTTCCTTCAATTTCTCACAAACCTCCCGTCCACTAACCATCTTACCTAGATTTTTGACGTCTACACCACATTCTTTAAGTATATAGCCAGACATGTTGCTTCCCACTGCTTTAATAAGAAGCTGATGAATGTCAGTAGCAGAAGCCTCATATGCTTCCTGTGCAGCACTAAGTTTGTTTGCAAACCCAATTGGATTCTTTCTAGGATCTCCCAATCCCTCTAATATGGCTCTCATATCTTGGGGACTAAAAGGTACATGCCATTTAATTTGAGACTTACTGTCAACAGCATCACCTTCAAAAACTAATTGGGTTCTGACAGGATAAACTGCAACAGATTTCTCTATGCCAGGGGCAGAAGGGCTGGCATCTCCCTTTCTTCTCTCTTCATCTTGCTGCCACAATTTGGAAATTATGGTTTGCTCTGGAAGTTCAGACTCTATCTCTCTTTCTCTGGCCAAAGCCTTAAGTTCAGAGAGATCTAGGTTTGCATATGTGCCTTTTGATTTATGCCAATCATCTGTTTCTAGGATACGAGCCAAATCCCTCTTTGTAGGTTGATATGGGGCTGTTAAACCTCTGCTCTCTACTATATTGCATAGCTCATCTTTTGTGTGTTCCATGTAATCTAATTCTTTTGCTTTTGTGCGTGGACCCCTTAAAGCCAAACTGGCAGCCACATAAGGTGGGGGGTCCTCCTCTACAGAGTCTTCTGGCCAAACGTAGTAAATTTGGGCAGTACTTTTATTAAATATCTCCGTCAAGCCAGTTTGATTTGCTACTTTAGCTTCTGTCTCCCATGTGCAAGCTATTCTCCACGTTCCTTCACTGCACAGTAGTGGGCCATAATCGTGCAGAAAAGTTTGCCATACTTTTAAATCAAAAGTCCCTTCAGATTTTAAAGGTTTAGCTGTTCCCTTTGTCCATTCTACCCATTTATCTAGGGGCTCAGTATAGGCAGAACCGTACCTTCGGTTCATATATTCTCTAGCGCTCATCTTGCGCTGGGCATTTTCTGAAGGCCTCTCTCCCTTCATTCCCTTAATTAATTTAATGCCCATAATGACTGGCCAGTCTTCTCTCTTCTCTACTTGTGCCTATACCCTCTTGCCTCTAAAACAAATAGTACAGCAAATCTGCAGATTTACAAGAATAGTCTCCACTTATCTACGTGGATAGAAGGGGTTTATGACAATAGACAAAACACTCATTAAGAGACCCTCCTCGTCTCTTCTCTTCTCGGTGAGTTTTATCTGACCCTACCATGCGCCTCTGACCCAGGTCGCCCACAAGGAGTCAACGCAGGGAACTGCAGAGGATTTTCCCTATCCACACACAGTCCAACCCGTGAAGGGGGACACAAACACATTCACACACACACGTTACCCAACCAGAAAGGTCCGAGAGTGGTCTGGTTTCCTTGAGAACCGACAGATAGGATACATAGGAAAAGGCAGAAATATAGCAAGCTTAAGGGCAGCTTACCTAGCCGGCAGTTGAGGTCTGCGTTTCCCGATGATCCCGATCGAAGCGCGGTTCCTTCTGGAGACTCTGCCAAACTCCTGGCTGGCTCGCCAAGACTGATATGACTGATTTCTGA
Source organism: Lithobates septentrionalis (assembly GCA_037952835.1). Lineage (NCBI taxonomy): Eukaryota > Metazoa > Chordata > Amphibia > Anura > Ranidae > Lithobates > Lithobates septentrionalis. The sequence goes on from JBBDGP010000487.1 coordinate 7,589,840, forward strand.
TTGGGACTCTAAAACAAAGTTAATACTGCAGCTGCAGGAACAGATTCACAGGACTCAATCACTGTGTTTAAACTGTCCGTTCAGTGAAAAATTTTATTATTACATGGTATTTTATACATAGATAAGAAAGGGGTGGTGTGAGATGTTATTAAAAACTAACAAATAGCAATATGTTATTATAAGCTAACAAATAGAAATATATTATTAAAAACTAGCGAATAGAACAATTGCAAAAGTAAAACCTTGGAAAGGGAGGGGGGAGTAGAGAGCGTTTAGTAGGAGAAGTGTCTGTGTGTTAGGTGAAGGTTACAGAACACATTTGAACAGAGAGAACAAAATGGATTCTCTTGTGCTTAAATGAACAGTACAATGAATGTCCATGTCAAGTAACACTTTAACTATTTTGCGTAATCTATTGTTCACATCTTACCACCATATAATAGAGATGAACAAAGCAGGCACGTTTGAAGTTCAGCCTTTGTGACAACCATGGTTTCTTCCATAGATACAGTGGAGAAATGAGCATAGGAACAGAAAGCGTGTTTTTCACAGTATCAGCCGGTAAAGATAAAAAAAAAAAAACAGCTGCAATATAATTACATTTTTGTTTTTGGGTTTAGATATGATTAATGTATTTATTGTAATTTAAAAGATTCTTCATACCTTTGTACAAGGATGTATTTAGGGAAGGTTTGAAACAAGCACAGATTCTATAGAAGTTTAAACATCAACCATTTTATCGGGCGGCGTGTCTGGACGAGCAACAGAGAGGACGTGTGGATGCTGAGCTCCGTCTAGAGTACAGGAATCCAAAGCCATCCTTCGCTCATTTCAAGCTTTTAAAGCTTCATCTTGACACCAAAAGCGACTGGCTTCCTTCTGCTGCTGTCCCCGCGAGGTATTGAGCGTACTTGCTGCTATCTTTGATTCTCGGCCTGCAGTCAGACCTGAGCCCTGTGCTTCCGCCGCCATCTTGGGGCCTGCTGTCACGTACCTGGTAGGTTTTGAGCCTGAAGTGCAGAGAAAGACCTCCCTTACAGCTCCCACTCCCGTTCCCCTAGAATGGAGACAGAGGGCCAGGAGTGAAGAGTGGTATGGGTGCCTGGCAGGATCAACAGTCGCTGGAAGTTCAGTAGTGGTGGCACCCTCTGGAATCTGAAGCCGAAGAGAAGACTGAAGACAGAGCCTGGAATGCAGGGAGGACCAGGAACCCAGCAGGTAAGCAAGCTGGGCAGTGGAGCGCTGGACTAGAACCAGGAACAAGCAGCAGGTAGTAGACTGGAACGCTGGACTGGAACCAGGAACAACAGCAGGTAGAAGCCTGGAACACTGGACTGGAACAAGCAGCAGGTAGGAGCCTGGACGCTGGACTGGAACCAGGAACAACAGCAGGTAGGAGCCTGGAACGCTGGACTGGAACCAGGAACAACAGCAGGTAGGAGCCTGGAATGCTGGACTGGAACAAGCAGCAGGTAGGAACCTGGACGCTGGACTGGAACCAGGAACAACAGCAGGTAGGAGCCTGGAACGCTGGACTGAAACCAGGAACAACAGCAGGTAGGAGCCTGGAACGCTGGACTGGAACAAGCAGCAGGCAGGAACCTGGACGCTGGACTGGAACCAGGAACAACAGCAGGTAGGAGCCTGGAATGCTGGACTGGAACCAGGAACGACAGCAGGTAGGAGCCTGGAACGCTGGACTGGAACAAGCTGCAGGTAGGAGCCTGGAATGCTGGACTGGAACCAGGAACAAGCAGGAGGTAGTAGACTGGATGCTGGTATGCACAGCGGAAGGTCAACAAGCCGGTGGTCGGTATCGGTCGGGCAGCAGAAGTACCAGGGATAATACAGAGGGATGGTCAGGCAAGCCAAGAGGGTCTGGTGCAGGCGTTTAGCAGGATGGTCAAAACAGGAAGTCGGGTCAGATAACAGGATACACAGATCAGATCAGGTAAACACACGGAACGCTGTAGAGCAGACAGCAGGGATAGAGTATGACAGTCCGGTTTAAATAGCCCGCCTGACACCAGCGGGAGTGCGCACGCGCGTGCCCGTGCGTGACCGCACCCGTGAACGCACGCGCATGCGCAGTGGGACCCGTGGCCATGTTCCCGTGCGCCTGGATCGCTTGTTACTGGCAGGATCTTCATGACATTGCCCCCCCCCCAAGGGGCAGCCTCCGGATGCCCCTTTGAAAAAATTTCTCTGGATGGGATCTTTTAAAAGTTTGTAACAGATCTTCAGCATAAATGTTATCTTCTGGTTCCCAAGAATTCTCTTCTGGGCCAAACCCCCTCCACTTTATCAAAAATTGATTCTGGCTACCTCTTTTCCTATGGTCCATGATAGCCTCCACCTCGAATTCCTCCTCCCCATCTACCAAGATTGGATCAGGAGGATCTGTACTTCGGCCTGGAAATGGGTTGGAAATAGAGGGTCTGAGCAGGGACACGTGAAAAACTGGATGCACTTTTAGTGAATCCGGGAGTTCAAGTTCGTATGCAACTTCATTAATTCTCCGCTTAACAGAAAACGGCCCAAGAAACTTGGGACCCAATTTCTTGGAAGGGCAAGCCAACCTGAGGTTCACTGTGGACAACCATACCTGATCCCCAGGTGCAAGTAACAGCTCACCTCGCCTTTTCTTATCGAAGGTTGCTTTATTATACTCCTGGGTCCTGGTCATGGTCTCCTGTAAAACTTGGTTGTTGGAGGTAAAGAAATCCAATTTCTCCTGGACTGCGGGTATTGTACATTCTGGAAGAGAGTTAGGTAAAAATGAAGGGTGGAAACCATAATTCGCAAAAAACTGAGTTTGCTTGATAGCAGAATGAATAGAATTGTTATAGGCGAATTCGGCCAATGGAAGAACAGAAATCCAATCATCTTGGGCAAAAGAAGAAAAACAGCGCAAATATTGTTCAAGGGTCTGGTTTGTTCTTTCTGTTTGCCCATTAGTCTGGGGATGATAAGCTGATGAAAATGAAAGTTCAATGTTCAAGGTTTTACACAGAGACCTCCAGAATCGGGAGGTAAACTGTACCCCCCGATCTGAAACGATATTGACTGGTACCCCATGGAGCCTGATGACTTCTTTAATAAATGCTTGTGCCGTTTCTGTAGCTGAAGGGGTGCCCCTTATTGGGACAAAGTGGGCCATCTTCGACAACTGGTCCACTATGACAAAGATTGAGGTGAAGCCCCCAGCCGGGGGTAATTCTACAATAAAGTCTATAGAGAGCATTTTCCAGGGTCTATCTGGGACAGGCAAGGGTTTTAGTAGTCCCCATGCCTTTGTTCTGTGCCCTTTGTTCCTGATGCAGGTGGTACAAGACTCTACAAACTTTTTACAATCCTCGCGTAGCTGAGGCCACCAGAAGGTACGCTGTACCAGATCAGTGGTCTTAGCTACGCCAAAATGCCCAGCCAATGCATTATCATGGCAGAGCTCTAGTACTGCAACTCGTAGTGTCTCAGGTATAAAGATCCTATTCTCATGCCACAGTAACCCATCCTTAACTTGGAGCTCTGCCTTAATGGGAGATCCAAATCCTGCGGAAACCTGTTTAATCTGAGAAAGCAGGTTCCCCTGAAGTAAAAGAAAATTCCCCGGGGACAAAATGGTGTCTGGAGGGGAAATCTCTTGGGACTTGTGGAACATCCTGAATAGGGCGTCAGGTTTGGTATTTTTGGAACCCGGGCGATAAGTGACATGAAAGGAGAACCTGGAGAAAAAGAGAGCCCACCTGGCCTGACGTGGCTTCAATCTTTTTGCAGATCTCAAATACTCCAGGTTCTTATGATCTGTAAAAATTAAGACTGGATGAGCGGCACCCTCCAACAGATAGCGCCACTCCTCTAATGCTGACTTGATTGCCAACAACTCTCTGTCACCTACATCATAATTTCTCTCTGCCATGGACAATTTACGAGAAAAGAAGGCCACAGGATGCAGCAGGGCCTTAGTTCCCTGTCTTTGGGACAGCACTGCCCCTACTGCAATTTCTGATGCGTCCACCTCTAGTATGAATGGCAGGGAGGAATCCGGATGCTTTAGTACAGAGGCGGAGGTAAAAAGGCCCTTGAGAGTCTCAAAAGCCTTTTGGGCTTCAGCAGACCAATGGAAGCGTGTACCTTGTTTAGTTAGTTGTGTGATGGGTGTAATGATAGCCGAGAACCCTTTAATAAATTTACGGTAAAAATTAGCGAATCCAACAAATCGCTGGATTCCTTTCTTGTCTGTCGGGACTGGCCAATCTGGGACTGCAGTGACCTTTTGAGGGTCCATCTTAATGCCCTTACTGGAAATGACTAACCCCAAAAATTGAATACTTTCCTGTTCAAATTCACATTTTTCAGCCTTTGCATAGAGACCATGTTGTCGAAGCCGGCCTAACACACTTCTGACGTGCCTGCGATGGGAGTCAAGGGAACAAGAAAAAATTAATATGTCGTCTAAATAGACGATAACAAACAGGTCTAGAAAGTCGCGTAACACATCATTGATAAAGTACTGAAATGTAGCAGGGGCATTGCACAGGCAGAAAGGCATCACGAGGTACTCAAAATGTCCATAGCGGTTACGAAAGGCGGTCTTCCATTCGTCTCCGTCCCTAATACGAACTAAATTGTAGGCCCCGCGGAGATCAAATTTGGTGAATATGGTGGCCGTCCCCAGTCTTTGGAACAACTCTGGCACCAGGGGGAGAGGGTACCGATTCTTCACAGTGATCTTATTTAGTTTGCGGTAATCCACACAAGGTCTGAGGGTCTTATCTTTTTTCTGCACAAAGAAGATGCCTGCACCTGCGGGAGACGTGGATGGACGAATGAAGCCTTTTTTAAGGTTCTCATCAATGTATTCTTTCAAAGCCCCTTGTTCCACTTCAGTTAAAGGGAAGATTCTTCCAAAAGGAATTTCAGCACTGGGAAGTAACTCGATGGGACAGTCATAGGCCCGGTGAGGGGGTAACACCTCTGCCCTCTGCTTGCTAAATACATCCAAAAAGTCATGATAGGCAGAAGGGATGGACGGATGTAGACTAGGATCTGTATCTAGGCAAAGCAGAGTAGGGTTCTCCTGAGCATTCTGAGTTCTGCAGAACTGCTGGCAATAAGAAGAAGGAAAGGTAACCTCACCCGTGATCCAATTAATATCCGGATTGTGAGCCTGTAACCATGGCATGCCGAGGATTATGGGAAACAGGGGTGAAGCGATAATGTCCAGGCGTAGCTGTTCTTGATGGGCGTTGGAAATGGAGACGGGTATTGGGATAGTCTCTTGAGTAACAGGTCCACATTTGATAGCGGTTCCATCAGCTAGATGGATGGAGAGTCCATGGGCTTTAGGCAACAAAGGTATCTGGTGTTGGGTGGCAAAAAGAGAATACATGAAACAGCTGCAAGCTCCGGAATCAATAATGGCGGTTATTTGCAGAGTCCTTCCTGGAAGCTGTAGCAGGAGAGGGAGAGCAAGGTGAGTGGTACTTTTAACCAGAGGTGTAACATAGTCAGTAGACAAAGATAAGCACTTACGGAGTTTAAGGGGACAGTTCCTGACATAGTGCCCAGGTTCCCCGCAATACAGGCACAAATTATTTGCTCGACGACTTTGTCGTTCCTCCTGGGTAAGAGAAGGCCGCAGGACTCCTAATTGCATTGGCTCAGATAGATTAAACGTAGAAGTAGGTGGTGTTGGTGATGAATGATGGGGAACCTTAGGGGTAACCCAAGTTGGACGAGAAGATCCCATAGCTCTCTCAGACCTACGCTCTCGTAGGCGTCGATCGATCTGAATGGCTAGATCGATTAAGGCATTTAAAGTCTGTAGTGTACCCACCCTGGCCAATTCATCCTTTAGAGAGTCAGAAAGTCCCATCCGAAACTGATAGCGGAGAGCCGCATCATTCCATATAGTGTCCGCACTCCACTTCCTGAATTCAGCCACATAGTCCTCTGCTGCCCTGCGACCCTGTTGAAGGGTATGCAGAGCCGCCTCCGCAGTTACAGACAGCTGGGGGTCATCATACAACTGACCCAATGCATCAAAGAAAGTGGAGAGATTGGTCAGGGATATGTCCTTTTGCTCCCAGAGGCGATGGGCCCAGGTTTGGGGGTCACCAGAAAGCAGAGGAATTACGTAGCCCACCTTGGTAGCTGCATGAAATTTTGAATCACCAGGCACTTTAACTGCTACATGCGCATGCCAGCACCATATGTCACAAGATTGTATTTAAGATTATGGACGGTTTTCCCGTGTGATTCTCCCTCGTTTTTCATTTTCAATTTATTGGGACATTCAATTTATTACTATTCAGTTTTTGGAGTTATTATCTGCACATTATTTTTACGTTTGTTTGCACGCCTGCACTTTATGGTAAATTTGTTGTTTCACAACATGTAGGTATTTTATGATTCAGATATCTAGGTTGCACAGTGTTGGCACCATGCACTTTGCTGATTTGTGATTGACTATCGAGTTATATTATTTATTTCACTGTCTTTTGATCAGAACAGTCATATTTATGGTTAGTCACGGTGATTATTTATTAAGCATTTAGGCTGTTTTATTCATTGTTCACATCCACATATTTACTCATATTTGTATTTATTTAGTTTACACAGTGGGTTATAGTACCTGTTTTTATACATCAGTGGCCCTTCAGGCCGGTTTCTTTATCTAATTTATTAAGTTGAAGCTTACACAATAGGATTAGCGCGGCACCATCCATATACACAATACAGAGGGATGGTCAGGCAAGCCAAGAGGGTCTGGTGCAGGCGGATAGCAGGATGGTCAAAACAGGAAGCCGGGTCAGATAACAGGATACACAGATCAGATCAGGTAAACACACGGAACGCTGTAGAGCAGACAGCGGGGATAGAGTATGACAGTCCGGTTTAAATAGCCCGCCTGACACCAGCGGGAGTGCGCGCACACGTGTGCCCGTGCGTGACCGCACCCGTGAACGCGCGCGCATGCGCAGTGGGACCCGTGGCCATGTTCCCGTGCGCCTGGATCGCCGGTTACTGGCAGGATCTTCATGACACCTGCTTTGTGACCGAAGCCTGCCGCTTTCCTCTCCCGTGGACCGGAGTTTAAGAGAGACTTCTTCTCCTGGTCAGGCCGCCATCGAATGACACGGAGGGTTCGTGAGACGGCGCAATACTTCCTGGGGACCCCTTCTTCTGCCGCCGGCTTCCCTCAACCAGACGCCAACTTGCGGCCTGCCGGCCCGGCCTCGGCATCACAGGGACACAGTGAGTAAAGTGCCATTCCGTATATTCCTTCCCCTGCATTAATAGTGCCTATAGACTATCATACCATCGGGGCCCCGAGTTTTGTGCCTTTACAGAGACGTTTTAGGCCCATAAAAAGCGGCGCTCATCCGGCCGGATACGGCTGTCAGGAAAGTCTGCGGCTTCGGCCTGCTCCTGGAAGTCGGCGGCCATCTTGGTGCTCTTCATACTCCCCTTACCAATCTGTTCTACTGTCTGCCTCACCACAGCTCTCTTAAAGTACTCACTCATCAGCTGGATCCCCCGTATAGTGCTGGGACATACACCTTTTGCTGTGACCTCGAATTTGGGTGCTTGCAGAGCCTTTTTAGGCCTACATAATATAGCAGCCCCAGGCCGGCCACTACCGTTAGGAAAGTCCGCGGTTCCGGTGTTCTGACATATACTGTCCTCCTATCATATAGTGTCCGCCCCGTACTGCGCAGGCGCAGCGCCTGCGCAGTACGGATGAGAAGGAGATGCCGAAAATGTCCGAAGTTGATCAGCTGACCATCAGCTGTACACGGCGCTTGGGCACTTGTTAGCGATGGCTTTGCAAGAGGGCCCCTCGCGGGCTCGCTTCGCTCGCCACGCTTCGGGCACGGCCTCGCTGCGCTCGGCAACTATTTATTCTTACTCTATGTCCACTTGGATAGTGGGGAATGAACCTGGACATAGGGTAAGAATAAATGTGCAGGCGCCGTGTACAGCTGACGATCAGCTGTTGAACTTCGGAGGCTTTCGGCGTCTCGTCTGTCCTCCGTACTGCGCCTGCGCAGTACAGGGCGGACACTTTTGGATAGGGGACTGTATTTGACAAGACACCGGCCTACTTCTGGAAGCAGGCGGCCATCTTTGTGCTTCCAGTACTCCCTAACTCATTCTCAGCTGACGCATTACATGCACAGCTTCTGTTCCTATAAATTTTAATCAAAATAATCCCTTCTTGCTCCACTCTGCGGCTGTTGAAGTGAATTTACTGCTCTCTGCATACTATCTACATGGGAATTCCTCTACATGATAACAATATTTTGATATATGCTTGGATCAGATGTGAGTGGGGGGTGCCCTTTACAGCTATCGGCCATATAGTTCCAGCTATGCCTGCCAAAACACCTAAACTTCGGTCTGCCTCAGTTAAACGTCAAGGCAAAAGATCATTGTCTTTTCCAGTTTCTACAGCTTCCATTCAGCAATACTTAGCCAACGCATGTGGCGACCAGGCCCGAACCTCGAGAACAAGCGCCTCTTCATCATCCCACGCTGCCTCGGTGAGGGAGAGCTCTCCGGCCTCCTCTTATTGCTCGGACCTTATGGATGATCCTGGATCCCCCGCGGGTTCCGAAATGACTACACTCATGAGCGGTCTCAAAAAAGAACTTGCAGGTATGTTTCACGGTTTGGAGAAATCCATTAAAAAAGAAATAACTGCTGTTAGATCTGATATGTCACATATCCTGGTCAGAATGGAATAAACGAAGCAACGACAGGACACACAAGCCTTAGCCATTAAAGAATTGCAGGACACTGTTACCCAGCTGGCATTTGCCCATAGGGCCTCTTTGTATAAGCTCGAAGACCTCGAGAACCGTAACCGCAGAAATAATATACGTGTCAGAGGTCTGCCAGAGGCAACTGGAGATAGTGATCTTGAACCTTCTATAAGAGGCATTTTTAATACCATCCTGGGCAACCCTGTCACTGAACTGCTGCGCTTCGACCGTGTGCACCGTGCCTTAAGACCCCGTAATGCTAACTCAGACCAGCCCAGGGATGTTATCTGCCGCTTGCATTACTTTGAAGATAAAAATGCTATCATGATGAAGATGCGGGGCTTGCCTAACATTGACTTTGACGGGGCAGTCATCACCATATACCCAGACCTCTCCAAGGATACTTTGGACCGTCGTAGAGCCCTAAAACCGCTCCTTGATCAATTACGCTCTGACGGGATCACATACAGATGGGGCTTTCCTGCCTGCCTGATTGCTACAAAAAATGGCCGCTCCCATACACTAAGATTTCCTGAGTAACTCCCTACTTTCTTGCAGGATCTTCATCTTTCGCCCTTGGAGCTCCCAGGCTGGCAGGATCCCCAAATTCTCATGCCCAATGGATCCTCTTTGGAGAAAAACACCCTTAAAGAAAAGACGTACTTCTCTCCCAGGCTCTGCACAAAAACATGGTTGAAATATATACTTTCTCATCCATACTATTGTCATTAATGTGAACAATCTTTCTCCTACAGGGTTTTTTTTCTACAGAGTCAGGTTTTGGCCGCAGTTTTTTCTTTTTCCTTTTTCTTTTGTTATTTGGTTTACGTTCCAGTTTGGTCTACATCTGTGCTACTTTGTAGGATACATACTGTTTATTATGATCCTGGTTCTGCATATATAATTCCCATATTTCTAACCTGAACTAATTATTTACTCATAGGTATAAGTTATTCGTTTTTCACAGGCCGTGTGCTGTCGGGGCGCACTTCCCTCATTACCCCTTCCCTAGAGTGTAACCCCGTCCCCATCTCCTTCTGGGGTTGGCGAGTGTGAACGGCCTTAAAGTTGCCCTATTCTATCCCTGTTCAGGGATTGGGATGGCCTCTCGCTCTCTCCTTCCCCAATGGGACCACTGCAGATTTCTGCGTGTTATTCATCTGTTTCCCACAAGTTCTTTAATTCAAGTATGTACTTTCTGTATATGCTTATCTTCTTTCTTCTTTCTTCATCTCTTTCTCCAAATAACCTCTCTCTTTCCTTCCCCCCCACTCCCCCTCCCTGCTGGCATGCATGGCAAGATAGGCTGAAGGATCACATTTTATTTTAACAATGGCTACGTTAAAGATCATATCTTATAATGTCAGGGGTCTTAATGTCGCTGCTAAGCGACACCAAATATTTCGTGAACTAAAACAAGCCACATGTTCCATTGCCTTCCTTCAGGAAACGCATCTAACCCACACAACACCTCTTAAATTAACATCACCCAACTTTCCGCAGTGGTACTATAGCCTATCGGACACCAATAAAGCTAAAGGTGTAGCCATTGGATTTTGCAGAAATGTATCCTTTAGGCTATCTGATATGCTAGCGGATGATCATGGTCGCTTTCTTTTCCTTAGGGAATTCATAGGTAACACTCAATGCACTCTTGCAAATATATATTGTCCAAACCATAATCAACCTGCTTTTCTCTCACAAATCCTTACTAAACTGTCACACTTCGCTAAGGGACTTATTATCCTAGCGGGAGACATAAACATGCCATTAGACCTAATTATTGATACGTCCAAAGGCCATTCTAATATCTCTTTCCAACGACTGAAATTTGTTAAAAAAAGGCTTCTGGACCTTCAATTAATGGATGTATGGCGCCTCCTCCATCCCAAGGAGAAGGATTTTTCACATTTCTCCATAACACACCAATCCTACTCCAGAATAGACAATATATTCTTAGATCATTTCCACCTCCCCCTTTTACAATCTTCTCATATAGGCACCGCGTCTGTTTCAGACCATGCACCTGTGTCAATGACGTTGACCATGTCTTCCTTACCACGGCATACTACCAACTGGAAACTTAATGACTCCCTTCTCTCTAATGAAGCTGAGGTTTCCATGTTAGCCTCTCATTTATCGCAATACTTTAAGGAAAATAAGCCCTCTGACACCTCTCCCTCCACCGTTTGGGAAGCTCATAAGGCTACTATTAGAGGCCGACTCATTGAGCTTGGTGCAAGGAAAAAAAGGGAACATGGTCAACAAATTAACCAGTTTTTACAACAGATAGCGGTTCTTGACAAACAGCACAAACTCTCTTTGCATATTGAGCATCTTCAATCCCTCACACTTAAACGAGAATAATTAAAATCCCTCCTTAACTTAGCCACCAAGAGAAAATTCCAACGCCTGTCACAGAAATGTTATGAATGGGGGAACAAACCAAGTAAATTATTAGCTAGATCACTAAAGACTAAACAGTCGCAATCATTTATTCCCAAAATCAAATCTTTCAACAGGCGAGCTGGCTCACGCAACTCCAGACATTGCTAAAGCCTTTAGAGGGTATTACGCGGACCTTTATAACGTTAAAAATGACTTATCATCTTTACCTCAAAAAGAGAGGAGAAACCGCATGCTTTTCCTACTTGAAAGAAGCTAATTTTCCTAAATTGCCCATTTCTGTCCTTAAAGAAATGGAGGAGGACTTCTCGGTTGAGGAATTTCAGGCAGCGTTGAAGTCCTCCCCATCCGGTAAAGCTCCTGGGCCTGACGGGTTCACTATTTTATATTACAAAACATTCAGTGACATTTTGCTTCCTCGCCTCTCTGCGTATGCAAATTCTATCTCTCAATCTTCAGGACTACGCCCAGAATCACTTTCAACTCATATCACTGTCATTCCTAAACCTGATAAGGACCCCACCCTATGTAACAGTTTCAGGCCAATATCATTAATAAACGTTGACATTAAATTATTTGCCAAAGTAATGGCAAATCACCTACTCCCCCTATTACCCAGTTGGATCTCAGCAGACCAATCAGGTTTCATACCCAATAGAGAAGCAAAAGACAATTCCCTTCGTGCAATCTCCCTAATCCAATATGTTCAGAGATGCGCCCAGCCCACCCTACTGCTTTCCACCGATGCAGAAAAGGCATTTGATAGGGTGGACTGGGACTATCTTAAGATGACCCTACGACACTTTGGTCTGGGTCCTAAAATGTTTCATCGTATCTCATCCCTTTACTCTAATCCCTCAGCACAAATTAGAATTAATGGAACGTTAAGTGACCCCTTTGTCTTACATATTGGAACTAGGCAGGGCTGTCCCCTCTCCCCTCTCCTCTTTGCTATTACTTTAGAACCCTTCTTAGCTACAATTAGGAATAATGCTAATATCAAAGGCATACAAATAGGTAACAGATCCCATAAATACGCAGCATATGCCGATGATGTACTATTTTTTATACAACAGCCACGTATTTCGATTCCCAACTTGATGTCTGCATTTTCCACGTTTCACTCAATTTCTAACTTCAAAATAAACTTATCCAAATCCGAAATTTTAAACATTAATATCCCCAAGTCCGAGGCTCTTTCTCTCAAACCCTTTTTTCCCTTCAAATGGGAACCAAAATGCATGAAATACGTAGGTATTTATCTCACTTCTAGTCTCCAATGCCTTTTTCGATACAATTACATCCCCTTACTAAATAAGATTAGAGATGACCTACGAAAGTGGTCTAGTCTATCACACACATGGTTGGGGAAAGTAAATATCATTAAAATAAATATATTACCTCGCATTCTCTTTATCTTTCAAATGCTCCCACTGGAAGTACCAGTGGGGTTTTTTACTATTTTACAAACCATGTTTTCCTGATTTATTTGGAAGAATAGCCATTCCAGAATATCCAGAGGGTTATTGTTTCGCCCCAAATGCTCAGGTGGTCTGGCACTTCCTAATTTTAAAGCATATTATCAAGCGACTGTTCTGGCCAGACTGGCTGATTGGAAATATGCTCTTAACTCGAAATTGTGGGTACAAATTGAATATTTTTTAAGTGGCATAGATCTCTCAATAGCTCATTGGATACCCCGTCCAGGAACCTTGCTCGAACTACCTCGGTTCTTACCATATCCTCTTTAGATATCCAGGACGCCATACACAAAAAATTTTCATGGAATTATGATTCCCCCCTATTACCTCTCCTCAACCATAAATATTTTCTACCAGGTCTACTTGACCCAGGCTTTAAATCATGAAGGTCGGAAGAACCTCTCTTACTACATCATATTCTCAATGGCAATGTACTTAAACCATTACATGTGATCCTCGCTCCTAAACTGGCCACGTTTCTAGATAAATGGAGATACCACCAACTACAGCACTTCTTAAGCTCCCTTCCTAATCCGCTTAGGGGCATAAGTCATTTAAATGATATAGAAGTAATATTTTACCCAAAAGACCCTCCTATACATAGTATTTCTCTCTTTTACAAAGCTCTTATTGCTCTCCAAGATCCCGACTTTCCACCTTTTCTAGCTAAATGGGAAACTGATCTGGAGTGCTCCCTTGCTGACAACCAAAAGGATAAGATCTTACAATTAGTCCATACTTCATCCCTACCCTCAAAAATGTCAGAGGTCAACTATAAATTGCTCACTAGGTGGCATTACACCCCAGCTAGATTACACCAAATGTTCCTCGACAGGTTCCCCATTGTGCTGGAGGAACTGTGGGAACAAAGCTACTCATGCGCATATATGGTGGTTTTGCCCACTTATTCGATCATAATGGGATGTCATACGCGATCTGATCGTCCAGATCTCTGATGTCAATATACCCAATGATCCATGGACTATCCTTTTCCATGCTACAAAAACTCCCATAAGTTTGTATAAACGATCAATCATTCCTCATCTGCTGAACACTGCCAAAGCCTTAATTCCCACTGTATGGGGCCAACCAACAACCCCTTCTATAAAAGTTTGGCTACAAATGGTTGACAACGTACACCTTATGGAGAGTATTACCCACAATATTAGAGGTACCTCCAAGAAACATTCTCTAATCTGGGATTCTTGGATAAAATTTCAGTCCACCTCCTCATATAAGGACCTTATAACACAAACCCCTTAAATCTGTCAATTAAACGTAGCCATTTAATATATAACTTTCAATAATTCACCCTTCTTTTCGGTGTATTGACATGCATGCCAGCAAATCCCCCCCCCCCCTTCCCCTCCTTTCAACTTTCTTGCTTCACCATGTGCAATTTCAAGTACACAGCGGACGCCCTCCACAGGCTAAGAAACATCGGTTCAACTCTACAAACCGCCACTCAAAAAAGACTAAAAAAAGAAAAATGACTAAGGACCAACCTACAAGCAACCATCAAATACAGACAGACACCAATCCAACTACAACAACTAGCATGCACCCTGATTAATACTAGATCTGCAGTCAAGCACAGACTAGAAATCCACGACTTCATCATCGATAACAACATAGATTGCCTCTTCATTACGGAAAGTTGGCTAACATCCGACTGCAACACCAACCTACCTGAATTGGTGCCAGAGAACTACAGCATCCTAACCGAGCATAGAATAGGAATAAAAGGAGGAGGCCTAGCAGTGATCTTCAAATCGCACCTTGCCTTCACCAAACCAACTTCACAGAACTCAGTGCCTTTCATGGAGATACTCCCCCTGCATCTTCAAACAACACCCCAAGACACCATTCACATATTACTATGCTACAGACCACCAGGACCAAAGACTAATCTCCTTACACCACTTACTGAATTCATTTCAATGCACACCCTGAAAACCAAAAATCTTCTGGTACTTGGAGACTTCAACCTTTGGGCAAACTCCACCTAAGACCCTATTGCGACCGCCTGCATCAACCAACTGGAAGAGCTAGGTCTTCAACAGCTGATAAATACTCCCACGCATGGTTCAGGACATACTCTAGACCTCATCTTCAAACAGAATATAGACATCAACATATTTGACAACACACCACTACCATGGACGGACCACCACGCCATCAAATTTAAAATCACCACCAACTCCATCCTCCAAAAACAGAAACATTCAACAACAACACACTGGAACAGATCCCAGAAGAAACTGCATTCTGAACTCTTCAAAACCACATTATCAAACAAAATACAATCGCTAAACTCAAACCTCTCAACGGAACAAACACTCAACTCCCTAAACAAGGCATTACTACAAACAGCAGACTCAGTAGCACCAAAACGCAGAACACACATCCGCAAAAAAAACTCAAGATGGTTTAACGGCACTCTCACCCTACTCAAGCAAGAACGCAGAAGAGCTGAAAGAGCATGGAGAAGAAATCCTACCAAGAAAAACCATACAAACTACAAAATGCTCACTGGGAAATACCACAAAGCGATTTTCACAGCCAAAAAAGAACATTTCTCGAACACCATCTCAACTGCCTTAAACCGGCCGTGGGAACTTTTCAAAATAGTCGCCCATGCTGCTTAGAGCCCCCAGCAAACGATACTCAAGAATTCTGCAATGAGTTATCTAGTTTCTTCATCGACAAAATCGACAACATTCGGAAATCAATTCAACAGAAAAAAGCAACCAACCTTACCCAACCAAAGCAAAATGAGGACATTGACGCAATCAGCACACAACCGCCAGACTTCTTCTTGACCCCAATAACCACTGACACGACTAAAAACATTATGAGAAGCCACATCACCAAATGACATCATTCCCACGAAACTCCTGAAAGAATGCTCAGACATCCTGGCTCCCACTATAACACACCTCATAAATCAGTCGTTCAAAGAAGGGATTGTGCCAACCACCCTCAAGCAAGTCATCGTCAAACCCCTGCTAAAGAAACCCAATTTCGACCCTAAAGACCCTAACCACCGCAGACCGATAACAAACCTCAACACCGTCTCCAAGATTATGGAGAAAGCGGTAGTACAACAGCTACAATGCCACCTGGACACGCATCAACTTCTGGACACTCTACAATCAGGTTTCCGCCCAGGCCATGGCATGGAAACTGCACTTCTAAAAATATGGGACGATGCCCTCGAAGTAACAGATGACGGAGAATCATGTATCCTGATACTGTTAGACCTCAGTGCAGCATTTGACACAGTGGACCACAATACTCTACTTGTCCGGCTCATAGAAGTAGCAGGAGCCACAGATTCTAGTCTAAAATGGTTTGCATCCTTCTTAGAGAATCGCTTGCAGACAGTGAAACTAGGAGCATTCACCTCGGAAACTCGGGCAATCTCCTGTGGAGTCCCTCATGGTTCACCCTTGTCGCCAGTGCTATTCAACATCTACATCCGCCCTCTCCTCAAAATCATCAGAAAATCAGACCTCTGCTTCCACTCATGCGCTGACGATACCCAAATCTACTTTCGCATCACCGGACAAAAAGACCACCATCAGCAACTAGAGAAATGCCTCACTTTAATAGATGACTGGGGGACCATTAGTTCCCTCAAACTCAACGGGTCAAAAACAGAACTTCTCTACCTACACGCTAATCAAAATCCCAAAATCAAGACTTCACGGACACCTCCCACCATCTTTGGACAAACCATCTCTCCGAGCACCAAAGCCCAAAGTCTTCGAGTTATCTTTGACTCAGAAATGACAATGGATGCAAAAATAGGATCAGTAGTTAGCGGATCTCACCATCTCCTCCGCCTGCTACGCAGACTCATCCCCTTCATCCCAGAAGATGACAAAGCAGCAGTAGTTGGAACAATCATCAATTCCCGTCTCGACTACGCAAACTCACTCTACATAGGATTACCCCAATATCAGCTTGCGCGCCTACAGGCCATTCAAAACGCGGCGGCAAGACTGCTAACAGGAAAAAAACCCTGGGAGTCCATCTCCCCATCCCTGAGGAGCCTACATTGGCTAATGCCGCGTACACACGAGCGGACTTTACGGCGGACTTTGCCCGGCGGACTTTTCGACGTACTTTCCGAAGGACTTTCTGAATGAACGGACTTGCCTACACACAATCCACCAAAGTCCGTCGAATTCGTACGTGATGACGTACGACCGGACTAAAACAAGGAAGTTCATAGCCAGTAGCCAATAGCTGCCCTAGCGTGGCTTTTTGTCCGTCGAACTAGCATACAGACGGCGGACTTTTCGACCGGACTCAATTTCAACGGATAAATTTTAAACAAGTTTCAAATCTAAGTCCGTCCAACTTTTGAGCAAACAAAGTCCGCTGGAGCCCACACACATCGAATTGCCCGACGAAATCCAGTCCGCCGGGCAAAGTCCACCGTAAAGTCCGCTCGTGTGTACGCGGCATAACAGTAAAGAATCAGATCACATTCAAGACCCTCTGCCTCACCCACAAATGCATACAAGGTAACGCCCCTCAATACCTCCGAGAGAAAATAAAACACTACACACCGAACCGCAATCTGTGATCATCTAGTCAAAACCTCCTCCTCGTACCAAATACCGCTACAAAGCAAGGGAGAACGAAGATTCGCAGTCCAGGGACCTCGGCTATGGAACTCTCTTCCGACTCACATCCGCATGGAAGAAAACCATCAGGCCTTCAGGAAAAAACTCAAGACTTACCTCTTCTAAGAAGCTGACAACACAAACGCATCAGCACCTTGAGGCGATTCAGTTCGCATTTGCAGCGCTTTACAAATCATTCATTCATTCATTCATTTTACCTTCTCTTCTTCTACCTATCCTTCTTTTCTTTTATCTCATCTATTCTCTTTCCTATCATCTCTTTTTTCCTACTTAATCTTTGTTGTCTTCTCTTATTCTTTATTTTCCCTAAACCAAAGCTTTATTTTTTCTCAAGT
Organism: Lithobates septentrionalis; assembly: GCA_037952835.1. Taxonomy (NCBI): domain Eukaryota; kingdom Metazoa; phylum Chordata; class Amphibia; order Anura; family Ranidae; genus Lithobates; species Lithobates septentrionalis. Next base: position 7,607,491 of record JBBDGP010000487.1, read on the forward strand.
TACGTTTGGATTAAAGTGTTCACACAGTAAGAATCCTTTTTCTAATTAGATAGCATAATAACTCTTTGTCTTATTCCAGAGACATTTAATGTATTACTAGCTTACTTCTAATTGGTGTAATATGTGAATACTGAAACCTATGTTATTATGATACTGAAAATATTTTTTATATCTTGAGATATATGTATATCTTTGTTATATATTTCGTCAATAAAAATGTATTAAACAAAAAAAAATCAACCATTTTATCATGCATGCAAATCATATTTGACAGCTCCAATTCTTAGACAATAGCAGCACTTGCAAGACTAGGCATGGTTTTCATTAAAGGTCAAGGCGACTTGAATGTGCTCAAGGTTTAGAAGCTTGCGATTTTTAAAAATGAGCTAAAAGGTTTTGCTTTGTTCTTTCTTTCTTTTTTTTTTCTTTTTTTTCTATAAAAGCATGTTGCTAATTGAAAGCTGGGAAATATTTAAAAGTTGCCCATCCATTGTAAATTACACATAGACATATTTGTATTAAAAATTACCAGCTGACGTTAAATAATATTATGCCCTATAGTTTTGAAGTCAGAGTAGTTAAAAAAGTGCTTCACAAGTTCAGCCATCCATAAAACAGGATGTGATTTTAGAAGGAAGAAGGGGCGCCTTCCCCTATTCACTTCAAAAATGAACTCCAAGTGTAATGTGATGTGGCTACCCCTTTAAGTGTAAAATGTGAAAAGTAAGGCGCTACACCACACAAAAAAAAAAAATTAGGCACAAATGACACAATAAACAGATACATATAAAAAAATTCACTCAAAATATAATAAAGTCGATTTAGCATCCATAAATGTAAACTTCAAAAAAAATCCAAACACCATTCTCTTCTATATTTTTCCTATTCCAATGTGTGCACCACATGGAGTAAAAATGCAAACTCACCATAAATGGCCTGTTATAACAAGACGATTAAAAAATGCTTATGTATTCCAACCATGTGAATCCCACAAGGCAAAGATGGAAGACCTCCAACGGCTCTCAATGGCTCTCGGACCTCATCTATACTTCTTCCTCATTAACAATGAACAACATATAACAGAAGAGAACTCATAGTGCAGTAAGTTTTATTAAATTGGGCATTCAAAATATATAAAAAAGCAAATCCACTCACATTTCATGGTGGCGTGATAGGCACCAATATATACAGCCCGTTTGTGCAAGGAAAATAGATACCGCTATGTTGCTCCTAACCCCGGAGTTGGCGTGTACTTCACGAACTGGAAATCATCAACTGTATGTGATGTCACCAGAACCTGGATGTGACGGCAGTGGTCCCGCCTCAAAGAGTTTCTCAATCCAGCATCCTGAGGGGCCTTTGCTGGGCTATTGTATTCTGGCAGCGGCTGTCAGAACACCCAAATAGTGGCTGCATCCGATTGGATGCAGTTGTTGTTCAGCCAACAATTTTCAATCGAAGGATGTTGGGCAAGAGGGGGCTGACATGGCCACCCACTAAGCAAACTTTGTACGGTTAAACAGGAATTGGCCAAAATTTGAACAGTGTCTGGCCTGCTAAAGAAAAACACATGTAACAATATAACTAAAAAAAAAAAAAGAAAACTAGAATAGAGTTCTCTCACAAATGTAATAATGTCCTAGAACAGCTCACATGAACTCACTCCAAACTGAGAACCGAAAACAGCTAAAAGAGTGACATCAACCTAAACATCCTATGACACTAACATACACACCATTATTTTTATAGTTTGAAGTCACATTTTATAGATTGACGTTATAGCTAAAGCTGTAAATATGTGCTAATAATATAAACATGTGAAGATATGCTTTGTGATATTAAACAGTCACAGTATGAACTGCAAGAGGAGAAATCATGACTGATGAAGACAGAATATAATACAATGTATGAAACGCCAAAGTATATACCTTGGTGGATAGGATTCTGGAATACCATAGATACCCATCAACCAACTAAAAATGGTAGGTCTAAAAGAAGAAAAAAAACATTTAAAGGTAATGTAGATTAAGAATTTTGGACATGTCACCTTTATCTTTGTCTTCTGCAAAACTACCTTAATGCCCTGTACACACGGTGGGATTTTCCGACGGAAAATGTGTGATAGGACCTTGTTGTCGGAAATTCCGACCTTGTGTAGGCTCCATCACACATTTTCCATTGGATTTTCCGACACGCAAAGTTTGAGAGCAGGCTATAAAATTTTCCGACAACAAAATCCGTTGTCGGAAATTCCGATCGTGTGAAAACAAATCCGACGCACAAAGTGCCACGCATTCTCAGAATAAATAAAGAGATGAAAGCTATTGGCTACTGCCCCGTTTATAGTCCCGATGTACGTGTTTTCCGTCACCGCGTTCAGAATGATCGGATTTTCCGACAACTTTGTGTGACCGTATGTATGCAAGACAAGTTTGAGCCAACATCCGTCGGAAAAAATCCTAGGATTTTGATGTCGGAATGTCCGATCAATGTCCGACCGTGTGTACGGGGCATTAATACTGACTTTTCAGATACAGCAATAATTATAGGTATAATGAAGAAATATAGGATATAATCAGTTTTAGGTTTACTTTAGATAGATCAGTTTATGTTATGATTACTGACTTTGAGTAACTGAACTTTTTACTTTGTAGCATTCCTTACTATATACAGTGGGGACGGAAAGTATTCAGACCCCCTTAAATTTTTCCCTCTTTGTTATATTGCAGCCATTTGCTAAAATCATTTAAGTTCATTTTTTTCCCCTCATTAATGTACACACAGCACCCCATATTGACAGGAAAACACAGAATTGTTGACATTTTTGCAGATTTATTAAAAAAGAAAAACTGAAATATCACATGGTCCTAAGTATTCAGACCCTTTGCTCAGTATTTAGTAGAAGCACCATTTTGATCTAATACAGCCATGAGTCTTTTTGGGAAAGATGTAACATGTGCCACTTTCGGTGGCAACAACTGCAATCAAGCGTTTGCAATGACTGGAAATGAGTCTTTCACATTGCTGTGGAGCAATTTTGGCCCAGTCTTCTTTGCAGATTTGTTTTATTTCAGCCACATTTTAGGGTTTTCCATCATGAACAGCCTGTGTAAGCTCATGATACAGCATCTCAATTGGATTTACTGTAAGTCCTGGCTTTGACTAGGCAACTCCAAAACCTAAATTTTGTTATGTTTGAAAAATTTAGAGGTGAACTTGCTGTTGTGTTTCGGATCATTGTCCTGCTGCATAACCCAAGTGCACTTGAGGTCACAAACTAATAGCCGGACATTCTCCTTTAGGATTTTCTGGTAGAGCTCAGAATTCATGGTTACATCAATTATGGTAAGTCATCTAGTTCCTGAAGCTGCAAAGCAGCCCCAGACCATCACGCTACCACCACCATGTCTGACTGTTGGGATGATATTCTTGTTATGAAATGCTGTATTAGTTTTATGCCAGATGTAACGGGACGCACACCTTCCAAAAAGTTAAATTTTTGTCTCATCAGTTCACAGAATATTTATTTGCCTAAAAGTCTTGGGGATAATCAAGATGTTTTTTGGTAAATGTGAGATGAGCCTTTGTGTTCTTTGTGGTCAGCAGTGGCTTTGGCCTTGGAGCTCTCCCATGGATGCCATTTTTGCCCAGTCTCTTTCTTATTGTTGAATCATGAACACTGATCTTACCTGAGGCAAGTGAGGCCTGCAGCTCTTTAGATGTTGTTCTGGATTTTTTTCTGACCTCCCGGATGAGTCGTCGTCATGCTCTTGGAGTAATTTTTGTAGGCTGGCCACTCCTGGGAAAATTCACCACAGTTCCAAGTTATCTTCATTTGTGGATAATGGCTCTCCCCGTGGTTCACTGGAGTTCCACGGCCTTAGAAATGGCTTTGAAACCCTTCCTAGACCGATACATGTGCATTAATTTGTTTCTAATTTGTTCTTGAATTTTTATAAATATTGGCATGATGTGTGGCTTTTTGTGATCTGTTAGTGTGCTTCACTTTGTCAGACAGCTTCTATTTATATGATTTCTTGATTCAACAGGTCTGGCAGTAATCAGGCCTGGGTGTGCCAAGTGAAAATTACCTCAGCTTTCCAAAAAATTGTGGTTAATCACAGTTCATTTATGATTCAGCATGAGAGGGGGCAATTACTTTTTCACATAGGGCCAGGCAGGTTTGAACAGCTTTTTCCCTTAATCAATGAAATAATAATTTAAAAACTGCATCTTGGATTTACTCGGGTTATCTTTGTGTAATATTAAAATTTGTTTGATCTGAATCATTTAAGTGTGAGAAATTTGCAAAAAAATAAAAAATCAGGAAGGGGGGAAATAATTTTTCACAGCACTGTGTATATGTGTATATAATATATAAAATTCAAACAAGGATTACTGCACTTAGACTTTCGGGCAAAGTACAGAATGTCCTTCCTCAGGCTACAACATGATGTTCAAGACTGAGGAAGGGCGTTCTGTTCTTTGCCCAAAAGCTAGCTATTTGGAACATAACATGTAACCTTTGTATATTTTTGGACTCAGAATAACTTTTAAGTGCAGCAAGTGTTTATAAAAGTGTCTAGTGCATATTCAAGAGTAGGGATGAGCCGAACACCCCCCGGTTCGGTTCGCACCAGAACCCGCGAACGGACCGCAAGTTCGCACGAACGTTAGAACCCCATTGACGTCTATGGGACTCGAACGTTCGAAATCAAAAGTGCTCATTTTAAAGGCTAATTTGCATGGTATTGTCCTAAAAAGGGTTTGGGGACCCGGGTCCTACCCCAGGGGACATGTATCAATGCAAAAAAAACTTTTAAAAACGGCCGTTTTTTCGGGAGCAGTGATTTTAATGATGCTTAAAGTAAAAAAAAAAAAGTGAAATATTCCTTTAAATATCGTACCTGGGGGGTGTCTATAGTATGCCTGTAAAGTGACGCGTGTTTCCCATGTTTAGAACAGTCCCTGCACCAAATGTCATTTTTAAAGGAAAAAATCTCATTTAAAACTGCTTGCGGGTTTAATGTCATGTCGGGTCCTGGCAATATGGATGAAAATCAGTGAGACAAACGGCATGGGTACCCCCCAGTCCATTACCAGGCCCTTTGGGTCTTGTATGGATATTAAGGGGAACCCCGCACCCAAATTAAAATAAGGAAAGGTCCCTATATACTCTGAACAGCAGTATACAGGCGGTGCAAACAAGACAGGGACTGTAGGTTTGTTGTTAAGTAGAATCTGTTTGTAATTTTGAACATTTTTAATGTGTTTAGCTCCAGCCAAAAAATCTTTTCTAAGCTTTTTGGAAAACATAGGGAAGGGTTATCACCCCTGTGACATTTGTTTTGCCTCTTTCCTCCTCTTCAGAAGATTTCACCTCACTTTTTTGTCCCAATGAAAAATGTTTTTTGAAAATTTGGGTTTTTTTGTGGAACAAGGATTGGAAAGCATCAGTGGAAAGGAGAAATTGTTTTCCCATATTAACTCTTACATGAGAGAATTTCCCTTCCTATGGGTAGATTTCATCTCACTTCCTGTTGTCTCCTTCCGTTTGCAAGTAGGAGTCGTTTGTAAGTTAGATGTTTGAAAGTAGGGTCCTGCCCTATATACTCAGCAGAAATTTGGGCCTTAGGTGTTGCTGTGGCCAAAACACTGTAAGCCCTCACAGGGCCCTGCTGTGAAATATTAGATCAAGAATTGTAATTACATGCCCCTGTTGAACAGGAGCTGAAAAATTAGGCCTTAGGCACTGGTGCTGGTGCCACAACACTGCAACCCCTCACAGACACTCTAGTTGGAACGCAGGAACGAGCACTGCTGCAAAGTATTGCATCAAAAATTGTAATTACACGCCCCTGTTAGACAGGGGCAGAAAAATTGGGCCTTAGGCACTGGTGCTGGTGCCACAACACTGCAACCCCTCACAGACACTCTAGTTGGAACGCAGGAACGAGCACTGCTGCAAAGTATTGCATCAAAAATTGTAATTACACGCCCCTGTTAGACAGGGGCAGAAAAATTGGGCCTTAGGCACTGGTGCTGGTGCCACAACACTGCAACCCCTCACAGACACTCTAGTTGGAACGCAGGAACGAGCACTGCTGCAAAGTATTGCATCAAAAATTGTAATTACACGCCCCTGTTAGACAGGGGCAGAAAAATTGGGCCTTAGGCACTGGTGCTGGTGCCACAACACTGCAACCCCTCACAGACACTCTAGTTGGAATGCAGGAACGAGCCGTGCTGCAAAGTATTACATCAAAAATTGTAATTACACGCCCCTGTTATACAGGGGCTGAAAAATTGTGCCTTAGGCACTGGTGGTGGCGCCCAGAACCAAAAATGTTCTTACAAGCTATCAGCGTGATGATTGAGGAGGAAGAGGATAATTACTCAGGGATAATCACTCAGCATCAGCATAGGCAGTCTTTGAAGGGATCTGAAAAAAATTATTCAGTTACATCAGCATCAGGTGCTTGGCAGCTGGTGGTGATCCAAGACTGATTCATTTTTATGAAGGTCAGCCGATCGACCGAGTCAGTGGACAGACGCACCCTGTGATCGGTTACCACGCCTCCAGCAGCACTGAATGTACGTTCCGAAAGAACGCTGGATGCAGGACAGGCCAGTAGCTCAATTGCATACTGTGCAAGCTCTGGCCAGTGATCCATCCTCAAGACCCAGTAACCCAGAGGATTTTCGGTGGGAAAGGTGTCCAAGTCTGATCTTGCCCCTAGGTATTCCTGCACCATGTAAAACAGACGCTGGCGATGGTTGCTGGAACCGATCATACCTTGGGGCTGCGGACCAAAAAATTGTCTGAACGCATCGGTCAGACGGCCACCTTCTCCACCGCTCCTTCTTTGACTGACCGAAGCCTCAGCAACACGTTGTCCAGAAACAGGAGTTTGTAACCTCCCAGTCTCTGGGAACGCGTTGCACAGACCTTTCTGCAAGGCCTCCCGAAGATGTTTCATCCTCTGCTCCCTCTGCGATGGCAAGATAAGGTCCGCAACCTTACCCTTGTAACGTGGATCAAGGAGGGTTGCCAGCCAGTATTGGTCCTTCTCCTTGATACCACGAATACGAGGATCCTTATGCAGGCTTTGCAGGATCAGGGAGGCCATGCAGCGTAGGTTTGCTGAGGCATTCGGTCCGGAGTCCTCTGGGTCACTAAGGACAACAACGTCCGCAGCCACCTCCTCCCAGCCACGTACAAGTCCATGTGTTCCTTGGGACTGATCCCTTAAAGACTGCTGCTGATGCTGAGTGCCAGGCTCCACCTCCATACTGACACAATCTTCCTCCTCCTCCTCCTCCTCCTCCTCGTCCTCTTCCTGTGTGATCGGCGGGCACGCAGGAACACTGTCTGGATAAAGGGGGCCTTGAGAGCTAAGGAAGTCCTCCTCTTCCTGCCTCTGTTCTGCCTCAAGTGCCCTGTCCATTATTCCACGCAGCGTGTGCTCCAACAGGTGGACAAGGGGGACAGTGTCACTGATGCATGCACTGTCAGTGCTCACCATCCTCGTGGCCTCCTCGAATGGTGACAGGACAGTGCATGCATCCCTGATCATGGCCCACTGGCGTGGGGAAAAAAAACCAAGGTCCCCTGACCCTGTCCTGGTGCCATAGTCGCACAGGTACTCATTGATGGCCCTCTGCTGCGTGTGCAGCCGCTGCAGCATGGCCAACGTCGAGTTCCACCTGGTGGGCATGTCACAGATTAGGCGGTTCTTGGGCAGGTTAAACTCCTTTTGGAGGTCCGTCAGCCGAGCACTGGCATTATATGACCGGCGGAAATGCACACAGACTTTCCTGGCCTGCCTCAGGACATCCTGTAAGCCCGGGTACCTGCCCAAGAACCGCTGCACCACCAAGTTAAGGACGTGAGCCAAACAGGGCACATGGGTCAGTTGTCCCTGTCGGAGGGCAGAGAGGAGGTTGGTGCCATTGTCGCAAACCACCATTCCTGCCTTAAGTTGGCGTGGCGTCAACCACCTCTGAACCTGCCCCTGCAGAGCTGACAGAACCTCTGCCCCAGTGTGGCTCCTGTCCCCCAAGCACACCAGCTCAAGCACCGCATGGCATCTTTTGGCCTGCGTACTTGCGTAGCCCCTTGAACGCCTACGGAGCACCGCTGGTTCCGAGGAAGAGGCCATGGAGGAAGAAGAAGAGGAGGGGGTGGAGGAGAGAGGTGTGTCACAATCAGCATTTTGGAGGCGTGGTGGCGGAACAACCTCCAACACTACTGCACCTTGTCCTGCATCCTTCCCAGCTGCCAGCAGAGTCACCCAATGCGCCGTGAAACTTAAGTAACGTCCCTGTCCATGCCTGCTGGACCATGAGTCAGCGGTAATATGCACCTTACCGCTGACCGCCCTGTCCAGCGAGGCATGGACATTGCCTTCCACATGCCGGTAGAGAGCCGGAATCGCCTTCCGTGAGAAAAAGTGGCGTTTGGGTACCTGCCACTGAGGAACCGCACATTCCACAAACTCACGGAAGGGGGCAGAGTCTACCAACTGAAAAGGCAGCAGTTGAAGTGCTAGCAATTTTGCCAAGCTAGCATTCAACCGCTGGGCATGTGGATGGCTGGGAGCAAACTTCTTTCGGCGGTGCAGCAGCTGGGGCAGGGAAATTTGCCTGGTACAATCTGACGTCGGTGTACCAAAAGCAGATTGCCCACAAGTACTTGGCTGTGACACACCTAATTCTACACCTTCATTCCTCTCACTGCAGGTCTCAGAGAGGACTGAAGGTCTAGTGGGGTTGGAAATCTCAGCTGATGAGGAGCAAGGAGAGATCCTCTTTGTTCTTTGGTGTGGGTCTTTCAGATACGCTTGCCAACGAACTGCATGGCAGGTCAACATATGTCTGGTCAAGCATGTGGTACCCAAGCGGGAGATGTTTTGGCCACGCGAGATACGCTTGAGACATATGTTGCAAATAGCAGCGGTGCGATCTGATGCACTCGTCTCAAAAAAGGCCCACACCAAAGAACTTTTTGAATAACGCGCAGAGACTGCAGCGCCCTGCACATGTGGAGCTTTGGGGTGTGATGCAGTCAATGTGCTGCCCTTAGGCTGGCCCCTGGAGGGCATCCTGCCTCGTTGGTGATGTGCCGCCTCCTCCTCCTCCTCCTCCTCCTCTCTCCTATCAGGCACCCACGTTGAGTCAGTGACCTCATCATCCCCTCCCTCCTCATCACTGGAGCAAACCTGGCAGTATGCTGCAGCAGGGGGAGCATGACTGCCAGATTGCTGTCCTTCTTGGGCACCCCCTCTGTCCGTGCTCATGTTACTGCCTTCATCGAGCTCAGTATCATCATCAGAGCCTTCCAAACGCTGGGCATCCTCCTGGAGCATGTACCCAACACTGTGGTCAAACAGTTCGAGGGAATCCTCATGAGGACATGGTGGAGCTAGGGAAGGAGTCACTGATGACATTGAGCTGAGGGAAGAGGCCGCTGCTTTGCCAGACAAAGCACCCTGGGCATGGGTGAGAGAGGATGAGGAGGATGAGGACGGCTTGGTCATCCACTCGACCAAGTCTTCCGCATGTTGCGGCTCAACACGGCCAGCTGCCGAAAAAAAGGCCAAGCGTGTCCCATGGCCACGTGCTGATGAGGATGCACCGTCTCCACGACCAGCACTAGACACAGAGCCTGCTTGCCCTCTCTTATTGGCTTGTGACTGTCTGCCTCTCCTTCTTGGCCTTCCAGACATACTAATGGCCTGTAGCTGCACTAAGCTGGGATAGAACACCTGTAATTTTCTTCAGGTAGCTTTATATACTGTAACCAGACAAGCCTGCCTGTCAGTAGGAAGATAACAGGAACGGATCTAGCTGAACACTGTGAGCAGGACACACTGTACTAAATGTAAATAGTCTAGCTGCCTGACCGTGGTACTAATAGGATCAAAAAGAACACCTGTAATTTTCTTCAGGTAGCTTTATATACTGTAACCAGACAAGCCTGCCTGTCAGTAGGAAGATAACAGGAACGGATCTAGCTGAACACTGTGAGCAGGACGTACTGCACTAAATGTATATAGCAGGAACGGATCTAGCTGAACACTGTGAGCAGGACGCACTGCACTGAATGTAAATAGCAGGAACGGATCTAGCTGAACACTGTGAGCAGGACGCACTGCACTGAATGTAAATAGCAGGAACGGATCTAGCTGAACACTGTGAGCAGGACGCACTGCACTGAATGTAAATAGCAGGAACGGATCTAGCTGAACACTGTGAGCAGGACGCACTGCACTGAATGTAAATAGCAGGAACGGATCTAGCTGAACACTGTGAGCAGGACGCACTGCACTGAATGTAAATAGCAGGAACGGATCTAGCTGAACACTGTGAGCAGGACGCACTGCACTGAATGTAAATAGCAGGAACGGATCTAGCTGAACACTGTGAGCAGGACGCACTGCACTGAATGTAAATACCAGGAACGGATCTAGCTGAACACTGTGAGCAGGACGCACTGCACTGAATGTAAATAGCAGGAACGGATCTAGCTGAACACTGTGAGCAGGACGCACTGCACTGAATGTAAATAGCAGGAACGGATCTAGCTGAACACTGTGAGCAGGACGCACTGCACTGAATGTAAATAGCAGGAACGGATCTAGCTGAACACTGTGAGCAGGACGCACTGCACTAAATGTAAATACCAGGAACGGATCTAGCTGAACACTGTGAGCAGGACGCACTGCACTGAATGTAAATAGCAGGAACGGATCTAGCTGAACACTGTGAGCAGGACGCACTGCACTGAATGTAAATAGCAGGAACGGATCTAGCTGAACACTGTGAGCAGGACGCACTGCACTAAATGTAAATACCAGGAACGGATCTAGCTGAACACTGTGAGCAGGACGCACTGCACTGAATGTAAATAGCAGGAACGGATCTAGCTGAACACTGTGAGCAGGACGCACTGCACTGAATGTAAATAGCAGGAACGGATCTAGCTGAACACTGTGAGCAGGACGCACTGCACTAAATGTAAATACCAGGAACGGATCTAGCTGAACACTGTGAGCAGGATGCACTGCACTGAATGTAAATAGCAGGAACGGATCTAGCTGAACACTGTGAGCAGGACGCACTGCACTGAATGTAAATAGCAGGAACGGATCTAGCTGAACACTGTGAGCAGGACGCACTGCACTGAATGTAAATAGCAGGAACGGATCTAGCTGAACACTGTGAGCAGGACGCACTGCACTGAATGTAAATAGCAGGAACGGATCTAGCTGAACACTGTGAGCAGGACGCACTGCACTGAATGTAAATAGCAGGAACGGATCTAGCTGAACACTGTGAGCAGGACGCACTGCACTAAATGTAAATACCAGGAACGGATCTAGCTGAACACTGTGAGCAGGACGCACTGCACTGAATGTAAATAGCAGGAACGGATCTAGCTGAACACTGTGAGCAGGACGCACTGCACTGAATGTAAATAGCAGGAACGGATCTAGCTGAACACTGTGAGCAGGACGCACTGCACTGAATGTAAATAGCAGGAACGGATCTAGCTGAACACTGTGAGCAGGACGCACTGCACTAAATGTAAATACCAGGAACGGATCTAGCTGAACACTGTGAGCAGGATGCACTGCACTGAATGTAAATAGCAGGAACGGATCTAGCTGAACACTGTGAGCAGGACGCACTGCACTGAATGTAAATAGCAGGAACGGATCTAGCTGAACACTGTGAGCAGGACGCACTGCACTGAATGTAAATAGCAGGAACGGATCTAGCTGAACACTGTGAGCAGGACGCACTGCACTGAATGTAAATAGCAGGAACGGATCTAGCTGAACACTGTGAGCAGGACGCACTGCACTAAATGTAAATACCAGGAACGGATCTAGCTGAACACTGTGAGCAGGACGCACTGCACTGAATGTAAATAGCAGGAACGGATCTAGCTGAACACTGTGAGCAGGACGCACTGCACTGAATGTAAATAGCAGGAACGGATCTAGCTGAACACTGTGAGCAGGACGCACTGCACTGAATGTAAATAGCAGGAACGGATCTAGCTGAACACTGTGAGCAGGACACACTGCACTAAATAGTCTAGATAGAAGATAACAGGAACGGATCTAGCTAAACTGAATACAGTGTATATATATATATGCAACACCTGGGATGCATATATATACACAATACACTGTAAGTGCAGCTAACTGACTGACTGTTCTGCCTAATCTATCTAACTCAAATCAAATGACACTGTCTCTCTCTATCTCTCAGCACACCGGAACACACACTACACAGGGCCGCCGTGCAGGCGGCCTTATATAGTGTGGGGTGTGTACTAAATCCCCTGAGCCATAATTGGCCAAAGCCACCCTGGCTTTGGCCAATTACAGCTCTCTCTACTGACGGCGCTGTGATTGGCCAAGCATGCGGGTCATAGTGCATGCTTGGCCAATCATCAGCCAGCAATGCACTGCGATGCCGCAGTGAATTATGGGCCGTGACGCGCCACACGAATTTGGCGCGAACGGCCCATATCGTTCGCAATTCGACGGACGGTCGAACAGCCGATGTTCGAGTCGAACATGGGTTCGACTCGAACACGAAGCTCATCCCTATTCAAGAGTAAAAAGGAGGATACGTGAGACGTTCCTGATCACAATATATAGGAATAGAAGAGGTTTCAAAGAGGATTGGAGTTGAAGGCTCTCACAGCCTGGGGGAAAAAACTGTTGAACAGTCTGACAGTCCTGGTTTTGATATTTCGGTACATTCTACCTGATGGCAAGAGCTAAAAGAGACTGTGGGAGAGATGGGTACGATCCCTCACGATACTGGTAGCTTTTCTGGAGCATCGTGTATGGAAAATGTCCAGGATGGAGGAGAGAGAGACACCAATAATCTGTTCAGCTGTCTTCACTAGCTGCTGCAGGGTCTTGCGGTCAGCGGAACTGCAGTTGAAATTCCCATACCAGACAATGATACAGTTGGTCAGCACGCTTTCAATGGTTCCCCTATAAAATGTAGTAAGGATGGGTGGGGGGAGACTGGCTTTTTTAAGGCGGCAGAGAAAATATAGGCGCTGTTGTGCCTTCTTGGTTAGTGACGTGATGTTGGTTGTCCAGGTAAGATCCTCTGAGATGTGCACTATCAAGAATTTAATACTGCTTACTCTCTCCACAGTCAAGCTGTCGATGGTCAGTGGGGAGTGATCAACAGAATATCTCCTGAAATCCATCAAAACCACCTTTGTTTTGCTTACATTAAAGAACAGGTTGTTTGTACTACACCATTTAACCAGTTTTACCACTTTCTCTCTGTAGAGTGTTTCATCATTGTTGCTGATGAGACCCACCACAGTTGTGTCATCCGCAAACTTGATGATATGGTTGGAGCTGAACTTGGCAGTACAGTCGTGGGTCAGCAGTGTGAAGAGCAGCAGGCTGAGCACACATCCCAGTGGGGCACCCGCGCTCAGTGTGGTAGTGCTCGACGTGCTGCAGCCAACACGGACTGACTGAGGTCTTCCGATTAAAAAGTCCAGGATCCAATTACAGAGGGGCAGGTTGAGGCCCAGCGAGTTCAATTTAGTGATAAGTTGCTGAGGATTTATTGTATTAAATGCTGAGCTAAAGTCAATGAACAGCATTCCAACATAAGAGTCTTTCTGTTCTAAGTGGGTAAGGGCCAAGTAAGGAGTAGACGATATTGCATCGTCCGTGGAACGGTTTGGATGGTATGTAAACTGATATGGGTCCAGCGTGTTTGAAAGACTGGACTTAATGTGATGCATGACTAACCTCTCAAAGCACTTCATCATTATTGGAGTTAGTGCTATAGGACATTCAAACAGGACACAGGTTTTTTCTTTGGCACTGGAATTATGATGGTGGATTTAAGGCACGTAGGGACAACCGCCTGGCTCAACGAAATGTTAAAGATATCTGTAAGGACATCTGTCAGCTGTACAGCACAGTCTCTCAGCACATGTCCAGGTATGTCATCAGGGCCAGTAGCCTTCCGTCGGTGCATGACTAACCTCTCAAAGCACTTCATCATTATTAGAGTTAGTGCTATAGGACGATAGTCATTCAAACAGGACACAGGTGTCTTCTTTGGCACTGGAATTATGATGGTGGATTTAAGACACGTAGGGACAACCACCTGGCTCAACGAAATGTTAAAGATATCTGTAAGGACATCTGTCAGCTGTACAGCACATTCTCTCAGCACACGTCCAGGTATGTCATCAGGGCCAGTAGCCTTCCGTCGGTTGATCTCGAACAGGGTCTTCCTTACGTCGACTGGAGAAAAGCAGAGCACCCGGTCGTTTCGGGATATGAGTAGTTTTTGTGAAGGTGTTTGGTTTTGCATCTCAAACCGTGCATAAAAGTGGTTGAGTGCATCCGGGAGAGAAGTATCATTATCATTGGCCTGTGGCAGGGGCTTGTAGTTAGTGATGATCTGGATGGCTTGCCACAGGGCCCGTGTGTCTTTGTTGTTGCTAAAGTGTTTATTAATTTTTTTAGCATATTGTTGTTTTGCCTTCTTGATGCCATGAGACAGATTGGCTCTTGCTGTTTAGAGAGCTGTTTTATCTCCTGATCTGAATACCTCATCTCTGGTCTTTAGCAGCCCACAAACCTCTGCTGTCACCCATGGCTTCTGGTTGGCACGTGTGGTAATAATCTTGGTGACTGTCACATCATCTATAAACTTTTTGATGTAAGCAGTCACTGTTTCAGTGTACTCTTGTAAGTCTGTATGATTGTTGTAAGTGGCTACCTCTTTAAACATGTTTCAATCTGTGTGCTGAAAGCAGTCCTGCAGTACTTGGGTAGCATTATCTGGCCATACTGTGATTTCTTTTTGAACCAGTTTTGCAAGTGTAAGCAACGGTTTGTATGCTGGAACTAGCATAACAGAGATGTGATCTGAATACCCAAGGTGGGGGCGGGGTTCAGCCTTGTATGCATTTTTCTCTGTTGTATAAGCAAAGTCCAGTATGTTGTTTCCCCTTGTTGCAAAATTCACATGTTGGGTGAACTTCGGCAAAACTGACTTTAAGTTTGCATGGTTGAAGTCACCAGCAATAATGAAAAAGCCATCAGGGTTGTTTGTTTGATGTTCGCTGATAGAGCTGTAAAGTTCGCGAAGCGCGTCCTTAGCGTTTATACACCGGGGAATGTAAACCGCGACAATAACAAAGGCTGTGAACTCCTTTGGCAGATAGAATGGTCGACACTTCACAAATATAAACTCTACCAGCGATGAGCAGTGTTTTGTTACCACCACAGCATTGTTACACCATTCTTTGTTGATATACACACACAGACCACCAAACATAAGGCTATGTTTGCATTATTATTATGTTAACAAAAAAACAATATAACATAAGGCTATGTTTGCATTATTTTTAGGTTAACAAAAAACTTTACACTGACCTGCCCCTATAAAAATGTAACCAGCTTTTAGTTCATATTTTAAACATCTGGGACTGATTTCAACAAGAGCTTTCAGCTCTATTGAACCAACTGCTGGTCTGGTGGATCAGCAACCCTTACAGCCCACTGCATCTAGTAGTGTATTTGTGTTCCACAAGCAGTAAATGATCAAGTAGAGATTTATTGGGAAGACAATGTATACTGAATATGGATGAGCCTGTTCTATTGCAGTTGGGTGTCACAAGCTCTTGAAAGTCTTTGAGAGAGTTGTTGAAGCTTAAAGGAGACCTGGAGCGGAGTTTCAAATAAGTGAATCCTCAATTTACTAGGAGAGTTAGCATTCTAAATATGCAAGGCCCCTTAAAGTAACCACGTCTGCTTTCTACCGCAGTGCACCATTTTACCCTTTAAATAATTTTCCTGGTTTGTCATCTCTAAAAAAAAAATGACAGTTTTCTTGAATTTAAACTGTCACCAGAGGCAGCCAGTATTGTGAATATTTTTTTAAAGAGAACACAGCTTTCAACATACTTTATAAATGACAAAGAAAGCATGAATGTGTTTACTAGATCAAAGCAAAGTAACATTCATATAGTGGCTTAACTCGCACAAAAGATGCCTTTAAACTGGTGACAGATACTCTTTCGTTACCTAAAAGTACAAGACATGATGGCTAGCTAATTGAATATAGAAAAACAATAATGGTTTTTCTATGCTATGAACATCCAATAGACAGTTGAATGACTATAAAAGAATAAATACTGTGAGGTGAGACCTCTAAGTGTCAAAAAGATGTTATGTGAACTATTAGAATATTTAACAAAATAACTTTTCCCTTTATTTCGTCCAAGGAGTACACACGTTCCAAACAGAGCTGTGTTGCAATGTAGTAACAACAAGTCAGGTACAGCGAGTGAAAACAGAGAGCTCTTGCTGGCCCTGATTGCATGATTGGGTTGCAGTGACATTATCTTGCATTTGTATTTAACAAAATCTCACCTCCGCAAAATACAATACACAAAATATACATTGGATGTTTGTCGCCATCATGTGGATTAATTCTATAGTGCATGTTGTGTGCAAGAAAGTGATGCAAAGAAACACTACACAAAAGAGTAAATAAAATTGACTCCTGATCTGACATTATTGTCACTTGATACTTACTTTATTCCACTATTATATTCTAAGCAAACCCTGTTTGGTAGATTAACAGTGCCATGCCCTTATGGATCTGTTTTATACATTATCTTGTATTCCACATTCGTTTTTTTTTGTAATTGAGTGCTGAACCAAAACAGAAAAATAACTTTTTTATCACCATTATTATTATTATTATTATTATACAGGATTTATATAGAACCGACAGTTTACGCAGTGCATTACAACATAAGGGCAGACAGTACAGTTACAATACAATTTAATACAGGAGGAATCAGAGGGCCCTGGTCACTAAAACTTACAATCTAAGAGGGAAGGCCAAGACATACAAAAGGTAATAACTGTGGGGGATGAGCTGATGGAGAAAATAATGTACAGTTGTTAGGTGTAACTGAAAAGAAAAGTGAAAATGCAAAAAGTAAAAAGCTAAAGAACACTGACACCAGAACATAAAAGTAAAAGGATTATATATAAATGTCATCACAAAAAACATGTTAGGTTAGATGTCTTTTTCAAAAGAGTATTTATAGTATAGTTTCACCACTTAAAGTGATTGTAAACGTTCATCTTGTAAAACAACCCATTCAGTTTAAAATAGAAATGAAAGGCAAAACATTTTTGTATAGATAAAAAAATACATTATAAATACTCTTTTTCCCTTTTTTTATAAGTGATGACATGTAAATACTGTGCTTTGTATCTTTTTTCAATAACAACAAAATACTTCTAAAAGACCCCAAGGGGTTGATTTACTAAAACTGGAGAGTACAACATCTACTGTAGCTCTCCATAGAAACCAATCCGCATCCAAATTTTTTTGTCAAAGAATAATTGAACAAGTTGAAGTTAGAAGCTGATTGGCTACTATGCACAGCTCCACCAGATTTTGTACTCTCCATTTTTAGTAAATCAACCCCCCGTGTGTTGGTGACATACATATGTTTAAATATTTCTATGATATTGTGTAGGTATATATGCTCTACACCTGTACTCAAGTTATATTATTTATTTATTTATTATTACAGGTACTTATATAGCGCTGTCAATTTATGCAAATTTATGCAAATTGACACAATTTAAGGTCCCCAATTTCGAGCCAATTAACCTACCAGTATGTCTTTGGAGTGTGGGAGGAAACCCACGCAGACACAAGGAGAACATGCAAACTCCAGGCAGGTGGTGCTGTGTTTATACTTACCACTCATCGAACTGTGCCATACAGCAGGGTCAGAAAAGGCAGCACCTAGGCACATTATGGGCTTGCGTCAATGAGCTTTGGCTTGTCTCAGTTGCATCAGTTTGGCATCAGTTTGAGATGCATTTGAGATTATTCTGAATTCACTGCAAGGTTCATTTGCCCTACAGTTGACGTTCTTCCGACCTACATTTAAACTGTTTTAACCAGGTTTTGCATTCATATAGACTTGTATAAGATTGCAAACATTATTTGAAGAGAGTGAACGTTCGTTGGCATAGGCAAGGGCCTATTAAATAGGTTGTGTTTACTTGCTTTTAGTTTTGCTGTGCTTGGTCAGATCTTGATATATGTGGATTAATTCAGCAACAGAATAAAGGAGAAAAAGGTCTTACAGGAAGATTATCCCAAGCAGCAGTTCAACCATTTCTAGGCTAGATATCTTTGAATCCCATTGGTAGCTCTGTATATGCATTAGGCAGCATTTTAATTCTTATAGAGAATTCTGGGGACAAAGATCACATCCACATAGTCAGTGGAGTCTAAATAAAATAACATTAACATTCACATACAGTAGATAGGGTTGCACAATCTATAAGTATGGCTCTGAATAGAATTGTAACATCATACAGGCATACCCTGCTTTTAAGTACACAATGGGGTTTATTTACTAAAGCTGGAAAGTGCAAAATCAGGCTCACTTCTGCATAGAAACCAATGAGCTTCTAACGCAGCTTGTTCAATTAAGCTTTGGTAATAAAACCTGGAAGCTCATTGGTTTCTATGCAGAAGTGAGCCTGATTTTGCACTTTCCAGCTTTAGTAAATAAACCCCATTGTGTACTTAAAAGTGGGGTATGCCTGTATATTGTGGAGAGGGTAAAGGGCTGAATAACACCAGCAGCCAATGTTTTACATTTGTTTTTTAAGCCCATCATTCTGTAAATTTGATTGATTCATAAGTAAATAATTAATAAATGTTGTGATGGATTTTTTTTTCCAGACTATCAAGTTTAGCAATGGAATTTTGACTGATTTTAGTGTTTACCAATGGCTTTAGGTTTGCACATATCCGATGTATAAGATCTTACTATTGTAGTATTAACAATTGGTATGTAAAATTTAAAAAACATATGCCTAAAAGGGATTTGCTAGATCAAGGCTGGATTTCTAGAACTTTACATACAACCTTTGGTGCTCGGTACTACACCCCTCTACCCCATCTAATATTCCTGTCTAATATAGAAAATATACAAATGTTAATTGTGCTTAGGCAGTACCCAGAAAAATGTACCCTTTGTCTTAAATTCATGGGCTAGCACAAAGGAGACAATGCTACAATAAAAAACCAACGCACCGATAATTCTTTATAACAACTCATTTATTTTGGAATTAAATTTTGGCCACGATGTTGTTCAAGGGGTAACCTTATAAAGCAATAAACTTAAAATAATTATAAAGCCATCTTGGCTATAATACATCACTCAAATTTACACTGTGTCCATCCAGACAATGCTGGACGACTATTCCCCCACTAAACAACACCATGACTGATAAGAAAATTGGGGAGGGCGGGTGGGAGTCCAGGTCCGGTTCCACAGGGTCTGCTTGTTAACGGCCGGACAGCCCCTTTTATCTCCTTCAGAAACGCGGGCTATGCAAACCGCCAATTTCCTCCAATCAGCTGCTTGTTGCTGTGCAGCAGATGCTGCTGCTGTAACCAATAGCAAACCTGTAAGAAACATAAGGAAACCTGCATCCCCTTTGAGCTCTCCCATGTTGGTCCTGCATATTGCATGGACCTGTCATTCTCAAAAACAGCAGCGCAATTCCTGACATGTAACTGTGCCTAGGCACTCCTGATCTGCAGTCTACTAGGGCGTACACACGGTCGGACTTTGTTCGGACATTCCGACAACAAAATCATAGGATTTTTTCAGACGGATGTTGGCTCAAACTTGTTTTGTCTACACACAGTCGCACAAAGTTGTCGGAATTTCCGATCGCCAACCACGCGGTCACGTACACCACATACGACGAGAGTAGAAAAGGCCGGTTCAGAACCAAGCGCGGCACCCTTTGGGCTCCTTTTGCTAATCTCGTGTTAGTAAAAATTTGGTGAGAGACGATTCGCGCTTTTTCAGACTCGTGGCTTTCAGATCGTTTTCTGCTGTTCAGTTTGTGCTTGTGGGTTTGTATCTGCTCTTCAGTGCATGCAGTCAGTTCGTATTGGAGTTTTCTGTGCAATCTTGTCCGCTCGTTGCTGTTTTTCAGGTCGCTCTTCACAGGCCTTGCTGTTCTTCAGTGCGTTCTGTTACTTCGTTCTGAGCAGCCGACCGTTTTCTAGCCATGTTGCGTATGCGTACTCCTCGTAGAGTTCGTGCTGTGCGGGGGCTTGGTGTTGACACAAGTTGACAAGTCCAGTCCATGAACAGGGTGGGGAGGAGTTCATGGACCAAGAATTGGTTGCTTCAGCGTGACCAGTTCTCTCATATGCCTTATATGAGGAGTACATGAAGGTAAGATTTTTATCCTTTAATATCACATTTTATTGTATTGAATGTTTGATAATATCTTGTATTTCTTTCCTCATTCCCTAATTACCATGATTGTAATATGCTGTGAATGTCCCCTTTGTCCTCATGCATGCTGGATTTTTATGTAATTATTAGTTTAGGTCCTTCATACATATTTGCCCTTCAATAACCTCCCCAGCATGGTGTCTCCTGGCCCTATATTCACCTCATGTAGTCACTTAACAATGTATTTTTCTGCTCCATAGTAGTGCTTTACCCCAAACACGACCTAAAATGTTTGGAAATGTTATTTTTGCTTTAAATTCAGGCAGAGTGCCAGAGGCTTTTTTTTGTGGTGTCCCCAAATAATCTTTCTAAACCCTCCCTTCCCCAACTGCTAAGTCAGCTGATCCCAATTCTCTATCTATCCTCAATCATCTATCTGCTGACTTTGCCAAACCCATACACACTATACCCACCTCTTTTGTGCTCAGATTTATGGATGAATTCCCCAAAGCATGTAGTGCAAGGGCCTGCCTGTATACTTTCAAATGGTACTGTTTAAAGTTTTGGGATCCTATTATTATCGTGATAGGTAATAGCAGAATGTCCAAATGTCCTCAAATGTGTACAGTGTGTATTTATATCTTTGTATTATGACACTTCTTACCTGTCCAGTGGTCTGCCAATAGTGTAACTAAGGAGGGGCTGTTCCAAGTAATACCCTGTATTTAGGCATTCATCTGTCAATGAAGTGAAGAGGGTTACCTGTCCAAGATTTCCACACACCCCCTATAATGTTAGAAATGGCCCATGAGAGGGGGGGAGGGGGAATATGATAGGTGTACCTTATAGTTTGGCGTTGTTAAATTCCCCTTAATAAATGCTATCTGGAGGTTGCCCCATAATGTTTGTGTCTAATCTGCTTGCCATGTTTCTGAGTAAAAATAATAATGTTTATTGTTTTTTCCTCAACAGTTTCCTTCCACGCCACAGGAATTGCAGACTGTGGCCTCCCACTTTGCCGAGCGGTGGGACTTTCCTAACTGCGGAGGGGCAATTGATGGGAAACACGTCCACATCGTCCCACCACCCAACTCGGGGTCATACTATTATGATTACAAGGGGTTCAATAGTATAGTGATGTTGGCGGTGGTGTAGGCTAATTACGACTTCTTGTATGTGGACGTGGGGAAGAATGGCCGGATGTCCGATGGTGGAGTCATCGCCCAGACGGAGTTCTACAGGTGTCTCCAGAATGGCAGCTTGGACTTGCCAGCTCCAGAGGACAATGTTGAAGGACTCCCATTTGTGTTCGTTGCTGATGAAGCGTTTTCGCTGGGGGACCACCTGATGCGGCCATTCCCAATGAGGACCCTCACCCCGGACTAGAGGGTTTTTAATTACCGGATGGCCAGAGCTCTTAGAGTGGTGGAGAACACATTTGGAATCCTGGCCAGCCGGTTCCGCCTATTTTTGACACCCATCCATATGGCGGAGTATAAACTGAACCATTTTATACTTGCGTGCTGTGTTCTCCATAACTCTTTAAGAAAACATTCGGCCAACTACGCTTGCTCAGTTGGGCCTGAGGCCAGAATGATACATCAAACCACACTGACGGCGCTTGAAAGCGGCCGTCCTGGCTTGCCCTCCCTGAGTGCCCGTGATGTACGGTTACGCTACCTGGAGTTCTTTGCGGGTAGGGGGGCCATCAATATGCCAGCAAATCTGTGAAGCCTTTTTATAATAAAACAAAAAAAGAAATTCTTTGTGGACATTTACTGCTTGTGTTTGTTTTAGCTGACCCTGACAGAAATGTGTTGAGTCCAGAAAATGTCGTGATTGTGTAACCTTATTATACAAAGCACTGTTGGCTGTTATTTACTAAAATGCAAAAACACATTTCACTACAAGTGCAGTTGCAACTGCACTGAAACTGCACTTGTAGTGCCAAGAGGATTTGCCCTTAGAAAATAACCCCCAATTTCTCACAAAACAACAATGACATCACCCCAAAAGTGTTGTAGTGTTGAGACAATAATCCACACATTCTTGATTAAAAATCTTTTTAATACCTGCACAATCACATGTGCATTTACCAAAGGTTTTTCAAACAAACCAACCTGTTTGTTGTATAACAATTTTTGGGGTGGCATTATCAAAACTCAAAATTTCCATTTTAGATAAAACAGGCCTGTGTAAAAACAACAAGAAAGACACAAATCTTGAACTTACAAACGTCACATTTTGTAGAATTTGAGGGCAATATCACACATGAGTATTTAGGAACTCTGTTTGATATAGCGTTCAGATGGGGTGAAGTCACCCCAGGAAAAGCCAAATTTGGAAGATGCACACGAATTTAACAATGTCAACATGTGCTATCTGCCATCACGGGGGATCAAGGGACGTGTTTTGGGGGAGCAAGCCCTTCCTCACCGCTACTTTATTATTGAGGAAGGGGTTGCACCCCCAAAACGCGTCCATTGATCTCCCGTGATGGCAGATAGCACATGTTGGCACACTGTGTGCATCCTCCAAATTTGGCTTTGGGAAAAATCACAAAAACATTTAGCACATTGTAGCACACAAAAGAAGAAAGTGATTTGGAGGGGCTTTAAACTCACCCCAAAACATCAATGATGTTTTTATTTTTTGGAATAACATCATTGATGTTTTTCTTGATGATTTCCAATTGTAAATTACACCCCATGATCTCCCCGATCAGGATCTGGGCACTTTCGGATGTGAAAGGATCTGGATCCACAACCTCACGATCACCTAAAAAGAGAGGAACCCCAAAATAAATTAGGTCTAAAAAAAATGCCGCCATCTATCTCTTATCTGAGCCTGTGCTTGCAGACACTCACCTGTTGTGGTGACTAGTTCCACCACGTCTTCTTCCTCCTGCTCAGATTGTGTTGGTGGGATTTCCCCTTCTTCCAGAGGGGGGGGGGCTCTGGTCTCCTCGGATGAGGGGTGTCCTCCGAGTCTTTTATCCCCTATGTAAAACAAAAATGGTATAATTAGGACACAGATATTTGATGGCAGAACTAGAAATAGGAAACATTGCTTGGAAGTGGGGTACAATTGTCATTTTTAGCAGAGTTCCAAGATGAAGCATTTTCAGTGTCCTTTGTCAAGCTGCAATACTTTACCTGTTTAGTACAAGCTTCACAGATGGAGACCCCCCCCCTATAGTATACACTGGAGCACCTGTGTGCCCCCCCTAATAAAAAGGGTGTTTTTGTGTCCCACACTAGTGCTCCAGTGTCCAGATGTGAAAACAGCTGCTCGGTGTCCTCTCCTTACACAGAATCTAGTTTGCATTTCATTCTAGTAACAAAGCCATCTACACAACCCAATTCTTTTAAGACAAGTATAGGGCATCAAAATGGTGGCCAAATGCATATGGCCTAAACAATGGTATTTTAGAGTCCGAAAGAAAAATGTTTGATCCGAACGAATAATGTGCCCATGAACATGAAAGTTGCCATTTTAAACTGTACAACCGTTCCTAAAAGCACATGGAGTAGCACGAACGTAATAAACATAAAGAATAGGAACACAGGACAACTAGCACTAGCAGCACTCTCCGGATCTTTCTGTACTGCTCATGTTCTCGTAATTTGAGGTCCGACCACCGGTTCCTGAGCTGATCTTTCGATCATCGTACCCCGAAATTCCGGTGCAGACTCTTGACCACTTTCGCCATGATCTTGGCCTTTCTGACATTGGGGTTGGGGTAAGGTCCATGCTTTCCATCATAGTTGGCCTTCTTCAGGATGTCGACCATCTCCAACATCTCCCCAAAGGACATATTTGAGTCCTTAAATCTCCTTCTGGATCGGGACGTGTCCGGATCCGGCCTTTCCTCCTCCTCCTCCTCCTCGTTGCTACAATTATCACCTGCTGTGTATCTGCCATGTGCCCTCCCCCACTGCGCCGAACGAAAAGGGGTGGGGAATAGACTAGAAAGAACGTCATGGGCGGGCGGAGTTACACGCATGCGCAGTGTGTATAAAGCGTAACACGCGTGCATCTTACGTACGATCTGTGAGCGGAGGAAGGAGCATCGGAGGCGCCGATCGTGATAACGAAGGTAGGATCTAAACTTGGGCCTATACTGCTTCGCAATGGAAGCCTATATTGTAACAAGATTAGGGGAGTTTGGCCTGACATTAGGGTTTGTCTTGTGTTGTGTCTTGCAGAGAAAATGGATGGGTTCAACGACCACAATTTCCTCCCCCTGTTCATAGACAAGTACAGGGAGCTGCCCTGTCTGTGGCAGGTGAGACACCCCCACTATAATCACAAACAGAAGAGGCAGGCAGCGCTGGAGAAACTGCTGGAGTTGGTGAAGCCGGTGGTCCCCACAGCAACCATCCCCTATTTAAAAGCTAAAATTGGTGGCCTGAGGAGCACATATCTGAGGGAGCGCAAGAAGGTCACAGATTCCCAGAGGTCCGGAGCTGCAGCAGATGAATTTTATGTCCCCAGGCTGTGGTACTATGAGAAACTACGATTTCTGTCAGACCACACTGAAGTCAGGGAATCCCTCTCTACTCTTCCTTCCACGCTTCCTTCCATACCAGCTGAGGCTTCTGATGTCCAACCTGGGCCCTCCAGCCAGGAAGAAGTGGAGGAGCCCAGCTGGAGTCAGGTATAGCATTCTTCTACTGATTTCTGGTCAATAAATAAATAAATGATGTTTACTAGATGTTAGTATTGATCACTAATTGCTGCTTGAAAGTGTTTTACATATCAATAGACAGTAGTGGGCACCCAAAATTGGGACAAGAATGAAAAATGCTGGGCTCAGAAGCATAGTCTGTTATATTAGTTAACATTCAATTTGCAACAGTGAGGAGGTGAAAATTGTGTGTGATTGATGGAAAAAATACTAAAACTATGTCCCTTTTTCATACACAGGAAGACCTCAGCCAGGAGGAGGCTGTGGAATGTGGCAGTCAGGAGGAGACGGTGATTAGTGGCCGCCAGGAGGAGGCGGGGCTAAGTGGCAGCCAGGAGAAGCCTGGGACCAGTCGCAGCCTGACTGAGTCTCAGGTTCCTCCCTCCGCCTTCCATATAAAAGAGCCAGGAAGACGACTCCCAGTCCCGTGCAGGATTCAGCGTTCAGGCTGATCCAGGAGGCTTCTGCGTCCCTCAGAGCCTTACCCACTCCTGAAGAGGCCTTTGCCTGCATGGCTGCCACCAAATTGCAGGGCATGCAGGAGGGTCAACGCAGGCTCTGTGAGGACCTGATGTACAAAGTCCTACGTAAGGGAGTGAGTGGGGAACTAACACCAAAGACCGACGTGGTTGAGTTGGACCATCCTCCTCCTCCTCCTGCTGCCACAACTCCACCACCACAGCCACCGCGTGTAAGGAAGCGTGGAAGGAAGACCTGATAGTGATTGCCCTGGGTTCAGTCTGGTTTGACAGAAGATGCAGTCTCTCGTATGACCACAGCCTGGGGACACAGATGTCATCTGCTGCTTTCCGAATCTCTGGGACTTCTGGACCAGACTGCACTCCCTTAGATATGGACTCCTCAGGCCACCAATTTTGCTTAAAAATAGTTGATGTCTGCCCTGGGGGTCCAAGGCTTCACCCACTTCTGCAGTTTCTCCAGCATTGCCTCCCTCTTTGTTTAGTTGTGACCCCTTAATAAAAAATTTTTTGGGAAATTATACTCTCCTGTGTGTGTTTTCATATACAAATGACAGTTTGTTGGTGACGATTCAGGTACATTTCTAACATAAAATGTGAAATTAACAAGGGACAACAACACCAAACAATCTCCTACAGATTAAATAGAACAACATATCAATGGTGTTGTGGGAACTTGCCACAAAAAACACACACAAACATTTTCGGGAGTACAAATCAAAATCCCAAAAAAAAAAAAAACCTTCAAAAAAATACAAACACAAAAAAAGAATCTACATTAAAGCCAAAAAAAATATAAAAAATAAACAAAAATATGTTGTCAGATGTGAGAAATCAAAATATATTGAGAGAATCCAGATAAATAGTAACAAAATAAGTTTGTGAGAAGTGTGTGTGAATATGAGCAGCAAAACTAATATATTCTTGTCACATTATAAAGAAGAAGAGAGTGCGCTGTGATAAACCATTTTTAACATTGCAGCGTGACGAAAGTGCTGTATCCATTGCGAACGCTAAGTTTACCAGAACGAGCTGTTCCGTCTTGGAATTTCTTCTGAGCATGCGTGGCACTTTGTGCGTCGGAACAGGCCACACACGGTCGGAATTGACGCGATCGGATTTTGTTGTCGGAAAATTTTATCTCCTGCTCTCCAACTTTGTGTGTCGGAAAATCCTATGGAAAATGTCCGATGGAGCCCACACACGGTCAGAATTTCCGACAATGCGATCCGATCGGACATTTTCCATCGGAAAATCCGACCGTGTGTACGGGGCATACTAATTTTATATCTGCAGTGTGAGGTCTGAGGTACTGCTAGTTTCACAAGACTTGGAATGAGATTTGGAGGTATCAGTACTGTGCTGCTCACTGTTCTCTCAACAGATGTATGGTTGTATGTTTCCTTCACATCTCCTGCTGCGTTTTGACCATTACCCTACGAAGATGGCCCCTAGACACGTAGGGGTTGATTTACTAAAAGCTTTTCACATTGTAAGGGAATTTTCACTTTGTAAGAGAATTTTCCCTTCATGTAGTGAATGCATTAAAGCTCTGCTAACTTCCATCATCCACTCATGCAAGATTTATATATATATATATATATATATATATATATATATATATATATATATATATATATATACACACAGAATCTCACAAAAGTAAGTACACCCCTCACATTTTTGTAAATATTTTATTCTATCTTTTCATGTGACAACACTGAAGAAATTACTCTTTTCTACAATGTAAAGTAGTGAGTGTACAGCTTGTATAACAGTGTAAATTTGCTGTCCCCTCAAAGTAACTCAACACACAGCCATTCATGTCTAAACTGCTGGCAACAAAAGTGAAATTTTCCAAATAGGGCCCAATTAGCCATTTGCCCTCCCCGGTGTCATGTGACTCGTTAGTGTTACAAGGTCTCAGGTATGAATGGGGAGCAGGTGTGTTTAATTTGGTGTTATCACTCTCACTCTCTCATACTGGATACTGGAAGTTCAACATGGCACTTCATGGCAAAGAACTCTCTGAGGATCTGAATAAAAGAATTGTTGCTTTACATAAAGATGGTCTAGGCTATAAGAAGATTGCGAAGACCCTGAAACTGAGCTGCAGCATGGTGGCCAAGACCATACAGCAGTTTAACAGGACAGGTTCCACTCAGAACAGGCCTCGCCATGGTCGACCAAAGAAGTTGAGTGTACGTGCTCAGCGTCATATCCAGAGGTCTTTGGGAAATAGACATATGAGTGCTGCCAGAATTGCTGGAAAAGTTGAAGTGGGGGTCAGCCTGTCAGTGCTCAGACCATACGCCACACACTGCATTAAATTGGTCTGCATGATTGCCGTCCCAGAAGGAAGCCTCTTCTAAAGATGAGGCACCAGAAAGCCCACAGACAGTTTGCTGAAGACAAGCAGACTAAGGACATGGATTACTGGAACCATGGCCTGTAGTCTGATGAGACCAAGATAAATTTATTTTGTTCAGATGGTGTCAAGCGTGTGTGGTGGCAACCAGGTGAGGAGTACAAAGACAAGTGTGTCTTGCCTACAGTCAAGCATGGCGGTGGGAGTGTCATGGTCTGGGGCTGCATGAGTGCTGCCGGCAGTGGGGAGCTATAGTTCATTGAGGGAACCATGAATGCCAACATGTACTGTGACATACTGAAGCAGAGCATGATCCCCTCCCTTTAGAGACTGGGCCGCAGGGCAGTATTCCAACATGATAATGACCCCAAACACACCTGCAAGACGACCACTGCCTTGTTAATAAAGCTAAGGGTAAAGAAGATGGACTGGCCAAGCATGTCTCCAGACCTAAACCCTATTGAGAATCTGTGGGGCATTCTCAAATGGAAGGTGGAGGAGCGCAAGGTCTCTAACATCCACCAGCTCTGTGATGTCATCATGGAGGAGTGGAAGAGGACTCCAGTGGCAACCTGTGAAGCTCTGGGGAACTCCATGCCCAAGAGGGTTAAGGTAGTGCTGGAAAATAATGGTGGGCGCACAAAATATTGACACTTTGGGCCCAATTTGGACATTTTCACTTAGGGGTGTACTCACTTTTGTTGCCAGCGGTTTAGACATTAATGGCTGTGCGTTGAGTTATTTTGAGGGGACAGGAAATTTACA
Organism: Lithobates septentrionalis; assembly: GCA_037952835.1. Taxonomy (NCBI): domain Eukaryota; kingdom Metazoa; phylum Chordata; class Amphibia; order Anura; family Ranidae; genus Lithobates; species Lithobates septentrionalis. The sequence continues at coordinate 7,636,119 of JBBDGP010000487.1, forward strand.
CTGTTATACAAGCTGTACACTCACTACTTTACATTGTAGCAAAGTCTAATTTCTTCAGTGTTGTCACATGAAAGGATATAAGAAAATATAAGAAAATACTTACATATATATATATATATATATATATATATATATATATATATATATATATATATATATATATATATATATATATATATATATACAGTGGGGCAAAAAAGTATTTAGTCAGCCACCAATTGTGCAAGTTCTCCCACTTAAAAAGATATGAGAGGCCTGTAATTGTCATCATAGGTATACCTCAACTATGAGAGACAAAATGTGGAAACAAATCCAGACAATCACATTATCTGATTTTTGAAAAAAAAATATTTGCAAATTATGGTGGGAAATAAATATTTGGTCACCTACAAACAAGCAAGATTTCTGGCTCTCACAGACCTTTATCTTCTTCTTTAAGAGGCTCATCTGTCCTCCACTCATTACCTGTATTAATGGCACCTGTTTGAACTTGTTATCAGTATAAAAGACACCTGTCCACAACCTCAAACAGTCACACTCCAAACTCCACTATGGTGAAGACCAAAGAGCTGTCGAAGGACACCAGAAACAAAATTGTAGACCTGTACCAGGCTGGGAAGATTAAATCTGCAATAGGCAAGCAGCTTGGTGTGAAGAAATCAACTGTGGGAGCAATAATTAGAAAATGGAAGACATATAAGAACACTGATAATCTCCCTCAATCTGGGGCTCCACGCAAGATCTCACCCCGTGGGGTCAAAATGATCACAAGAAAGGTGAGCAAAAATCCCAGAACCACATGGGGGGACCTAGTGAATGACCTGCAGAGAGCTGGGACCAACGTAACAAAGGCTACCATCAGTAACACACTACGCCGCCAGAGACTCAGATCCTGCAGTGCCAGACGTGTTCCCCTGCCAAGCCAGTACATGTCCGGGCCCGTCTGGGGTTTGCTAGAGAGCATTTGGGTGATCCAGAAGAGGATTGGGAGAATGTCATATGGTAAGATGAAACCAAAGTAGAACTGTTTGGCAGAAACACAACTCATCGTGTTTGGAGGAGAGAGAATGCTGAGTTGCAACCAAAGAACACCATACCTACTGTGAAGCATGGGGGTGGCAACATCATGCTTTGGGGCTGTTTCTCTGCAAAGGGAACAGGACGACTGATCCGTGTACATGAAAGAATGAATGGGGCCATGTATCGTGAGATTTTGAGTGCAAACCTCCTTCCATTAGCAAGGGCATTGAAGATGAAACGTGGCTGGGTCTTTCAGCATGACAATGATCACAAACACACCGCCCGCGCAGCGAAGGAGTGGCTTCGTAAGAAGCATTTCAAGGTCCTGAAGTGGCCTAGCCAGTCTCCAGATCTCAACCCCATAGAAAACCTTTGGAGGGAGTTGAAAGTTCGTGTTGCCCAGCGACAGCCCCAAAACATTACTGCTCTAGAGGAGATCTGCATGGAGGAATGGGCCAACATACCAGCAGCAGTGTGTGACAACCTTGCGAAGACTTACAGCAAACGTTTGACCTCTGTCATTGCCAACAAAGGATATATAACAAAGTATTGAGATGAACTTTTGATATTGACAAAATACTTATTTTCCACCATAATTTGCAAATAAAATCTTTCAAAAATCAGACAATGTGATTGTCTGGATTTGTTTCCACATTTTGTCTCTCATAGTTGAGGTATACCTATGATGACAATTACAGGCCTCTCTCATCTTTTTAAGTGGGAGAACTTGCACAATTGGTGGCTGACTAAATACTTTTTTGCCCCACTGTATGTAGCGCACGACCAGCGTAGGAGCTGCAATTTGTGTGTTATATCCGTAAATCACATTTACCGCCTAGCCCATCGCAACCCATAGAACTAGAAACAGTCTATATTGTAGTTTTCTCTTGCTTTTATTTGTATAACATGAACTGGGACAGGAGAAGGGTTTTCTAAGATGCTCTTTTGCTGCTTCATAATTCTTTCCTTTGCCTCTCATGCAAAGACTTAGAACATTGCGGATAATGAAAAGTCACTCTGAATAACCTTTCATTGGGAAGATGGGAGTAGTCTAGTCCTTGAGAACAATAAAAGTGAACAGCAAAGAGACACTCTGAATAACTCTTTGCATATAGACTTGGGTAGATTTATTAGAGAATACATAGGCTGTTGTAGTAAAGAGTCACTCTGAATAACTTCTTCACCCGTAGACCTTTTTAGAACAATCTGTATCTCTATCTGTGCTCAGAGCTCTACCTCCGCCTTTTGACCACTACTTCCCATCTGTACTGTACTTCCAAGTTGAGCTAAGGAAGAGATTACTCTGAATAATTCCTCCCGCATGACTGATTGGAATCCCGAGGTATTGTTGAACCCTAAGTCACAGGCCATCACCACCTGTCTCCCTGACTTGCGTACCAACATCCCTCTGCCTCTGGTAGTACCGTTCCCCTGGGCTTTCACTCACTTGATCAACAGTCCATGTGCCACTTACAAAAGATTGATCGCCCAGTTTTCTTCTGCTTAGTTGCTACTTCTGAATGATTTCTCCATCCCTTCTCTCCAATCTGGCATGCCCCCCTTCCATCAACACCAGCAACTACATGCTGTGCGGTGTCGCTAACTCCTTTCCTCCGTGTGGCCTGGTCCCCCCCCCTTTTCCGTGGGGGGGGGGGGCTCTGTATGGCTCCCCCGTAGGGGGCCCTCTCTCTGATCTCTCCCTCTCTGGAACTCCCCAGCAACATGTGACCCCAGCTTATATAGGAGTCCCGCCTCCTACCAAACAAATTAATGATTGGCCAGAACTCCACACATGAGCTGCCTGTCACTCATATCCCAAGTCCAACCTCTCTTCCAGAACCATTTCCACTGAAAGCAAGAGGAGGCATCTCTGGGTCCAGCACAGGTGGCCACACCCTGCACTACACTGACACTCCCAGTTCTCAAAATAAACAACCAGGCCTAGTACCACAATGCAAGCCTGCCTAAATTTACCTGAAACCATACTTTGTCATTTAAACACAGAAAGCTCACCTACTTGAAAGTAGGTGCCCGCTACATATATATATATATGCACACCTTATATATACACACCATATATATACTGTGTATATATATATATATATATATATATTTATATATATATATATATATATATATATTTTATTTATTTTTTTTGTATTTCCTGCACGTGATTATTGCAGAATATTGCAATGCAAAGCTAACAGCCTATTTGCCTTTAGTAAACAAACCCCATAGACATTCGCTCAGTACTTGCGTTTTTTGGAAACAGTTTACTTAGTAAGTAGGTGCAGTCTCTGAGATTGTTTTTCATCCCTGGCTTCTTCCACTTAGTTATTCACTGACCCAGAACAAGCATGTGAATCCTAAATACCCCAGCATTCAATACAGGCATGCTTGTTTCAGGCCAGGACTTTCTAAATAATGAGGGAATAAGGGTGGCAGACCTGAAGCTTGCGCCTTCAAAGACAAGCCAGCAATGGCAGGTTCCATATTTCTACCCTGACAGGTCCCTTTTAAGTAGAAGCACACAACAATGAAACAATAAATTGCTTCTGATAGCTATTATGGCAGATTTTACTCAAATAACACCCTCTGATATCAAAATAATTCTGTATTCTAGACAGGTGTCAAGTAAAAGAATATTTGGAGAGGAGAAAACATTCGTATCAGTTTTGAAATAATAAATTGTTCCTGATTGTAATTATTACAGATTCTACCAAAATAACTATTATTCTTCCAGTGTATCACAGACAATAACCATCAGTCATATCAAGTTTTTCCAAGACATAAATATTAATAGCTGTATTTCAGCAATATCAGAAACACTTAGTAAGCACTTTTGAATTAGGGAAAGCCTCTCCAAATATTACTATGTTTATCTCTTCTATTTTTTCTGTTAAATTGAGGACAGTTAAACAAAGCCTACTTAAATGGGCATTACAATACATGATGGAGTCACATAACTAAGTCACTATAGGGAGTGGGACCCAGGCCTCCTAAAGCTGAACTCCAAACAGCTAAATGTATCATGGACATCCCAGACCTGATATTTACACCATTACAGCCTCATGACCTGTGTTTTCTCCACTAGAATTAGGCTAAACAGCTAGGTCAACTCCTTGCCCACAACCTGTGTGTTTAAATGTGAAGCAATAATAATGAAAGACTACCTCTATGATTAAGTTCAAGGGAGGGTTAAACGCATTAGAGAGTTGTGGCATGTGGGTGGAGACTAAGCCGAAGCCGATCCTTCAATGATCTATCACTGGGGCCGGATTCATGGCCGGATTAACATAGGGGCTATTGGAGCTGCAGCTTCAGTTCCCTACCATAATATCAGACCAATACACTGAGTCTAGACACAATTACCGGCCGCCTTGCAGATGCCAGACAGCTGCATTATAGGCCCAATACAGACAGTGAGCCTATATACATTGCCTTGGTTCCGCTGCATAGCCTCTTGCGACAAGGTACCAGTGTGTCGAGGGTGAGCGCGCTCCTCTCCTTGGAGTCCAACACACACACACTTCCCTGTCGGATGGAGCTCGACGTCCCGGCCGGTGTGACGTCATCCAGAGGCCGGCCCGGGAGGCTCGATAGGAAAGGAGTGTGGGTGGCGCTGCGAGCAAGGAGGAAGCTGCACTGACTGTACAACAACTGCAAGTAAGCTCTGCATGGGGCTGGGGAAGTTGGACAGATGACAAGTTGCTATCCTTTTGTGCACTGTACTGGCTGAAGTGGGTTAACCCTTGGGGAGGGAGGGGGGATATCAATACAGCTCATCAGTGCCACCTATCAGTGCCCATTAGTGCAGCTCATCAGGGCCACCTATCAGTGCCAGTGCTGCCTATCAGTGCAGCACATCAGTGCCCATCAGTGCCACCTGTCAGTGCTGCCTATCAGTGCCCATCAGTGTCGCATATTAGTGCTGCCTCATCAGTGCCACCTTATCGGTACCTATCAGTACAGCTCATCAGAGCTCATTAGTGCCACCCATCAATGCCGCCTTATCAGTGCCCATTAGTGCAGCCCATCAATGCCGCATATTAGTGCTGCCTCATCAGTGCCCATAAGTGCTGCCTATCAGTGCAGCTCATCAGTGCTGTCTATCAGAGCCTATAAGTGCACATCAGTGCAGCCCATCAGTGCCGCTTTATCAGTACCCATCAGTGCTGCTTCATTTGTGCCTATCAGTTCCGCCCATCAGTGCTGCCTCATCAGTTCCGCCTATCAGTGTAGCATCATCAGTGCCCATCAGTGAAGAAGAAAAATTACTTATGCGCAAAATGTTACAACAAACTAAGAAAAACATTATTTTTTCAAAAATGTCAGGCTTTTTTCAATGTTTAGCAAAAAATAAAAAACTCAGTGGTGTTTAAATAACACCAAAAGAAAGCTCTATGTGTGTAAAAAAAATGATAAAAATGTCATTTGGGTACAGCGTAGCATGACCGCACAATTGTCATTCAAAGTGTGACAGCGCTGAAAATTGGCCTGGGCAGGAAGGGGGTGAAAGTGCCTGGTAGGCAAGTGGCTAAAGGATAAATTCACCTTTGGGAACATATAACATGTTCCCACTCCTGCAGCGTCTCCCCAATCCACTGGATCTAGTGACAGCAAGCGGAGGATCTTCTCCCTGAACTCGCTGTCATTATTTTAAAAAATATGTAGTGTAGTTCCTGTGCGCCACCACTTAGGTTAGAGGAAATAATTAGATATGAGGGAATGTTAATCCATAAGGGTAGCTGCTCACGTCAAACATGTGTCCCCACATGGAAATGAAATCTTTTAAATAGGTGAATGCAGCACTCAATCCTGTATTAGTTCACGGTGTCATCCTACTGCTGTTAACTAATTAATTGACATACTGATAAAGTGCAAAATCTAATAATAAAATATTTTCCCCCTACTGGGTATTGTGCCCAATACAGCACTGCATTGTTGGGCACAATACCCAGTAGAGGTAAAATGTTTATTCATTTTTTTTCTTTCACTTAATTACGTAGGATGACACAGCACACTATTAAAAAAAAACATGGCTCCACCCGCACGGCCACGTCATTCATTCACAGGGTTCTATAAATGGTAAACTACAAGTAGCGACAGTCTTGTAGTCCTCAATGAACTATTTTTTTTTTAGGCAGTTCATTGTCTTTCCCTGTCAGATTGTAACTGCCTGCCTGTACGAGGGACAAGCAGACAGATACACTGACAAGTCTGCAGGAGTCCTGCATGGAACTTGCCATCTGCTGATGATGGGTGCAATGCTTTCCAGGCTACTAGTAAAAAAAAAAAATCATCAATGCACATTTTTTTTGACTGCAAAAAATATGTGCATTTATTTATTTATTTTTTTAGAAAGATGAACTTATCCTTTAACCCCTTTTACACTAATATGCGGCACTGATGGGCTGCACTAATGAGCACTTATAGGGAGCACTGATGTGCTGCACTGATAAACGGCACTGATAGGCAGCACTGATAGGGGGCACTGATGAGCTGCACTGATTGACACCCCGCCCTCCCCAAGGGTTAACCCACTTCAGCCAGTACAGTGCACAAAAGGATAGCAACTTATCATCTGCCCAACTTCCCAAGCCCTATGCAGAGCTTACTTGCAGTTGTTGTACAGTCAGTGCTGCTTCCTCCTTGCTCGTAGCGCCACCCGCACTCCTTTCCTATCGAGCCTCCCAGGCTGGCCTCTGGATGGCGTCACACCAGCTGGGACGTCAAGCTCCACCCGACAGGGAAGTGTGTGTGTTGGACTCCAAGGGAAGGAACGCGCTCAGCCTCGGTGCACTGGTACCGCGTCGCAAGAGGCTATGCAGCGGAACGTTCTGCAACCAAGGCAATGTATGTAGCAGCCGGCTCACTGTCTGTATTGGGCCTATAATGCAGCTGTCTGGCATCTGCAAGGCAATGTAGCGGTTGGCGGCGGTTAATTGTGTCTAGACTCAGTGTATTGGGCTAATATTATGGTAGGGGCCTGGAGCTGCAGCTCCAATAGCCCCTATGTTAATTCAGCCATGTCTATCACCAGGCTAACTTTGAGTGTGTGCCTCTGCTTTTCTTAAATTATATTTGTAATATTGAGCCTGAAGGGCTCAGTTTTGAGCATTAGCACTTGGTAGTGGTTTTGGAGCCAGTGGGTAGATATGTGCAGAGGTTTTAAATTGTACATTTCTTTTACTATGGGATCACAATAATGAAAGACTGATGAGGTAATCTCAATGCTCTAGTGTGCTCCTGGATAGCACAAGTAAATGCAAGAAATCTGACTGGCCTCTAGCAGGGCCGACCCTAGGGTCACAGGTGCTTGTGTGCAGAAATATTTCTGGTGCCCCCACATGGGTGTAGTCATCTTAAAAACCCCTCCCCTTTACAAACGTTTCTATGGCAACGACTCAAACACAGAAATGCTCCCCCAAAGAGTCTTTGTTACCTTGGTCTCCTCCCATGATCTCTTAACAATAAACAAAATACAGGAAGAGAGTACACTAATGAGACCTGGAGGAGGTCTCTCTAATGGACACAGAGAGGGCTATTAGAGAGTCTGTTAGAAAGAGCCCCCAGACATACTGCAGACATGATACAGGAGATGGTCAGAGATTGAAGACATTATACAAGAGATGGTCAGAGACTGCAGACATACTACAGGAGATGGTCAGAGACTGTGGATATGTACTTGTATCAACAAGAGATTGTCAGAGACTGCAGACATGGTACAAGAGATTAGGGATCGACCAATATCGTTTTTTCGGTGCCGATGCGATACCGATATTTTGGCCTTCTGCCAATCCATTTGAACATTTTCTTCTCTCTTCACAGGTAATCTGTGTTTATACCCCCATGTCCTGCAAACTGAAAATTGACTGATTGCCTACTAGGGATGAGCTTCGTGTTCGAGTCGAACCCATGTTCGACTCGAACATCGGCTGTTCGACCGTCCGTCGAATTGCGAACGTTATGGGCCGTTCGCGCCAAATTCGTGTGGCGCGTCACGGCCCATAATTCACTGCGGCATCGCAGTGCATTGCTGGCTGATGATTGGCCAAGCATGCACTATGACCCGCATGCTTGGCCAATCACAGCGCCGTCAGTAGAGAGAGCTGTAATTGGCCAAAGCCAGGGTGGCTTTGGCCAATTATGGCTCAGGGGATTTAGTACACGCCCCACACTATATAAGGCCGCCTGCACGGCGGCCCTGTGTAGTGTGTTCCGGTGTGCTGATAGAGAGAGAGACAGACAGTGTCATTTGATTTGAGTTAGCTAGATTAGGCTAGATCTGTTCCTGCTATTTACATTTAGTGCAGTGCGTCCTGCTCACAGTGTTCAGCTAGATCCGTTCCTGCTATTTACATTTAGTGCAGTGCGTCCTGCTCACAGTGTTCAGCTAGATCTGTTCCTGCTATTTACATTTACTGCAGTGCGTCCTGCTCACAGTGTTCAGCTAGATCCGTTCCTGCTATTTACATTTAGTGCAGTCAGTGCGTCCTGCTCACAGTGTTCAGCTAGATCCGTTCCTGCTATTTACATTTAGTGCAGTCAGTGCGTCCTGCTCACAGTGTTCAGCTAGATCTGTTCCTGCTATTTACATTTAGTGCAGTCAGTGCGTCCTGCTCACAGTGTTCAGCTAGATCTGTTCCTGCTATTTACATTTAGTGCAGTGCGTCCTGCTCACAGTGTTCAGCTAGATCCGTTCCTGCTATTTACATTTAGTGCAGTGCGTCCTGCTCACAGTGTTCAGCTAGATCCGTTCCTGCTATTTACATTTAGTGCAGTGCGTCCTGCTCACAGTGTTCAGCTAGATCCGTTCCTGCTATTTACATTTAGTGCAGTGCGTCCTGCTCACAGTGTTCAGCTAGATCTGTTCCTGCTATTTACATTTAGTGCAGTGCGTCCTGCTCACAGTGTTCAGCTAGATCTGTTCCTGCTATTTACATTTAGTGCAGTCAGTGCGTCCTGCTCACAGTGTTCAGCTAGATCCGTTCCTGCTATTTACATTTAGTGCAGTGCGTCCTGCTCACAGTGTTCAGCTAGATCTGTTCCTGCTATTTACATTTAGTGCAGTGCGTCCTGCTCACAGTGTTCAGCTAGATCCGTTCCTGCTATTTACATTTAGTGCAGTCAGTGCGTCCTGCTCACAGTGTTCAGCTAGATCCGTTCCTGCTATTTACATTTAGTGCAGTCAGTGCGTCCTGCTCACAGTGTTCAGCTAGATCCGTTCCTGCTATTTACATTTAGTGCAGTGCGTCCTGCTCACAGTGTTCAGCTAGATCCGTTCCTGCTATTTACATTTAGTGCAGTCAGTGCGTCCTGCTCACAGTGTTCAGCTAGATCCGTTCCTGCTATTTACATTTAGTGCAGTGCGTCCTGCTCACAGTGTTCAGCTAGATCTGTTCCTGCTATTTACATTTAGTGCAGTGCGTCCTGCTCACAGTGTTCAGCTAGATCCGTTCCTGCTATTTACATTTAGTGCAGTCAGTGCGTCCTGCTCACAGTGTTCAGCTAGATCCGTTCCTGCTATTTACATTTAGTGCAGTCAGTGCGTCCTGCTCACAGTGTTCAGCTAGATCTGTTCCTGCTATTTACATTTAGTGCAGTCAGTGCGTCCTGCTCACAGTGTTCAGCTAGATCTGTTCCTGCTATTTACATTTAGTGCAGTGCGTCCTGCTCACAGTGTTCAGCTAGATCCGTTCCTGCTATTTACATTTAGTGCAGTGCGTCCTGCTCACAGTGTTCAGCTAGATCCGTTCCTGCTATTTACATTTAGTGCAGTGCGTCCTGCTCACAGTGTTCAGCTAGATCCGTTCCTGCTATTTACATTTAGTGCAGTGCGTCCTGCTCACAGTGTTCAGCTAGATCTGTTCCTGCTATTTAAATTTAGTGCAGTGCGTCCTGCTCACAGTGTTCAGCTAGATCTGTTCCTGCTATTTACATTTAGTGCAGTCAGTGCGTCCTGCTCACAGTGTTCAGCTAGATCCGTTCCTGCTATTTACATTTAGTGCAGTGCGTCCTGCTCACAGTGTTCAGCTAGATCTGTTCCTGCTATTTACATTTAGTGCAGTGCGTCCTGCTCACAGTGTTCAGCTAGATCCGTTCCTGCTATTTACATTTAGTGCAGTCAGTGCGTCCTGCTCACAGTGTTCAGCTAGATCCGTTCCTGCTATTTACATTTAGTGCAGTCAGTGCGTCCTGCTCACAGTGTTCAGCTAGATCCGTTCCTGCTATTTACATTTAGTGCAGTGCGTCCTGCTCACAGTGTTCAGCTAGATCCGTTCCTGCTATTTACATTTAGTGCAGTCAGTGCGTCCTGCTCACAGTGTTCAGCTAGATCCGTTCCTGCTATTTACATTTAGTGCAGTGCGTCCTGCTCACAGTGTTCAGCTAGATCTGTTCCTGCTATTTACATTTAGTGCAGTGCGTCCTGCTCACAGTGTTCAGCTAGATCCGTTCCTGCTATTTACATTTAGTGCAGTCAGTGCGTCCTGCTCACAGTGTTCAGCTAGATCCGTTCCTGCTATTTACATTTAGTGCAGTCAGTGCGTCCTGCTCACAGTGTTCAGCTAGATCTGTTCCTGCTATTTACATTTAGTGCAGTCAGTGCGTCCTGCTCACAGTGTTCAGCTAGATCTGTTCCTGCTATTTACATTTAGTGCAGTGCGTCCTGCTCACAGTGTTCAGCTAGATCCGTTCCTGCTATTTACATTTAGTGCAGTGCGTCCTGCTCACAGTGTTCAGCTAGATCCGTTCCTGCTATTTACATTTAGTGCAGTGCGTCCTGCTCACAGTGTTCAGCTAGATCCGTTCCTGCTATTTACATTTAGTGCAGTGCGTCCTGCTCACAGTGTTCAGCTAGATCTGTTCCTGCTATTTACATTTAGTGCAGTGCGTCCTGCTCACAGTGTTCAGCTAGATCTGTTCCTGCTATTTACATTTAGTGCAGTCAGTGCGTCCTGCTCACAGTGTTCAGCTAGATCCGTTCCTGCTATTTACATTTAGTGCAGTGCGTCCTGCTCACAGTGTTCAGCTAGATCTGTTCCTGCTATTTACATTTAGTGCAGTGCGTCCTGCTCACAGTGTTCAGCTAGATCCGTTCCTGCTATTTACATTTAGTGCAGTCAGTGCGTCCTGCTCACAGTGTTCAGCTAGATCCGTTCCTGCTATTTACATTTAGTGCAGTCAGTGCGTCCTGCTCACAGTGTTCAGCTAGATCCGTCCCTGCTATTTACATTTAGTGCAGTGCGTCCTGCTCACAGTGTTCAGCTAGATCTGTTCCTGTTATCTTCCTACTGACAGGCTGGCTTGTCTGGTTACAGTATATAAAGCTACCTGAAGAAAATTACAGGTGTTCTATCCCAGCTTAGTGCAGCTACAGGCCATTAGTATGTCTGGAAGGCCAAGAAGGAGAGGCAGACAGTCACAAGCCAATAAGAGAGGGCAAGCAGGCTCTGTGTCTAGTGCTGGTCGTGGAGACGGTGCATCCTCATCAGCCCGTGGCCATGGGACACGCTTGGCCTTTTTTTCGGCAGCTGGCCGTGTTGAGCCGCAACATGCAGAAAACTTGGTCGAGTGGATGACCAAGCCGTCCTCATCCTCCTCATCCTCTCTCACCCATGCCCAGGGTGCTTTGTCTGGCAAAGCAGCGGCCTCTTCCCTCAGCTCAATGTCATCAGTGACTCCTTCCCTAGCTCCACCATGTCCTCATGAGGATTCCCTCGAACTGTTTGACCACAGTGTTGGGTACATGCTCCAGGAGGATGCCCAGCGTTTGGAAGGCTCTGATGATGATACTGAGCTCGATGAAGGCAGTAACATGAGCACGGACAGAGGGGGTGCCCAAGAAGGACAGCAATCTGGCAGTCATGCTCCCCCTGCTGCAGCATACTGCCAGGTTTGCTCCAGTGATGAGGAGGGAGGGGATGATGAGGTCACTGACTCAACGTGGGTGCCTGATAGGAGAGAGGAGGAGGAGGAGGAGGAGGAGGCGGCACATCACCAACGAGGCAGGATGCCCTCCAGGGGCCAGCCTAAGGGCAGCACATTGACTGCATCACACCCCAAAGCTCCACATGTGCAGGGCGCTGCAGTCTCTGCGCGTTATTCAAAAAGTTATTTGGTGTGGGCCTTTTTTGAGACGAGTGCATCAGATCGCACCGCTGCTATTTGCAACATATGTCTCAAGCGTATCTTGCGTGGCCAAAACATCTCCCGCTTGGGTACCACATGCTTGACCAGACATATGTTGACCTGCCATGCAGTTCGTTGGCAAGCATATCTAAAAGACCCACACCAAAGAACAAAGAGGATCTCTCCTTGCTCCTCATCAGCTGAGATTTCCAACCCCACTAGACCTTCAGTCCTCTCTGAGACCTGCAGTGAGAGGAATGAAGGTGTAGAATTAGGTGTGTCACAGCCAAGTACTTGTGGGCAATCTGCTTTTGGTACACCGACGCCAGATTGTACCAGGCAAATTTCCCTGCCCCAGCTGCTGCACCGCCGAAAGAAGTTTGCTCCCAGCCATCCACATGCCCAGCGGTTGAATGCTAGCTTGGCAAAATTGCTAGCACTTCAACTGCTGCCTTTTCAGTTGGTAGACTCTGCCCCCTTCCGTGAGTTTGTGGAATGTGCGGTTCCTCAGTGGCAGGTACCCAAACGCCACTTTTTCTCACGGAAGGCGATTCCAGCTCTCTACCGGCATGTGGAAGGCAATGTCCATGCCTCGCTGGACAGGGCGGTCAGCGGTAAGGTGCATATTACCGCTGACTCATGGTCCAGCAGGCATGGACAGGGACGTTACTTAAGTTTCACGGCGCATTGGGTGACTCTGCTGGCAGCTGGGAAGGATGCAGGACAAGGTGCAGTAGTGTTGGAGGTTGTTCCGCCACCACGCCTCCAAAATGCTGATTGTGACACACCTCTCTCCTCCACCCCCTCCTCTTCTTCTTCCTCCATGGCCTCTTCCTCGGAACCAGCGGTGCTCCGTAGGCGTTCAAGGGGCTACGCAAGTACGCAGGCCAAAAGATGCCATGCGGTGCTTGAGCTGGTGTGCTTGGGGGACAGGAGCCACACTGGGGCAGAGGTTCTGTCAGCTCTGCAGGGGCAGGTTCAGAGGTGGTTGACGCCACGCCAACTTAAGGCAGGAATGGTGGTTTGCGACAATGGCACCAACCTCCTCTCTGCCCTCCGACAGGGACAACTGACCCATGTGCCCTGTTTGGCTCACATCCTTAACTTGGTGGTGCAGCGGTTCTTGGGCAGGTACCCGGGCTTACAGGATGTCCTGAGGCAGGCCAGGAAAGTCTGTGTGCATTTCCGCCGGTCATATAATGCCAGTGCTCGGCTGACGGACCTCCAAAAGGAGTTTAACCTGCCCAAGAACCGCCTAATCTGTGACATGCCCACCAGGTGGAACTCGACATTGGCCATGCTGCAGCGGCTGCACACGCAGCAGAGGGCCATCAATGAGTACCTGTGCGACTATGGCACCAGGACAGGGTCAGGGGACCTTGGTTTTTTTCCCCACGCCAGTGGGCCATGATCAGGGATGCATGCACTGTCCTGTCACCATTCGAGGAGGCCACGAGGATGGTGAGCACTGACAGTGCATGCATCAGTGACACTGTCCCCCTTGTCCACCTGTTGGAGCACACGCTGCGTGGAATAATGGACAGGGCACTTGAGGCAGAACAGAGGCAGGAAGAGGAGGACTTCCTTAGCTCTCAAGGCCCCCTTTATCCAGACAGTGTTCCTGCGTGCCCGCCGATCACACAGGAAGAGGACGAGGAGGAGGAGGAGGAGGAGGAGGAAGATTGTGTCAGTATGGAGGTGGAGCCTGGCACTCAGCATCAGCAGTCTTTAAGGGATCAGTCCCAAGGAACACATGGACTTGTACGTGGCTGGGAGGAGGTGGCTGCGGACGTTGTTGTCCTTAGTGACCCAGAGGACTCCGGACCGAATGCCTCAGCAAACCTACGCTGCATGGCCTCCCTGATCCTGCAAAGCCTGCGTAAGGATCCTCGTATTCGTGGTATCAAGGAGAAGGACCAATACTGGCTGGCAACCCTCCTTGATCCACGTTACAAGGGTAAGGTTGCGGACCTTATCTTGCCATCGCAGAGGGAGCAGAGGATGAAACATCTTCGGGAGGCCTTGCAGAAAGGTCTGTGCAACGCGTTCCCAGAGACTGGGAGGTTACAAACTCCTGTTTCTGGACAACGTGTTGCTGAGGCTTCGGTCAGTCAAAGAAGGAGCGGTGGAGAAGGTGGCCGTCTGACCGATGCGTTCAGACAATTTTTTGGTCCGCAGCCCCAAGGTATGATCGGTTCCAGCAACCATCGCCAGCGTCTGTTTTACATGGTGCAGGAATACCTAGGGGCAAGATCAGACTTGGACACCTTTCCCACCGAAAATCCTCTGGGTTACTGGGTCTTGAGGATGGATCACTGGCCAGAGCTTGCACAGTATGCAATTGAGCTACTGGCCTGTCCTGCATCCAGCGTTCTTTCGGAACGCACATTCAGTGCTGCTGGAGGCGTGGTAACCGATCACAGGGTGCGTCTGTCCACTGACTCGGTCGATCGGCTGACCTTCATAAAAATGAATCAGTCTTGGATCACCACCAGCTACCAAGCACCTGATGCTGATGTAACTGAATAATTTTTTTCAGATCCCTTCAAAGACTGCCTATGCTGATGCTGAGTGACTATCCCTGAGTAATTATCCTCTTCCTCCTCAATCATCACGCTGATAGCTTGTAAGAACATTTTTGGTTCTGGGCGCCACCACCAGTGCCTAAGGCACAATTTTTCAGCCCCTGTATAACAGGGGCGTGTAATTACAATTTTTGATGTAATACTTTGCAGCAGGGCTCGTTCCTGCATTCCAACTAGAGTGTCTGTGAGGGGTTGCAGTGTTGTGGCACCAGCACCAGTGCCTAAGGCCCAATTTTTCTGCCCCTGTCTAACAGGGGCGTGTAATTACAATTTTTGATGCAATACTTTGCAGCAGGGCTCGTTCCTGTGTTCCAACTAGAGTGTCTGTGAGGGGTTGCAGTGTTGTGGCACCAGCACCAGTGCCTAAGGCCCAATTTTTCTGCCCCTGTCTAACAGGGGCGTGTAATTACAATTTTTGATGCAATACTTTGCAGCAGGGCTCGTTCCTGCGTTCCAACTAGAGTGTCTGTGAGGGGTTGCAGTGTTGTGGCACCAGCACCAGTGCCTAAGGCCCAATTTTTCTGCCCCTGTCTAACAGGGGCGTGTAATTACAATTTTTGATGCAATACTTTGCAGCAGGGCTCGTTCCTGCGTTCCAACTAGAGTGTCTGTGAGGGGTTGCAGTGTTGTGGCACCAGCACCAGTGCCTAAGGCCTAATTTTTCAGCTCCTGTTCAACAGGGGCATGTAATTACAATTCTTGATCTAATATTTCACAGCAGGGCCCTGTGAGGGCTTACAGTGTTTTGGCCACAGCAACACCTAAGGCCCAAATTTCTGCTGAGTATATAGGGCAGGACCCTACTTTCAAACATCTAACTTACAAACGACTCCTACTTGCAAACGGAAGGAGACAACAGGAAGTGAGATGAAATCTACCCCTAGGAAGGGAAATTCTCTCATGTAAGAGTTAATATGGGAAAACAATTTCTCCTTTCCACTGATGCTTTCCAATCCTTGTTCCACAAAAAAACCCAAATTTTCAAAAAACATTTTTCATTGGGACAAAAAAGTGAGGTGAAATCTTCTGAAGAGGAGGAAAGACGCAAAACAAATGTCACAGGGGTGATAACCCTTCCCTATGTTTTCCAAAAAGCTTAGAAAAGATTTTTTGGCTGGAGCTAAACACGTTAAAAATGTTCAAAATTACAAACAGATTCTACTTAACAACAAACCTACAGTCCCTGTCTTGTTTGCACCGCCTGTATACTGCTGTTCAGAGTATATAGGGACCTTTCCTTATTTTAATTTGGGTGCGGGGTTCCCCTTAATATCCATACAAGACCCAAAGGGCCTGGTAATGGACTGGGGGGTACCCATGCCGTTTGTCTCACTGATTTTCATCCATATTGCCAGGACCCGACATGACATTAAACCCGCAAGCAGTTTTAAATGAGATTTTTTCCTTTAAAAATGACATTTGGTGCAGGGACTGTTCTAAACATGGGAAACACGCGTCACTTTACAGGCATACTATAGACACCCCCCAGGTACGATATTTAAAGGAATATTTCACTTTTTTTTTTTTACTTTAAGCATCATTAAAATCACTGCTCCCGAAAAAACGGCCGTTTTTAAAAGTTTTTTTTGCATTGATACATGTCCCCTGGGGTAGGACCCGGGTCCCCACACCCTTTTTAGGACAATACCATGCAAATTAGCCTTTAAAATGAGCACTTTTGATTTCGAACGTTCGAGTCCCATAGACGTCAATGGGGTTCTAACGTTCGTGCGAACTTGCGGTCCGTTCGCGGGTTCTGGTGCGAACCGAACCGGGGGGTGTTCGGCTCATCCCTATTGCCTACATATATATTTGGTAATCTGTGTTTATACCCCCATGTCCTGCAAACTAAAAATTGACTGACTGCCTACATATATATTTGGTAATCTGCGTTTATACCCCCATGTCATGCAAACTGAAAATTGACTGACTGCCTACATATATATTTGGTAAATCTGTTATTCACTGCTGTTTTAACTCCATCTGTAGCCATGTTCACATTATTTCAATGTTTATTTAGCTATTAAGTCTTACCTAAATTATGGGCTCCCTTATCTTTACAATTTTGGCCTCTTGGTCCTCCTGCAATTTGATTGTGATGTGAAAGCTTTGCTCTGCTAGCTGTGTGCCTTTATATCACCTCCTAATTGATTAATTGGCAGATTCCATCCACACCCAACACAGTATAAAACAAGGCTTTCTTTACAAGGGAACACATACAGGGGGCTGCACATACAGCAGTTCTTCCAAAGAAGTGGGGTTCTTTAAATAAGTGGCACTGCTGCTCTTGCACTTAAGAGATTTGCACAAATCAAACCACAACAGACTGCAGGTGACCCCATTTTCAAATTATCTCACCTTCCTCTCTGAAACATGCACTCTTTACCTATCCTCCTTTTCACAATTGCTGCCTCTCTCCACAAACTCTCTTTTCTTCACCCCTCTGCTCCACCCCACAATCTGTACATATCACCCTCACTTCTCCCCTCCCCCTATTATTGCACTCATCACCTCTTTCTAACTCCAAGCCCACTTGCTAACAAACCCCCCAGGATACTGAAGCATGTCCCCTCATACAAATCATATTCTCATATTACCTCCCTTACTCTTCTGCTTCTCCTAACCGCTGGAGATATTTCCCCAAACCCTGGGCCTCCCTTATTTAACTGTACCCAACACACCCATCACCATCACCCTACACCCTCTGACAGTAGTTGCAATCTACGCAATTTAGTCTCCATTCCTCTTCTTCCCAATGTCAGCTTCCCTCTCTCCTGCGCCCTCTGGAACGCCCGCTCTGTCTGCAACAAACTCACTGCTGTTCATGACCTCTTTGTCACTAATTCCTTTAATCTACTTGCTCTCACCGAAACCTGTCTCAACGAACATGACACCCATTCTCCTGCTTCCCTCTCCCAGGGTGGCCTTCACTGGACTTACTCCCCTAGGCCTAATGGACGCAAGGGAGGTGGAGTGGGATTCCTCCTATCCCCGCCAGAGCACCTTCCAGGTTATTCACTCTCCTCCCTCTTTTTCCCTCTCATCATTTGAAGCCCACTGTATATGTCTATTCTCTCCTACTTCCCTAAGAATTGCTGTGATCTACCGGCCCCCTGGACCATTATCGACTTTCCTTGATGAGTTTTCTGCCTGGCTACCCTACTTTCTCTCTTCGGAAATTCCCACAATCCTTCTCGGTGATTTAAACATCCCTGCTAATACAAACACTCCTCCTACTTCTAAATTTCTTAGTCTAACCTCTTCATTTGACCTGAAGCAATGGGTACAGGCTTCTACTCACTCTGATGGCAACACCCTTGACCTTGTATTCTCCTACCTATGCACTCCATGCAACTTCTCAAACAATCCTTTTCCTCTCTCCGACCATCACCTTATTAGTTTCTCTCTCCCCCTGTCTTCCACCACCTTTCCCTCCAATCGCCTAACCATCACCCGTAGAAACTTTTGCAACTTTAACTCCTCTCTCCTCTATTCTGCTATTGACCACCTCTATGACAAAATCTCTCCCCTGTCCTGCCCCAACCAAGCCACGTCCATCTACAATAAATCTCTGTCCTCCACCCTGGACAAGCTTGCTCCCCTCACTACACGCACAATCAGGCCTCGACCCCTACAACCCTGGCAAACAGATGACACTAAAATTCTCAAAAAACATAGTCGCGCTCTTGAGCGTCTGTGGCACAAGACTAAGTCTCTCAAAGACTTCAACCAATACAAATCTGCCCTCCAAAAATACTATTCTTTCCTCCACAATGCCAAGCAAACCTATTTTACAGCTCTTAATAACACCTTCTCATCCAGTCCCCGTAAACTCTTCTCTATCTTCAACTCTCTACTTTGTCCTCCACCGCCTCCACCCACTGACTTACTCACTGCCCAGGAGATCGCTAATCACTTCAAAAACAAGATTGATACAATCCGTGATGAAATCTCCAAACTACAGGTATCTCCCCTAGCTAAGACCCTATGTCAACAGGTACAACTGACACTCCCCCTATTCAAATCTGCTACTACAGACAAAGTTGCTAAACTCATTTCTATCGCCCACCTAACCACCTGTCCTCTGGACCCTATTCCCTCTCAAATGCTACGGTCGCTCTCTGAATCCATCCTACACTCTCTAACCCACATCTTCAATCTCTCCCTCACCTCTGGCATCTTCCCCAATGCTTTAAAACATGCACTGGTCACTCCCATACTTAAAAAACCGTCCTAGGACCCTACCAATCTTAACAACCTACGCCCTATCTCCTTGCTCCCCTTTTCCTCTAAGCTACTTTGAGCGCCTGGTTTTCAACCAACTGAGTGACCACCTCATTAAAAACAACCTTCTTGTTCCCCTTCAATCTGGATTTCGCCCTCAACACTCCACAGAGACTGCTCTTTTAAAACTCAAAAATTACCTACTAACTGCAAAAACCAATGGACACTATTCTGTACTCCTACTTCTGGATCTTTCAGCTGCCTTTGACATGGTTTACCACACCCTCCTTCTCAAAAAACTTTACTCCCTCGGTCTCCGTGACTGTGCTCTTCAGTGGCTTTCATCCTACCTATCCCAACGCACCTTCAGTTTCACTTAAAACTATACTTCCTCCACTCCTCTTCCCTTCTCTGTCGGGGTCCCCCAAGGTTCTGTTCTTGGACCCCTTTTATTTTCATTCTACACCTCTTTCCTGGGTCAGCTGATAGCCTCTCACGGCTTTCAATATCATTTCTATGCTGACGACACACAAATCTATCTCTCTACCCCTCAACTCACTCCATCAGTCTCCTCACGCATCACTTACTTACTAACCGACATATCTGTATGGATGTCACACCACTTCCTCAAACTCAACTTGTCCAAAACCGAGCTTATAACATTTCCTCCACCACGTGCCTCTTCCCCTGACTTCTCTGTCAAGAGCAATGGCAAAACCATCCACCGCTCCCCACACGTCAGGGTGCTAGGTGTTATCCTGGACTCTGAACTCTCCTTTCGGCCCCACATCCAATCACTTTCCAAAGCTTGCCGCCTCAACCTCCGCAACATCTCTAAACTACGTCCCTTTCTAACCAATGAAACCACAAAGCTCCTGATTCACTCCCTAGTTATCTCTCGCCTCGACTACTGCAACTCCCTCCTCATTGGCTTACCTTTAAATAGACTATCCCCCCTTCAGTCCATCATGAATGCTGCTGCCAGACTCATCCACCTTACAAACCACTCAGTGTCTGCTACCCCTCTCTGCCAATCCCTCCATTGGCTATCACTCACCCAACTAATTAAATTCAAAATACTAACAATAAGTTACAAAACCATCCACAACTCTGCCCCAGCTACATCACTAACCTAGTCTCAAATGTCAATGTTTAATTCCATCGGAAAATAATGTATCACATTCAGTGGTCTTTTTATTTTTCCAGTAAACTCCAGACACATGTGATTATTATATGGGGCATATTTATACAGCAGTGGGACTTTCCCCGAACATTCATTAATGGCGAATCAATCAATGTCAATAAAAACACATGCAACAGGAAGATTCACCGTCAGTAAATGTTTGGTTATTATTGGATTCACTGTTTAAATAAATGTAAATATTTTTTTTGACAAAACCTAACTCCCTGGCCTTTTTTATGAATTTAAAGGTCATCAACTTCAAGATACCAGTGATTTGTACAGAGTAGTGTTGAGGGCTTATACCTTTATGCAAAATTTAAGGGCCAGTTTACGCCAGCCTGTGTGTTGGTGTGTGTTGGGTAGGGGCAGTACAATGCTTTGTTACAACACATCGCACTGTTTATTTTTTTATTTATGTTAACTTTATTTGAGTGTCAGGAAATTACACTATGGGGTTGATTTACTAAAGGCAAATCCACTTTGCACTACAAGTGCACTTGGAAGTGCAGTCGCTGTAGATCTGAAGGGAAGATCTGAAATGAGGGGAATCTCTGCTGTTTTCTATCATCCAATCATGTACAAACAAAAATCATACCTCCCAACTTTTTGAGATGGGAATGAGGGACACCTACTAACAAAAGTATGTAGGCATAAGACATGCCCCCTTCTACGCCCCCTTAAAGGAGAATTAACTCCAAAAAAAGATTAGTTAAACCCACAAAGGCTTTTATTTAACCACTACTATTCCTTTATATTGACTTTTGACATTTAAAAATGCTGCAGAAATTGGATGAAAGGTTTAGCTCTGGGGAAGATTTTTTGAAAGCTAAAAAGTGCATTTTATATACAACTATATAGATCAGACCAAAATGAGTGACAAATGAGGTGGAAAGAGGGACAGAGGCGCATTGCTCCAAATCAGGGACAGTCCCTTGAAATCAGGGACAATTGGGAGCTATGAAAAATGCTGTTTTTTATTTTCCATGCATGCCCCCTTCAGATCTACAGCGACTCAACTTCCAAGTGCACTTGCAGTGCACTTATAGTGCAAAGTGGATTTGCTTTAGTAAATAAACCTGTATGACAGCTCGTTGTGACATGCTATGGTGCGCTGATGTGTAGTGTTGCACATGTTGCATTTTTTACACAAAGCACACCAATGCACTTGTATGGGGTGAACAGGGCACATAAAGAACAATTCTCTGTATCCTTGCAGAGCCTGCATTGATCAATGCTGAAAAGTACCTGGTGTGAATGAGCTTTTACTATGCAGCTGGAAATTTAAATAGAAGCTATTTGTGGATTTTCACATTTAACACAATCACACATTTTATAAATTTAGAAGTTGCCATTTTAAAGCGGTAGTAAACCGCATCCAAAAAAAAAAAAAAATCAGGCTCCAGGCAGTTTAGGTTATAATGTGCTAGTATGCATTGCATACAAGCACATTATGACAGACTCACCTGGATACGAAGCCCTCCAGCGGCGTGCTGTTACCACTGAAGGAGCTTCCATCTTCACCTGGTCGTCTTTTTTACGGGTTCATGGTCTTCGGCTATTTGATTGACTGAGCCGGCGAGTATGTCACTTCCGTGCGTGCCCGTGAGAGTTGCTGTTTACGGCACGGCTCTGAAGTGTGCCGGGTATGCCATTCTTTCAGAACGCATGCGCCTGTGACATCACCAGCTGGATCTCCTAAACGGTGCACATTTAGTAGATATTTACAGTACCTATAGGCAAGTCTTATTATAGACTTGCCTATAGGTAAAAAGATTACATGGGAGATTACTCCCATTTCAAATAACATGAAGCTACATTAAAAAAAAAAAAATTGTGAACACACTTTTTATATCATATTTATAGGTGAACTTAGTGGCTTCCATTTCTTGGGTATTGCAACAGTGAGAGCTCCCAGCCATAATTCCCAGCTCTTTTCCCTTCCATAATGGAGTTTGGAGTATATACACTTACTTTTGCATGTTCCTGCTCTTTATGTTGCATATTCCACAATATAAAATAAAAATTTCATCTCACTTAAAGGACTTTTTGAAGCATTTATTGGTCAAGAGCATCAAATACAGCCAACACGTTTTGTGTAAAAAGCCTTCCTTTTCTTCTGAGCTTAAGCATTTAAAGTGGTTGTAAAGCCTTAAGGTTTTTCACCCTAATGCATTAAGGTAAAAAATCTTCTGTGCTGCAGCTCCCCCCCAGACCCCTCCTTTTTTTACCTGAGCCCAATCCAATCCAGCAATGTGCACGTGCGCAGCTGCTCCAGCCGCTGTCGCTCTCCTCATTAGACAGATTTATAGCATCAGGAGCCTTTGGCTACTGCTGCTTTTAACCAAAAGCTGTGACACAAGAGGGGTGGAGGGGCCGATTTGTGCTGTTTGTGTCAATGGGCGCAGCAGCGGGATTCAGGAGTAAGCCTGCATGGGTGCCCCCATGGAAAGCGGCTTTCTGTGGGGGCACCCAATGAAGAGGAGGGGTCTGGAGCACCAGCGGGGGGACCCAGAAGAAGAGGATTAGGGCTGCTCGATCGTTTAAAACAAACATTTACAACCGCTTTAACATTAATCAAATCACAACAGAATGCACTAGGCAATCTGTGTTGAAGCTTGATGAATATTAGCACCTCCTGATGGCACTGAAGGAGACTACCAGGAAATGAGTGTTGGTATCACTGGGATGAGAAGACACAGCAATAAAAACTTTGAAAATATCAGATTTTGGTGGAGTGAACATAAAATGCATCATGGAATATTTTCTTCTTTTTAATAAGGCTGTGATTTGTTCTTAACAGTTATTTTCTCAAAATGGGCATAATGGTTTGTAGGCAAAGACTTTACAAGCTAAAAATAATGTTACTATTAAAAGCAATCACGTCATTTTTCTCTATTTTATGGCAGTTCCTGTGTGTATACTCAAAGCTCTTTACAGGAAGATGATGTTCATTCTAAATCTAGATTTCATGGAAATTAAAAATTTAAAAGCATAAGAACAATACATGCTTAAAGCATCACATATTGTAACCCACGGTGAATGATATAAAACCATGCTGGGGGTACCCATCATAATAACAAACAATCCAGGAGGAATATCTGTTTCGCATGGGATAAATAACATGTGTTTCACATGAGTTACAAACTTGACAGACATCACTGGTGTTGGTGTATAATGCTAATTGTATTAACAAAACATAAGGTTACTTAAGTAATTTTAACTGACACATTACTGTAATGCTTATTACACAAGATAAGCCTTTCCCAACCTTTTTGCCTCAGAGGAACTCTTGAACTAATTTTTAGGTCTCAGGCAACCCCTGCTAAAAATGTTATATCTGTAGCTCCTGGTATTTTTGCATTATCAGAAAGTTGATATAATAATAGATAAAATAAAAAGCTATTTGGAGTACCTGGCATACTTGAAACCCAGGGCAGATGCTATTTTTAACCCCCTGCTCTATATGTCAAAAATAATAAAGAATAAAATTGTAAAATAAAATAACAAAAACTAAAAACAACTGACCCCGTCCACTGTCCTACTGACTCCGTCCACTGCTCTACTGACCCCGTCCTCTGTCCTACTAACCCCGTCACTGTCCTACTGACCTCATCCACTGTCCTATTGACTTCATCTACTGCTCTATTAACCACATCCACTACCATACTGACCCCATCCACTGCCAACCTGACCATGTCTACTTCTTTTGAAGTGCTACTTAACTGGATGTTTTTGGTCTCACTTCAAAGACTCAGCAAGTAAATGGAAGAATACCTGGCCTGCAAAGGATCGGGACCTGAAAATCATGTGACTGCTTGTTAAAAGGGTATTTACCTTTACAAGTTTTTTCAATTCCAGGAATCAAGTGTTTTTATTTGTATACAGCAACCGCCTATAGCTGATATTTTTACCTAAGCCTGCCTGTTACAACAAGATCCTGTTGTATTCTATACAGTGCAAAATAAATGACAGTGCAAAATAAATGACTTATAATGTCTGTGATACAGTATAAGGGTGGAACTTGAAGGAGATTTTCTTTGCTGTAGTCCCTGAGCCATATAAGAAGCTGATGTGTGATGCAACCTATAAAAGTCCACCCATGATCTGAACTTTATTTTATATGTTTTAAAGGGAACCAGTGTACGGCTAGGTTTACATATATGCAAATTGGATGCATTTTGACCTGCATCCAATTTGCATGAACTGTGAAAGAACATTCCTTTCTATTGTGCCTGTTTTCACATATGTCTGGTGCAGCCGGAGTGCGGATTAGGTGCGAATTGAAAAAGAGTGCTGTCAGTTTTCTGTTTCAATATGTTTATGGTTTTAAGAATAAACATGTGATTACAAAAGCAAGCTTGTAAATTGCCCACACAAGGACTAGAAAATTAGTTAAACATCACAAATGAGCAGATGCAGCGGCTGGGTGCTCTGTACAGCAGTGTGAGAGGATGACTGTTTGCTATGAGCGAGAGGAGCTGCTGGCTATTTGCTGTAGGCAGGAAAATGCTGTGTGTACTATGGAAGGCCACGACTACGCTTTAGTGCCTTGGGTTTCATGTCCTGCCCCACTATATGCTCTGCTAGGAGCTTTGCCAGAGATTCAGCACTTTGGGAAGTGTGCTGAGACTGCAATCGATAAACACAAGAAAAAAGACCTCTCCTGCGCTCAGGTGTCCATGAACTGGATATGTGGTGCAGCCACCTATAGAAGTAATGCCTAGCGTCTTGCAGCCCTCATTTGAACAATGGGTATTCAAGCTATAAAAAACAGAAAAGAAAGAGGGCGCACCAACCTAGTGCATTACCACTGGTAAACTTTAATGCAGCATAAAAACAGTAAAAATTATACTCACAAACGAGCTAGTGAAAATAGCTTTCAAAAGGGCGCAAAAGCGCTGTTTCTGTGGATCGACACCCCAGGACCTGTTGCCGAGAGGATAGGACCAGCGCAAATGGCTGATGGCTTACGCGTTTCGGGGGAGCACCCCTTTCTTCAGAGCCTAAGCGGGCAATGGTTGGTCTCTCGAATTGCTCTCTCTATAAATGTATGTGCCTGTGTCTACCCCACCCAATTAGTGACGACGCCCCCTCCCACAGGTATTAGGCACCACCCACCCATTCGGGTTAACCCTCTCTATCCCATCCCTCTGAGTGTGATTCCCCATTTGTTAGCCAAAATATAGAGGGCAAACATCACTCAATGTAATCTGCTAAAGAGATAATGGTAGTGGTAATACTAGTATAAAAGATTTTTTTTTTGATTTTTTTATTTATTTATTTTTTTTTGCATTATTAAATTTGTTCTTTACATTTTTTAATAATTTTTTTTTTTTTATATTATTATTAATTTTTTTTATTTTTTTTATTATTATTTTTTTTTTCTTTTATTATTATATATTTTTTATTTTATTTTTTTAATTATTATTTTTTTTAATTTTTTTTAATTAATATTTTTTTTTTTTTTTTTTTTTAATTATTATTATATATATATATATATATATATATATATATATATATATATATATATATATATATTTTTTTTTTTTTTTTTTATTTTTTTTTTTTTCCTCTAATTAATTAACTAATTACGTTTTTAAAATATACATTCCTTTTCCCCTCCATTTCCCATCAATGTTTCTTTAGAGAAAAGTGGGTTGAGCACTGCTAGTAGTCCTCGCCAGAACGCTGCCTGTCCTGCTTTGCCAGATCGCGCCTCTGCCAATGATGATAATGTTGATAATGTTGGTAGTGGAGCGATTGGTAGAGAGCGCGCGGCCATACTGAGATGCGCGCGCATCATTCATCACAGGTTGACGGTCGGAAGCAGTGGGTGGAACGCAAACACACCCACGCTTCCGGACCGAGTTCCTGGCGCACAGTGACCTCTGATGCATGTGGAGGAGGGGGTAATGACGCCACGATCGGCCGGAAGTTGCGGGTGGAACGCAGGTACGCCCGCACTTCCCGGCCTGTTGAATAGCGTGCGTTCCACACATGGCATGCGGCACCATTAGGGCTCCTGGGAGCCGGAGGAGCCCGGCATCATTCACCCCAGTAGATCGGGGGCATGGGGACACAATTAGAGCTGCATGAAAACGAGATGTCTTCGTTTTGGCGCACCCAATCCCTCTTCCCCTGCCCTGCTGCACATAGCATATGGTGAGAGTGGAATTGACCTACTGGTCCAGTGTTTCTATATACTTTATATCTTTTTATATCTTTTTATATCTATTTATTTTTTCAATTAATCAATTTCTTTTTATACTAGTATTACCACTACCATTATCTCTTTAGCAGATTACATTGAGTGATGTTTGCCCTCTATATTTTGGCTAACAAATTTGGAATCACACTCAGAGGGATGGGATAGAGAGGGTTAACCCGAATGGGTGGGTGGTGCCTAATACCTGTGGGAGGGGGCGTCGTCACTAATTGGGTGGGGTAGACACAGGCACATACATTTATAGAGAGAGCAATTCGAGAGACCAACCATTGCCCGCTTAGGCTCTGAAGAAAGGGGTGCTCCCCCGAAACGCGTAAGCCATCAGCCATTTGCGTTGGTCCTATCCTCTCGGCAACAGGTCCTGGGGTGTCGATCCACAGAAACAGCGCTTTTGCGCCCTTTTGAAAGCTATTTTCACTAGCTCGTTTGTGAGTATAATTTTTACTGTTTTTATGCTGCATTAAAGTTTACCAGTGGTAATGCACTAGGTTGGTGCGCCCTCTTTCTTTTCTGAGACTGCAATCGATGCCATGGCAGCTGCTGCAGAGCTGACAGGAAAAAAAGAAAAGCACTGGAGGAAAAGCAAGCAATCTAAGCAGTGGAGGTGCAACACACTAAAACTTCCCCTGGAGAGCTCATGCTTAGCTGAGTGTGCTGAGGCTGCCGTTAAAGCATCCAAAGGAACTGTTGGAGGTGCTGATGTTTTTCTTGGAAGACACAGGAGGAAACGGAGGTACAGGAAACAGAAACGGGGTAAGAGAGCGGGTATAAGATTAAGACTGGAAGCTCGCCCATATAGACCTGTGTTGCCAAGTCTTTTTCTTAGTAATTGCCGATCTCTTTTAAACAAGATGGATGAACTCAGGCTGTGGTTTATTACACACAAATTAAATAGCTGTGTGACTGTCCTCACAGAGACCTGGCTGGATGGTTCTATACCTGATGAGGCCATTGAGCTGGCAGGCTGCTCTGTCTATCGAGCGGATAGGACTGCGGACTCTGGAAAGACTAAAGGAGGTGGTCTGTGTGTATATATCAACAATAACTGGAGTACAACTATCAATATTGTCAGGACATACTGTTCACCTGATTTGGAATATCTTATGCTAAAATGTAGACCTTTTTTCATACCAAGAGAATTTACTAATGTTATAATTGTGGCTGTGTACATACCTCCACAGGTTAATTCTAAGCTGGCTCTGGAGGAATTATATGATGCTATCAACATTCAGCTGAATGCACATCCAGAGGGGGTTGTGATTGTGGCTGGCGATTTTAACCATGTGGAGCTAGAAATGGTTCTTCCTAAATTTTATAAAAATGTGCACTTTCCAACAAGGGAGAACAATATTTTAGATCAGGTATATACAAATGTTTCCAGTGCATATAAAGCTACTTTGTTGCCACATCTTGGTCTATCAGATCATACCTCTTTAATGATGATCCCATGTTATAAGCCTCTTGTTTGCAGAACAAAACCAGATATTAAAACCATACAGGTTTGGAGTGAGGAGTCAAATTCACTCCTGCAAGAGTGCTTTGAATTAACTGATTGGAATGTATTTGCACAGGATGCAGACTTAGAGGAATATGCTTCATCTGTTCTAGCTTATATCCGCTTTTGTATGGAGATGTTCCTAGTTACAAAAACTATTAGGGTGTTCCCAAATCAAAAGCCTTGGTTGGATGGTAAAGTAAGGGCTCAGCTTAGAGCAAGGGATGTGGCCTTTAGATCGGGCGACCCTATGGTTTATAGGAAAGCTCGGAATGAATTAAAGAAAGGCATTAAGGAGGCTAAGCGTAGATATAAACAGCGCATTGAATCTTATTTTGAAAATCAAAATTCTTGTAGCATGTGGAAGGGGATTAAAACAATGGTAGATTTTAAATCTAGGAATAAACAGGTTTGTAAAGTGCTCCCTGACACCTTAAACCAATTTTTTGCTCGCTTTGAGGGCCAAAATATGAGATGTGAAACCCATAGTAAAGAACTAGTGGAGGATGACCATTTATTGGTATTAAAAATACATGAGGTCAGGTCAAATTTGAGGAAGATTGACATCAGAAAGGCAGCAGGACCAGACGGAGTGTCAGGCCATATACTAAGGGGATGTGCAGACCAGTTAGCAGGTGTTTTTACTGATATTTTTAATTTGTCATTAAAGCAGGCTGCAGTACCTTCTTGTTTTAAATCTACTACTATTGTCCCAATACCTAAAAAATCAGCGGTATCATGCTTAAATGATTATCGCCCAGTTGCCCTAACTCCTATCATCATGAAATGTTTTGAGAGGCTCGTATTATCACATCTTAAGGCAAGCATTCCTGTTGATCTGGATAAGTATCAGTTTGCCTATCGTGCAAATAGGTGCACAGATGATGCAATTGCTATTGCATTGCATGCTGCCTTGACACATCTTGAGCACCCAAACACATATGTTAGGATGTTATCCATTGATTTTAGCTCTGCATTTAACACAGTAGTCCCTGACAAATTAGTGAAAAAGTTAAAAGCTTTGGGCCTATGTCCATTGCTGCGCTCATGGATTATGGATTTTCTAACAAATAGGCCACAAATGGTGAGAATAGGAGATCAGATGTCTAACACTATTATTTTGAATACAGGGGTACCACAGGGATGTGTGTTAAGTCCGGCCTTGTTTACATTGTTCACTCACGACTGTACTCCCATACATGCGTCTAACACTATAGTGAAGTTTGCTGATGACACCACTTTAGTGGGACTCATACAAGATAATGATGAGACAGCTTATAGGCAGGAAATTCAACATTTGGTTGAGTGGTGTAGAGAAAATGATTTAATACTCAATACGGCAAAAACTAAAGAAATAATAGTGGATTATAGGAGATCAAGAAAGATCAATCATTGCCCGGTTCATATAGGTGGTGAGGAGGTGGAAAGGGTGGACACTATTAAATTTTTGGGAGTGCATATTACAAGGGAGTTGTCATGGTCTCAAAATACTTTTTTTCTAGTGAAAAAAGCGCAGCAGAGACTGTTTTTCCTTCGGAGACTGAAGCAGGCTGGATTGCCCTTAAGGCTTCTGGTCAATTTCTATCATTGTACCATTGAGAGTATTCTTCTCCACTGCGCTGTAGTGTGGTATGCCAGCTGCAGGGCAGAGGATAAGAAATGCCTGTCTCGTGTGGTGAAAACAGCACAGCGGATCATAGGAACAGATCTACCAAATTTGGACACAGCATATGCCAGCCGATTAAAAAAGAGGGCAAAAGCTATTAGTATTGATCCAACCCACCCAGGTTACAATGTGTTTGTCCCATTGCCATCAGGGAAAAGATATAGAACACTTAAAATGCACACTAATCGCTTAAAGCATAGTTTTTTTCCTAGGGCCGTATTGTCCATAATCCCATCAGGTACAGTGTTTTAGGAATTTTATGTAGAATTTTAACATTCTTTTATTTATTTATTTTTAAATAACATTTTATATCTTGATATATTTAAATAGATATGTGGGCATGTGCTAGGAGTATGTATGTGTGGTTTTCTTGAGAAATGTTTTATTGCTGCTGTAAAGGGTATCCGAAAAAATTTTGTTGTATGTATACAATGACAATAAAGTATATCTAAAGATCATAATTACGTTAACCAAAGTGACATAAGTCTGAAATAAGGGGATGATACAGAGAAATAAAAACTGGAAAAAATCCATGTCCCTAAAATCTATGTGCCGTCGCCGGGGGGGGGGGGGGGGGGGGGTGTTGTCCTGTCAGTTTTCTGAGCAGTGCAGTCTGGCTTAGGTGCAAATTTAGGCCCATTGGCTTCTATGGGAACGCTTCTGACACATACAAGTCATTCGGCTGTGAACAGAATAAAATCCTGACCAGATAATGATGCAAACCTGACCTGATCCTGATCAAAAACTGACCTGAGACGCTGAACAACTACTTTGTCAATTAGCTGTGAAAACAATTTGCACCGCACATGTGTGAACCCAGCCTCACTTTGGTTAGAACACAACTTTTTTGTCGTTATTGTAAACTTTTTTAATTGTAAAGTGTTTTTATTGTAACGTTTAATTTTGATTTTATTTACGTGATGTGTCATATTGACATGCCATATCTCCGTTACAGTTTTTCTTGACTTTACAAAATACAACACTTGAAAACTCATTTTTATTTACCGCCAATTAATTGTATGATTATTTATTCTAAAGTGAAGGCCTCCAAAAGATTTGTTCATGGAAATGTTGTGCAAATTCCAATAAACACTTTATACAATTTGACTTACACATATGACTTATGACATATGATATTAATTAATTCATTCATTAAAAATTACCAAGAAAGCCCAAGAAAATAAGGTTTAGTCTGTCACAGTTTTCCAGTAAACAAGCCTGGTTTGTCTAAATTTATTCAATAAACCACCCCATTTCTGAGTCTTTTATACATGTTTTTCTTTCCAGATGATGCAAATTAGATGCTGTGTGACCAGTGGTGAACGTACATTCTTGAATCTATGCCTAAGATCTGTTTTCTGGGAAAATCAGTGTGCAATAAAGATAGTTCAGAGGAAATGTAATACGTAATTGTAACATTTATTGCATGTAATATGCTTTTTTTTAGCAAATAATGATGAATATTTCTGCTAAATGATGATTCCGATTTTAAGTAATGACACAAGAAATATACTACAGTAGATTTCAGTATACTGTAACAAAATGTCCGCTGATATAAGTGTTGCTATTTATTGCATCGTAAACAGGTAGACAAGAAAAATAATGTTTATGCATGTTAATCCAGTTGTAGATACAGTGATGACACAATACATCACTTTTAAAAAGGCAATACTGGCCAGGCTGTTTTCATTTAAGAGACATGTTGCATTGTCCGGACTTGAGGTGGCGGTGGTTAATGAGAAGAGGTCTACCTCGTCACACTGGGGTGGACCCCTTTTTCCACCTCCTGTTGGGCGTGGAATGGGGGGAATGCCCTCCTAGGAATGGCGGGACAGGCAAGGTTGTTGGAGGCAAAATGCTCCCCTCTGCTCGGACCATTGTTGGAGAGGTGTCCCCCCTGTAAGGCCTCTAGATCACTCAGCACTTCAGGAGGGGGTTGTGGCTGGTTTCTGACCGGTCTACCACCCCTTGACCATCCTGATTCAGGAATTTATTACAAGCTCCTAGTTGTACTGTCACCTTAAGTCCAAAATAACCATTTGCACTAGTCTGTATATGGACATGTTTCCTATATGTTCTTTGTTACATTCTATAATGTGTGTAGTTTTCTACTAAAATGTTACTAAATAAAGATTTTACAAAAAATAAAAAATAAAAAAGGCAATACTGTTAGAAAATGATAAATGCCACCATGACACAACTACGAACCGTTATCAGCACACCATGCTATGGCAAAATACAGTATACTTGAATGCATCATTCTCTGCACACCTGTCAAATCAAGTTCTTTTAGGGATTCTCAGGCCTTTATGTTGCAGCTGTTTGTCAGTTAAAGTAGAACTGAACTGAAAAGGTTAATATTGGTTATTGTATAGTAAAAATAAACAATTGTTAATTGTGTTTAAGCCATACCCTGAAAATTTACCTTTTGTCTGGAATTACTCCTGAAACTTGCTGGTGCATTTCCTTTTTTTTAAGTATACCTACACTTTGCATAAACTTAATGTCATTGTCAATAAAAACCCTCAACACTTATGAAATGCTTGTAATTATACTTCAGTATACCATAGTAACATCTGACAAAAAAGATTTAAAAACACTGAGGCAGCAGACTTTGAGAAAAATAATAGTGGTATCATTCTCAAAACATTTGACCACAGCTTTAAACCCTCATGCTAACTGCTGATTCCATCAAGTGACATTTGGTGATGTCATTACCGTGCTGCTTACTGTTGTTCTTGCTGAAGACTCTATCATGATGGCCATCTCCACCTCAGTGAAGAACAAAAGAAATTGCCAAAAAAGAGCATCAGCTAACATGGCCGCCCACAGAACGTTTTTCAAAGGGGCATCATTTTAAGGTCACCCATGCTTCGCCCCTTTTCGACAATGTCATTATCACATTATCACGGTCAGAGACTGCAGACGTAGTACAGGAAATGGTCAGAGACTGCGTACATAGTACAGGAGACGGTCAGAGACGGCGGACATGGTACAGGAAATGGTCAGAGACTGCAGACATGGTACAGGAGATGGTCAGAGACTGCAGACATGGTACAGGAGATGGTCAGAGACTGCAGACATGGTACAGGAGATGGTCAGAGACTGCGGACATGGTACAGGAGACGGTCAGAGACTGCGGACATGGTACAGGAGACGGTCAGAGACTGCAGACATGGCACAGGAGATGGTCAGAGACTGCGGACTTGGTACAGGAGATGGTAAGAGACTGCGGACATAGTACAGGAGATGGTCAGAGACTGAGTCCCCCAGCCCCACTTCACGTGTCAGCTTCAATTATTGCTGTCCTGTCCCCCAGTCACAGTCCCCAGCCCGAATTGTGTCACCTTCTCTTCCAGTTATCCATCTTATTCCATAATCATTATTCCATTATGATATCCCAGAGTGGTGGTGGTCCAGTGTCCCTCAACAACAGTCGGTAAGCCATGGGTGGGAGGAGATGTCTGGCACTGCCGCCGCAAGCATGGGTAGCCAAGAAATTGGATGGATCTCTGATTGAGTCTAATCAATGCAACCGGGCGGTGGGCAGGAGCCACGGGTGCAGGAAAAGGAGGTGGGAGGAGACTGAAGAAGATCAGTACCTCCCTGCCCTGCTGCCTACAAATCACTGGGCTCCACGGCCGGAGAAGGAGAAGAGTGAGACAGTCTCAGGACGCAGTGCAGTAGATGCAGGCCTCGCTCCACTCGGCCTCACTGAAACTCTGATTCTGACGTCACTGGTTGCTAGACGCCAGGCAGGGCGGCCCTAGCAACCAGTGCTGAACTTATGGAAATAAGCTAGTAGGGTATCCTATGTCCTCTATTTCATTCTGGGATACTGTATTGTCCCAGAATGACCAGGGACACACATGTGAATTGCTGGCGCTGCTGCTAAATGTAACAGTAAGTGCCAATCCGATCATTAAATCCAGGGGGGAACTTGCCCATGTTAGCTAGTAGTCTTAAAGTGGTTGTAAAGGCCAAGGTTTTTTACCTTCCTGCATTCTGTGTGCAGCAGCCCCTTCAGCTGCTCTGTGCAACACCACTGCACAGAGCAGGTAAGTATGACATATTTGTTATTTTTTAAGAAAAAAAAGTTGTCTTTAATATCACTTTACGAGTCCATCATCATTTATTGTTAATGCAAGCAAAAGGTGTGCCACTCCAGGTGAGATAATTAAGTGAGTTGGAGTCCACATGCGGAAGCTAGACTCAGCCTGCCTGCCATAGAATGCATATGTATGAAAGGAATGGCTGCACACCAAGACAATGTGAGTCTGTTTTATTGCAACATCCCAAGAGTGTAACATCAATCACCACAGGACAGTAGCAAGTACAGAGGGTTACGCGTTTCACACTCTTACATTGTGCTTACTCATTACCTTGGGATGCTCCACTGACACTCCTTAGGTAATCCCTCCTCACACCAGCACAGGTGTGGGTGGTGTCTATAGAGCCACCCCCTGTCCTAGCTGTTTTGTTTAAAAGCAATAGCATCAAAAGTGAAGACCTCCAAAAGCAAAAGCATCAAAAGTGACCATTAAACATGAACCATCCATATATATATATATATATATATATATATATATACAATATATATATGTACACACAAATCATTAAATACCATATAGAAAAAGTGTATAGAAGAGATAATTATATATTCATATGATACACATGACGAATCATATAATGGGAAACAAAAATACAGCTAAAAACAAAATGACCTTGACTAAACAAACATAAAAAACAACCAAGCCACTTCCATCTACAATAAATCCCTGTCCTCCACCCTGGACAAGCTCGCTCCCCTCACTACAGACAGAATCAGGCCTCGACCCCTACAACCCTGGCAAACATATGACACTAAAATTCTCAAAAAACGTAGTCGTGTTCTTGAGCATCTGTGGCACAAGACTGATGCCCGTACACACGGTCGGATTTTCCGATGGAAAATGTGTGATAGGACCTTGTTGTCCGAAATTCTAACCGTGTGTAGGCTCCATCACACATTTTCCATCGTATTTTCCGGCGCACAAAGTTTGAGAGCAGGCTTTAAAATTTTCCGACAACAAAATCCGTTGTCGGAATTTCCGATCGTGTGCACACAAATCCGACGCACAAAGTGCCACGCATGCTCAGAATAAATAAAGAGGTGAAAGCTATTGGCTACTGCCCCGTTTATAGTCCCGACGTACGTGTTTTACGTCACCGCGTTCAGAATGATCGGATTTTCCGACAACTTTGTGTGACCGTGTGTATGCAAGACAAGTTTGAGCCAACATCCGTTGGAAAAAATCCATGGATTTTGTTGTCGGAATGTCCGATCAATGTCCGACCGTGTGTACGGGGCATAAGTCTCTCAAAGACTTCAACCAATACAAATCTGCCCTTCAAAAATACTATTCTTTCCTCCACACTGCCAAGCAGACTTATTTTACAAGTCTTATTAACACCTAATCATCCAGTCCCTGTAAACTTTTCTCTTCCCTTAACACTCTACTTCGTCCTCCACAGCCTCCACCCACTGACTCACTCACTGCCCAGGAGATTGCTAATCACTTCAAAAACAAGATTGATACAATCCGTGATGAAATCTCCACTCTACAGGTATCTCCCCCAGTTAAGACCCCATATCAACAGGTACATTTGACACTCCCCTTATTCAAATCTGCTACTACAGACGAAGTTGCTAACCTCCTTTCTAACGTCCACCTAACCATCTGCCCCCCTGGACCCTATTCCCTCTCAAACACTACCGTCTCCCTCTGACTCTATCCTACACTCTCTAACCCACATCTTCAATCTCTCCCTCACCTCTGGCATTTCCCCAATGCTCTAAAGCATGCACTGGTCACCCCCATACTTAAAAAGCCATCCTTGGACCCTACCAATCTTAACAACCTATGCTCTATCTCCTTGCTCCCCTTTTCCTCTAAACTCCTTGAACGTCTGGTTTACAACCAACTGAATGACCACCTCATTAAGCATAACCTTCTTGATCCCTTTCAATCTGGATTTCGCCCTCAACACTCCACAGAAACTGCTCTTTTAAAACTCACAAATGACCTGCTAACTGCAAAAACCAATGGACACTATTCTGTACTCCTACTTCTGGACCTTTCAGCTGCCTTTGATATGGTTGACCACCCCCTCCTCCTCAAAAAACTTTACTCTTTTGGTCTCCATGACTGTGCTCTTCAGTGGCTCTCATCCTACCTATCCCAATGCACCTTCAGTGTCACTTCCAATTCTACTTCCTCCACTCCTCTTCCCTTCTCCGTCGGGGTCTCCCAAGGTTCTGCTCTTGGACCTCTTTTATTTTCAATCTACACCTCTTCCCTGGGTCAGCTGATAACCTCTCACGGCTTTCAATATTATTTCTACACTGATGACACACAAATCTATCTCTCCACCCCTCAACTCACTCCATCAGTCTCCTCACACATAACTAACTTACTAACAGACATATCTGTATGGATGTCACACCACTTCCTCAAACTCAACTTGTCCTAAACCGAGCTTATAATATTTCCTCCCCCACGTGC
The DNA here is from genome assembly GCA_037952835.1 of Lithobates septentrionalis. Taxonomy (NCBI): domain Eukaryota; kingdom Metazoa; phylum Chordata; class Amphibia; order Anura; family Ranidae; genus Lithobates; species Lithobates septentrionalis. Next base: position 7,672,196 of record JBBDGP010000487.1, read on the forward strand.
CTCTTCCCCTGACTTCTCTGTCAAGAGCAATGGCACAACCATCCACCCATTGCCACATGTCAGCGTGCTAGGTGTTATCCTGGACTCTGAACTCTCCTTTCGGCCCCAAATACAATCGCTTTCCAAAGCTTGCCGCCTCAACCTCCGCAACATCTCTAAACTACGTCCCTTTCTAACCAAGGAAACCACAAAGCTCCTGATTCACTCCCTGATTATCTCTCGCCTTTCCTACTGCAACTCCCTCCTCATTGGCTTACCTTTAAATAGACTATCCACCCTTTAGTCCATCATGAATGCTGCTGCCAGACTCATCCACCTTACAAACCGCACAGTGTCTGCTACCCCTCTCTGCCAATCCCTCCATTGGCTGCCACTTGCCCAACGAATTAAATTCAAAATACTAACATTAAGTTACAAAGCCATCCACAACTCTGCCCCCAGCTACATCACTAGCCTAGTCTCAAAATACCAACCTAATCGCCCTCTTCGTTCCTCCCAAGACCTCCTGCTCTCTAGCTCCCTCATCACCTCCTCCCATATCCGCCTCCAGGACTTCTCCCGAGCCTCACCCATCCTCTGGAATTCGCTACCCCAATCTGTCAGACTGTCTACAAATTTATCCACTTTTTGGCGATCCCTGAAAACTTTCCTCTTCAGAGAAGCCTATCCTGCCTCCATCTAACAACTGCACTATTTTCTCCATTAGCTCATCCCCCACAGCTATTACCCTTTTGTATAACTTGTATAACTCCCTCCTAGATTGTAAGCTCTAAAGAGCAGGGCCCTCTGATTCCCCTCTGTATTGAATTGTATTGTAATTGTACTGTCTGCCCTAATGTTGTAAAGCGCTGCGTAAACTGTCGGCACTATATAAATCCTGTATTATAATAATAATAATAAAAAAGAGAAAATAATGGAATATACACAAAAAAATTATAAAAAAAAAAACATACAAGAAGAATTTGTTGCATGATAATAAACTGCAATCAAAGAGTAGAAGAAGAAATATAATTCTTTACCAAATTGTGGGGAGAATATAAAGAGAAAAAACTATAGAATATATAAAACGTAATAGTCATGATCCCATAAAGTAGAACAGTAAAATTAAACAATGAATAATATATGTTTAAACCAAAAGGATCATATGAGTAAAACATGCATTAATTACTCGTGAAGGGGGTCATGTGGTCCATAGTTATACATGCTGTAGACAGAGAGAGATGGCAGGAAGTTAAAAGGTATTCAATGCATTTTGGTAGTGGTTCATGATCAATCAAGCAAAAAGACACGTCTCCCTACTTTGCACCCTTATGAAGATAAGTTCTAACCCTTGTTACATCATCACAGGGTCTACATTATTACTAGCTGGAACTGGTAGGAGTGGCTGGCGGAGCACCTATGTATTTTCCTGTACATGCAAGTTGTCTATCAGGGTTACTGTGGGCAGGACTGTGGACAGTAACAGGGGAGCAGAGAACTCTCATGTCATTCCTGCAGCACCTCCCATGTATCTTAAAAATATATTAACACAATAGCCTATCAGCCCTGATAAAGACAACAAAACAAAGTTTTTGTTGCTCCCTGTTCACCTTTCCCTTGCTCACTTGTATGGTAGCCAAGATCTGGAAATGAGCAGCTGGGCACAACACAATCATTATGCTGCCTTATTCAGTGCTGTCAGAATCTGGGCAAATAAATGAGGCTAGCACATTATAGGAATTTATAGAAAAAAACCTGGTCCCCCTCCTCCACTTCCCCTTTCCAGCATCCCCTCCATCCAATCCAACAGCAGTAGTCGGAATGCATGATGTGGAAAGACACACCACTTTTAAATAAGGGTAGGTGAACTCATGAAGTGACTATCCAATACTATATAGCAATGTGCAATATTGAATAGAGATTGTAATGAGATGATGGTCAAGCGGGCATGGGAGATGTAGCCTCCTCTCTACCATAGTAAAGATGCATCTGTGCTTTTGACAATATGATCTAGCATATGGTATATGTTGATGGACTGGCTGGGTGGGCGGGGCCCACCCGGATGGGAGTGGCAGGCTCTGGTGGGAGTCTCCCAGACATGTGAATGGCTCTATTTAGAGGGAACGTAGAGAAAGTTAAATAATGAGTGAAGGAGACAGCGCTCGCAACAAAAGATTAAATTAGAAACTATCGCTGCTGTAAAAAAGTATACAACTTGAAAAATAAAAATAAACGGTTACAGCGCTGATAGACGTGGCTAAACAATAAAGTGCTGAGTGCTAAAATAAATGGATAATAAGTGAATCACAAATATTGAATATTGGCTACAATCCAAACATAACTGCTGATTACCACAATAACATATATGCAATATATGAGAAAACCATTAGTGCTGCCCAATTGGAAAAACAACCTAAAAAACAGGCTAGCAAAAAAAAAAAGTGACATCTGATCACAATATATAGGTATACACATAAAAAATAGTCCCAAAATGACTAGCACCAGCTGGACACAGGAAACTCAGACAGACAGTTTAGTGATGGCACAGCGGCTCCTCAATCAACAATGTCAGTCCGTCTTTATATGATCAGACAAAGGTGCTTCTATAGTGGATAGATGGATATTTTGGCTGACATTTCAAAACAGTGGAGCCATAGATCTTGTAATTGGTCACCCAAAATAAAGAGAAGAAAAATATATGGTGAAGTACTGCGGGATGTAAAAGCCAATTGCGCTACAAGCCGCTACTCACGCTCTCCATGGTTGCAGTCAGGCATATCAGATGCTTCCGTGATCGCCGCTAGTAGCGTGCGTTCCACGGAGCCAGGAAGATAAAAAGCGTCACTTGGTTGTGTGAAGGCCGGATGTGACGTCAACGCGTTTCGCGCTACTAGCGGCGATCGCGGAAGCATTTGATATGCCTGACTGCAACCATGGAGAGCGTGAGTTTTTTTTACCACAAATAGAGCTTTCTTTTGGTGGTATTTAATCGCCGCTGGGTTTTTTATTTTTTGCGCTGTAAAAGAAAAAATGCATTTTTCTTTGTGTTATAAAATTTTGCAAATTAAAAATTCTTCTTCATAAATTTTGGACAAAATTTATACTGCTACAAATCTTTGGTAAAAATAACCCAAATTGGTGTATATTATTAGGTCTTTGTGAAAGTTATAGAGTCCACAAGCTATGGTGCCAATCTCTGAAAATTGATCACACCTGAAGTACTGACAGCCTATCTCAATTCTTGAGACCCTAACATGCCAGGAAAGTACAAATACCCCCCAAATGACCCCTTTTTGGAAAGTAGACATTCCAAGGTATTTAGAAAGGGGCATGGTGAGTTTTTTGAAGTTGTCATTTTTTCCCACAATTCTTTTATTTTTTCACAAAATTGTCATATTAGCAGGTTATTTCTCCCCCACAGCATATGCATACCACAAATTACACCCCAAAACACATTCTGCTATGTATGGTGATACCCCATGCATGAGACTTTTACACAGCGTGGCCACATACAGAGGCTCAACATGCAGGGAGCGCCATCAGGTGTTCTGGAGCATAAATGACATCTAAATTCCTGACTACTTCTTATGCCTCGTACACACGATTGGAAATTCGACCAGCAAAAGACTGATGAGAGGTTTTGGTTGGAAAATGCGACAGTGTGTATGCTCCATCTGACTTTTGCTGGCGGAATTCCTGCCAGCAAAAGATTGAGAGCAGGTTCTCAGTTTTTCGGTCGGAAAAAGTTCCTATCCGAAAATGCGATCGTCTGTACAAATTCCGACGCGCAAAATTCCTACGCATGCTCGGAAACAATTCAATGCATGCTCGGAATCATTGAACTTCATTTTCTCAGCTCGTCGTAGTGTTGTACGTCACCGCGTTCTTGGCGGTCGAAAGTTCAGAGAACTTTTGTGTGACCGTGTGTATGCAAGGCAAGCTTGAGCGTTATTCCGTCAGAAAAACCATCCAAGTTTTTTCCGACAAAAAATCCGCTTGTGTGTACGCGGCATTACACTTTTGAAGGCCCTGGAGCACCAGGACAATGACAACGCCCCAGAAATGACCCCATTTTGGAAAGTAAACACCCCAACGTATAATCTATGAGGCATGAGTCTTTTGAACATGTCATTTTTTTCTACAAATTTTTGGAAAATGTGGAAAGAAAATGAAAATGACAGAGGGATGTCTGAGCATGGATGGTTGAGTATGGATGGATGAGTATGTATGTCTGGATGGCTGAGCATGGATGGCGGGATAGCTGAGCGTGGATGGCGGGATGGCTGAACGTGGATGGCTGAGCGTGGATGGCGGGATGGCTGAGCGTGGATGGTGGGATGGCTGAGTTTGGATGGCGGGATGGATGAGCGTGGATGGCGGGATGGATGAGCGTGGATGGCGGGATGGATGAGCGTGGATGGCGGGATGGCTGTGTGTGGATGGCAGGATGGCTGAGTGTGGATGGTGGGATGGATGAGCGTGGATGGATGAGCGTGGATGCCGGGATGGCTGAGCGTGGATGGCGGGATGGCTGAGCGTGGATGGCGAGATGGATGAGCGTGGATGGCGGGATGGCTGTGTGTGGATGGCAGGATGGCTGAGTGTGGATGGCGGGATGGATGAGTGTGGATGGATGAGCGTGGATGCCGGGATGGCTGAGCGTGGATGGCGGGATGGCTGAGCGTGGATGGCGAGATGGATGAGCGTGGATGGCAGGATGGCTGAGCGTGGATGGCGGGATGGATGAGCGTGGATGGATGAGCGTGGATGCCGGGATGGCTGAGCGTGGATGGCGGGATGGCTGAGCGTGGATGGCGAGATGGATGAGCGTGGATGGCAGGATGGCTGAGCGTGGATGGCGGGATGGATGAGCGTGGATGGCGGGATGGATGATCGTGGAAGGCGGGATGGATGAGCGTGGATGATGGGATGGCTGAGCGTAGATGGTGGGATGGCTGAGCGTGGATGGCAGGATGGATGAGCGTGGATGGCGGGATGAATGAGCGTGGATGGCGGGATGGCTGAGCGTGGATGAGCATGGATGGCGGTATGGCTGAGCATGGATGGTGGGCTGGCTGAGCGTGGATGGTGGGATGGCTGAGTGTGGATGTTTTATACAGAGGGAAGGATGGATGGATGATTGCTGGATTTGTCACTGAGCAGCGCTGTGGGCACTACACATCCAGCCCACAGCGCCTCTTCTGGACCCGGCGGTCACGGATGTTCCCGTGTGCGTGCCCCAGGGGGTGCACGAGAGCGCAATTCTGGGAGGATGTCATAGTACACCCTCCCAGAGTTATCAAACGGCCCTGTAGCCATCATTCGGCTATGGGACGGTTGTTATAGGGTTAAAAACAAAAGGAAAAGTGAAGGGAACATTCTTTAAAACATGCATCCATGTCTTTTTTTAAAAAAAAACTAACTTTCTCCCGTGATCGTGTCCGCCACGCGCCCACTATGGCGCACAGGCGGGCGTGTCCAATCACAGCTGATCACAACGTAAACACATGCCGGTTATTGGCTTTCATTCCCTCACTCTGACAGCGTGAGGAGCGGAGAGTCGGTAACTGGCTTTTATAAAAAGAGACATCTACACTGATAATCAGGGCACTGATTATCCGTGTCCTGATTATTAGTGCAGCCCCAACAGTGCCCACCAGTACTGCCTATCAGTGGCCACCAATGCTGCCAATCAGTGGGCACCAGTGCTGCCAATCAGTGCCCATTGGTGCCTCCTCATCAGTGTCACCTATTAGTGCCCATCAGTTCCGCTTATCAGGGCCCATCAGTACCACCTATTAGTGCCACCTATCAGTGCCATCAATGCCGCCTATCAGCGCCCATCAGCAGCACCCATCAGTGCCCATCAATGCCGCATATCAGTGCCCATCAGTGCCGCCTATCAGTGCAGCCTCATTAGTGCCGCCACAACAGTGCCCACCAGTGCCGCCTCATCAGTGCAGCCTATCAGTGCCCATCAGTGCCACCTCATCAGTGCCCATCACTGCAGCCTATCAGTGCAGCCTCATCAGTGTACATCAGTGAAGGAGGAAAATTACCTGTTTGCTAAATGTTATAACAAACTATGAAAATGTTTTGTTTTTCTGTTTTTTTAAATTCCAGTCTTTTTTCGTTTATTTAGCAAAAAAAAAAAAACCCAGTGGTGATTAAATACCACCAAAACCAAGCTCTATTTGTGTGACAAAAAATGTTAAAAATGTTATATGGGTACAGTGTAGCATGACCACGCAATTGTCATTCAAAGTACAACAGTGTTGAAAGCTAAAAGCTGAAAATTGGCCTGGGCGGGGCAGGAAGGGGCAAAAGTGCCCAGTAGGCAAGTGGTTAATTCAACATGTGTAAGTCTCTTGGTTGGCATTTAGTGTACTTGCTAAAAGTGTTCTTAGCTTGAAAAATGAAAACAAATGCAGCCACCACATCTAAGAATTGGTAATCTACAATACATAAAAGGCTTGTTTTTATATTGAGATATGCGTTATGCTTCATAAATATTAACAGCATAGCATAGGCATGCGCAGCCTTTTGCATTAGAGTGTTCACCCCAAAGCTCAAACACACATGCGTGTATATATAGTTACACTATATTACTAAAGGTATTGGGACGCCTGCCTTTACACGCACATGAACTTTAACCACTTCCGGACCTCCGCACGCCGATGTACGTCCTAACTTTGAAGAGGGATATCTTTGTTATGGCAGCAGCTAGCTGCCATAACCCCAGTATCCACTTCTTCAGCGGGCAGTCCGCTTTCCGATAATAGTGGTCTCTGCGGCAGATTCACAGCAAGATCACTTTTATCGGCGCCGGGAGAGGGCCCCCCTCCCGCCGCTCTCCGGTGCCCTCCGCCGCTTACTGGAGCCGTCGGTAGCAGCAGAGGCAGTCAGATCCTTCTCTTTCCTCGGTATGGAGACGAGTGAGGAGAAGATGGCCCCCACCCGTCTCCATACTGTTGCAGGTAAAACCTTCACTTCCACCCATAGCTCTTAAAGGGTCATTTTTAAAAAAAAAATTTTTCAAAAGACAAAATTTTTTTATTGCATTTTAGTGTAAATATGAGATCTGAGATCTCATATTTAGGAGGTCCTGTCATGCTTTTTTTCTATTACAAGGGATGTTTACATTCCTTGTAATAGGAATAAAAGTGACACCATTTTTTTTAAACAACAGTGTAAAAAATAAAAATAAAAGGCAAAATAAATAAGAAAAAAAAAAGTTTAAACGCGTCCTGCCGAGCTCACGTGCAGAAGTGAACGCATACATGAGTAGCGCTCGCATATGAAAACGGTGTTCAAACCACACATGTGAGGTATCGACGAGATCGGTAGAGCGAGAGTAATAATTCTAGCCCTAGACTTCCTCTGTAACTCAAAACATGCAACCTGTAGAATTTTTTTAAACATCGCCTATGGAGATTATTAAGGGTTTCTCGGCATTCCACGCAATTTTGAAGCGTGACATGTTTACCAATTTACCAGGCTTGTAAGAGCTGCTCAGTGTATTAAACTGTCATGTATCCTCCCTGCTTGCAGAGACTATCTGTCCAAACTCGGCGGTGATGTCGGGGTGGGCAGGGACGAACAGCTATCATACACCAGCCAACGGGATAGGGGCTGGGCGGGCCGCTCCATGTATGTGGCCCCGCCCTTTTCTATCAGCTATCAAACACCAGCCAATAACTGAACTGCTTAAAAAGGGGCGGAGTGACCCGCCCATCCCCGACATCACCGCCGAGTTTTGACAGATAGTCTCTGCAAGCAGGGAGATTACATGACAGTTTAAGGCACTTAGTGGCTCCTACAAGCCTGGCGATCTGCTGAATGTGAAAGCGTTATACACTCTTGTAGCATTTCACAGGAGAACTCGGGAGACAGCTGGTATTGTGACGAGAAAGGTTTCCCCCAGAAAACCTGTTTCCCCTGGTTCTCGACTGAGATCGGAACTCCACCCCTCCAGCCCTCTGCACTGCTGCTCCTCCTACTCTCCCCTGAATGCTAATCATCCTTCTACCGCCCCCGTCCCCCGTGCGCATCCCCGGTTTTCTGGGGAAACCTATTTTGGTACAGACACTGGAAGTTCTCCCCCTGGTCCCTATTATTATGTCATCATTATTAGTCCGACTATATCACCTGGAAGAATGAAGACTCTACTATTGTTGCTATTATTATTACTTCTCCCACATATTCTATATATATATATATATATATATATATATAGTATACAAGTATGCACACGTCATCATTATTATCCCCTCTTATTATTTAATATTATTTATTGTTATCCCTCCTATTATTTTTAGACACTAGAAGTTCTCCTGCAGTCCCTATTATTAGTATTATTATGAATCCTACCACCTATTATATATCTATCTATCTATCTATCTATCTATCAGTATACACGCCATCATTATCATCTTTTCCTATTATTTTATGTCCCTACTATTATTTTATCTAATTTTTTTTTACCCCTCCTATTGTTTTATATTATTTAATATTACACCTCCTATTGTTTTATATTATTTACTGTTAATCCTTCTATTATTTTACATTATTATTACACCTTCTATTATTTTATCAAATTTTTATTATTGCCCCTCCCATTATTTTATCTCATTTATTATTACCCTCTCCTGTTATTAATATACAGTATCTCATAAAAGTGAGTACACCCCTCACATTTTTGTAAATATTTTATTATATCTTTTCACGTGACAACACTGAAGAAATGAAAGTACAATGTACAATGTAAAGTAGTGACTGCGCAGCTTGTATAACAGTGTAAATTTGCTGTTCCCCTCAAAATAACTCAACACACAGCCATTAATGTCTAAACTGCTGGCAACAAAAGTGAGTACACCCTTAAGTGAAAATGTCCAAATTGGGCCCAAAGTGTCAATATTTTGTGTCTAAATATAAATAAATAATCAGAGCGTATATGTAAAATGAGCAGCTGAACACCAGGGTCAAACAATCAAATCCCTCAAATGAATATTAATAAGTAAGGTGCAGCGCTAAGTCAAACAGGACACATTGCATAAAAAAGAATCAAAAAATAATAATAATGCAGCTCCATGCCAAGAGAAAAATGTGATGAGTGAATATCCTTAACACGATAGTCTAATCATCCAAATATCAGAGAGCAATCGCAAAGAGTCCATATAATCATCCAGTGAGATTCCACCATTCAAGCGTGATGTAACAACATGCCAGATAAAGTGACTGATTGATGTGCCCTCCACCGTTTATTAAGACTGGCCTCTCACCTGGCAACCAGGACCCTTTAATTACAGAGGGTCAGATAGACATTCCCATTAGGGTCATAATGCTCTGCAACACTTTGTGGAAAAGGAGCGGAACAGATATCTGATTGGACTCAAGGCACATAGTCTGTGGCTCAAAAACACCAGAGAGTGGATAACCCAGCCGGAGCTTTCCTGTATCGATGGGAGTGTGTTCCATATGTTATCGAGATTACCCTGATCCCCATATACCTGCCTTATGACGGAAGTCCTGTCTGCCGGTCTGGAGTGCATCATCTCATTATGACCCTAATGGGAATGTCTATCTGACCCTCTGTAATTTAAAGGTCCTGGTTGCCAGGTGAGAGGCCAGTCTTAATAAACGGTGGAGGGCACATCGATCAGTCACTTTATCTGGCATGTTGTTACATCACGCTTGAATGGTGGAAACTCACTGGATGATTATATGGACTCTTTGCGATTATTAATATCAATATTTTGTGTGGCTACCATTATTTTCCAGCACTGCCTTAACCCTCTTGGGCATGGAGTTCACCAGAGCTTCACAGGTTTCCACTGGAGTCCTCTTCCACTCCTCCATGACGACATCACGGAGCTGGTGGATGTTAGAGAACTTGCGCTCCTCCTCCTTCCATTTGAGGATGACCCACAGATGCTCAATAGGATTTAGGTCTGGAGACATGCTTGGCCAGTCGATCACCTTTACCCTCAGCTTCTTTAGCAAGGCAGTGGTCGCCTTGGAGGTGTGTTTGGGGTAGTTATCATGTTGGAATACTGCCCTGCGGTCCAGTCTCCGAAGGGAGAGGATCATGCTCTGCTTCAGTATGTCACATTCATGGTTCCCTCAATGAAGCCCCAGACCATGACACTCCCACCACCATGCTTGACTGTAGGCAAGACACACTTGTCTTTGTACTCCTCACCTGGTCACCACTGACCTGGCCATTTTCTAGATAGGCAACTCCTATTCTCATATTGATTAGTGGTTTCAAATTAATAACTACTGCAGTAAGGAACAGACACAAAAGATACACTCTGCATCTTTCCAAATAACTGTTCTGCCTTATTATGACGCAATTGAAATTTTTTATACACATGATTACGTAGGTATCACATTAATAATAGGATTTGTATAACAGCATACCTGTAAAATCCTTTTCTTGGAGTACATCATGGGACACAGAGCTTAAATAATAACTTAATGGGTATATAGGCAACTTCAGGTGATGGACACTGGTATACCCAATACAGGAAGTTCACTCCCTATATAACCCCTCCTCCTACCAGGAGTATCTCAGGTTTTGTAGCAAAGCAATATACTTAAAAAGAGGGGAGGGACCTCTGTGCCCCATGATGTACTCCAAGAAAAGGATTTTACAGGTAAGCTGTTATAAAAATCCTATTTTCTTTATCGTACATCATGGGACACAGAGCTTAAGTAATAACTTAATGGGATGTCCCATAGCAATGCTATTTGAGGGGAGGAAGACACAACTCGCAGGGTACCCCCAGACTTGAGGACCTATACTGCTGCCTGCAGCACACTGCGCCCAAAGGCGATATCCTCATACCTCCTTACATCCACTTGATAAAACTTGGTGAATGTGTATACTGAAGACCAAGTTGCGGCCTTACAGATCTGAGCCATGGAGGCCTGGTGACGCACTGCATGTAGTGACTTTTCTTCCCTGGAACATGGTTTTGGGAAAAACGATGGCAGGATAATGTCTTGTGTCAGGGGATGTTATACACAACATCCAATGCAGGTGATCAGATCGCTGGGCTGCACCAAGGAATCAGGGACAAACCAGTAAATAAAGAAAGTATGTTTATTATTAATGATAAAGACACACGTGAAAACAAGACAGCAAACCAAAAACAAGAAAATGGTGAAAACACAGCAACCCCCAAACCCACCTAACTATCTATCTAACTAATATAATACAAGAGCAAGGAAACCAAATAAGGCATGGGCCAAAGCGACAAGGGAACAGAAACCAGGAATAATGAAGCAGACCAAGGAACAGGGAACAGGAAACAGGGTTCAAGGTCAGGATACACAAACGGGGTTCAGGAACAAACAGGAGCAGGCTGGAACAAGAGCAGGTACTGGCAGGGACAAGGGCTTAGCAGAGGAATACTGAAGCACTGAGGTTAGTTCAGGGCAGGTTTATATAGTCCAGCAAAACCATGACAGGTGTGCTTGATGGCAAGTCTGCAGTCCAGGCAGGGAGACCCCCGCTGGTGGCCACTGGAATTACACCCTTTTGGTGCTGAATGTAATAGTGCCACCAGCAGGAGAAACCGGAGATGACACTGTTCCTGACAGTTCCCCCTCCTAAAGAAGTGGCCTCCGGACACTCCATTCAGCCCTGGGTACGACAGTCCGAGTGGGTGCAGAAACACCTTAAAATGTTTCCCTACTGAGTCTGCGGACTTCTTCGCACTTCCAAGGCCAGTGTCTTTTAGTTCACTAGGGGGCGTGCCATCAGAGTCTGAAAATAGGACACGTACCCCACCACCCGGGTCAGGAAGTTTGGATCTGGAAATGAAGATTAGCAGGGTAATGGGAAAGAAACCATCGGAGGCGGACCACACAGGAGCATTACATTTAAGCCAGGCGACAGACAGGATTGACCCAGCGGCAAGATGGCCATCAGTCAGGAACAGTTTTAGCAGGCCCCATGTCATCAGGCTGAGCAGAAAGCAGAGGTACATCACGCTGGGCAGTGGCACATCTGCATCGAGCTGGGCAGCAGGCATGGGCACTTCAAGCTGGGCAGCAGGCATGGGTACTTCAAGCTGGGCAGCAGGCTCATCAAGCTGGAGAGCAGGCACCGAGACATCAGGCTGGAGGGCAGGCACTGGAACTTCAGACTGGGCAGTAGGCACATCAGGCAGAACAGCAAGTGCTGGCACAACAAGCTGAACAGCAGGCACATCGGACTGGATAGCAGGTACTGGAACTTCAAACCGGGCAGCCGGTACTGGAACTTTAGACTGGGCAGCAGGCACTGGCACAACAGGCTGAACAGCAGGTGCCTTGGACTGGATAGCAGGTACTGGGACTTCAAACTGGGCAGCTGGTACTGGAACTTCAGACTGGACAGCAAGCACAAACACTGGCACATCAGGCAGAACAGCAGGTGCTGGCACAACAGGCAGAACAGCAGGTGCATCGGACTGGATAGTCGGTACTGGAACTTCAGACTGGGCAGTGGGCACAGGCGCTGGCACATCAGGCAGAACAGCAGGTACTGGCACAACAGGCAGAACAGCAGGTCCATCGGACTGGATAGCAGGTACTGGAACTTCAAACCGGTCAGCTGGTGCTGGAACTTCAGACTGGACAGTGGGCACAGGTGCTGGCACATCAGGCAGAACAGCAGGTACTGGCACAACAGGCTGAACAGCAGGTGCATCGGACTGGATAGCAGGTACTGGAACTTCAACCTGGGCAGCTGGTACTGGAACTTCAGACTGGACAGTGGGCACAGGTGCTGGCACATCAGGCAGAACAGCAGGTACTGGCACAACAGGCTGAACAGCAGGTACATCGGACTGGATAGCAGGTACTAGAACTTCAAACCAGGCAGCTGGTACTGGAACTTCAGACTGGACAGTGGGCACAGGTGCTGGCACATCAGGCAGAACAGCAGGTGCAGTGGACTGAATAGCAGGTACTAGAACTTCAAACTGGGCAGCCGGTACTGGAACTTCAGACTGGACAGTGGGCACAACAGGCAGAACAGCAGGTCCATCGGACTGGATAGCAGGTACTGGAACTTCAAACCGGTCAGCTGGTACTGGAACTTCAGGACTGGACAGTGGGCACAGGTGCTGGCACATCAGGCAGAACAGCAGGTACTGGCACAACAGGCTGAACAGCAGGTGCATCAGACTGGATAGTCAGTACTGGAACTTCAGACTGGGCAGTGGGCACAGGTGCTGGCACATCAAGCAGAACAGCAGGTACTGGTACAACAGGCAGAACAGCAGGTCCATCGGACTGGATAGCAGGTACTGGAACTTCAAACCAGCACAATAGGCTGAACAGTAGGTACATCGGACTGGATAGCAGGTACTGGAACTTCAAACCGGGCAGCTGGTACTGGAACTTCAGACTGGGCAGCAAGCACAAACACTGGCACATCAGGCAGAACAGCAGGTGCTTTGGACTGGATAGTCGGTACTGGAACTTCAGACTGGGCAGTGGGCACAGGCGCTGGCACATCAGGCAGAACAGCAGGTACTGGCACAACAGGCAGAACAGCAGGTCCATCGGACTGGATAGCAGGTACTGGAACTTCAAACCGGTCAGCTGGTACTGGAACTTCAGGACTGGACAGTGGGCACAGGTGCTGGCACATCAGGCAGAACAGCAGGTACTGGCACAACAGGCTGAACAGCAGGTGCATCGGACTGGATAGTCGGTACTGGAACTTCAGACTGGGCAGTGGGCACAGGTGCTGGCACATCAAGCAGAACAGCAGGTACTGGTACAACAGGCAGAACAGCAGGTCCTTCGGACTGGATAGCAGGTACTGGAACTTCAAACCGGTCAGCTGGTACTGGAACTTCAGACTGGACAGTGGGCACAGGTGCTGGCACATCAGGCAGAACAGCAGGTATTGGCACAACAGGCTGAACAGCAGGTACATCGGACTGGATAGCAGGTACTGGAACTTCAAACCGGGCAGCTGGTACTGGAACTTCAGACTGGACAGTGGGCACAGGTGCTGGCACATCAGGCAGAACAGCAGGTGCAGTGGACTGAATAGCAGGTACTGGAACTTCAAACCGGGCAGCTGGTGCTGGAACTTCAGACTGGACAGTGGGCACAGGTGCTGGCACATCAGGCGGAGCAGCAGGTACTGGCACAATAGGCCAAACAGTAGGTACATTGGACTGGATAGCAGGTACTGGAACTTCAAACGGGGCAGCTGGTACTGGAACTTCAGACTGGGCAGCAAGCACAGACACTGGCACATCAGGCAGAACAGCAGGTACTGGCACAACAGCAGGCATCGGAACATCAGGCTGGGCGGCATACAGGAACACATCAGGCTGAAACAGATCAGCTGGTGGGGAGGCAGGATTGGATACTGGCATGATAGTATGGGTTGGAAAAAACTTCCGCTTCTTTTTGGTTTTAGCCACTGGGGATCTATAAGTGGGTACAGGGCTGTAGGTAGTGAATGCAGCTGGTAGAAGCGAAGAGTGAAAGGATGGCAAAACAGAGGGAGTAGGTTTTGAAGGGAGATTTAGTGGAGCTGATGGAGGCAGTTGAGAAGCAGCAGGGGAGTTAAAGGCAGGGTAGGTGCAACAGGAGGAAACAGGGTACTGGTATTTCATTGGAAGAGAAGTATATTCGGAGCTAACAGAAGCTGAATGCAACAGACTTGACCAGGCCTTTATTACTGATTGCACTGAATCAGGTTTGCACTTGGCTTGTCTGACCAGAGACTGCACTGATTCAATGCATTTTGCAAGCACCTGCTGAGGACAAGCTGAATATTGTTCAATAAAAAATGCTGAGTCATCCTCCAACAGCCAAACTAAAGATTCTACCTGAGCTGCACTAAAAGGGGGTGTATAGTCATCACCTCCCTCAGTGACATCAGACAGGGCCAACTCAGTACAGATCCAAATTAATGGTTGCACATCTTCAAACAAAAAACTGCCTTGCTCAATAAAAACATGAGCTAGGCGGATGCCTTCTAACAACTGTTCCCTAGTGTATTCAGCCAATGTCTGATAACAAAGGTCTCTGTCATCAGTTGCCAGGAGCGATAAATACAAAATACTTTCAAAATCCATATTTCAACAATAGCTGGGACTCAGGCCCCAATTCCCAGGTGCAACCGATCTGATTGTATGGCTTCAGTATTCTGTCAGGGGATGTTATACACAACATCCAATGCAGGTGATCAGATCGCTGGGCTGCACCAAGGAATCAGGGACAAACCAGTAAATAAAGAAAGTATGTTTATTATTAATGATAAAGACACACGTGAAAACAAGACAGCAAACCAAAAACAAGAAAATGGTGAAAACACAGCAACCCCCAAACCCACCTAACTATCTATCTAACTAATATAATACAAGAGCAAGGAAACCAAATAAGGCATGGGCCAAAGCGACAAGGGAACAGAAACCAGGAATAATGAAGCAGACCAAGGAGCAGGGAACAGGAAACAGGGTTCAAGGTCAGGATACACAAACGGGGTTCAGGAACAAACAGGAACAGGCTGGAACAAGAGCAGGTACTGGCAGGGACAAGGGCTTAGCAGAGGAATACCGAAGCACTGAGGTTAGTTCAGGGCGGGTTTATATAGTCCAGCAAAACCATGACAGGTGTGCTTGATGGCAAGTCTGCAGTCCAGGCAGGGAGACCTCCGCTGGTGGCCACTGGAATTACACCCTTTTGGTGCTGAATGTAATAGTGCCACCAGCAGGAGAAACCGGAGATGACACTGTTCCTGACATCTTGGTTCAGGTGGAAACCGGAGACCACTGTTGGTAAAAAACCTGGACAAGGGCGCAACACCACTCTGTCCTCATTAATAATCAAATATGGCTCTTTACAAGAAAGAGCAGCCATTTCCAAAACCCTCCATGCTGAGGATATAGCAACCAAAAATATCAACTTCCTTGTTGGACTAAGGGAATATGTTGCATCGGTTCAAATGGCTGTTTTTGTAACACTGACAAATTTAAGTTCAAGTCCCAAGGGTTCAAAGGAGGTTTTACTGGCGGATTAAGCCGCATCACCCCTTGCATAAAACCCCAGACTACAGAATGTGAAGCAAGCAGTCTTTGAAATAAGACTGATAAAGCTGAGACTTGGCCCTTAATAGTACTCAAGGCCAACTTCATCTCTACCCCTAATTGTAGAAAGGTATGAATTCTGCCTATGATATACCTCCAAGGGTGCCAACCCTTGGATTCACACCAGGAAACATAAGCCCTCCAGACTCTATAATATATAGTCCTGGAAGCTGGCTTCCTTGCATTAATCAAGGTAGAGACAACTGACCCAGAAAGCCCACGTTTCTTCAGAATGTGGGTTTCAATAGCCAAGTCATTAAATTTAGCGTTCGTAAGGTAGGATGGAATATCGGCCCCTGTGAGAGTAGGTCTGGCCGTAGTAGAAGGGACCATGGATCCTCCACTGCCATCTTTATGATTTCTGCATACCATGACCTTCTGGGCATGCTGGTGCTACCAGAATCATCGGCTTTCTTTCCAGCTTGATCCTGCAAAGAAGTCGAGGCAGGAACTGAATAGGGGGAAATGCATAGATCAGTGAGAACTGATCCCACGGGGTCACCAACGCATCTGTTCTGCATGCGAGTGCATCCCTTGTCCTAGACACAAAGTTGACTAACTTCCTGCTGAATCTGGATGCTAGAAGATCTACATCCGGAGTCCCCCATCTTTGGCAAACAGCCCTAAAAATGTCGGGGTGAAGAGACCATTCCCCCGGGAATAACTCCTGGTGACTCAGCTAGTCCGCCTGCCAATTCTCTACTCCCAGAATGAAGACTGCCCATAGGCACGGCACATACCTTTCTGCCCAAGTTAGAATATGGTTCACCTCTCTTTGCGCTGAGAGACTCTTGGTGCCCCCTTGGTGATTGATATAGGTCACAGCTGTGGCATTGTCGGATTGGATCCTGACAAGACAATCCTGTAACCTGGAAGTCTAGGCCTTCAGAGCCAGATGCACTGCCTGAATCTCTAGGATATTGATGGGCAAGGTTCTTTCGGGCTCTTGACCACTGTACCTGGACAGTTGTCTTCTCTAGTACTGCTCCCCAGCCTAAAAGGCTGGCATCTGTCGTTACCCCTTTCCAGATAACAGGTCTTAAGGATTTTCCTTTCAGCAGATTCTGGGTTAATAACCACCAACTGAGGCTTTGGGACATCCTTGGGGACAGCCGCATTGGCAAGTCTAAAGCTTGAATTGTTTTGTTCCAAGTAGACAGGATACTGTTTTGCAACAGTGTCGAATGGAACTGGGCATAGGGAACCGCTTTGAATGAAGCCACCATCTTTCCTAGCAACCTCATGGAAAGGCGAAAGGAGGGATTGCCTTTTGACCTGACCATCCACACCAGCTCTCTTATGGAGTTGATCTTTGCCTGAGGCAAGAACACCTTTTCTGGGCTGTGTCTATGATCAGACCCAAGTACTCCAGCCTTTTTATCGGTTTTAAGGAAGATTTCTCTAGGTCGAGAATCCAACCCAAACTTTCCAGGTAACTGGTTGTAATGAGCACGCTTTGCTCCAAACGAGCCACCGACTGGTCTATTAGCAATAGATCATCTAAGTATGCCAAGACAGTTATGCCCTGTGCCCTTAACCTGGCTAGAGGTTGGGCCAGAACTTTTGTAAACACCCGGGGTGCTGTAGCTAGCCCGAAGGGGAAAGCTACAAAATGGAAATGCTGCTGTTCTACCTCGAACCGCAGAACCTTTGGTGAGCGGGAAATATAGGGACATGCAGATATGCATGCCTGATGTCGATAGACGCCAGAAGTTCTCCTTGTAGGATAGAAAGCACTGACCATGCGAAAGGAGAGGATCTTCAGGAACTGATTTAGATTCTTTAGATCTAGAATGGGTCTGACATCTTCATTCAGTTTTGGTACTGTAAAGAGGTTTGAATAAAACCCCAAACCTTGCTCTACTGTGGGGATTTGTATGATCACCCCCTGAGCCATTAATCGGTCTAGTGCCCGAAACACAGATTGCCTTTTCCCTGGATCTTTGGGAACATTTTACCTCAGGAAACGAGATGGTAGAAAGTCCTGAAATTCCAGCTTGTACCCCAGAGTTACCGTGGAGATGACCCATTTGTCCTGAATTTCCTCTTGCCAGACTTCTGAAAACTGCAGAAGTCTTCCCCCCACCCTCTTCATAATGAGGCTTTAGGATTCTTCTTTGCAAGTTTCCGGCCCTAGGACTTCTTTTGAGCCTGGCCTGACTCTGAGGTTTTCCTTTAGAGTCTGACGGCGGAGGCCGTCGCCACTGCCTAGAGGCGGAAGCCCCTGGCGCAGGAGAAAGAGCCCATTTAAATGAAGGGCATTTATACATTATTTTGACTGGCAAAAGAGTACTTTTCCCACTAAAAATTGTTTGGATGTATTTGTCCAAATCATCCCCAAATAGCCGATCCCCATTAAAAGGGAACCCAGTCAGGAGCTTTTTACATGGTGCTTTGGCTGACCAATTTTTTAACCACAGGATTCTATGCATGTGCACTAGCATAAGTGTAAGGCGGGACACCTGGTGAATACAATCTTTAATGGCATCTATGGCAAAGCATAATGCTTTTGGTAGTTTGGCCAAATCCCGGGCTTGTTGTGCAGGAACCTCTTTAAGGGCCTGTCTAAATTGGTCCTTTAGGGATTGACAGACGTCTATTGCACCGACTGCCGGCTGAGTAACGGCACCTGCCAAGGAAAAAGCGGATTTTAACAGGAATTCCAACCTTTTATCTGTTGGATCCTTAAGCATTTGTGCATTGTCTACTGGACAAGTTAGACTTTTATTCACACTGGAAATCGCAGCATCAACTGCTGGTACCTTCCATTTTTTGGTGAATTTCTCCTCCATGGGATAGAGAACTGAAAATCTCTTTGGAGGAAGAAAATACTTATCCGGGTGATCCCATTCAGCATAAATAAGCTGTTCTAGTAATGCATGGACAGGAAACGCATGCAAAGGCTGTGAAGGTTTTAAGGAACCCAAGGAAGAAACCAAGATTTCAACAGACTCCGATAGGGGTAGCATGAAAGTAGAACGAACCATCTCTGTAAGAGATTGTATCAGCAACTTCTCAGATTGCGAGGCTGAAAAAGGTTAATCTACCGTTGTCTCCTCCGCAGAGGAGTCATCGGTTTGTCTTTCCTCCCGATCGCCTGAGGGTAACACCTCATCCTGTGCCCACTGTTCCCCTTGCAAATGGTCTAAATGGGGGAGGGGGATCCATGTTGCTCCTGTGTGACATCAGAAACCGGAAGCGATGAGGATTTTGTCATTTCTGGTTTCTGTTTCATGTAAACAAGTCATTACCGGTTTGAACAACCATCTGATCAAACTGATCTTGGTTTGATCAGATGCTTTGGAGGCCAGAGGAGAGACATGGGGTCTAATAGAGCCCAGATCTCTCCATAAAGAGGACCTGTCATGGCCCATGCTATCACCGGCAATGTTGTTCATCCCTTCTGATAGCAATAAAAGAGATTTAAAAAAATTAAAATACAGTGTTAAAAAAATTTAATAAAATAAATAACATAAAAATTTAAAATGTTTTTAGAGCCCACATTCCCCTGCTCATGCGCAATTGCAAACGTGCACGCTGGTCTGGCACACATTTTGTTTTGAGGCGAAGCCAGGGGTGGGGTTGAAGGGGGCCCAGTCATGTAGGCTGTACGGGGACCCCATCATTTCTAACAACAGCCCTTCAAAAGACAACACCAGAAGCTAACAGTCTAAGCTTTAGGAGGCATACCTGATTCAATGAACAATAAAACATCAAGGGTTCCTTGCCAAGTTTCTAAAATTCATTTTTCATAAACCACTCCCTGTTCTGTATCAGATTCAATATACAGTCATATTAGGTCTGACAGCACTTACCCATTAAACCAGCTGGTACTTTTCCCAGTAAATGATATTATCTGACAAAACAGGAAAGTACTTGATATTCTGCATTTATATTTAGTAGACACAATATAAACTCATTTCAGGGCATATCATACGTCTGGATTTACTTAGCCTTGAGTGCTTTATTAATGAATGACATCCTGTTCTAGCTTTGCTGAACTTGTGACATTGAGGGGATTATTTATAAACCAGTAATAATGTGACATTTTCTAAACATGCAGGTGTATGTTCCTGGTACATGTACAGTGATTGATTTACCTGCAATGAATGGTTGGTGAATGACACAGTCAATGTTTTATACATTTGCCCCAAAATGTTAATTAAGAGCAATAAAAACTATATACTACCCCTAAAGCTTGTTCTTGATGGTGTGGAAATGACACTGGCCACAACAACCCTGAACCAACACTTGGAGAGCTTACTCTGTTGAAAAACAACAGACTAACTGGCTGGATCACCAGATGAAAATAAAGGAAAGAAATCCTAAAAAGAAAACTAATGCAGATATCACATCTAAGTTCCTGGTGAAGCTTGTAGGAGTTTTCATACTGTACTGAGCTGTCCTATGAGGCTGCAGGGCTCCTGACCCTCTCTGTCTGGACATGTCTGGACACCCATTCATTTTTGGATATTTACAATAATGTAATATGTCTTTAAAATTACTCACATTTATAAAATCCTTAAAGTGCATACCACCATATGAATGTATTGCGTCCACAAACTGTGCACCACACCACTCCCTTTGGACAACGCACCTTACCAGACCATCAGTCCCATAGGCATATAAGGCCTTGGGGTACACCATGCATCCCAGTTTATCCAGTATTCTCTAGCGTTCTCAATAGTAGCCAACCATTGCAGTAGCCATGGACCAGGAAAGATTAGAAAGGAAGGTCCATATTGCAGCAGAATTGCAGAATAAAATCACATTTATTAACCACTATATTGTGCTTACACAAGGAACACATGCTAGCCCTTTCCAAAATGGCCACCACAGCACTTCCAGTGTGCATCTGACAACACTTTCTGGTGCATTTGGTTGGGATTGACCTCCTTATTGAATGTGAATGTCAGCCAGGATGCATAGTTTGCACTTTAGTCATTATTATTATACAAGATTTATATAGCGTCAACAGTTTGAGCAGCACTTTACAATATGGGGGCAGACAGTACAGTTACAGTAGTAGTTCACCACTTTAGATAAAAGTAGGTGTTGGCTGGACCTTGTAATTCACCGCTGCAGATGAAAGTAAATGTTGGCTGGTGCTTGTAGTTTACCGCTGCAGATGAAGGTACTACAGTAGAATCAGGCAAAGCGTAGACTAGGCAAGCTGGGTCATACACAGGTAGATCAGAGTCCAAACGGTACCAAATCAGAAGCGAGCAAGCAGGGTCAAAAATAGCCTAGTCATACACAAAATATACAAAGCAGGTATCAGCTGGTTCAGGCAGTAGCACTCAAAGGTAACAACTGTATCACGAGCACTGATTGTGTTCTGATACAAATGATTTAAAGGTTAGCTGGCCAATCACTGTTGTTTCTCAGGCAAAGGCTGTGTCAGGTGAGTTCTGTTGGGTCTTAAAGGGATCCTAGTACTGCAAATTGGTTAGAAAGAGATGTATTTTGGAGATGTTGTGGAGGTTGAGTCCAGGATAACAGCTAGAACCTTGGCATGCGGGGATGGGCTGATAGCTGTGCCATTGATCTTAACAGGGGAATCAGGGGAAAGGGCACATGCGGGAGGAAAAATTATGAGCTCGGTTTTGGATAGATTGAGTTTGAGGAAGTGGTGATTTAATGATTTAATAAATGTGAGTTTTATAATTTCAAGTTGATTTTGTAATTTTAAAGACATATTACACTATTGTGGCAATTTTTTTTCCCGGGCATTATCACTTGAGGATGCTAAAGGAAAGAGTAAGGATTGTCTCTGCCTGGGTGGGTCTTTTGGGTATACCCTAGTGCGCTGTTTTTTATATAAACACCCATGTGGCACACATATGCGCTCATGGGCGGCAACGTTTTCTGTGCTGATAGAGTACTCACTAAGCACTCCCAGCATGGAGCTGTCATATCTAGATCTCTAGTAATGATAGGCCAGCTCTAGATCCTGGCCATTATAACAGCCAATCACAGTGCTCATGTGTTCAGTCAGACCTTCCTACCCCACTCCCCCCTCCAAACCCCCACCTACAGGCATCATTCTGGTATGTTTCTTTTCAGTCAGCGATTCTCCTTCATGCAGAAGTGATCCAAATGGCTAATTAGCCATTTAGGGTCCTGATATTGGACACTAAACTGGTATGACTTGGGTCATAAAATTGTTAAGTAATTACCAGTAGACATAAAGTTGTAAGTCATATGGAATCAAGGTATAGATCTGAATGGGCCCTCTGGGCTATTTTTTTCTTCCTTGCAAAATGTCAATAATAAATTAGTTTGAAGAAAATTTTTGCCGCTTCCTCTACTTTACTTTACTTAAATCAAAATGCATCTGATAAAATTGTTGCCTTGTTACATGTTCACTAATAACACACTTCCTGTCTTAGGGTGTCTCCAATATAAATGTAAGAACACCTGCGATAACCTTGGACAGCAGCATAGTTAGAGAGGGTAGTGTTAGGTGCACTAGTGGATTTAGATGGACTTGTCTAACAAATTACCCAAACTCCAGGTGACACTTTTTAAGCACAGAAACAGTTTTTCCTTTTGGGATAAAGGTTCTACATAAATGATTACAAGATGATCATTGTAACCACCCGTCAGTGGTAAATGTATGGTATCAACCCTGTAACTGCTATTTTATCTGAACAGCTTAGTCTGTTAAAGGAAGTTGAAAAATAACAGGCTTACTGGCCGGATAACCAGGTAAAAATAAAAGATAAAAGCCTAAAAAAAAGAAAAGCTAATGCAGCCTTCACATCTAAGAGCTGCAAAATATTAAATGTTTTGATTTTGAGTTTAATATTGCTTTAAAGTCTTTATCCCAAAACTGAAAAAATGTTTTGCTGTAACTTCTTAGACCCCTTTCACACTGAAGGCATTTTTCAGGCACTTTTGGGCTAAAAATAACGTGTGTAAAGCGCCTGAAAAACGGCTCCCCTGCAGTCACAGTGTGAAAGCCGGAGGGCTTTCACACTGAAGCGATGCACTGGCAGGGCATTAAAAAACTCCTGCAAGCAGCATCTATGGAACGGTGAAGGAGCGGTGCATACACTGCTCCTAAACCATTCCTACCAATTGAAATAAATGGGCAGTGCCGCCAAAGTGCCACTGCAGCGGTGCTTTGCGAGTCGTTTTAACACTTTTTTGCAGAAAAAGCCCCGCAAAATCAACGGTGAAGCGCCTCTAAAAATAGCTAAAAAATAGTAATAGTAAAAATAGCACTTTACCGCCAACGCCCCAGTGTGAAAGAGGCCCTAAAGTAGAAGTCCAGTCAAAGCTAACTAAGCTGAAACCTACTCCTAAACCCATTCTAAGCCCTATATTAACTATGTAAATAAGGAAAGATATGAATACTTACCTAATCCAAGAGCCCTTCACTCCGGTCATGTGATATCCTCAGTGGCTGATTTCCGGGGGAGAAGAGACAGAAGTGACAATAGCTGCAGGGCCTGGATGGAGTTGTCACTCATAGGATTACTATGGTGAATCCATTGTCCTCTGTCCCATGCCTTACACTGAGCTGGGACCCAATCATGTGACCGGACTGGATTTACTGTACCTTAGATTAGGTAAGTATACACAACTTTGCTTTACAGGGTAGTTTAAGCAGAATTTTTTTTGGAGGCAGGACTTTTAATGCCATGCATAAGCAGAAATTTTTTTGAAGGCAGGACTTTTAAGGCTATTTATAAGCAGATTTTTTTGGTGGCAGGACTTTTCAGGCATGTCTGGGAATATCAAGGATTTGGCACAGATGATAGAGCCAAATTTTTTAGATGATTTCTTTTACAGGCTAGTTAGCAAAGGGCTTAGAATGAGGTGGAAGCAGGTTTAAGCTTTGGTATTTTCTGACCAAACTTCTACTTTAAATATTTCCAGAATTAGGCTTTCATTTGTTATTCACCCATGTAAAGGTAATCTGAATCTATTAGTCCATCTAACACTACCATCTACACAAGGTGACAATACTGTTCTTCAAGGGTGTTTACATTGCTCCTCCATAGATACAGTGGAGAAGTGGATGTAGCCACCCTTTGACAGGAACTATTTTATTGGCAGGATAAACGGAAAAAAAAAAAATTAACACAGTCACAACATCTAAGGATTGGTAAGCTACAATACATTACATTTTCTAACATAATAAAAGGGAAGGGGGTCAGCAGGCAACTTATTTTATGGCTGTAAATTATTGTAGGAGGTTGGTTGAATGAAGGTGGCCACCAAACTTAGGACATCTAATGATGTAAAAAAATACTTTGGGGAAATATATGGCTTGAAGGTAAGTAGTGCAGAAAAAATGGTTTTCCTTATGTTATGCTGTTAATGAACTGTTAATGAACTACAAATTTTTGTCTTGTAAATTTTTGGAAGGAGTTCTGCTCTATTATTCACTTTAACCAATCATGGCACTTGCAAGCACTCTCCTGCACACCACCGTGGGACCCGATCCAAGTAAAGGTTATTTCACCAATGTCTGACAGATAGCACAAGGATACATACACAAAATTGTTGATGCATTTCCACACAATCAAGTGCATACAATCAAGTGCATGCAGTGTCAGACATCAGCGAAATAAATTTTACTTAAATCGGGTCCCATTGTGGTGTGCAGCCATTGTTTGTTCTCTTCAGTGTACACGGTGACAAGCCGAGGTGAGCACCTGCATGGAAGGACAGAAAATATACTTACATAGAGCAATGTTTTCTTTGCCTGGATAATAGCCTACACTTACCTGCCTGTTTGCAATCTTCTGAACAATCTACACTGTGTGTGCAGCTTGGTTTACATTGCATTAGTTTAGTGGGTTGATGCCATTTTTGCTATATTCTGTAATGTGATACATGTATATATATGCTTTGTCCTTTTGGATCCCTTCTTGGGAAACGTTTTTATCATGTTCAAAATTGTATTAATACATTTTTCATTTTTTTTTTTTTTAAATACAATCTTCATTGTTCATAAATTTCCTTTAAAATCCCACCCATGAGGTATTTAACATTTCCGGATTAGGTATGTTTTATTACTATCAACCAAGTTTTAAAAAAGTAAAATGGAAGGGACTCAGTAAATATGGTTTTAGGATTATGTGGGAATATTCTTAAGCATCTTTTAATTTGTGCAGATACGTGTGAGGTGGCAAGAACATACGGTGTATTCATTTGTATCTATTGATAGTTTACCACACATGACACCCCCAAACTCACAGCAGGTATTATCCTTAGTCCTCCTAGAATAGGTGTGGACAAAAAACTTTTTATTAAAGTGGATGTAAACCCAATGTCATCCTTTCTAAACTACTGCCATAGGGGTTATCTATAAGGATATACATGCCTCCTGCATGTATCTTTACCTGTCAAATGTCTCCCCTCTGTCTGTTATGAGAGCCGAAAAAATGCAGATTCTGTGGGTGGGTCTGTTGTCTGGAGTTCGGTGGGTGGAGTCGTGATGTCAGTAGACTCCCCACCCACCTCTACACTCCCCTTGTCAATATGCATTTTTCTCCTGTGTATTTCTTACACTGAACTTCTGCTATGATCTCTAACATCCAGTGAAAAGACAGGAAAGTAACCAGATGACTTCAGCATGCCAAATCATGCTGAGGTGTGGAACAGCCAATCCTTGCACCTGTCACTCACAGCAAGGGGGAGGATTTGACAAAGTTTTTCTCTGTTTGTCAAGATTTATCTCACTGAACAATAAAAGAGGATTGCTCAGAGATGGATTAACTCTGTGTGGCAAGACTGGGCTCAAATGATAGGAAATCTTATACTCTACATTATGACATAAAAAAAAAAATTTCGGGTTTACATCCACTTTAAGGTTCAGATTTCATTCTCCAACATTAAAACAGCCAGTCAACCATGAGATATATAATCTGTGCCAGTCACAGGTACACTGGAGCACACCTGGAACATTTCCTATATGGTAAAAAAGAAACTCTTGCGCTTAATTCAACCCAAAAGTGAACATGTGAAAGAAGAAAAGCTGTGAAATGATTTAGTTGGACTGCTGCAGCCTATATAATCCAGACAATGGATCAACCACAAATATAAAAATAAAAAATAGTGCACTGTCAATTTAAATATTATACAATTCATAAACTCAGTTCATAACACAAAAGTGGCAAAAAATTTGAAAATTGCAATATCTGTCATGACATACAAGTGCAAAAAGTGACAAAAAATTGTGCAAATAGCAATAGTGTCACCCTAATGTCACACGACCAGTTTTGCCGTCGGTATAAACTCCGAAGGTTTCTCTGACGGAATTCTGCTCAATTGGTCTTGCATACACACGGCCTCACCTGCCATGAACATTAAAAAAATAAATAAAAATAGAGCTTCGAGGATTATAGCTCGGCGACCTGAGGTCACAGAGACCCCAAATGGCAGCCTGTCAGAAGCTATATACAGAACAGCCAGCTTAAATACAAGCTGGCACACTGTGATTGCAGCAGACAGAGAGGTTGAGCTCACGGTGCCTCTCCTCACTTCTTGTCAGAGGCACTGAGCTCAATGGAGTCTTAGACCAATGGTAAAGTACCATTAGCCCCAGCTGTCCAATAAAAATGCTGCAGTGGAGGCAAGCCTTTTACTTCAGTGTCATAGAAGGGGCATATGTCTAAAAGACTAATTCTCCCTTCCAGCCCAGCCCTCTTAACTACAAACCAGTGGGTTTATGGGTATAGGATTTACCCACAATCCGATGTTTTTCTCACACAGTTAAGAGGGAGAATGAGAATCTGCTGCTGTTGAGAAGGTACTGTTATAATCAAGCTAAATCATATATTATTATGCTATATGCAGGGACGGACTGACCATTGAGCGACTTGGGCACTGCCCGAGGGCCCTGGGCCACTAGGGGGCCCCATCAGGGTTGCCAGCCTCAGTAAAACCAGGGACAGTATGTATAAATCTGTGTTCTTTTTACATCTGTCTGTGTATACTGTGTGTACATGTATGTGTATACTGTGTGATTGTATACTGTGTGTGTGTGTACTGTGTGGCCCCATAATCTCTGATTGCCTGGGGGGCCCATAATCTCCTATTGCCCGGGGGCCCCATGAGTTATCAGTCCGCCCCTGGCTATATGTTATAACATAATGGTCACTTCACCATACACACGTTTTTCACACCTGCCTCTAGGGCCGAGCCTTTTGGCTAGGACCAGAGGAATTTTTTATTCCTGGCCGAAGGGCCGGCCATTGTATTGCATGGTCACTTTTTACTTCTCTCTCTTCCTTCTCCCCCACTTTCTATTTATTTGAACCCATGTTTGTCACTTTTTTGTATTCTTTTTGTTTGGTGTGTAGACGTTTTGTCACTGTGTGATGAGTAGGGTGTGGGTCCTCGGGCCTACCCTGAAAGACTTGGGAGGGTGGGGACATAGTCCTTTTGGCTTGGTTCGCCCTCTCTTATGGGGTCTCCCTTCGGGGAGTCCCACTGAGTACTTGGGTGGGTCTGTTTCGGCAGACCCTCCAGAGAATAGGGGTCCATCTGGTTTCAGCCAGATGGACCCTAGTGAAGTACCTGAGTCCTCGACTGGAGCCTAACATGCTGGGGGATGAGGGTAAGGTCCTTCCTATGAAGGACTAGTGTAACACCCGTTGCATGTTTTGGATCACTTCTTTATGTGTGTGCACTTTTTTTGGCACCGGGTGGAGTTTTTGGGTGTGTTTCACACGCCAAGGCCTTTTCAAAAAAAAAAATTATAATTTTTCTATTTACTGTGAAATTACTGGTTTGAAGTTATAACTTCAAACTTCAGTAATTTGTCTGTTAAGCTACCTGCTTGAGTACAGTTTTTGAAAATATAGTAAATTACCCTAAAAACAATATATAATGAACCCCTTGCCACCCAGGCCAATTCTGACACTTCTCTCCTACATGTAATAATCATCATTTTTTTGCTAGAAAATTACTCAGAACCCCCAAACATTATATATTGTTTTAGCAGACACCCTAGAGACTAAAATGTTGGTCGTTGCAACTTTTCAAGTATTTGTGCAGTAATTTTTCAAACTTGTTTCGGAGGCCCACGTTGCTGCGGCGCAGGGGTGGGCCCAGAAGCTTGTCTGGGGCCTACCACAGCGGCCGAGGAATGGTCCTGAGCTGTCTATCCAGAGTGAAGAAGCTGGACAACCGAGGAGATCCCAGGGGAGGACCCGTCATGGAAGGACCATGCAACGTGCTGGTCTGGAGAGGGGCCTGGTGACTCGGTTGGAGGACGTATCCTAAAGAGATTATACAGCATAGTGTTGCCGGGTTGGCTTAAAGGTTCAAGCACTATGACTGACTTTCACCACAAAAAACCAATACATCCTGTGGCAGAGGACTGTACGGGTTCATCCCAAACAAGTCTGTGGAAGAGACTTTTGTTCGTGCTACGTACTGGCTGCTAGGCTAGTGAGAGAGGCCAATCCAGGCGTGCAAGGGGTGTGTCCCACCAAGGGAGTGCATTCTACTGAAATATCCAACCCCAAAGGACATTTGTCAAGAATCTTACTAAAAAGGTATTTGAGTTTTCCTTCTGCGGTTTCCCTTCTGCCTTTTTCCTGCTACTTCCTTCATTGATGGTTTAATAAAGCATTGAAAACGTACTCAAGTGTTGGTGCGTGTGTCATCCAGAGGTAAACTCAACGGAACCCTAGACCCGGTGCCGGTGAAACAGAGGGAAGGAGAGTGAAGGTAACAAGCCCACTTAAACCAACAGCTCCACTAAGAGTTATTGCTACATATATTTAAAAAAAAAAAAAAAAACACTAAAGATCTGCTTTTTTTGTATAATGTGAAAGATGATGTTATTCCAAGCAAATAGATACCTAACATGTCACACTTTAAAATTGCGCACACTTGTTGAATGGCGCCAAACTTCAGTACTAAAAAATCTCCATTGGTAACGCTTTAAATTTTTTTACAGATTACGTTTAGAGTTACAGAGGAGGTCTAGTGCTAGAATTATTGTTCTCGCTCTAACAATCGTGGCGTATATAACCTGTGTGTATCTGGCTCTGATACTAGCCAGTGCCTCACCAGCCACTGACCTCACCGCACGTCCTTGCTTCACTCTTATAGGGCGTACACACGGTCGGACTTTGTTCGGACATTCCGACAACAAAATCCTAGGATTTTTTCCGACGGATGTTGGCTCAAACTTGTCTTGCATACACACAGTCACACAAAGTTGTCGGAAAATCCGATCGTTCTGAACGCGGTGACGTAAAACACGTACGTCGGGACTGTAAACGGGGCAGTGGCCAATAGCTTTCATCTCTTTATTTATTCTGAGCATGCGTGGCACTTTGTCCGTCGGATTTGTGTACACACGATCGGAATTTCCGACAACGGATTTTGTTGTCGGAAAATTTTATCTCCTGCTCTTCAACTTTGTGTGTCGGAAAATCCGATGGAAAATGTCCGATGGAAAATGTCCGATGGAGCCCACACACGGTCGGAATTTCCGACAACACGCTCCGATCGGACATTTTCCATCGGAAAATCCGACCGTGTGTACGGGGCATAACTGTACAATCTCAATACCAACTCTATTTTGTCCCAATCACAAGATGGTACAAATTGCTACCTACACTGTCCCTTTCTTTCATTCTAAACCAGGTAGTCCCAAGTACTAAACAGCTATCATTGGAACTAAACTAGATTATGTGGCCAGGTTTACTGTCAATGTACACAACAGGATATCTATTCTCAATATGGTACTAACTAGTGAGAAAAAAAAAGCAGTATAGACAGTTCTTGGCAGGTGATGTAATACCTACACAATATTAACAAGGCAGAGAGAGTCATTTAGTAAATTTGTAACATGATCCTAACTGTAAACTAAAAAAGTTGTTAGCTAGCAGGCACTATTTATTGCCACAGCATACTTGTATTGTAATACAGCATTGCCCTGTTTTAGCATGGTCAGGGCGTTGCTAGGGGGTGGCTATTGGGGCTATAGCCCCGAATCTGGGGCTCATAGCCCCGAGTCTCTTGCCGCAGGGTCCCTGCTTAACCAGCGCTTCAATCACCCTGACACCATATAAACCATGGTGCCACGATGATTGAAGCGTCAACACCAGCCATTGCCCGCGAAATATGGCTTACTATCGGCGTGAAGCCCCCCCCCCCCCCCCCCCCCGCGGGCCTGCAAAAACGTTGGTGATCACTGCTATGGGCTCTAGCCCCAGATCTTTTGCAGACCTAGCAACGCCCATGGTTATGTGATAGTAATGTTTTGTTTTTTTCTAGATGTGCAAAAAGAGATCACATAAACACTAGTAGGTAAAATCAATGTGTATAACATTTAGTAAGTAATGACTGATAGAAATAACAAATATAATAATAATATTACAACTTGGCAAGATGATCAGAACAGACACGTGCTTATCGCAGTTCTGTTGAGAGAATGAATACCTTATTCCAGTTTTGGCTGTGGTATACACAGACAGGACTAATGGATAGTTGTGACTAATTGTAATCCTTGGAAAAGTAGTATTAACCTTTAAGTATGATATCCCACATTCCTGAAGGGGCTTGGTCATTTGGTTAGTTTGTAATGACATTCCTATAGAATGAATTCATTTAAGGTAAACAGGCTTAAGATGCATTATTATGTATTGGTGAGCGATAATAATAAGGAGATATTAAATTTCTCCATCAGGCTCCCAGATGGAAAATTGTTTACATCTAACTAAGTAAATAAAATTGTTAATATGCCCAATCTATGTTCTTTGAGGTCTCTCCCTTTCAGGTAGCTGCTGCACTAAATATAAATCTGGGTCAGATGAGAAAAATTGGCAATGTCTCAACTAATGTATTAAAGTGGAGTTCCACCCAAAAGTGGAAGTTCTGCTGATCTGCTCCCCCCCCCCCCCCCACATTTGGCACCTTTCGGGGGGAGGGGGGAACAGGTACCTGTTTTTGACAGGTACTTGTCCCCACTTCCTGGAGACTGTGCCGCAGCACAGTCCCTCGGAAGTTCGGCCCCCCTCCTCCTTCCTCTGCCACCGGGCCAGTTAGAAAGTGCAGCGTGCTTTGCACATGCACAGTAGGGAACTGGCTGTGAAGCGGAAAGGCTTAACTGCCAGTATCCCGTACCACGAATAGCGGCGGCAGCACCCGAGAGCCAATCCAAAAATCAGCTAGGGTGTCGACATCGTGGGCTCCCTGGACAGGTAAGTGTCCTTATATTAAAAGTGAGCAGCTACAGTATTTGTAGCTGCTGACTTTTAATTTTTTTACCCACGTGGATCACCACTTTAAGTTTACCAAAAAGAATAAAAGTTGTGTTTGGTCTTTCTTATGAGAAGGTTCAGCATGCTACTCAAATAAAGGGTTATGAACAACTCTTGTTATAAATATTGAGTTATAAAATAAATATTTTTTTTTTTTCACAAGAAATTATAAAATAATATAAAGCATCCATTTATAGATTAGAAAAATATGCAGTATATATAAAATTGATCAAAAACTATTATAGCTTTTGTTTATATTTGCTATTAAAAGGCCTCTATCTTAGGCCCCTTTCACACGGGCATTCCAATTAGGTTTGCATGTCAGTTTTTCAGGCAGACCTGAATGGAAGGCTCATTCGTCCCCATGGACAGGTGGGTGTAAATGGACTTGTGTCCATTTACACTCGCCTACCTCCAGGTCTGATCGCGTCCACTAAAAAGGACTTTGTCCTCTTCTGTTTAGGTAGAGGGGATCAGAGGTAGTCCCCCATGGAGCAAAGTGGGCTCTGTCCATGTCCGCTTTGCAGAAACTGAGTTGATGCAGATGTGCCATCTGCCCGCTCTTCTCCGATTAGTAGTGGATTTGTGAGCTGATCCCCTGCTAATTGGAATGGAATCAGCCCAGTGGGATAGGGATCTTATAGTTTACAGTTTGTATATGATGCTCAGAGAGCCATTTAATATAATATAATATTATATATATATATATATATATATATATATATATATATATACACAGTGGGGACGGAAAGTATTCAGGCCCCCTTAAATTTTTCACTCTTTGTTATATTGCATCCATTTGCTAAACTCATTTAAGTTCATTTTTTCCTCATTAATGTACACACAGCACCCCATATTGACAGAAACACACAGAATTGTTGACATTTTTGCAGATTTATTAAAAAAGTAAAACTGAAATATCACATGGTCCTAAGTATTCAGACCCTTTGCTGTGACACTCATATATTTAACTCAGGCGCTGTCCATTTCTTCTGATCAACCTTGAGATGGTTCTACACCTTCATTTGAGCCCAGCTATGTTTGATTATACTGATTGGAGTTGATTAGGAAAGCCACACACTTGTCTATATAAGATCTTACAGCTCACAGTGCATGTCAGAGCAAATGAGAATCATGAGGTCAAAAGAACTGCCTGAAGAGCTCAGAGACAGAATTGTGGCAAGGCACAGATCTGGCCAAGGTTACAAAAAATTTCTGCTGCACTTAAGGTTCCTAAGAGCACAGTGGCTTCCATAATCCTTAAATGGAAGACCCTTGGGATGACCAGAACCCTTCCTAGAGCTGGCCGTACGGCCAAACTGAGCCATCGGGGGAGAAGAGCCTTGGTAATAGAGCTAAAAAAGAACCCAAAGATCACTGTGGCTGAGCTCCAGAGATGCAGTCGGGAGATGGGAGAAAGTTGTGAAAAGTCAACCATCACTGCAGCCCTCCACCAGACGGGGCTTTATGGCAGAGTGGCCTGACAGAAGCCTCTCCTCAGTGCAAGACACATGAAAGCCCGCGTGGAGTTTGCTAAAAAACACCTGAAGGGCTCCAAGATGGTGAGAAATAAGATTCTCTGGTCTGATAAAACCAAGATAGAACTTTTTGGCCTTCATTCTAAGCGGTATGTGTGGAGAAAACCAGGCACTGCTCATCACCTGTCCAATACAGTCCCAACAGTGAAGCATGGTGGTGGCAGCATCATGCTGTGATGGGTGTTTTTCAGCTGCAGGGACAGCATGACTGGTTGCATTTGAGGGAAAGATGAATGCGGCCAAGTACAGGGATATCCTGGACAAAAACCTTCTCCAGAGTGCTCAGGACCTCAGACTGGGTTGAAGGTTTACCTTCCAACAAGACAATGACCCTAAGCACACAGCTAAACTAACGAAGGAGTGGCTTCACAACAACTGCGTGACTGTTCTTGAATGGCCCAGCCAGAGCCCTGACTTAAACCCAATTGAGCATCTCTGGAGAGACCTAAAAATGGCTTTATTATCCAACGTGACAGAACTGGAGAGGGTCTGCAAGGAGGAATGGCAGAGGATCCCCAAGTCCAAGTGTAAAAAACTTGTTGCATCTTTCCCAAAAAGACTCATGGCTGTTATGATTTTAGCAAATGGCTGCAATATAACAAAGAGTGAAAAATGTAAGGGGGTCTGAATACTTTCCGTCCCCACTGTATCTATATATAATATAACAATGCATTTTTGGCAACTTAACAAAGATTTCCTTTCACAAAACACACTTCCTTGTATCTGAACTGCAGTACAAATACTGTTTTTAAACAACAGTGCCACCACGTGTCTGCTGTACAAGCAGCAAAGTGTAAAGCTGAAATCTGCCATGTTAGAAATACAAAGGGTGCCATTGCTGACCTTCTTTTAAGAATACTAGTTGCCTGTCTGTCTTTAGCTCTAATGCGGTCAGAGACACTGACCTGGAATAGAAGACTAGAAATGTAGGGTAAAGTCAAAACTTCTCATCTGTATGTCAATTATACCAACAACAGGAATGTCGCACACCCTGATGCAAAAAAATATTTTATATTAAAATAGCCAGTAGGAATCATCTTATCTTCTCATCTGCACCCTTGTTCCAGATCTGACTGTAAATTTAGAAAGTATTAAAGCCAGTGGAGCAGGGATGCTAGCCAGACAGCAAACATTTTCAGAGGGAGAAGTAAACAATTGCAGCCTCCATGTTCTCTTTCTACAGGTTTTCTATAATAGCGTAGTGCTTTGAACCGTGACTCATGAATCATTTCTGCCTTATACACACTCTCACATGCAGTATATGTGTCTTGACAGATGCATCTTGATATAAAGGGCTGCCAGGTGAATAGATGTGTATAATAGTCCCTGTTCATTTCATTGGTGAACCTCTGATGGCTGTATTAAACATGTTGCATAGGTCAGTAGAACTGTTCATTTCAAAACTACATTTATGATCATGCACCCTAATATAGAACTGCGGGTTGTCATAATATTGTAACATATGCAAGTGCACTGGGACAACTGCCTGATTTTCCCTTTGGGAGGCAAGACAATTTATTGGCCTTTTGCCAGGCAGCAGCATCCTCGATTATTGGCTTGAATTTAAAAAAAAAAAAACACACACAAATGCCATGAACAGATATGGCAATTTTCATTAACTATGTTAACGATATGTTCTTGGAGCAAAGGCTGTCATTTATGTACATACCTTTTGCTTTGTTAAAAAATACATTTGACTGGACAACCTTGTTAATAATTATAATCATCATCTTTCGTTATGTACCTACCTTATAGCATGAGCCAGGCTGACTCATGCATTCAATCAGTATGCAAAAGAAAAAATAGGGGTCTATTTATAAATAATTTTGCATATGATTCACATAACATTCACCCAAGATTCACACATTTTTCAAAATGGATTCAATTGAAAAACATGCACATCATGGGTGAAAGTTGTGTGCATCTTGTGTGAAAACATTTATAAATAGACCCCAAAGTGTTCTGTGCATTGTGCTACGATAGAATGCAGCCTTCCCCAAATTTCTCATGCTCTGCTGAGACTTTCAGCACATTCATTTTGAATGGGCTGTTAATATACCACCACTCAGCAAAAAAGCATGAATTGCAGTGCACAGCGTTGTGACGTGAATAGACCCTGATAAAAAAAATCGTTGAGGTAGCCGTTGCTGATCTTCCCTTCCAGAAAATGCATGCTCCAGCTTTATGACGCAGAAATGTGCAGCTACACACAACCAGACAACTAGCGTGTTCAGAAGAAGGTCAGCAACACTAAGGTACAAATTACCCTGATAATAATATACTAATATAGGAGTTCTATAGTGCTCTACATCAAACCTCAAACTATAAAAAAGGGTGTCCAAAAAGCAACTTGAAAAATGTACACCTTTTTTGCTTTTTAGGTGTATTTTCTGTTATTTTATTCTTTTCATTTACACTTTTTCAATTACTATTTAAACACTTTTCCCTGTTCTTTAAAAAAAAAACCTCAAACAGCAACAAAATACAAGTAAAGAGCATAATGTTTTGCATTTTCGTAAAATCAGTTTCTCTTTGGAGTTTTGTTTGTCTTTTGGTGTAAATTGTTGTTATTTCATTTTTTTTTGGGCTTTTTTTATATATCAAATAACAGTAAAATACACAAAAATTAGAAAAGCAAATAAAAAAACTACAATGTGCAGTCTCTATACATTTTTCAAGGTGCCATTTTCACATCTGTTGAGACCTGTGGTTTAAAACACCTCAAGTAAAGCATGTTAGTCAGCCACGCCATTTCTTCTTATGAGCGGAAAGGGTAAAAGTTTCAAATTGTAAAAAACAACATATTAAAAATATTTCGAAAAAGCCTTCAGGAGCTCTTTAAAGCCCACTTGACCTTTAAATTTAAATGCCACCAAAAACACAATTTTACCAAAATTTCAGCAAAGAAAAAACTCTGCTCCCTAATGACAACGCTAATGTTTATGTGACAAAGAATGGTGAAAGTATTTGCAAATTATAGATTAATTTAACTTTGTGTGTTTGTGTGTTTTACCAAAAATAAATAGAGGGTGTAAAACAGTGGTAAGAAAATGATTTAAAATATTGTAAAAAAAAACATAAAGAGAGATGGGAAGAATGAATTTAATTAGAAGTAAATAGGATGAAGGTTGATTAAGAGGTAAAAAGAAAACAAAATATTGAAACAAACAAACAAAAAATTCATATAGAGCGTATTTGATCTTGCTTTGATTTGCAGCTAATTTGATCAAGAGTAACACACTGCAAGAAAGATGCAAGTAACAATGTTACACTGCAAATAAAATATCTGAAGCAAGAGCTTGTATTCATTTTCCCTTTGTCAGGGGAAGGTACACACTCCATTAAATGTTCCATATATTTAAATTAAGACACTTTTTTGAAATAGATAAATCAACAATGCTGCATGGAGATGCAGAGGTGGATCGAGAGCCAATGAATACAAGGGTACATAGCTCATCATTTGTTTTAATCTGCACTTTTTTGTGCCTTTAGCTGGAGCAGGAGTCCAAAAAATAATGGACCAGAGACTGCAAGTTGAATTTTTAAATATGCTTGCTGCCTTTTTAGAGAAACAGCTTCAGATCAAGCTCTGCAACACATGAAACCTGAATATATAAATTTCTACTGGCTTTACATCTTCCATTTGCATTTGGATTACTGAGGAGACCAGTAGATGTCACTATTACCCTTCTACCTGCTTTTCTAGCAATTCTATTCTTTACTCTTCACAGATTGATGAATTTGTTAAAGAATACAATGTAGAAAGCATGAATTTGAGTAAATTAATTTAAAGGGAAAATGTTTTAATTAAAGGAACTAACTCATTTAACAGGTTGTAACCAAGTTGTTGTGTTAAGGAGTAAATTATAAAATATTATATATATTAAAAAATATATTGGTTGCCCTGGTAAATGTTATTAATACAGCAATAATGTAAATGAATATATTAAATTAAATATCTACAGAGGATGCCTATTGTGCAAGACTATCTATGGTGTACACTGTCCAGGTTGACTTTAATGGAAAATCAGTCTTTATACAATTATTTAGGAATTATCTGTGTATATGATTAGCTTAATATAACAAATCTTATTAAAGTGTATAAATGTTTAAATATTGTACTTGTGTGTAATATTTGTCAAATAATAAGTGCACAAGAGTAGTTATGTATTACATATGCAAGCTATTTTTCCCACTTACTAGTACTGCTTAACAGCACACACATTGATTGAACTTCTATTGGTCAAGTCTGACCTGTTTGAAAACAATGGACACTAAAGGTGAACAGTGTTTTTTTTTTAACAGTCTACAATGCAACTCATTTTCCATAATATACAATTTAAAGGCTACGGAGAGCATTTACATTTCTGTGTATAAAATTATAAATATAAAAATGGAAATGTGAACTAGTGAAAATAATCACATGAAAATTTAAATTGGGTAACTGTGACAATAGCAGCTCAAAATGTGCCTTTACAGAATATATACAATTGAGCCGTCATAAAATGTAAAAAAAAAGGTGTTTGTTTAAAATGTTTATAGCACACATTATTGCTTACAAAGGGTTTCTGACTAATTTGACACTTTCATATCAGCCTGTATATTGCATGACATTTACACTGAACTACTATTATTTTATTAAAATATATGTGCTATGCCACAAAACTGATATTAAATAAACAAATATACACAGTCTTTTAAATCAGGAGTTTTTATACCGTCTGCATTAAGGCCAAGATATATACAGTATGCTACAACTAATCTTGAACCTCGTTAATGTGTAGGTTATTACAAAAAAATGCAAATAATAAAACATTTTTCTGTTACAAACAAAAAAGGGGGGGGGGGTCCACATTTTTGGTTTTGGTTGCAGAAAAGTATATTGTTCTGTACCAGTTCTCTACAGGGACCATCTTTTAGCGCTTTTCTGTATTTAGGGGCAGAGAGTAGCACTCCCCCCAGTTTCGAGAGCTACAGAAACTTTACATTTTTCTGCCACCTTCTGTAGCTGTGACCTCCTTTTTTCCCTTACCCCTCAATCTGCACCATATTTTGTCAGGGATAGGCACGGATCAAGGCTGTAGCAGACATTTTTCCAAAGTACAGACCTTAGTGAAGGACATCAAGGTACATTTCAAATTAAAACCATAAAAAAACACTCTGTCTACTAGCAGGGTCCCCATAGAATCCCCCTTTAGAGCAGACCAGGGTCCCCATAGATTCCCTTTAGTCTTAATGTTTAACCTATATTCCCCGTGCTACCAGGTTTTCCTGCACCACCAGGTATTCCAGGCTCTCCCTGCAAAGAATATATATATTTAGCCAACATGACCCCCTTTAGAGCAGGCCAGGGTTCCCCATAGATTCCCCTTTAGAGCAGGGTCCCCATAGATCCCTCTTTAGAGCAAGCCAGGGCAGCAGATCCCCCATAGAATAGATCCCCTTTAGTCTTCTTACTCTTACCCTTTCACCTGTATTTTCCCCAGGTTTTCCGGCACCACACTCCAGGCTCTTCCCCTGCAAAGAATATATACAGGCATACCCCACTTTTAAGTACAAAATGGGACCAAAGCATGTATGTAAAACGAGAATGTACTTAACTACTTCAGCCCCGGACCATTTGGCAGCTCAATGACCGGAGGACTTTTTACAAT
Organism: Lithobates septentrionalis; assembly: GCA_037952835.1. Lineage (NCBI taxonomy): Eukaryota > Metazoa > Chordata > Amphibia > Anura > Ranidae > Lithobates > Lithobates septentrionalis. The sequence goes on from JBBDGP010000487.1 coordinate 7,710,718, forward strand.
TTGGCACTGCGCTGCTTTAACTGGTAATTGCGCGGTCATGCAATGTTGTGCCCAAACTAAATTTGCGTCCTTTTTTCCCCACAAACAGAGCGTTCTTTTGATGGTATTTGATTGCCTCTGAGATTTTTATTTTTTGTGATATAAAACGGAAAAAGACCGAAAATTTTGAAAAAAAATGATATTTTCTACGTTTTGTTATAAGACAAATCCAATAAACTCAATTTTAGTCATACATTTAGGCCAAAATGTATTCAGCCACATGTCTTTGGTAAAAAAAATGTCAATAAGCCTATATTTATTGGTTTGCGCAAAAGTTAAAGCGTCTACAAACTAGGGTACATTTTCTGGAATTAACGCAGCTTTTAGTTTATGACTGCATATCTCATTTCTTGAGGTGCTAAAATGGCAGGGCAGTACAACCCCCCCCCCCACACACAAATGTCCCTATTTTGGAAAGTAGACACCCCAAGGAAATTGCTAAGAGGCATGTTGAGTCCATTGAATATATTTGATGACAAAAAAAATTTTTTTTTACAAAAAGTTGTCACTAAATGATATATTGCTCACGCATGCCATAGGCATATGTGGAATTACACCCCAAAATTCATTCTGCCGCTTCTCCAGAGTACGGGATACCATGTGTGGGACTTTTTGGGAGACTAGTCACGTACGGGGCCCCGAAAACCAAACACCGCCTTCAGGATTTCTAAGGGCATAAATTTTTTATTTCACTCCTCACTACCTATCACAGTTTTGAAGGCCATAAAATGCCAAGATGGCACCCCCCCAATGACCCCATTTTGGAAAGTAGACACCCCAAGCTATTTGCTGAGAGACATGTTGAGTCCATGGAATATTTTATATTTTGCCGCAAGTTGTGGAAAATTACAAACTTTTTTTTTTTTTGTCACTAAATGATATATTGCTCAAACATGCCATGCGCATATGTGCATATACACCCCAAAATACATTCTGCTGCTTCTCTTGAGTATAAGGATACCACATGTGTGGGACTTTTTGGGAGCCTAGCTGCGTACGGGGCCCCGAAAACCAATCACCGCCTTCAGGATTTCTAAGGGCGTAAATTTTTGACTTCGCTCCTCGCCTCCTATCACAGTTTTGAAGGCCATAAAATGCCAAGATAGCACAACCCCCCCCCCCAAATGACCCCATTTTGGAAAGTAGACACTCCAAGCTATTTGCTGAGAGGCATGGTGATTGTTTTGCAGCTCTCATTTGTTTTTGAAAGCATGCCGCCCCCATGCTTGGAGTCACGGCTTTATGCATCTTTATGTATCGTGGGAGCAAACGCTGTTGCTGTCAAGATGAATAAATCTGCATTCAGCTGCAGCTGAATGGCGTACCTGCTAAGCAAATGATGGTTAACAATAAAACAAACATTACAGTATAACATACCATACCTGCAAAGCAAATACAATTAAACATAGTAAAAATAAAACAGAGAGAACGATAGATATAGAACAATAGTGAGCGAACAGCAGAGTGGACAGTAGATAGCGAACATAAGAGAGAGAACAATAGAGAGAGAGAAGAAAAATACAACCACAACTATTTTTGGCTTTTTTATTTTTTTATTTTTTTGTGTTTTTGTGTGTGTGTGTGTTTTTTTTTTCCACTTTTTTCACTTTTATAAAAACTGTAAAAAGAATATAAACTGAACGTTGCAGATTAGGGTCTCTCAAAATGTGATGGCCATCACATCTTTCGAGACCCCGAGACTCTGTGTATGTGTGCCTATGACTCTGTGGTGCTGTACCCTACGCTAATACTCAACTAGTGTGTGATAGCGTTCGAAACAGTCACCAATGCAAAGACCAGGTTGGTCAGGACAGGAGAGACAATAAAAGCGGGTGCCACCCCTAAATCCGCGCTTTCTACAGACACAACATCTTCTTTGGGGTGTTCTTTGGGTAGGGGTACCAGAGAGGACATGCGGAAAATGCCTCTCATGCAGCCGGCTTACTGCATTTGTGTTGGGAAGTTGGGCCAGAGCACCGTCTGGAAACAGAAGGGCTCTGATGATCTCTTACTGGAATTTAAGGAAGGATCCAGTTCGTCCTGAAGCTCTGTATAGCACATGAGCATTCAGCAAAGCCAATTGAAATAAGTATACAGACACTTTTTTATAACAGCGTCTGGCCTTATGGGCAATTAGGTACGGCGCCAATAACTGGTCATTGAGGTCCAACCCTCCCATATTGAGGGTATATTCGTGGACACAGAGGGGTTTCTCCACAACACCAGTCGCCATAGTAATTTGGACTGTCGTGTCTGCGTGAAGGGAGGAAAGAACGAAAACATCCTTATTATCCCTCCACTTCACAGCGAGCAAATTATTGCATCTCAAGTAGGCTCTCTCCCCCAGCCTAATACGGGAATCTACAAGCCGCTGGGGAAAGCCCCGGTGATTAGATCGTATGGTGCCACATGCGCCAATTTGATGATCAAACCTGTGACTAAAAACTGTCACGCTTGTGTAATAATTGTCCACATACAAGTGGTACCCCTTTTTGAATAAGGGTGACACCAAGTCCCACACTATCTTACCAGCGCTTCCTATGTAGTCAGGGCAGTTTAGCGGCTCTACGTGACCATCTCTTCCCTCGTAAACCATAAAACTACACGTTTAGCCTGTGGCCCTGCCACAAGAGCTTATACATCTTGACCCTGTATCTGGCAAGCTTGCTGTGAAGATACTGTTTGAATGACAAGCGGCCAGAAAACTTAATCAGGGACTCATCAATGCAGACAACTTGATAGGGACTAAACAAGGCTGCAAAACGTTGGTTGAAGTGGTTTACGAGGGGCCGAATTTTGTAGAGCCGATCAAATTCAGGGTCACCCCGAAGAAGACAGAGTTCATTGTTGTTGAAATGCATGAACCGCAAGATCTGCTCGTATCGTGTCCTGGTCATGGAGGCAGAGAACACGGGCGTATGGTGAATTGGGTTAGTGGACCAATATGACCGCAACTCACTCTTTTTAGTTATGCCCGAGAGGAGGGATAGGCCCAGGAAGGTCTGAAATTTGCAGACCGTAATTGGTCTCCAATCTCTGGCAAGGGTCAGCGGCAGATTAGCGGCGATGAATTAACCAGCATACAACCATCGGCGATGAATTAACCAGAATGCTTTGGTCCACAATAGATCTTTAGAGATCTTCGGTGAAAAACAGCGAATAAAAATCAAGTGACATAAAATCAACTGTTTCCACCTGAATTCCGGGTTGGCAAGTGAATGGGGGAAGTACGGGTGCTGCAGAAGTGGTGGGTTCCCAATTAGGATTGGCAAATGCAGCAGGAAGGGCACTATGGGCTCGACGGCCTGTCTTTGTCTTCTTCTTGGTGGCTGCGGGACACTACTCGTGCTTGCCACCTCGCCAGCTTGAACTGCACTTATGGGACTCGCCACGTCACCAAGTGTTAGTGCAGTGCTGGATGTATGACCAGGATGTTATAGGCCACTGGTGCTTGCCAGTTCACCAGAAGGAATAGTGGTGCTAGTATTGGCTCTCTGCTCCATACGAGGGACCTGCGGTTCTTGCACCTCAACGACAGCAGAAGAAGATCGGGGTCTGGTACGCCTGACCTTGGCAGGGACCACAACTCCGTCGTCAGAGCTATCTGTCAGGGTGCCGCTGCTGTCTCCAGGTTTGTATTCTGAGCCTGAATCTTGCAGATGAGTGACTTCCTCTTCACTATCTGTCATGCTCAGAAACGTGTAGGCCCCTACAATACTGTACCTTCGTTTTGACATTTTGGTCTCTAAATTTACTGGTACAGTAGTGAGACTCACAGGTAAAAAAGCTCCTGACTGTTAGCGACTGATTCAAACGCTACCCAAAAAAACTGTTAGCGTTCGCAGGGATCAGGCCTGACTCTGCGAACGCTGCAGTTATGTGTGTTGTGTTTTGTAAGTGACAGTGATCGATTGATACTGCACTTGGGTGGGCGGGGCTGGGCTGGGCGGAGGGGCTAAACGCAGGTGCTAGCAGGTATCTGGGCTGATCCCACTAACACTGCATTTTTGGAAACCCTAAACTGTTGAGGACGCTAGTATAGATCTGATCAGATATCGATCCGTTCAGACACTATACTACTAAGGGAGGTGTATGGTGCGTGCGTGGGTGTTAGAGCTACTGTCACTAATCTGACACTGCCGGGGGAGACGCAGACCCTATCTGACACAAAAACCTAACTTTGATCACCCTTTATTGGGTAAAATATGGCGGGTGCCCTGATGCTATAAAAAAAAATCTAGCTAAACTGTGTCATACTGTGATCACAGTTGACAGGGGGTAATCAAGGGGTTAAACCTTTATTGGGGGGGTTAGGGGGGTCCCTAAACCTATCTGGGCCTAATACTAATTACCCTAACACTGATTAGTGTCACTAATGACACTAGTACAGCGATAAAAAAAAATCTGATACTGGGTGACACAGTGACAGGTGGTGAAGGGGTTAATGGGGGGGGGGGTGATCAGGGGGTGAATTGTGTGCCTACATGACCTGGTGTCAGTGTAGTGTTGGTGCACTTACTTGGATGTCTTCTCTCCTCTCGGTCTGGAACGAAAAGACCGACACGAGGGAGTTGACATCACTTCCCCATTCAGTGTTTACAGTTACACAGACAGAGGAAGTATCTCATTCGTCAGGACCAATCACCAGGTCCAGCCAGATTTCATTGGCCTAGGCCTGGAGATTGATCGGTTCCTGATTGAATCCGATCGTTGTGGCCAGCGGGGGGTGCGCACGCGCCCCCCAGCCGACCACGCGCCTGCCGTACAAAGACGGTGATTCGCCTGCCTGTGCCATTCTGCCGCAGTATCGGTAAGCGGTTAAAGTGAAGCAATACCTTTTTTCACTTCTTAATGCATGAAAATACACTAGCGCTATAGGAAATCTTGGTCAGCTTGACATGGCACTGCTCACGGTTTTTAACATTTAATATTCACATTTATGGGAAATCTTGGTCAAATTGACATGGCACTGCTCCTGAACCATAAGTGACAGAGACACCAAACTTAGGGAGCACGTCACCTAGGCAAGCTGGCCGACCCCAAAATCAGATATGTTTTAGTCCTGGGTCCCCTCTCGGTGCTCCCCAAGTTTGATGTCCCTGTCACTTATGGTTCAGGAGTAGTGCCTTGTCAAGCTGACCAAGATTTCCCATGAACGTCAAAACATCGGGAGTAGTGCCTTGTCACGCTGACCAAGATTTCCCATAAACGTCAGTGTTAAAAACTGGGATCAGTGCCATGTCAAGCTGACCAAGATTTACCATAGCGCTAGTGTATTTTCATGCATTGAGAAGTGAAAAAAGGTATTGCTTCACTTTAAGTACATTCTCGTTTTAAATTCTCGTCAAATATAAATTTCTTTTTGATTAAAGCAATTGTTTAGTACAATTCATTTCTAAGACAAATAAGACTGATATATATATATATCAGTTTTTTAAACCCCTTTACTCTCTTACCCTCTAATGCCGCGTACACACGAGCGGACATTACGGCGGACTTTGCCCGGCGGACTTTTCGACGTACTTTCCGACGGACTTTGTGAATGAACGGACTTGCCTACACACAATCCACCAAAGTCCGTCGAATTCGTACGTGATGACGTACGACCGGACTAAAACAAGGAAGTTCATAGCCAGTAGCCAATAGCTGCCCTAGCGTGGCTTTTTGTCCGTCGAACTAGCATACAGACGGCGGACTTTTCGACCGGACTCGATTTCAACGGATAAATTTAAAACAAGTTTTAAATCTAATTCCGTCCAACTTTTGAGAAAACAAAGTCCGCTGGAGCCCACACACATCGAATTGTCCGACGAAATCCAGTCCGCCGGGCAAAGTCCGCCGTAATGTCCGCTCGTGTGTACGCGGCATAAGGAACACTTGTTTTAGATGGATGAAAAACACATAAATTCACTTTCATTTTTTTCACATTGCTTTAGTAGATCACCCTCCAGGCTCCAGCATTAGACGGGAACAAAAAAACACAGTTGAATGAAACAAAGAGTGCACCCCGCAGATGATTCACTCCCCATAGTTTGAATGCAACAAACAACAAAAAAGTTACCAAAGATTTAATACCGTCATTAAAAAAAGTAGATTATGATTTCATTGTGAATTATATGGTGGGAAGAAATCTAATTATATAAAAACAGAAAATCAGAGCCATGACGCATGATCTGACAGTAACTGCTGAAAGGCAATAGAAGCTTTAGGTGCCTCAGGTAGTGTGTAACGGGTATTGGAATGTAGTAATTGTGCACATATTGAATGCTAGGACAATAAACACGCAGTTCTACATATTTCCATAGATGAAAAGCACAATGTCCTGGGAAATTCAGGACATATGAAACACACTAGCTCCAATGACTGTCACATACACATGATCAGGAAATGTCTTATTACTTTTGACAGCTTATAAACACAAATATAAATGTAGCAGTGTGCCGACAGAGAGAGAGATAGAAAATGTGGGGGTGACTGAAAGAGATCCCTCAAAGCGGGCAAGGTAAAGTGTATCTAAATCATTTTTAAATTGAATTAAAAAAATATATATTGCAGCTTACCAGTCTTGGTGTAGCGCCTGCTTTATTTTTCAGGGTAAGTACATTTTCAGCAAGCACAGGAAATACCTGTTCATTAATTTTGCCACAAATGCTCTGTCCTTGTAATTTCTTGAAAAGAAAGTGCAAACAATCTTTTCTCATTGATCCACCATGTAATGGAGATGAACAAAGGTAAAGCAGTATTAACGCAAAAGCAAACATTTATTATATTGCAGCTTGACAATTCTTAGATATGATGACTGCATTAGTTTCCTTTTTTAGGCTTCATTTCTTCTATTTTCATCTGGTAATGCAGCTAGTAAGCCTGTTGTCTTTCAACAGAAAAGCTCTTGCAGTTACAGGGATGAGACAAACCATTTAACACTAGCAGGCAGGGGCATATCTACCACAAGGCAAACAAGGCATTTGCTTTGGGTGGCATATTTCAGGGGGGCGACGCCGCCCCAGGCAGAAGGGCAGAGGCGGCTCTTTAACCACATTTCAGTTATTGTACCAGGATTATGCCTGCAGCTGCAGGCATTACCCCAGTATCATTTTTTAGAGCTGGTGGTCGGCTCTCTTGTAATAGCAATCAGAGCGGACTAACAGCCGCTCGATTGCTATGTCAAGCAGTGCGAGGGGACGTCCCCTTCCTTCTGCCGCCTTCCATGGCTCTCTCGGGATCTCCCATCCCACCAGGAGGCCCAAGCAAGCGCTGGCTGGCCATCTAGCCAAGCGAATCCAGGACAGCTTTAATTGGCTGTTCGTAACAGTAAACCGGAAGCAATGGCATGACATAACTTCCCGTTTACTCAGAAACCTTTGGCGCCAGTTTTAAAAAATCAAAAGCATTCAAAAACACCAATATTAGTATTTTGAATGTTTGTAAGTGCAGAGGAGGGATCTGGAGTCTTACAGACCCCAGATCTCTCCATAAAGAGTACCTGTCACATGCCTATTGCTGTCACAAGGATGTTTACATCGACAATAACAGTGATTTAAAAAAAATAAAGCAACAGTGTAAAAATAAAAACAAATAATAATAATAAAGAAAAAATTAAGGCGCCCCCATCCTCCCGTGCTCGCGCGCAAAGGTGAACGCCCATGCGTGCAAATTGCAATCGTCCCACACATGTGAGGTATCCCAGATCATGGGCAGTAATTCCATATATGGCACTTGGACGAATCATGTCTCAGGGTCTGATGAGGAAGCCCCAGTTGTTCCTTATGAGCGGCTGCAGCTTCCTCATCAGACCCTGAGACAAGAACAGTATACCGCTGCTGGGGTGCAACAAATTTAGATGTGGGGGGCACCCGATTTTAGTCTTGCCTAGGGCAGTACAAAACCAAAATACACCACTGCTGGCAGGGGTGCTTAAAAACAACAACAAAAGTACATAATTGGAAAACCAAAAAGTTACCAAAGATTTATCCTAAAAGGTAAAAACTGTTTGTGACTGATTATAAAGGATTAGCTGGAATTAAGCTTCAATTTGTTACTGGCTTTAAATCTGCTAGCACTTCTAATGCCGCGTACACACGGTCGTACTTTTCGTCTACAAAAGTCAGACAGCCTGTCCGACAGACTTCCGGCAGACTTTCGGTGGACTTGCGGCGGACTTGCGGCCTACTTTCTAACGAACGGACTTGCCTACACACGACCACACAAAAGTCGGTCGGATTCGTACGTGATGACGTACACCGGACTAAAATAAGGAAGTTCATAGCCAGTAGCCAATAGGTGCCCTAACGTGGCTTTTTGTCCGTCGGACTAGCACACAGACGAGCGGATTTCGGGGTCCGTCGTAGTTACGAAGTAAAGTTTTGAAGCATGTTTCAAATCTAAAGTACGTCGGATTTGAGGCTAAAAAAGTCAGTTGAAAGTCCGGAGAAGCCCACACACGATCGGATTACCAGCCAGCTTTAGTCCGTCAGTGTCCGTTGGACTTTTGTAGACGAAAAGTACGACCGTGTGTACGCGGCATAACACTTCCCTCCCCACCAGACTGGCAATGCTGCTGTCTAAAGGTGCCCCTGTGCTCATTCATCCAGAGTGGGCGCACTCTAATATAGAAGGTTTGTTACTGCCTAGATCACCAGGGGCAAACTGAGCGAAAAAAGATATAAAGAAAACGAATGCCGACAGCACATGATTTGTAAGCTACAATATCTTACATTTTCGGTTTTTAGTTTTAATACTGCTTTAAAGTCTATCCTGTGTGACAATCATGACTCCCATCATAGATATAATGGAAAAATGAACATAGACATGAAAGGAAAAAAATTGTGTTATTTGCAGGATCACCAGGTATAAATAACAAAAAAAAAAAAAAAAAGCCTAATACAAAAAAATAATACAGCCACTTAAAATGAACATAGACATGAAAGGAAAAAAAATTGTGTTATTTGCAGGATCACCAGGTATAAATAACAAAAAAAAGCCTAATACAAAAAAATAATACAGCCACTTTCTCTAAGGACCGGTAAGCTGAAATATCTTACATTTTGGGGGGGATTAAGATACACTTTAAATTATAATTATACTATTATAAAATCAACAATAAAGGAAACCATCCCTGAGAGAAACGTGCAGACTGCAATTGCTATCTTCTCACCCTGGAAATGCTAGTTACATGGCTGCTATACTGACCATCTGCTTTTAATAAGTTAAGTCACTTACCCAGTAAAAGTATGCAGATGAGTAGAAATTTATCTTCAGGGTCAGTAAAAGTATTAAAAAAAATGATTAGCATTAGTATTAAAAAGGGGATTAATTCCAGGGATAAAACGATAATTCTCCCACTCTACAAGACTTTGGCACTCAGAGTATGCTGTCCAGTTCTGGGCACCAGTCCTCAGGAAGGATGTACTGGAAATGGAGCGAAAATAAAGAAGGGCAGCAAAACTAATAAAGGGCCTAGAGGCTATTAGTTATGAGGAAAGGTTGCGAGCAGTGAACTTATTCTCACTTGAGAGGGGATATGATTTCAATATACAAATACCGTACTGGTGACCCCACAATAGGGATAAAACTTTTTTGCGGGAGGGAGTTTAACAAGACTCATGGCCACTCATTAAAATTAGAAGAAAAGAGGTTTAACCTTAAACTACGTAGAGGGTTCTTTACTGTAAGAGCGGCAAGGATGTGGAATTATCAAACAGAGGTATAAAAAATTCTGCGCTAACCCACTAATACGAATCAGAAAATAACAGAAGCAGCTAGCACACAAACAAACCTAAGTAATTAAGTGCAGCGCTGAGACATAAAGCATAAGTGAACAAATATTATATATACACCAGTGAATATGTGAAATATAATAGCAAACCAAATATAAAGCAAGTAGTATGGCCTGCTGGATATAATCAAAATAGTCTGTGGTTAAATATAGGGCAGCAAGAGACCAAAGTCCATGAAGTATAAGGTGAGTGAAAGTCTTCTCCGAGAGGGGGTACCATATACCCTGGGAGGTGAAATAGACACTCAAATGGAAGGGCGATCACAGATATCACGGCACACAAATCTTCAATGGAAAAAGTTGGATACCCTTACCAGATCCGTGGGACGCACATGCCGTATAGCAGTGCGTCAATAGAGCATAGGGGATAGTCTCCCGTGATGTCCCTTTCAAGGGATTCAGGTCTACCCCTTATCCACCGTAATTATGTTATGGAACTACTCAGGTTCCCCACAGAACATACCGTATTTATCAGCGTATAACACGCGCCGGCGTATAACACGCACCCCAAGTTTAGGAGGGAATTTTAAGGAAAAAAACTTTTAGGAGGGAAGTTTAAAGAAAAAAAACCTTACATTTAAATGCCCATCAATGCAGCCTTATCATGTCCATCTGCAGCCTTGTCAGTATCATTGCAGCCTTTTCAGTGTCAATGCAGCCTTGCCCCAGTGTCCATTGCAGCTTTGCCCCAGTGCAGGCCTGTCAGTGCAGCTTTGCCCCAGTGCAGAATTGTCAGTGCAGCTTTGCCCCAGTGCAGCTTTGCCCCAGTGCAGCCTTGTCAGTGCAGCTTTGCCCCAGTGCAGCCTTGTTAGTGCAGCTTTGCCCCAGTGCAGCTTTGCCCCAGTGCAGCCTTGTCAGTGCAGCTTTGCCCCAGTGCAGCCTTGCCCCAGTGGTCAGTGCAGCCTTGCCCCCAGTGTCCATTACATGCTTGGACAGATCGCCGCCGACATACACAAAGCGTGTAGTTTTAAATATGGCGCCGCGGAGTTCGGAGGGACTCGGCGGACCTGAACAAACGCCGCCGAGATCACAGTGACTGGGCGGAGCCGAGATACACATAGCCGATAGGGGTAGGGGTAGAGGGCTCTACCAGGCAGCATACGGACCCGGATATGATGCTAGGATGGGTCATTCAAGTGAGGGTTATGGTACCCCCATGCATATCAATAACCGTTATGCTGTGCTTCGTGATGAGGGTTCACGTGAGGCACAGTATGACCATTCTTATTATAATGATGGTGGGGATGAGGAATACAACAGAACACCATACCATTCCAATCATTCTGGCCCCCCCAGGCTTCGGGTTTTCACAAACCCATCTACAACCCCCCCCCGAAGTCCAAAAACAAAAGAGGATGTAGAGGGGGGTGGCGATTACAATGGAGGAAAAAGAAAAAGGTCACACTAGGTGCCGGCATTTTCAATTTAAGTAAAGTCAGTCTCACAGACCATGAGAAATATGTCCTTGATAAAGGGCTCAAATTTGTCCCCCCTAGAAAGTTAAACAAATTCTCTACCTTTGTGGATGTACACAAATACATCCGCAAGCTCAATATACAGAGGCATTTTTTATCTATGCCCGCATCTAACTCCAGAGGTATCACACAGAGTGATATTACACACTCTGGCCTCGCAAACCCATCACTTTTCAACCCCCCGAACAATACATCTCATTCCATTAATGTTTTTAAAGAACTGGTTCTACACGACCTTGAGAATGTTCCTGTCAAGCGAATGCATCAAGATCCAGCCATTGCGGCTGGTATCAACGCTCTCTGTGACAGAAATAACCTTGTTATCCGTCCGACCGATAAAGGCGGTGGGATAGTCGTCCTAGATAAGGAGGACTATATGACCGAAATGAATCGATTACTTGGTGATCGAACTACATATAGTATCCTTCCCAATGACCCCACGAGAGAATATAAACGAGCCCTTTCGGCCCTTATTGATGAGGGCTTCTCTCTTAACATTCTCAATCAGAAGGAGAGAGAGTTCCTTGTACCTGCAGCCCCCCAAATACCAGTTATCTATTACCTTCCGAAAGTCCACAAAAACTCCACCAATCCCCCCGGCCGTCCCATCGTGAGTGGGATAGATTCTGTCACCTCACGAATCGGAAGGTATGGGGGCTAAGTATGCCCCCAGTTGGCCTCTCTGGACGCCGAGAAGGCCTTCGACTCGGTAGAGTGGAGGTTCTTGTGGCAGGTATTACAACGCTTCAATTTTGGCCCCCGGTTCATCTCATGGATAAAACTACTTTACACCAATCCCACAGCAAGAGTCCGAACGAATGGATTGCTTTCTCCCCCATTTTCTTTGGAAAGAGGAACCAGACAGGGGTGTCCGCTGTCCCCGGGTCTATTCGCCCTAGCCATTGAGCCTCTGGCTATTCTGCTTAGAATGTCCCAGAGGGTGGGGGGAATAAAGGTTGGTCCGCTGAATGAGAGGCTTTCATTGTATGCTGATGATGCATTGCTGTACCTTCCGGATGCGTCAACATCGTTGTCAGCAGCCCTCGAAATTATTAATCAATATGGATCCTTCTCAGGCATCCGGATCAACTGGGCTAAATCCATTATATTCTCATTGTCTCCGACATTGCCTGATGTGGACCCTTCAAACCCTCTAATTTTGGTCTCTAAGTTTAAATACCTGGGGATTGAAATCCAGAGAGAGCCACACATGTACTTGATAGACAATGTATACCCAATCTTACACCAACTTACTACCCGCTGTCAGGCCTGGAAATCCCTCCCCCTATCACCAGTAGGTAGGGTTAATCTTTTAAAAATGACGTTCCTCCCCAAATTCTTATACGTATTCCACAACACCCCAGTCCCTATCCCCAAATCCTTCTTTGATAAGCTGGACCAGGTTGTTAGCTCATTTGTGTGGGGGGGCTCTGCCCCCAGAGTAGCACGAACCACCCTTCAGCTCCCTTTATCACTGGGAGGCTTGGCGCTCCCATGCTTTAGAAAATACTATTGGGCTGCAGTGGTGGTTACTGTCCGTTGGTGGTTCTCCCAACCGAAATCTAACCCCTCACTTAATCTTGAGGCAGCAATACTGGGTTCATACTCAGCTTTGAGTAATCTGGTCTTTAGAGGGGCCAAGGCACATAAGGATATGACAACTCCGATGCGAACGACAGTTGGGGTATGGGAACAGATGTCAAAGAAGATTGCAGGACCCAACACTATTTCTCCTTACACACCGCTGTGGGGCAACCCTAAATTAAAACATCTCCAAACAGTCCCAGATCCAGCCCTGTGGGCAAGATATGGAATTAAAATAATGCAACAAGTGTGGTCTGGGGATGGAGTTATCCCGTATGACACTCTAAAAAATGACTTCCAGCTTCCCTCCAAAATGTTCTTTCGCTATCTGCAATTGCGGCATGCGATACAGGCCCAATACCCAGGCGGTATCGCTTTGCAGTCACACGGGGTAGAGAAGCTTCTCATTTCTAAACATTTCGATCGAATCTTATCCTCCTTATACATTCAAATTCTGACCGAGGAGCAGACTGGAGAAGTGGGACTGTACGATAAATGGAAGAGGGACGTTCCAGACCTGGCTCCAGATGATTGGGAGGAAGGTCTGCAGCAATATATCCCCCCTATGATCTCGGCAAGGGATAGATTTATTCAGCTCAAATTTATTCATAGAGTATATTACACGCCACAGAGATTAGCTAGAATATACCCGACACAAACGGACAGATGCCCGAAATGTACGAGGGAGCTGGGTACCTTTATCCATGTAGTCTGGGAATGCCCGCTTATACAAAAATTCTGGACAGAGGTGGTTGAAGTGATTAATACAGTGGGTAATCTAAATATACAAAGAAGCCCGATTATTCTATTGCTAGGGGTGTGTGACAATATTATACCTAGTGTGCACAAAAGACTGTTTGTATTTTACGCCTCATTCTATGCCAGGAAGGCTATTCTCCTCAGGTGGAAACAACCTGACCCCCCCCCCCCCCCACGGTAACCCAATGGAAGGATATGATAAACTCCATTTTAGCACTTTATAAAATCACGTATATCAACCGTAAATGCCCCAAGAAGTTCTCCAAGATTTGGGGAGCCTGGTCCAAACAGTAGCAATGCCCATTAGTGTTCCGTCGAACACAGGCTGTTCGTCTCCCTGGTGCCCCCCCCCTCCCGCCTTTGGACTCTTTCCCCCCCTCCTCCTGACCCCTCCCTTTTCCTCTTCCTTTTCCTTTTCTCCTTTTCCCTCTCCCCCCCCCCCTCCCCCCATCGGAAGACCTGTCAGAATTTAATGAGGGAATACCCTGGCACTTAGATAACATAAAGACTGCCGAAGAAGTTTAAAATGATGTAGAAGTTAACATGGATAATTCTGTATGACTGATGATATACAATCCTTCCCTCCTGATATGAGGGTATATAAAGCAATAATAGCAACGTAAGCATTATAAAATGATCTCAGACTGTATGAGTAGGAAATATGCAATTATTTAAATGTATATATCTTGAAATATGTAGCAACATTATGTTCTTTGTCGTCCACCCCAGTTGGTCCTGTGGGCCAGATATATAGACAACATCCTCCTTCTCTGGAAGAGCGACTTGAGATCGTTGGAGGAGTACATGGAGTACTTGACTAATAATGATAGATAATGATAGAAACATCTCCCTTAGTTTCAAGGCCAGTTCTGAGACTATCCACTTCTTGGACTTAGAGGTTTCTGTTGTTAATCGGCAACTGGTCCTTAAAACGTTCTTTAAACCCACGGACCGTAACGGGTATATCCCAGTAGACAGCTGTCACCACCAGCAACGGCTCAGATTGGTCCCTAAGGGACAGTTTCTCCATATGCGACGAAACTGTAGCAACATCGAAGACTTTCAGTCTCAATCTCAGATCCTTAGGGAGAGATTTGTGGAGACAGGGTACAGACCCTCGGACCTTGACATCACCATCAGGAAGATTAGAGGGGTGGAGAGGAATTAGCTCCTGGTGGATCGTTCTAGAGTGCAGGAAGATAACCAATTTAAATGGTCTTTCTTCACTTCATTCTCTGTACAACACAAAGAAATTAAGAGAATTATAGACAGGCACTGGAGGATTTTGAACAACGATCGTGTGCTGTTTCCTGTCTTACCTGACCGGGCTGGTGTCATTTTTCATGGCGCACGCTCCGTCCATGGTGAAATCGCTCCTAATACTATTGATCCCCCGCGTCCGGTCTCTTTTTTTCAGGACTGCAAGGGATATTTCCCTTGCAGAAAGTGTAACGTGTGTTTGCATAACACGTGTGGAAGACGCAAGACTGTGACTTTCCAATCCACAGTTACGTCTAGGGATTATAATATGAAACACTTCACCACATGTGCTACCCGACATATTGTATATCTCATCACTTGTCCCTGCAAGAGACAATATGTCGAGCGCACCACTAGGGCCTTTTCCACCAGGGTTAATGAACATATTGCGAAAATTAAAAAGGGCTGTATTAAGCACAGCGTTCCCCGGCATTATTAGGAGTGTCATAATAGGGACCCTACTGGCACTTCCTTTTTGATCATTGACAAGTTCGTCCCACATTGGAGGGGCGAGTCTTGTCTAAGGGGTGTGTCGCGGCTCGAAACTTTTTGGATCTATGAGTTGAGGTGCTACTCACCGTACGACATGAATGTAGAATGGGATATAAATTGTTTCATTAGCCGTGCGTGAGGTGCGCCTCCGCTCCTGAGCCGCTACACACCTCTGGTTTTGCTACCTTTTTGCTTTGGATTACATTCATTTTTGATTAATGTGATGACATTTTTACAATGTATGATTGATTACAATTTAGGGTTAATTTCATGTTTTGTGGGGGGCATGATTTTTGGTACCCTCTTTTTTGGAGGGTGTTTCGTTTATGGGGGTCACATTTACTAGTCATCTAGTGTCTTCACTAGTATTTACTCTATTCCTATTTTATTGTTTTTCATGTCCCTTCCCCTCTCAGGCTGGCACTGTGGCGCTGCTCTGCACTCATTAGGGAGGCTTGAGCGCGTATTACTCTGCCGTGGCCACAGGGGTTGAGTGACATTGATACCCCGTTTTTCTAACCATCCAATCCTGGCAACCCATGCTAATATATGTGTTTATGTGCCAGAGAGGTATCTTGGGTGGCACCTTGAGGAATTCCAGGCGTTTGTTGCCTTGTGCTATAGCAGTGCTTGACTTAGGGGGGCGTGGTATGGCTGCGTTGGAGTGGGCGGCCAATTATCAGGAGCTAAGCGTGATGAGGAGGGCTCCGTAGCTGGGCCGTCTCCTCTGCGCATGTGCGGTGTGGAACACAAGCTCCCTATGTGGGAGTTGCCTTACCACCAGCTGCTGATTGGCCTTGACGCACCCTCCTTTCAGCCGAGATGACGTCAGCCTTTGAGGAGGGACGGATGAGACACCAGCGGCGGATTGGCTGCTGTTTGTCATCCCCTCCTTAGCAATGCAGTTTGTGAGGCTTGGAACGCAAGCCGGGCGGACGTTACAGTATCCGAGGCTCTTTGATATCTATAGCTACAAATCCTGTATGCTGGGATTTCTTTTATAGCTTGGGTCCATAGGCTGTGCCTCTGTATATTAAATGCACACTGTCTATGGATGTTTATAGTTTTACTGTTTTCCTACTTCCGGTTCCGCTATGATGGGGGCGGTCCCGGTTAATTTGTAATTTCTGTACAGTCTATAAGTAAGTGCAATGTGGGGAGGCTGTCTTATGCCCCTGTTGGAAACTGTGTAGTCGAAACGCGTAGGGCTGGTGTTTTCAGCTTCCCACATTGCCATTTTTTTATCTGTATGTGATCACTTTTATTATGCATGGATTTTATCCAATAAAACCCCATTTTTGACCTACACCATGTGGAGTTCCCTTTTTTCTTTCTCCATGGTTCCACTTTGAATTGCTTCCTCCTGACCACTCTGTTCCTGAACCGAAGGGCGTGTGCGACAGTGGTTCAACTTCTGCTCATGACGGCTACTCTTCACCGGTGACCGGGACCTTCAGGACATCACTCGGTTGGACATCACGGGAGACTATCCCCTATGCTCTATTGACGCACTGCTATACGGCATGTGCGTCCTACGGATCTGGTAAGGGTATCCAACTTTTTCCATTGAAGATTTGTGTGCCGTGATATCTGTGGTCGCCCTTCCATTTGAGTGTCTATTTCAACTCCCAGGGTATATGGTACCCCCTCTCGGAGAAGACTTTCACTCACCTTATACTTCACGGACTTTGGTCTCTTGCTGCCCCATATTTCACCACAGACTATTTTGATTATATCCAGCAGGCCATACTGCTTGCTTTATATTTGGTTTGCTATTATATTTCACATATTCACTGGTGTATATATAATATTTTTTTACTTATGCTTTATGTCTCAGCGCTGCACTTAATTACTTATATAAGGATGTGGAATTCCCTTCCACAGGCAGTGGTCTCAGCGGGGAACATCGATAGTTTCAAGTAACTATTAGATAAGCACCTGAACGACCACAACATACAGGGGTATACAAGGTAATACTGACATATAATCACACAATTAGGTTGGACTTGATGTCTTTTTTTGAACCCACCTACTATGTAACTATTAAGGCCTCAAGGTTGGCATACCCTTGGAATTAGCATTTGCAAAATAAGAAGCCAGCAATAGTAGCCCCCTATTTCTCTTTAAAGCGAAGTTCCACACATTTTTTTAGTTTATTAAAAGTCAGCAGCTACAAAAAGTACAACTGCTGAGTTTTAATAAACAGACACTCACCTGTCCTACAGTCCAGCGATGAGGCCGCCTGGAGCGTCGCTCCTCTCCCCCTCCTCTCTGCTGGCACCGTCATAGCCACTGCGGGCACCCGGCCGTGACAGCTTTCGGCTTCACGGCCGGGCACGCACTGCACATGCTCTGCTAGTGGCCAGGAAATCTTTTGGGACCTGTCACGTGTCCCAGAAGATTGCTGGAAGGGAGGGGACGCCTAGGGGGAGAGGAGGGGTCGCCTAGGTGGCCAAGAGCAGGAAGAAGGTAGTGGGACAGGAAGTCCCACTCTAAACTAAGTCCCACTGCCCCCCCAAAAAATGACATGCCAGATGTGGCATGTCAGGGGGTGAGGAGTGCTTAAAGCGAAAGTTCAACTTTTGGGTGGAATTCCACTTTAAGGGGAGGTAAACTAGCATTTTATATATTTACTATGGGGAGGATGAAAAATAAAATGAAAAATATAAAAAAAATTTTTTTAAGGTCAGATAAATATTAAATATTGCATATTAATATTTTTAAATTTCTCTCAGCCTCCACACTCTCCGGTGTCTACTTGTTAACAGAGCTCAATAGCTCAAGGTTGAATTTATAAACATATTTGGATGAATTGTTTTTCAATTGTGTCGGAAACCAGAGAAGTCAGTGAAGGGAGCAGCTTCTCCTTAGAAAATCCATAGAGGTCTGGGAATCCAGTGTCAGGGAAACAATTAAATTTTTTTGGTGTAAAACTAAGGATGCTTATTCTGCTGCGGTTGTGAGCAGCTCTGGACAAAGTATGAAGACAGGTGGATAGGTCTATTTGGCACTGGTTCATGAATAATGGTCAGTTTAAGGAATACCTGTCCACTTGTCTGTAGAAGGAATTGCTTAAAAGATAGTTAGCAACTGTCTAGTACATGCTTGGAGTGTATGCCAAAAATGGATTTTAAAAGAGAGAGAGCCTAGAGTTCCATGTTCTCATAGCTGTTAAGGCCTCAGGGCAACAGTAAAAAAAAAAAATACTTTTGCAGTGGGACCTTCCTGAACTGCCATGGTTAAATGCTCCCTAGGCATAGGGGTAGAGAAGCAACCTGTAATACGTACCTTATTTCTCTCTCTGCCAGGCTTCCATTATACTGTGCCAATGGTCCCCCAAAGTTGCTTCCTTTCCCCATTCTACTGGTCACAGGCTTTCAGAAATCATCACATACAATGCAGGACCACCAAGTCTGCATAGTACGTGAGGAATTGGTAATTGTGGAGAGAATGTGGCCAACTCCTCATCTCAGCATGACTGATGTTGAAGGTACAGGTGCAAACTTGCTAATTTTCAGTTTCTGTTATTGGGATACTGAATATGTAGTCCATTATAGGAACCCTTCCAGGAATGGAAGGTGCCAGTTGCTTTTTTGATGTTTCCCAAGGAACAATGTGCCCTCCTCTCATGTAGTGTATTGTACTATGCTTCCTTCTCATGTTCACTCTTTTCCTGACCTGAAAGCAGTTAACTAGTACTGAGAAAAAAATAAAGTGAATATCATGTTATTTAAAAAGACAGTTTATTTCCCTGTAACTAAAAAGCATATGGTAGTGTAACTGGGAACCACACATTTTATAATCACCGACACTTGCTTTACTTGCAGGTTTATAGTTACTGTTAACAACTGGGCTGACTTTTTGTTCCCTAATACAATTTTATTGTAGCAGTAATGGAAAATGAGTCTATTTTCTGTTAAACTGCAAATTACTTCTTTATTGTATGTGAAACGTTGAATTTCCCTATGGGCTTACAAAACATTTAATAAAGTGAGTAGCTTAGCCATTTCATTACACATAATATACAAGGGAGTGCTGTAACAACAATCTTCATGCTAGAAGTTCCCTACAGCTTTGGAAATAAATCATTACACTACTGTTCTGATTTAACTGCACCACAGTCTTACCTGCAAAGTGAAACAGCCACCACAGGTCATTCTTTAAACAGTACCAATTACAAGTGGTCTCATGCCCTGCCTGAATATTCAGTTTTGAATTTTCTTAACCACTTCTGCCCCGAAAGGTTTTACCCCCTTCCTGACCAGAGCACTTTTTACAATTTGGCACGGCGCTGCTTTAACTGGTAATTGCCCGGTCATGCAATGCTGTACCCAAACAAAATTTGCTTCCTTTTTTTCCCACACATAGAGCTTTCTTTTGGTGCTATTTGATCACCTTTGTGTTGTTTTTTTTTGCGCTATAAAAAAAAAAAAAAAAAAGGAGCGACAATTTTGAAAAAAAAAAAAACTATATTTTTTTACTTTTTGCTATAATACATATTCCCAAAAATGTTTTTCAAAAACAAATTTCTTCATCAGTTTAGGTCAATATATATTCTTCTACATATTTTTGGTAAAAAAAAAATTGCAATAAGCGTATATTGATTGGTTTGTGCAACATTTATAGCGTCTACAAACTATGGGAAAGATTTATGGCATTTTTATTTTATTTATTTTGTTTACTAGTAATGGCGGTGATCTGCGATTTTTAGTGGTACTGCGGCATTGCGACGGACAGATCGGACACTTTTGATACCATTGACATGTATACAGCGATAAGTGCTATAAATATGCACTGATTACTGTGTAAATGTCACTGGTAGGGAAGTGGTTAACACTAGGGGGCGATCAAGGGGTTAAATGTGTGTTCCCTCAGAGTGTTCTAACTGTATGGTGATAGGACTGACTAGGGGAGGAGACATATTTTTGTTCCTACTTACTAGGAACAAACGATAAGTTTCCTCTTCCCTGACAGGACAGGGACAGGGATTTGTGTGTTTACACACACAAATCCCTGTGCTGGCTCTCGTGCATGGCCAGTGGCAATCATAGGCCACGCGCATCGGGTCCCCCGCCGTGCAGCGGGCGCGCGTACGCTCCCTCTGGAGGCTCTTAAAGGGAACCCCTTATATATATACGGGTATTCACGCAGGGGTGCCATTCTGCCCCCGTAAAAAGACATGAGTCGGTCAGGAACAGGTTAAAGAAGACCTGAACAGTATAGCTGTACCCAAAACAAACAAGTAGAGCTCAAAGGACTAATGACTAGTATTACCTTTGGTCTCTCTACAGTTAATCTTATTCTCATTACTGACTTACAATGCCTAGTTCGGCACTGTGTCTCTGTGAGGAGGGATCCATCTTTATGGAGAAGTAAGGGTTTGCTACCTGCCTGATGACTGGTAATCTTAGGATGGGTAGGGTGATGATCAAAAAGCACAGACCCGGGGCGTGGCCAAGATGGCGAGGTGAGCGGCGGCGTTTTTAGAGAGCTCCGCTTACCCTTTCATTAATCCGGATCCATCAGCCTCTAATCTTCCCCTGACACATCCCAGCTGACTGTGGGGGACTTGTGGGTCTCCTGTGCACTGAGGGGAGAGGAGAGTTTGCCGTCCTCGGCGGAGATCGAGGCCCGCCGGACGTCCCCGGCCTGCCTCGCGGTACTAGGCCGCAGCCGCGGACTTTCCCAGCGGACCGCGCCGCGGCCTCGTGGACCCTTGGCGCGGTCGGCGCCTCCGGAATACATCACAGCCTGTTGCGGCTGCGGGAGGGATCTAAAGGCCGGGCTCGGGCCTGGTCACAGCTGCTGCACGGGGCTTGATCTCCCCACCACCCCCCACGAACAAATAGGCCGCAACCCCGGCCTTTCCTGAGGATCCAGGGCCGCCGGACTGCCTGGGAGAGTGACTGATCCTGAGTGCCTGGAGGAGGGGGCCCTGAAACGGCTGGAGGCCTCCACCTGGACAGCAGGGCAGGCCCTATACCATCCCAATCCCTGACCTCCCTGGTGAGGCCTTCTGTGGACGAATTGCATGTCCCTGTGGAGGCTTGAAGAGGATCCCTCCAGCACTACATAACTTCCAGGGCAAAAAAAAAAAAAAAAAAAAAAAATGCAGTTCTTGGCAAAATATTAACCAGTAGGGGCCTGGCTTAGCAATGCCCGAGTAGAGACGTGTATTGCAGGGGCTCCCGGCCTCAGCCGATCCTTTTCGGCCAAACAGACGACCTGCTACGTTTATGGAGACGGAATGAACACCCCTAAAGGATACAGAACCAGAGCGATCACAAAAGAGACACGAACACCGACCACACAGCTCGGCATCCAGAGATACCTGACGGACAAAAGAGAGCTATCCCAGGGCGCCATTGCAGCCTCTCCACGTGATCTCCGCACTGTGAGTGACTTTAACAACACCGATATGTCACGGGCACCCTCCCCGACAATATCGACAGATCCAGGCCCACTCATGGGGACCCCCGCAGTGTTCAGATCGGCCACCGCTGATCCCACACCAGGCCAATCTCGCCTGGAAGACGATCTCCGCGCCATGATACAGGCCCTACCCACGAGGGCAGACATTGAGACGCTAATCCAGCGAGTAGAGGAGGCCCATAAAAGAGACATACAAGAAATCAAAACGGACATACAAACAATTGACCACAGGGTGACCACCGGAGAGAGCCTAACATCCGCCCTGGAATCTAGGATTCTATCTCTAGAACAAGCACAGGAGTCCCGGGACAGGGAGCTCCAAGAGGTGCAACTTCATTTAGAGGAAATGGAGGACCGCAGCCGCCGCAACAACCTGAGGCTGCGGGGGATTCCAGAGGCCACAGAATCTGAGGACTTGGCAGTAACGGTCACAGCCATATTCCATCGGCTGCTGGAAACCCCACCACCTACCTTAGAGATTGACAGGGTCCATCGTGCGCTGGGGCCAAAGTCCACGGATCCCGAGAGGCCACGAGATGTCCTGTGCCGCCTGCATCGCTATGCCCAAAAAGAAGTTATCTTACGCGCGGCCTGGGAGAGTGGCGAAGTTGAATTTGATGGCGCCCGTGTCCAGATACTACCGGATATCTCCAGAGCCACATTACAGAGACGAGCTATGCTGCGACCGGCACTGGAGGCCGCCAGACAACAAGGCTGCACTTACAGATGGGGTTATCCCTTGGCAGTGACATTTCGCTCCAACCAAGCCGCCTTCACGTTGAGAACACCTTCGGACCTCCCCGCCTTCTTCACCTTCCTGGGGACAGACCCGGTTCCAGTGCCGAATTGGCTAATGAAAATAACAAGGCCGGCGGGCCGATCGGGCCCAGTGGCAGCGGGCCCAGGCCGGAATACCCGCTCTCAGAGGCGCCGAGGAAGATCTCGATCCACCACAAATAACAGATCGCGTGAGTCATAAACAAACATCAACCCGTGACTCTCTAACAAGCAGGGATGTATAAGGCTTCATCCGTGAAGCAAGTTATGTGTTATCCTCCAGTGGGGTTACTGTTCCTCTTTTGGGTTTTTTCTTTCTTGTTCTTTTTTGTTCTTTGTTTCCCACTGGAGTTTTACCTGTTTTGATTAAAGGACCTGTCACCACGTCAAACCTAGTGCCGATATCCAACGAGCGGCGGTTACATCCCCGACTGGACCCAGGTGGACTGTATTGCTGCCGAGCTGAAACTGACCTGAACTCCCTATTGAACACATGGCTCCACTAGAGGAAACTTCTATACAGTCCGGGGTACAGTTCTGCACCTTCGGTTACACCTCAATGAACCTCTGGAATATAAGTGGGACACTGTTACCGCTGCCTTTATTCGAGCTAACGAGACTTATGCTACCCAGTGGTGTCCTGAGAAGAGATGAGCTGAGCCTGGCGAGGTGCTGTTTGGCGCATCCCCACCCCCTCCCTCTAATGAGCAATACCTCCGGTGGCAACGGGTAATGGGCCCTCCATCCTATACACATGCGACACTCCAGCCACTCTAAGAGCTCCGTTGCAACCAAAAATAAGGACTGGGAACCGGAAAGACTACTCATAGCAAACCCAGACTTACAAGACCAGAACATGAACTTGCAGTGTCTGTAATTCAACTCATTACTCACCAACAAAATGGTCGTTTAAACACCTGCATGTTAGATGGTAAGGACGCTCTGCACCGGTTTCACTCTAAATGACTTTTGGCTATATAGTTTCTACCAGATCTCCTACTCCAGCACCCTTTATACGGAGACCATAGACTGAAGTATGCTGGGGGGGAGCGTACGTGGGGTATAAGAGCTAAAAGCTTCAGACTAACAATCCCTGCAGGGGAGGTCGGGCAAAACAATAAGCAGCAGAAGGGTGGAAGTCTATGAGGGGTGGGTAGAAACCGGCAGGGCCCAGATACACCAGGGAGGGGGGTGGGGGTGAGATGCCAGGGACACGATATAAGAGTACCCCACCCCTCCTGCTACCAACCTCTCTCTTGGAGGAAGGTCTACGAGGGCACACTGTAAAACCACGCAGCAGGCCTGGGGCCCTTTGTCTGAGAGACACGGTGCGGGAACTGTTGGATTTAGTGGAGATAACACGAATTGCAGACCCTCCCTGCAGAGTTAACATGTTTTAAAGATTACCGTAATAGAAACATTGTTGAAGAATATGGTTTCTGTTTTTTCCTTTTTATTTGAAGAATTTTATCAGTAACTTCTATAAACTCTCACCTGTAGAGCTTATTACGCTCAGAACGGGCTGAGAGGGATCTGGTTGACAACCGGGAGCCCCCAAGGCCCTTGTTGATCAAACCCCCACCTAGGCCTGCGCTCACTACTCAGGTTTTTCCTGAAGAGCGTATAAGCAAAATTTTGCTATTACCTTAGATTTCACTTAGAGGGTCACACACCCTCCTATTTCATTTTTTCTTTCCTTTTGACTTTATATCTTTTTCCAACTACCCCCCTCCCCTCCCCACCCACCCCACTACATCACCCCCCTCCCCCCACCACGCCCTCCGCAATCATGGACGAAATTACAATCGTCACCTTAAACCCAAAAGGCCTCAATGTCCCAGAAAAACGTAGAATGTTACAAAATGACATGAAGCGCATGAAGGCAGACATCGTCCTGCTACAGGAGACACACTTTAGGGAAAATGCCTTCCCTATTTTGAAAAATAGGCACTATCCAACAGTTTACCACTCGACATACAAGGAGGCCAAATCTAGAGGGGTTTCTGTTCAGATTTCTGCCAGAATCCCATGGACCATGACTGACATAAAGACAGACCCGATGGGCAGATTTCTCTTCCTTAAGGGAAAGATAGGAGAGACTAAAGTGACTATCGCCAACCTGTACGCCCCAAACTGCCATCAAGAAGTCTTCATTAAAAAAACATATGAAACTTCTCCAAACCTTCTCCGAAGGTCAACTTATAGTTGGTGGAGACCTCAATATCCCCCTTATTCCTATGGAAGATACCTCGACGGGAACGTCCTCCACATCTCGAGGTGCACACAAAATAATTCACTCCATACTGCATGACACACAACTGATAGATGTGTGGCGCCTTTTCCACCCTGGAGAACGAGATTACACATTCTTCTCCCGCCCACATCACTCGTACTCGCGAATAGACTACCTCATGATACCCCATAGTCAACTACAGGCAATCAGAGATATTAACATAGGATCTATTACATGGTCCGACCATGCCCCGGTCACGATGCGATATGCTTTGACTGATTTTTACAGGGGACAAAGAAAACCTTGGAGACTGAATGAGAGTTTACTACAGGACCCGGAGATAGTAGCGGACGTGACGAAAGAAATTTCAAATTACTTTCAAGTAAACCGCACCCCAGACTGCGATGCGGGACTAGTATGGGAAGCGCACAAAGCTGTGATTCGGGGCATCCTGATAAAACATGGGGCTAGACTGAAAAAAATACGGACGGAACAAATGACCGCGATGATCAATAAACTAAAGACATTAGAACAAGCACACAAACAGGACCCTTCTAGACAACTAGGCGCCCAGCTAGATATGACACGCACGCAAATTATGGAATTACTTCAATTTAAAGCTAAAGCAGCGATGCAAATCTCAAAGAAAAAAATATATGAATCTGGAAACAAATGTGGTAGACTGCTGGCACAATCCCTACAAACACAAAAGGCAGCATCCTATATACCACACGTAACCTCACAAGCGGGCCATAAAATATCCCTACCCCAACAAATCACAAACGAATTTAAATCGTATTACGAGAAACTCTATAATATATCAACTACACAGCCAACGACAGAACAGATGAGGGAATACCTGACTAACTCCCTTATGCCCACCCTGACGACTGATACAAGTGCATTATTAGAGGAACCTATCACATTGACAGAAATACAAGTAGCAATTAAAAACACTAAGCCAGGGAAAGCCCCAGGTCCTGACGGCCTTACGATACAATACTACAAGGCTCTTTTACTGCCTCTGGGAGATCATTTGACCGAACTATTTAACGATCTTACAGAGGGAGGTTTGTTCCATAGAACCACACTACAGGCCCAAATATCGGTCATTCCGAAAGAAGGGAAAGATCCGACCCAATGTGGGAGCTACCGCCCAATCTCCCTACTTAATACTGACCTCAAACTATTTACAAAAATAATAGCGACCAGACTACAACAACACCTTCCCCACTTAATACACCTAGATCAAGTGGGCTTCGTTCCGGGTAGAGAGGCGAGGGACAATACCATCAAAGTCTTAAACCTACTACACGCAGCTAACCTCACCAAAACACCGAGTATATTTATAAGCACCGATGCCGAAAAGGCGTTTGACCGTGTAAATTGGTCCTTCATGTTTGAAACACTCCGACACGCGGGAATAGGCGATAACATGATGCGCTGGATAAAAGCGATCTACACCACACCGACGGCCAGGGTCAGGGCGAATGGCGTGATCTCAGACGTGTTTCCAATCACCAACGGAACGAGGCAAGGGTGCCCTCTATCGCCCCTTCTTTTTGCACTCTCTCTCGAACCCTTTCTGTGCCACATAAGGCTAAACCCAAACATATCGGGAGTTACCATAAACCAGTCACAATATAAGGTGTCTGCGTATGCAGACGACCTTATGTTCTCAATCACGAAACCAACGATATCACTCCCAAACCTATTTAGGGAATTTGACTTATATGGGTCCCTCTCAAATCTGAAGATCAATTTCACCAAATCAGAGGCTAAGGGGGTGGGAATTCCTAAACCACAACACTCGCTTCTCCAATCTAGCTTCAATTTGAAATGGACTACGACCTCATTAAAATATCTAGGTACACACATACCACAAACCTTGTCCAAACTATACGAGTTGAATTTCCCACCACTTTTAAAAAAAGTCCAAGCTCTCTTAAACCAATGGGGCACAGGACTGCACTCATGGCTGGGACGCTGCAACATACTAAAGATGTCTATACTACCTAAATTCCTTTACCTTATGCAGGCACTACCCGTCGCGATACCCGCGGCTTATTTCAGGAAAGTACAATCGCTCTTTACGACATTTGTCTGGGCCAAACAGAGACCACGACTCTCTAACAAAATACTAATCCTCCCCAAACAACATGGCGGACTAGCACTCCCTGATGTGCGCACATACTATCGGGCAATACACCTAGGAAGATTGATAGATTGGTGCCGTCATACCGATACCAAACTTTGGACTCAGATAGAACAGAAACAAAGTATAGTTCCACTCCGGAGAGCCCCTTGGTGCTGCCCAGCAGTTCCGATTGAAATCAAGAAACACCCTCTAATAGGAAACACCATACAGGTCTGTGCTCGTCTTCTGCCCCGTGCATCCCTGTTCTCACCAAATTCTCCCTTATACCCAGTACTGGGAAACCCTTTGTTTGCGCCAGGCCTACAGGACGTAATCTTTGAGAGACTAGCTGGAGAGGGTTTTTATCAAGCCTCCCACTTTAGCATTGGGGGGAGGTGGAGGACGAGCGCAGAACTTGCTGCACCTACGGGCCTTTACCACCTAGATTTCCTGAGGGCCCTCCAACTGAGCCATTTCCTCAAATCCATTCAGCCCCCCTCAAACGCCCTACCACCTACCACATTTGAGGACCTGTGCTCGACGCCGGGGGTGTTACAGCATACACTCTCTCTGGCATATACCTTACTGAACACTCCCACACCAGATTTCGTACCACCAGTCTTACTTAAATGGGAGAAGGCACTAAACTGTAATTTTAACAGTACCAAAAGACAGCAAATTATTAGATTCACACACAAATCCTCGATATGCGCCAAAACCCAAGAAACGAATTACAAAATTTTAACACATTGGTATAGAACCCCAACACTCTTACACAAATACTTCCCAATGACACCTGAGCTGGAGATGCCAAGCAGAAAAAGGGACATTATTACACATATTCTGGTCGTGCCCTAAACTGACGAACTTCTGGCATACAATACAGACAATTATACAGAAATTTACAGACTATAACATTACTAATGACCCGGCATTTTTTCTCTTACATGCATCCAATATACCTACCAAAATATATAAAAAGTCTGTGCTCCGCCACCTTCTAGACGCAGCTAAAGCCTGCATACCGCTCCACTGGAAATCCCAGACACCCCCAACTTTAGGCTTGTGGATCAAAAAAGTAGAAGAAATCAAAAGAATGGAAGACCTTATACACACAGCTCAAAACAGACAGGAAAAATTCTCCAAGACATGGCAGTTGTGGAATATGTTCATTTATTCCAGCGAGGGCCAAACCCTGCTGGAGACCTGAATAACCCTCCAATCAACCACATGGTAAATTAACAAACGAGACACACATCTGTGTCACAAGTACAGTCATGCCTCGGAGAGTTCATTAAATACTCCGTGATTGCGAGGCACGTGTCCACTCCCCCCCCCCTCCCCCCCCACATCCTATCCCCACCTCTCTACTCCTACTCTCGCTCTTACTCTTTTTCTAATCTTAAGACTTTAAAGTAATAATGGTAGGAGGGGAGCCTGATGGACTGCACCACTTAATACAAGAATACTTAAAGAATACGTAGAATATTCCTTTTCCGGTTTATATTCTTGTTTTTTCCTATATTCTAATTGTTACCAAAGCGTTGAGACGACAGATGTTAACAGAAAGAAATAACAGGCTTAACTGTATATTGGATTATATGATTGTGCTCAACGTTATGACTGTTAACGTGTTGATGTTTACTATTTGTATGTCGGTCCATGCGGACCCCCCTTGCCTGATATAAATAAAAAATTAAAAAAAAAAAAAAAGCACAGACCCACAGAATGAATGAAGCAGAAACAGAGAGATCCTTGCACTGATGATCTTTAAGTACAGCTTTTTCTACAGCAAGGAGAAAGGTGAGCATCATCTCACAACTTCAGAGAATGCATAACAAGCATCATACAAAAGAGCACTGTAGTGACAAGGACTGTAGCCAACTACAGTGTTCTGTTAATTGACACTGCTTTGCATCCTCAGGAATGTCGAGACAGTGTATGCGGATGGAAAAGTTCACAGATAAGCAAGTGTCACACTAAGAAAAAGTAGGCAATGTTAAATAGCGTGGCAAATATAAACATTTCAGAACTATATCCAATGCTTTAATTACTCTCTGTGCTGGCCCAGCACCTCTGCCCCTCCCCCCCCCCCTCACTTCCCTACATAATTTTTTTTGTAGCTGGCCATACACTAGCACGATATTGTTTATTTTTTATTAAGAGCATTAGTTTGATTTCCTAATCTTTAGTGGGGTCAAATAAATGTTTGTTTTCCACCGAGTGATGAGAAATTGTAAGGGCGCAGCATGGAAAATTTTTATAGAATGAAGGAATTTCTAACAATAAGTGTGTTTTTTTTTCAGGAAATTACACTCATTCCAAATGGAATGTTAAAAGCAATGAGAATTTGAAGTACTTTCGAACAACAGTTGTCCAGTCATCAAATGTACAAAGAATTGTTGTATAAAAATCTACTAGTGTATTGGCAGCTTAAAGTGGAGGGCCACCCTAAAAAAAAAAAAAACACCATGTTTTAGGAACATCAAAATGTTCCTAAAAATCTGGAGAAAAAAAATGAAAAATTGTTTTTTTTAAACTTACCAGAAATGGCTGTTGCTAGGCAGATCGTCCTAATCTGCCACTTCCTACACCGCGGTGATCTTCAGTCTTCTCCCTCGCGTTGTCTTCTGGGGAATGGGGCACGCTGTGTTCTGGGAACTGTGTGTGTCCCACAACACAGCGTGTCCCATTCACAAAGCGATGTGTGACTCGCCTCGGGCGGCCGACATTGCGGGCACCAGGGACAGGTAAGTGTGCTTATTAAAAGTCAGCAGCTACAGTGTTTGTAGCTGCTGACTTTAATTTTTTTTTTTTTTCAGCTGGCCCACTGCTTTAAGACTGCACATTGAAAATGATAAAAACAAATTAATATTTACACAAATCCCTCTGCAAACTCTATGGAAAGGTATATTGCCTTGCATTTGATGATTTTAACACCTAACTGACATTTTTGACACTTTTTTAGGAACCAGTGACATTATTACAGTGATAAGTGCTAAAAATATGCGCTGACATTGTACTAAAGACACTGGCAGGGAAGGGGTTAACATCAGGGGCGATCAAGGGGTTAACTGTTTTCACTCAGTGTGTTTCTAACTGTGTGGGGGGATGGGCTGCCTAGGACAACACACAGATCCATCTTCCTGCATAGCAGAAAGACAGGATCTCTGTGTGATCTCCCCTGTCAGAACAGAGATCTGCCTTGTTTACACAGGCAGATCCCTGTTCTGTCACTGCAGGGAACGATCATGGCTGGCCAGCAGACATCGAGTCCACCAGACCCACTCAATGGCTCCCCTGCTGCCCGGCCAATCGGTGTGGATGCGTACCCACAGGTCGCCATGTACCGGTACGGCGATTCGCGCAGCCGAGCCAACCTCGGCCAGCGGATAATCATGTAGTAAATTTGGTTGGGATTTGTTATCTAGTGTCTATCTAATATTTATATATTCTTTACAGCTGTACAATTATTATACCTTTACCTTATACATAATTGCTGTGTCGGTGCTGTATGTCTTGGGAAGGTCTTATGTTTAGCTACAGTTTCAAACATTAACTCCTTTTTTCCAAAATTTTTTGTTGCAGTTACAGGTAGACTTAAAGCAAAACTAAACTGTATCTAAGTACCCCTAGCTGAAAATTGCAATTTAATCAATTTTTAATGTTCACGGCAAACTCAATCATCCATTTATGTCTCCATGCTTTATTTAATTGAGAAATCACTTCGGAAAAACACCCCCCTAGCATTTCTAGAAGGAGCTATCTTGAGTAAGGGCAGATGATTAATGTAGCATTTACTTTCAGGATTCCATTTTCCCTTAGGTTGGAGGGTTGCAGGAGGGGTTTTTTTTAGCTGAGAAAAGCCCTTCTCCAGATTGAAAATAAAAAAACAAATTCACATGAGGACTCCGTGAGATCATTTTGGCCTAAGCCAGGAACCAGAAAGCAACTGAAGAAATGTAAAAAAAAAAAAAAAGAAGAAGAAGGAAATATAATATACTTTCCTATCTAATTACTAATGCTAGTAGCAAAAGGATTAAAAATTGTTCAAGTAGAACTTCGCTCTTAATCAACATTAATTATTTTCAATCCTTATGCTGCTAGCATTAGTAAAAAGATAGGAAAGTATATAATATTTACTTATTTTAAACTTTTTTTTTTACATTTCATCAGTGACTTCGGGCCTAGTCAAATCGTGTCATATATCCTAGGAGTGGAGGGCAGGTTTTCTTACCCAAGCACACCCTCCTGCATGCATCCATGAGCAAAGGGCAGATGGATTCCAGGAAGTAAATACTACTTCGATCGTCTGCCCTTATTCAAGATGGCCACGGCCAGAAATGCTAGGGGGTGTTTTTCAAGGTGATTTGATGGATGGGTGAGTTTGCTTTGAACATTAATAATTAATTAAATAGCGTTTTTATTATGTGGTTCTCAGGTGCAGTGTAGTTCCTCTTTAATGTTGATTAAGAGAGTTCAGTTCTGCTTTATATGCATAGCTGGCTGGCATCTTAGTCCCTATTATGAAATCAAAATCCCCTTACTTCCCCCTTTCCGAATGTTGTCCATAGTAAAACAACATGATGTAACCAACCTTGCAGCTGTACGGACTCTTGGAAAGGACTTCAGAAAAGAAGAGCAAGGTCACTTAATTATACTGCTCAGTGTCATACAGTAGTTCGCTCAATATGCCTGCAGGCCATCTTATTTTCTAAAGCAGATAAGAGAGTTACACAAGAACTTTCCACGCCTGGAAATGTTAAAACTAAAAATCACAGTGTGCCAATTCCTTACTGAGTTTATGATTTCTGCAATCATTTCAGTCTACGTCAGTTGGAAATAGTTTAATCCTCTCAGATGAGAAGAGAAGATGAGCTGTTTACTGGAGAACATTACATTTTCTGACAGCAGTGTTTCCAATCTAAAAAAATCATAGGTGTTAAAAGCTTTCACCCTTATGTACAGTAAGTGGCAACAAAAAAACCTGAATCATAAATTTTGTAATCACCTAAACAAAGGTTTGGGGTTAATTGGTTACCTTTATCAGTCGCTGGGCTAAGTTTCGATTTTCCTAACACACATTCATTGTTGCAGTAATGGTAGAATAGTCAATTTTCTGTTCAACTACACATTAGTTCTTAGTTCTGTATTTTATGTGAAATGTTGAATCTGCCCACAGGCTCAAATAAATATTGAGCCATAGAGTAGTTTAGCCATTTCATTACACATACACCGTAATATTGAAACCCCTGCCTATAGAGCTTTGAGAGGAAATCATTACACCACTGTCTGCTTTGACTCCAGAACAGGCCGGCCAAAATCGATTCGAATCTCAGCCGGTTCAGCAAGAACTGAGATTCGAACCATTAATGGGCAGGCTGAATGTACCAAGTTGATTGATCAACTTGGCTACAACCAGCCTGTCAGATTCTCTTGCGATTATCGCTAGCGGCTGCTATAGCCGCTAGCAATAACCACGGTCTTCTCCCGGGAGGGGACGGCTTCCCCCGCCAGCCACCCCCCTACCGGGAGAAGACAATTGCTGATTCCCCTGTCAACATTGTCTGTGTTGATGGGATAATCATGCAAATTATTTTCCTGCAACCCGTGGTTGCAGGAAAATTTGCACTGTGTACGGCCTGCCTTAGGCTACATTCACACAGATGAACAGCAGCGGCCAAGGAAGGCCGCCACCAATAATTAGTAGATTCTTGTTGGCAGTTCTAAATGTTGCCTAAACACATTGGGGTTGATTTACTAAAATTGGAGAGTGCAAAATCTGGTGCAGCTGTGTACAGAAATCAATCAGCTTACAGGTTTTATTGTCAAACCTTAACCACTTCCCATCCAGGCCAATTCTGACATTTCTCTCCTACATGTAAAATTCATCATTTTTTTGTTAGAAAATTACATAGAACCCCCAAACATTATATATGTTTTCTTCACAAAGACCCTAGAGAATACAATGGCGGTCGTTGCAACTTTTTTTTATCTCGCACGGTATTTGCGCAGCAATTTTTCAAACACTTTTTTTTTGGAAAAAAAACAGTTTCATGCTTTAACTACTTCAGATCCGGAAGGTTTTACCCACTTCCTGACCAGAGCACTTTTTACAATTTGGCACTGTGTCGCTTTAACTGCTAATTGCGCGGTCATGCAATGTTGTACCCAAACGAAATTTGTGTCCTTTTCTTCCCACAAATAGAGCTTTCTTTTGATGGTATTTGATCACCTCTGCGTTTTTTATTTTTTGCGCTATAAACGGAAAAAGTCCGTAAATTTTGATTTTCTACTTTTTGTTATAAAAAAATCCAATAAACTCAATTTTAGTCATACATTTAGGCCAAAATGTATTCAGTCACATGTCTTTGGTAAAAAAAAAGTCAATAAGCGTATATTTATTGGTTTGCGCAAAAGTTATAGCTTCTACAAACTAGGGTACATTTTCTGGAATTTACACAGCTTTTAGTTTATGACTGCCTATCTCATTTCTTGAAGTGCTAAAATGGCAGGGCAGTAACCCCCCCCCAAATGACCCCATTTTGGAAAGTAGACACCCCAAGGAAATTGCTGAGAGGCATGTTGAGCCCATTGAATATTTTATTTTTTTGTCCCAAGTGATTGAATAATGACAAAAAAAAGTATATATTTTACAAAAAGTTGTCACTAAATGATATATTGCTCACACATGCCATGATTATATGTGAAATTGCACCCCAAAATACATTTTGCTGCTTCTCCTGAGTACGGGGATACCACATGTGTGGGACTTTTTGGGAGCCTAACCGCGTACGGGGCCCCCGAAAACCAATCACCGTCTTCAGGATTTCTAAGGGTGTAAAATTTTTATTTCACTCCTCACTACCTATCACAGTTTTGAAGGCCATAAAATGCTAAGATGGCACAAACCCCCCCCAAATGACCCCATTTTGGAAAGTAGACACCCCAAGCTATTTGCTGAGAGGCATGGCGAGTATTTTGCAGCTCTCATTTGTTTTTGAAAATGAAGAAAGAAAAGAAAAATGTATTTTTTTTTCCTTTTTCAATTTTCAAAACTATGTGACAAAAAACGAGGTCTGCAAAATACTCACTATACTTCTCAGCAAATAGCTTGGGGTGTCTGCTTTCCAAAATGGGGTCAAAATGTGCCATCTGGGCATTCCATGGCCTCCTAAACTGTGATAGGCAGTGAGGAGTGAAATCAAAAATTTACACCCTTAGAAACCCTGAAAGTGGTGCTTGGTTTTCGGGGTCCTGTACGTGACTAGGCCCCCAAAAAGTCTTACACATGTGGTATCCCTGTACTCAGGAGAAGCAACAGAATGTATTTTGGGGTGTAATTGCACATATGCCCATGGCATGTTTGAGCAATATATCATTTAGTGACAACTTTGTGCAAAAAAAATGTGTCTTTTTCCCGCAACTTGTGTCACAATATAAAATATTCCATTGACTCGACATGCCTCTCAGCAAATAGCTTGGGGTGTCTACTTTCCAAAATGGGGTCATTTGGGGGGTTTTTAACTGTCCTGGCATTTTATGCACAACATTTAGAAGCTTATGTCACACATCACCCATTCTTCTAACCACTTGAAGACAAAGCCATTTCTGACACTTTTCGTTTACATGAAAAAATATTTTTTTTTTTTGCAAGAAAATTTTTTTGAACCCCCAAATATTATATATTTTTTTAAAATCAAAGGCCCTACAGATTAAAATGGTGGGTTTCATTTTTTTTTCACACAGTATTTGCGCAGCGATTTTTCAAACGCATTTTTTGGGGAAAAAACACACTTTTTTTTTATTTTAATGCACTAAAACACACTATATTGCCCAAATGTTTGATGGAATAAAAAAGGTGATCTTAGGCCGAGTACATGGATACCAAACACGACATGCTTAAAAATTGCGCACAAACGTGCAGTGGCAACAAACTACATACATTTTTAAAAGCCTTTAAAAGCCTTTACAGGTTACAACGTTAGATTTACAGAGGAGGTCTACTGCTAAAATTACTGCCCTCGATCTGACCTTCGCAGTGATACCTCACATGCATGGTGCAATTGCTGTTTACATTTGACACTAGACTGACGCTTGCGTTCGCCTTTGCGTGAGAGCAGGGGGGGACAGGGGTGCTTTTTTTTTCTTTATTATTTTTTTGCTTTTTTATCTTATTTTTAAACTGTTCCTTTCATTTTTTTTTTAAATCATTTTTATTGTTATCTCAGGGAATGTAAATATCCCCTATGATAGCAATAGGTAGTGACAGGTACTCTTTTTTGAAAAAATTGGGGTCTATTAGACCCTAGATCTCTCCTCTGCCCTCAAAGCATCTGACCAAACCAAGATCGGTGTGATAAAATGCTTTCCCAATTTTTCCAATGGTGCTGCTTACATCCGGCGAAATCTAAGTCATGAAATGCTTGTAGCTTCCGGTTTCTTAGGCCATAGAGATGATTGGAGCCATTCTGGTCTCTGATCAGCTCTATGGTCAGCTGGCTGAATCACCGGCTGCATTCTCGAGTTCCCTGTTGGGACAGGAGAGCCAGAGAAAACCATGGAAGACGGTGGGGGGGACATTCCCTCCCACTGCTTGTAAAAGCAGTCTAGAGGCTAATTAGCCGCTAGGATTGCTTTTACATGAAAGCCGACCGCTGGCTGAAATGAATGATACCAAGATGATACCTAAACCTGCAGGCATCATTCTGGTATAACCACTCAAAGTCCAGCAACATACAAGTACGTTGCTGGTCCTTGTTGGGCATATATTGTAATCTTTTTTTTCATGCAGCCTGTGGGCTGAACGAAAAAAAGAGATTGATCAGTGGGTATGCCCACCATTAGAATACCTCCCTTCATCCACCCACTTCTAATGATGGGCATACATGCACCATTTATATATGCCAAAGCATGGGGGCATCCGTCCCAAAAGTTAGGAGCAAATTGCTCCTCCGCCCCTGCTGCCCCCATGCTTTGGCATATATGCTCTTTTTTTTAATTGTGTTGGTGAAATCACCTCCTACAGCGCTGGAGTCACGGCTTTATGTATCGTGGGAGCAAACGCTGCTGCTGTCAAGGTAAATAAATCCGCGCTGCAACTGAATGGCGTACCTGCTAAACAAATGATGGTTAACAATAAAACAAATTAACATTACAGTATAACAGTAAGACTTACCATACCTGCAAAGCAAATACAAAAAAACATAGTAAAAAATAAAACATTTTTTAACGCAACCTGTGCCTAAAATATATATAAGCCGAAGCATCGGGGCATCCACCCGCAAAAGGTAAGAGCTAATCGCTCCTCCGCCCCTGCTGCCCCCATGCTTCGGCATATATGCTCTTCTTTTTAACTGTGGTGGTGAAATCACCTCCGACAGCGCTGGAGTCACGGCTTTATGTATCGTGGCAGCAAACGCTGTTGCTGTCAAGATAAATAAATACGCGCTGCAGCTGAATGGCGTACCTGAAAACAAAAAAATGGTTAACAATAAAAACAGTAAACAGTAAAGTATAAAAAAATTACATACCTGAAAAGCAAACATGATAAAACATAATAACAATAAAACATTGCAGAAAAGAATACAGTAAAAAAGAGAAGAACAATAGAGAGAGAATAGAGAGAGAGAGAACAATAAAACAACAACTATTTTTGTTTTTTTTATTTTATTTTTTTTTTGTGTTTTTTTTTATTTTTTTACTTTTTTTTTTTTTACTTTTTTTTATAACTGTAACTTTTGTAACTGTAACCGGTTCCAGGTTCGGGTCTCTCAAAATGCGATGGCATCTTGGGAGACCCTGTGAAAGTGTGCCTAGTCTGTGCAATGCTGTACTCTACGCTAAAACTCAACTAGTGTATGGTAGCGCTCAAAACATTCACCAATGCAAAGACCAGGATTGTCAGGACAGGAGGGACAATAATAGCGGGTGTCGCGCCTATATCCGCTCTTTCTACAGACAATACATTTTCTTTGGGGGGCTCGTTGGGTAGGGGTACTCGTGAGGACATAAGGAAAATGCCTCTCATGCAGCCGGCTTACTGCATTTGGTTGGGGAAGGTGAGGTGGAGCACTGTCTGGAAACAGAAGGGCTCTGACGATCTCTTCCTGGAATTTAAGGAAGGATCCAGTCCATCCTGAAGCTCTGTATAGCACATGAGCGTTCAGCAAAGCCAATTGAAATAAGTATACAGACACTTTTTAATACCAGCATCTGGCCTTACGGGCAACTAGGTACGGCGCCAACAACTGGTCGTTGAGGTCCACCCCTCCCATATTTTGGTTATATTCGTGGACACAGAGGGGTTTTTCCAAAACACTAGTCGCCGTAGTAATTTGGACAGTCGTGTCTGCATGAAGGAAGGTAAGAACGAAAACATTCTTATTATCCCTCCACTTCATAGCGAGCAAGTTAATACACTTCAAGCCGGCTCTCTCCCCCAGCCTAAGACGGGAATCTACAAGCCGCTGGAGAAAGCCCCGGCAAGCCCACGGTGCCACATGCTCCAATCTGATGATCAAAAAGGTGACTAAAAAGTGGCACGCTCCTGTAATAATTGTCCACATATAAGTGGTACCCTTTTCCGAATAAGGGTGACACCAAGTCCCCCACAATCTTGCCAGCGCTTCCTATGTAGTTAGGGCAGTTTGTCGGCTCTACGTGACTATCTTCCTGATGACGCATACTATGATGCGAAACGCGTTGAGGCTGCTGGGAGATTTTGTACCACGTGAGCGGGAACGTCCGTAGCTGGTGGAGATACGAAAGGGAACGAGGGGTGAAGTGCAAGCCGGATGCGGGGACACTTACATCGCATACAGGCTGACCACGCTATTGAATGACACCCATCCTTAACTGCTGGAATAGCTTAGTGCCGGCTCGAGGGCACTTTTAAATGTGAGTGTACACTTTTGTATTTTATGACAATAAATAGTTTTAAACGCATTGCGCAATGATCGTTGCCATATACTTTACATGAGGAAAACCAAAGCTCAAGCATAGCCGGTGGGGAGCGGTAAAAAGGTGGAGTGGTTATCCCATTAATGAACCAAAGGCATATCATAAAAGAAATATCTGGTGAGTGGCCGATCTAAAAGGTGGTGGTGTGTCACTAAGTCACAAATGAAAATAGAAGATACACAGCAGCACGCTAATGCCCCGTACACACGGTCGGATTTTCCGATGGAAAATGTGTGATAGGACCTTGTTGTCGGAAATTCCGACTGTGTGTTGGCTCCATCACACATTTTCCATCGGATTTTCCGACACACAAAGTTTGAGAGCAGGCTATAAAATTTTCCGACAACAAAATCCGTTGTCGGAATTTCCGATAGTGTGTAGACAAATTCGACGCACAAAGTGCCACACATGCTCAGAATAAATAAAGAGATGAAAGCTATTGGCTACTGCCCCGTTTATAGTCCCGACGTATGTGTTTTACGTCACCGCGTTCAGAATGATCGAATTTTCCGACAACTTTGTGTGACCGTGTGTATGCAAGATAAGTTTGAGCGAACATCCGTCTGAAAAAATCCTAGGATTTTGTTGTCGGAATGTCCGAACAAAGTCCGACCATGTGTACGCCCTATAAGAGTTGTAATCACAACAAATAGTAGAGGAATTTGCACTTTTTGCACAAGGACTTTGTGATATATATTTTGCATTTCAGTCATTTTGATATACAGATTGGTGATTTTATGCATATGGTATTGTAAGTGGCATTTAATACTTATGGGAGATTTTTCAATTTTTTTAATTTTTATTGCACAGTAATAGGAAAGTAATGTACAATTATGAGTGGTGTATGGTATAAGAGTAGCGCACTCTCACACATTAATTATAACTTTTAGTCCATTTCACTGAATGTTTTTTTTGAATGCAGCAACTCTAACAGGGTTTAAAAGGGTACTTAAGTAAAAGTTTTTTGCGCCGGTGACACACACATATTGATTTGTCGGCTCTACGTGGCTATCTTTTCCCTCGTAAACCATAAACCTACATGTATAGCCTGTGGCCCTGTCACAAAGCTTATACATCTTGACCCTGTATCTGGCACGCTTGCTGGGAAGGTACTGTTTGAATGACAAGCGACCAGAAAACGTAATCAGGGACTCATCAATGCAGACAACTTGATAGGGAGTAAACAAGTCTGCAAAACGTTGGTTGAAGTGGTTTACGAGGGGCCTAATTTTGTAGAGCTGATCGTATCCAGGGTCTCCACGAGGACGACAGAGTTCATTGTTGTTGAAGAGCATGAACCACAAAATCTGCTCGTATCATGCCCTGGCCATGGAAGCAGAGAACACGGGCATATGGTGAATTGGGTCAGTGGACCAATATGACCACAACTCACTCTTTTTGGTTATGCCCATGAGGAGGGAAAGGCCCAGAAAGATCTTAGATTCAGAAACCGTAATTGGTTTCCAATCTCTGGCAAGGGAGGACTGGGGAATAGTGGCGATGTGTTGACCAGCATACAAATTGCTTTGGTCCACAATAGATCTATAGAGATCTTCGGTGAAAAACAGCAAAAAAAATTAAGTGACATAAATTCATTTCCACATGAATGCCGGGTTGGCCAGTGAATGGGGGAATTACGGGTGCTGCAGAAGTGGTGGGTTCCCAATTAGGATTGGCGAATGCAGCAGGAAGGGCACTATGGGCACGACAGGCCTGTGTTTGTCTTCTTCTTGGTGGCAGCGGGACACTACTTGTGCTTGCCACCTCGCCAGCTTGAATTGCACTTATGGGACTCGCCACGTCACCAAGTGTTACTGCAGTGCTGGATGTACGACCAGGGTGTACTAGGCCGCTGGCGCTTGCCAGTTCACCAGAAGGTATAGCGGCGCTAGTACTTCTCTGCTCCATACGAGAGCCCTGCGGTTCTTGCACCTCAACAGCAGAAGAAGAACATTGGAGTCTGGTACGCCTGACCTTGGCAGGGACCACAACTCCTTCGTCAGAGTTATCTGTCATGGAGCCGCTGCTGTCTACAGGTTTGTATTCTGAGCCTGAATCTGACAGATGAGTGACTTCCTCTTCACTATCTGTTATGCTCAGAAACGTGTAGGCCTCTTCACTAGTGTACCTTCAATTTGCCATTTTGGGCTCTAAATTTAGTGGTACACTAGTGAGACTCACAGGCAAAAAAGCTCCTGACTGTTAGCGACTGTATCAAAACGCTACCAAAAAACTGTTAGCGATCGCAGGGATCAGGCTTGACTCTGTGAACGCTGCAGTTATGTGTGTTTAGTGTTTTGTAAGTGACAGTGATCGATCGATACTGCACTTGGGGGGCTGGGCTGGGCTTGCCGGAGGGGCAAAACGCAGGTGCTAGCAGGTATCTGGGCTGATCCCGCTAACACTGCATTTTTGGGAACGCTAAACTGCTGGGTACGCTAGTATAGATCTGATCGGTTTAGATATTGATCCGTTCAGATACTATACCACTAAGGGTGGTGTATGCTGCGTGCGTGGGTGTTAGCGGTACTGGCACTAACCTGACACTGCCTGGGGCGATGCAGACCCTATCTGACCCTAAAACCTAACTTATATCACCCGCCGG
The DNA here is from genome assembly GCA_037952835.1 of Lithobates septentrionalis. Classification (NCBI taxonomy): domain Eukaryota; kingdom Metazoa; phylum Chordata; class Amphibia; order Anura; family Ranidae; genus Lithobates; species Lithobates septentrionalis. Next base: position 7,751,248 of record JBBDGP010000487.1, read on the forward strand.
GCGATTAGGGGGTTAAACCTTTATTAGGTAATAAACGGCGGGTGCCCTGACACTATAAAAAATAAACTAACTAACCAGCGTCACCCATAACAGTTATACAGTGATCACTGGTGAAAGGGTTAACTAGGGGCAATCAGGGGGTTAAAACCTTTATAAAACGCTGACGGCGAACCTAGATACTTACCTACCTAACTAGCGTCACCTGTGACACTAATACAGCGATCAGAAAAACGATTGCTTAGTGACACTGGCAACGGGGGGTGATCAAGGGGTTAAAACTTTATTAGGGGGGGTTAGGGGGTACCCTAGACCTAAAGGGGCCTAACACTAACTGCCCTACCACTTATAACTGTCACAAAATGACACCAATGCAATAATCAGAAAAAAAAAAAACTGCTATTGGAGTCACTGTGACAGGTGGGTGCAGGTAGGTGATCGGGGGGTGAAAAGTGTGCCTGCGTGTTCTACTGTACGTGTAGTGTTGGTGCAAACTTACTTGATGTCTTCTCTCCTCGGAAACCGGAACGAAAAGGCTTCACGAGGAGAGATTACATTACTTCCTCTGCCACTGTTTACATTACAGCAGCAGAGGAAGCATTCCAGGAGCAATCGTAAGGGGGTGGCCATGAATCAGTGACCTCCCCCTCACCTCCGATCGCTCCTGGCGATAATCCGACCGCCGCAGGCACCGGGGGGGTCCGGTCGGACCCCCCGCCCGTGGGCAGGCAGGACCGTACAGGTAAGCCCTTATGCCTGCCTGTGCCATTGTGCCGACGTACATCGACATGCGGCTGTCGGCAACTGGTTAAAAAGAGGTTAAAGTTGAGAGCACAATCAATGTGACAGTCAGCATTACCGACACGTGCTGGAAACTTTTTTGAAACTGTTAAATCGATGGGTTTACTTCTGCTTTAACTTAACAAGCTGAAGTTAGAAGCGGATTGGCTACCATGCACAGCTGCACCAGATTCTGAGTGCTCGAGTTTTAGTAAATCTCCCCCACCATGTGCTATCAGCAGCAGCTGTAAGTGGCAGTTGTCAGTTTTGTACTGACTGTGAGTGGTTACATGAGAATAGAGTTGACTGACCCTGGACTAGCCAATGTGCATCCAGGGTCTGCTTTTCTGCAGAGTTTTTCAGCACACAAATTCGCCACATCTAATCAGCCAGTTTGTATTCGGCCATAGCACAATGTTACTTTGTCCAGACATGGCATTTAGCTGCCTCTGAACACAGCAAACTATCTGCACACATGCAGCCTTGAGAATGTAGCCTTAAGCGTCATACACACGATCAGGTTTTCCGCAGACAAAACCACAGACTTTTGTCTGAAGGGCGTTCGCCGCAAAATTGTCTTGCATACAAACGGCACACAATTGTTGGCCAACAAACACGAACGTAGTGATGTACTACTTGGTTTTTCAGCTCTTTAGCGCCGCTTTTACGCTTTTCATTTTGCGCTTTTCAGTTTGTTTCTAAACGGCCGTTCGTCAACCAGACATGTTGCAGAATCGGAGGAGAAAACACGTTATTTATTATTGGCCTTGGAGTTATTGATTTGACCCAAGTCCAGTCCAGGAACAGGAGGAGGAGGATTTCTTGGACCAAAAATTGGTTACTTTATTAATCGTGACCAATTATGTCATCTGCCTTTGCTGCGGGAGCTCCAGGAGAATAATCCAGATGATTTTCGGAATTATCTCCGGATGACGGACCCCTGCTTTCACCAACTCTTGGCATTGTTGACCCTCTATATTAAGAAGCAGGACAGATGCATGAGACTTTTATTTTTTTTTTTGGTTTAATAATGATTTGATTTGGTATATTTTCTATATTTTTGGATGCATAGAATGCACTTTTTGGTTAAGTTCTATTGGCAGATACTGTAGCATGTCTAATTTTATTTGTTTTCTTTTTTTAATGCACAATAGTGGCGAATAATACTTGGCTATGTATTTTACTTCAAATGACAGTTTGGGAGTAGGCAGTTACATTTAAAAAAATACAATGTAAAATTAACGAGAGACACCAACATCGTTGTATCATCGATCTTAAAAACTACAGTATGGTACGATAATGGTGTTGTGGTAACTTGCACCAAAAAAAAAAAATAACAAGCATGATAATATTATTCTTGATATCACTAGAATAAAAAAGCCTTTGCAAATTAGTTTGCCATAACTCCATCAGTATCACCAGCAAAGCAGCTTCATTATTATCCCATTAAATAAAGAAGAAGAGAATTGTGCGCTGTATTTTGAGATTTCATAATTTGCCACGTCACTAATGTTAATTCTCCATTACAAACGCTAGTTTACAAGACCGACCGCTTCCAGCTCGTCCTTGCTTCCGAGCATGTGTGTTTGTACTTTGGACTTTTGTCCGACGAACTTGTGTACACACTTGGAAAATCCGACAACAGACATTTGTCCGCGGAAAATCTTAAAAACTGCCATCCAACATTTGTCCGCGAAAAATCCGCCAACAATTGTCCGATGGAATGTATAAACGGTCAGATTTTCCGCCAACAGCCTGTCATCACGCAATTCCCGTCGGAAAATCCGATCATGTGTACGAGGCTTTAGACCCCATACATACTATTAGGTTTTCTGCAGATTTTTGTCTTCAGATTTACCAAAACCATATAATATGAGGTCAAACTTTCAAGCCCCGTACACACGATCGGACTTTCCGACGGGAAATGTTGGATGTCAGGCTGTTGGCAGAAAATCCGACCGTGTGTATGCTCCATCGGACAATTGTTGTCGGACCTTCCGCCAACAAATGTTGGCTAGCATGTTATCAAATTTTCCACCAACAAATGTGTGTTATCAGATTTTCTGATTGTGTGTACACAAGTCCGTCGGACAAAAGTCCAAAGTACAAACACGCATGCTCGGAAGCACAAGTGGTCGGTGTTGTAAACTAGCGTTTGTAATGGAGATATCACATTCATGACGTGGCAAATTATGAAATCTCGAAATGCAGTGCACATTACATAGTTAGTCCGGTTGAAAAAAGACACAAGTCCATCCAGTTCAACTTCTTTAATGGGATATTAATGAAGCTGCTTTGCTGGTGATGCTGATGGAGTTATTGCAAACTAATTTTCAAAGGCTTTTTTTTGTGATATTAAGAATAATATTATTATGTTTTTTGTTTTTTTTTTTATTTGTACAAGTTACCACAACACTATTATCCCGTAGTTTTTAAGATCAAAGATACAACTATGTTGGTGTCCCTTGTCAATTTTACATTGTATTTTTTAAAATATAACTGCCTACTCCCAAACTGTCATTTGAAGTAAAACACATAGCCAAGTATTATTCTACACAATTTTTTTATTGTGCATTAAAAAAAAAATAAAAAAATTAGACATGCTATCTGCCAACAGAACTTAACCAAAAAGTGCATTATATGCATCCAAAAATATAGAAAATATATCAAATCAAATCATTATTCTACCAAAAAAATATTGTCAAAGCAATAACTCCAAGGCCAATAATGAATAAAACGTTATCTCCTCCGATTCCGCAACATGTCTGGTTGACGAACGGCCGTTCAGAAACAAACTGAAAAGCACAAACTGAAAAGCGATAAATGAAAAACGTGAAAAGAAAAGAGCGAATCAACACTCACCAAACTTCTACTAACACGAAATTAGCAGAAGGAGCCCAAAGGGTGGTGCTAAAGAGCTGAAAAACCACGTAGTGCGTTTAGTACATCTAGTTTGTCACTATGTTCGTAATTGTTGGCCAAAATTTGTGTGACCGTGTGTATGCAAGACAAGTTTGAGCCAACGCCCTTCGGACAAAATTCCACGGTTTTGTTGGCCAACAATCCAATCGTGTGTACGAGGCATAAGAATGTTTCAATTTGTATGCAATCAGGCAGGCCCTTGTACTACATGGTTTTGGTAAATCTGAAGACAAAAATCTGCAGAAAATCTAATAGTGTGTATGGGACTTTAGGGTACATGGCGATAAGACAAAAGAAGCAGGTCAAATACTAAAGCCTCGTACACATGATCAGATTTTCGGATGACCGAACTTCCGTTTTTTTGTTGCATGCTAGTCTCATGTCGAAAGTGAAGAGGTTACTCATCATATGAAAATTTTCAGATGACAGAATACAACGTCAGAAGTGTTGTCATGTGTTGAATAGTTTTGTATGTGTTCTTTCATTTCTGAGCATGCGTAGTCTTGCTCTTACTATTTTTTTCCTACGAAGACCATACTAATTAAACAAAAATCGGACGTTGAGTTCACATATGACAAAATTTTTATAGTCTGCACATCCAGCTTTTGTCTGACGAAAAACCGGAATCAGCTGTCGAAAGCACCATACTAACGATCCAAAAATCTGCAGATCGTTCGTCGGACGAAATTTCACTTCCGATCTTCGTATCATGTGTACGGGACTTTAGTGTACATGGCAGTAAGACAAAAGAAGCAAGTCAAATACTAAGTGGTTGATTTACTAAAACTGGAGAGTGCAGCTGTGCCTTGAAACCAATGAGTAAGCTGAAGTTAGAAGCTGATTGGCTACCATGCAGAGCTGCACCAGATTTTGCACTCTCCAGTTTTAGCAAATCAACCCCTAAATGCTTTCAGGTAGCATGTTTTCAAGCTGCTTTTGAGTACCTCCAAACGTTGTTTTATTTGCATTTATAATAACTTATAATGCAAAATTTACATTGCTGCAGGGTGGTGGCCATGGGCAACCGTCAGTGAAAATCAGTAGATTCTTGCTGAAGATACTAAACATTGCCTGCACACTCTGTGCGCGACCAGCAGCAGCTGACAGGGGCATATAGCTGCCTCGGAATGCAGCAAACTATCCACAACCTGTGTGAATGTAGCTTAAAGGGGATAAAGCAGCTCAGATGCAGTAGAATAGGACATGCTGTATTTATTCAAATGTGAGGCAAAGCAATGATGTCACAAGGGAACACTGCTCTATAAAATTCCACCACATTCTAAGTTCTGTCAGGCAGTTTCACCTCAGTTTGAGATGTTTTTTTCTTAACCTCCCTGGTGGTATGATTCTTTCGGATTTTAGGTGCTGAAAGCGGTACAATTATTTTGCATGGAAATTTGGCGTTTTATATTGTAGGCCTGTAATTCTTAACAATAACACACTTAAATCTGTCCAAACAAGAGTCTAGTAGATATCCCGGGTATGATGAAGTTTGAAACACAAAAACATAAATTATAATATAATAAATAAAAATAAATAATTAAAAAAAATAATAATAATAATAAAATAAATTTCCCCACGATTCACTATCGCTCAATTCTGCAAGTGTTCTAATTTACTATCGCTGTTTTCTAGCTGGTCTAAAGCCACTTTTGACGTAAAGGGACACTTTTTGGTTGCTATGGACAATCTCCAGTTTCCAGGCAGAAAGAACAGTATATATAATATAAAACTGCATGCAGGGCATGGGCCAAAGCACTGGGGACAAAAGGGATGTGAAATCATTTCATTACAGTACTGTATGTGTTATGATTTTTACAATTTTTTGAATTTGCCGCCAGGCTCCGCCCCCCGTGCGTCGCGACGCTCGCAGGGAACAGAGCCTGGCAAGGAGAGGCTTCGGAGGAGGATAGAGCCCACGGACACTGCGGGGGACATCGCAGGATCCCGGGGACAAGGTAAGTAAAGCCACACCAGGATCCTGCAATGTAATCCCGAGTGTGGCTCGGGGTTACCGCTAATGGTCCTGAAATTTTAACCCCGAGCCACACTCGGGAATACCGTCAGGGAGGTTAAGCAGCAGTAACATAGTGATGAAATAGAGGCCAGTGGCTGCAGGCGGCCCGTAAATCTGTAAGTGTTGATTTCCTGCCAGAGCAATGGAGTTGATAACCTTGCATAGGATGAATAACCTGCAGATGAAAAGACGGCTACTCTAAGTTAAAATTGTACTAATTGAACAGATGCATTTACTAGACCTTTCTTAATTCAGTGACAGTGTCTGTTTAAAAGGGGATTAAATAGGTACAGTACATGTTTAATGAATTCTTTCACATATATGAGGCAGTAGTATAGGTGTATTGTAACAATAATATTGCTATAGTGTATTTAGGAACAAAGCTTGTGATAATTGTTTTCAAGCTTTAGTCATAGAGGTCCTGCTGCCTGTGTATCTCAGCCAGGCCAAAGTATAGTGATTTGCACAGATGGTAAATTTGGGCGGAAGCCAATTGTGACATTTCTCTCATACTTGTAAAAATCAACATTTTTTGGCAAGAAAACTACTTAGAACCGCCAAACATTATATATTTTTAAGCAGAAGCCCTAGAGAATAAAATGGTGGGTGTTATATTTTTTTATGCCACAAGGTATTTGCACAGTGTTTTTTTAAGCACACTTTTTTTTTTTAAAGATACACTTTAATGGAATTTAGTGCACACAAACACAATTTAATACCCTATGTTGTTATGCCGAGCAAATAGATACCTAACATGTCATGCTTTAAAATGCGTACAACCGCGGAATGGTGCCAAACTACGGTAGCCATAGGTCCCCCGAACTTCAAACTCAGTAGTTAAAGAGGAAGTCCACCTAAATCCACCTAAAAAAAAAAATATTAAAAGCCAGCAGCTACAAATACTGCAGCTGCTGACTTTTAATAAATGGCCACTTACCTGTCCCAGGGTCCAGCGATGTCGGCAGCCGACGCCGATAACCCGCTCGATTCTCGGCAGCTACCGCCGCCATCCTAGGTGGCGGAATCAGGAAGTGAAGCATTGCGGCTTCACTTCCCGGTACCCTACTGTGCATGCGCGAGTAGCGCTGCGCATCATAACTGGTCCCCGCTATCTCCTGGGACCTGTGTGCTTCCCAGGAGACAGCGCAGAGGGACAGGGAGAGGCATAGACTCCCGTGGGAGTCTATGCCGGAAGTGGATGCAAATACCTGTCTTAGACAGGTATCTGCACCCCCTTCCCCCCTGAAAGGTGCCAAATGTGACACCGGAGGGGGGGAGGGTTCCGAAAAGTGGAAGTTCCATTTTTGTGTGGAACTCCGCTTTAAGGGTTCCTAGATGCCCCCTAGCTGCAGCCAAAATTTGGGGTCTCTGAACCCAAAGGGTCCCGAAATGACATTGCTGCAGATGGACACAGTTGACCGACTTTGGGGCCCCGTATGTCGGGGCCACTTAGTGCTAGGAACCCCAAATTTGGTGTGCAAACCCAGTGGAACTAGCACCATAAAATATCTAAAGCTGGGGTTTCTAGCACCAAGTGGCCCCGAGATACAGGGCCCCAAAATCGGTTCAGAAAATGTCAAGCACTTTTCTGCAGCAGAGAATGACATTTTCCGAACCTATTTTGGGGCCCTGTATCTCGGGGCCACTTGGTGCTAGGAACCCCAGCTTTGGGTATGTTATGGTACCAGTTCCACTGGGTTTGCACACCACCAAATTTGGGGTTCCTAGCACCAATTGGCCCTGAGATACGGGGCCCCAAAGTCGGTTCAGAAAATGTCAAGCACTTTTCTGCAGCAGAGAATGACATTTTCCGAACCGATTTTGGGGCCCCGTATCTCGGGGCTAAGGATGAGCTTCGAGTTCGAGTCGAACTCATGTTCGACTCGAACATCGGCTGTTCGCAAGTTCGCCGGACAGCGAACAATTTGGGGTGTTCGCGGCAAATTCGAATGCCGCAGAACACCCTTTAAAAGTCTATGGGAAAAATCAAAAGTGCTAATTTTAAAGGCTTATATGCAAGTTATTGTCATAAAAAGTGTTTGGGGACCTGGGTCCTGCCCCAGGGGACATGGATCAATGCAAAACAAAGTTTTAAAAACGGCCATTTTTTCAGAAGCAGTGATTTTAATAATGCTTAAAGTCAAACAATAAAAGTGTAATATTCCTTTAAATTTCGTAGCTGGGGGGGTGTAGTATGCCTGTAAAGTGGCGCATGTTTCCCGTGTTTAGAACAGTCTGACAGCAAAATGACATTTCAAAGGAAAAAAGTCATTTAAAACTACTCGCGGCTATTGGATTGCCGGTCCGACAATACACATAAAAGTTCATTGATAAAAACGGCATGGGAATTCCCCACAGGGGAACCCCGAACCAAAATGTAAAAAAAAAATGACGTGGGGGTCCCCCTAAATTCCATACCAGGCCCTTCAGGTCTGGTATGGATATTAAGAGGAACCCCGGCCAAAATTTAAAAAAGAAAATGACGTGGGGGTCTCCTTAAATTCCATACCAGACCCTTCAGGTCTGGTATGGATTTTAAGGGGAACCCCGCGCCAAAAAAACCCAAAAAACGGTGTGGGGTCCCCCCTACAATCCACACCAGACCCTTATCCGAGCACGCAACCTGGCAGGCCGCAGGAAAAGAGGGGGGGACGAGAGAGCGCCCCCCCTCCTGAATTGTACCAGGCCACATGCCCTCAACATTGGGAGGGTGCTTTGGGGTAGCCCCCCAAAACACCTTGTCCCCATGTTGATAAGGACAAGGGACTCATCTCCACAACCCTGGCCGGTGGTTGTGGGGGTCTGCGGGCGGGGGGCTTATCGGAATCTGGAAGCCCCCTTTAACAAGGGGACCCCCAGATCCTGCCCCCCCTGTGTGAAATGGTAAGGGGGTACAAAAGTACCCCTACTATTTCACTAAAAAACTGTTAAAAATGTTAAAAATGACAAGACAGTTTTTGACAATTCCTTTATTTAAATGCTTCTTCTTTCTTCTATCTTCTATCTTCCTTCATCTTCTTCTTCTTCTTCTGGCTCTTCTGGTTCTTCTGGGGGGTCACCGGGTGGCCCCGCCCCCTCAGACGCACGGTGACTTGACAGGACTTCCCTGTGGCATTCCCCGTGACGTCACAGGGAAGTACCGTCAAGTCACCGTGCATCAAGGGGGGGGGGGTCACCGGGTGGCCCCGCCCCCCGTTATTTAAGAACCATCAGAAGAGGAGACGCATCACACAGCAGGAGCCTCCCACGATGACAATTCCTTTATTTAAATGCTTCTTCTTTCTTCTATCTTCCTTCATCCTCCTCTTCTTCTTCTGGCTCTTCTGGTTCTTCCTCCGGTGTTCTCGTCCAGCATCTCCTCCGCGGCGTCTTCTATCTTCTTCTCCTCGGGCCACTACGCACCCATGGCATGGGGGGAGGCTCCCGCTCTTCTCTTCATCTTCTTCTCTTCTTCTCTTCTTCTCTTCTTCCTCTTCTTCTCCGGCCGCTCCGCATCCATGCTGGCATGGTGGGAGGCTCCCTCTGTGTGATGCGTCTCCTCTTCTGACGGTTCTTAAATAACGGAGGGCGGGGCCACCCGGTGACCCCGCCCCTCTGATGCACGGTGACTTGACGGGACTTCCCTGTGGCGTCACGGGGAATGCCACAGGGAAGTCCCGTCAAGTCACCGTGCGTCAGAGGGGGCGAGGTCACCGGGTGGCCCCACCCCCCCCATTATTTAAGAACCATCAGAAGAGGAGCATGGATGCGGAGCCGCCCGGAGAAGAAGATGAAGAAGAGAAGAAGATGAAGAAGAGAAGAAGATGAAGAAGAGAAGATGAAGAGAAGAGCCTCCCCCCATGCCATGGGTGCGTAGCGGCCTGAAGAGATAAACCCCCCGCCCGAAGACCCCCACAACCACTGGCCAGGGTTGTGGGGATGAGGCTCTTGTCCTCATCAACATGGGGACAAGGTGTTTTGGGGGGCTACCCCAAACCACCCTCCCAATGTTGAGGGCATGTGGCCTGGTACGGTTCAGGAGGGGGGGCGCTCTCTCGTCCCCCCTCTTTTCCTGCGGCCTGCCAGGTTGCGTGCTCAGATAAGAGTCTTGTATGGATATTTGGGGGACCCCACGTCGTTTTGTTTTTTTAATTTTGGCGCTGGGTTTCCCTTAAAATCCATACCAGACCTGAAGGGTCTGGTATGGAATTTAGGGGGACCCCCACGTCATTTTTTTAAAATTTTGGCCGGGGTTCCCCTGAATATCCATACCAGACCTGAAGGGCCTGGTATAGAATTTAGGGGGACCCCCACGTCATTTTTTAAAAAAATTTTGGTTCGGGGTTCCTCTGTGGGGAATTCCCATGCCGTTTTTATCAATGAACTTTTATGTGTATTGTCGGACGGCAGTGCAATAGCTGTGAGTAGTTTTAAATGACTTTTTTTCTTTGAAATGTCATTTTGCTGTCAGACTGTTCTAAACACGGGAAACATGCGCCCCTTTACAGGCATACTATAGACACCCCCCAGCTACGAAATTTAAAGGGATATTACACTTTTATTGTTTGACTTTAAGCATTATTAAAATCACTGCTCCTGAAAAAACGGCCGTTTTTAAAACTTTTTTTTGCATTGATCCATGTCCCCTGGGGCAGGACCCAGGTCCCCAAACACTTTTTATGACAATAACTTGCATATAAGCCTTAAAAATTAGCACATTTGATTATTCATGTTCGTGTCCCATAGACTTTAACGGTGTTCGCGTGTTCGAACTAACTTTTTTCCTGTGTGCATGTTCTGGTGCGAACCGAACGGGGGGGTGTTCGGCTCATCCCTACTCGGGGCCACTTGGTGCTAGGAACTCCAGCTTTGGATATGTTGTGGTACCAGTTCCACTGGGTTTGCACACCAACTTTGGGGTTCTTAGCGCCAAGTGGCCCTGAGATACGGGGCCCCAAATTTGGTTCGGAAAATGAAATTTTTTGCTGCAGAAAAGTGCTTGACTCGAGTATAAGTCGAGGGGGGCACTTTCAGCACAAAAAAATGTGCTGAAAAACTCGACTTATACTCGAGTATATACGGTATCTTGTCCCCAGGATCTTGCGATGTCCTCCTGCTATGTCCTCCGCCCAATGTAGTGTAGTAGGCCGTAGTAGGCCCATTTCACTTAGAAACACACTGTCTATCATTTCAGTTATTTTAGTTTGCATTACCCTCCGGTCCGAATCTAGTCACATCAGCGACTCACCGGTTTGTCCCGGCTAGTTTCGCTCATTTCATTTTGCCCTTATTTCATCCCATATTCCACAGTTCAGTTACTGTCAAGTCACAGTGACGGCACCCCGATTCGTGTCACCATCACTTCAATCATTCAATGGTCTTATTTCGTATATTGTCTGTTATGTTCTCCTTAGGTCTGGCAGTCGCTCCGTGTCGGGACATTTGTGCATTTTGTTTCTTTTATCCCGTCATACGCTCTACTGTTGTTCGATGTCAGTTGCCTCAGCGACGCAACGGTTCACTTTTAAATTCAGATCACTGTATGATTTGTCACGTCATTGACAGACACCCCTCAGCATGGCTCACCCTACGGTCCAGTTCAAATCCAGTCGCTACAAGGCACATCGGCCCACATAGCTTCAGACCAACCGTTCTCAAAGCCGTTTTCCTTCAAATTCCATTCATGGTTTCAAATTCATTCGTTTAACCATTGTTCACCTCCCGATAAGGTCTCCCTTGCGGTCGCTTTAAACGCATCTCAAAGTCACATGACCCGGCCACTCATTCACCTTCTAATGGCATAAAGCCACTCTCCATTGTTCGTCTGTCATTTCCCCCCCCAGCTCAGTTGAGTTCAGGTATTTCCATTCTGCCCCAGGTTGAACATTATTCCCCCAGGTTCCGGTCCACTGAGCTTTCGACCTCGAAAACCAGGACTTCGCAACTAGGGCACAAGTCAGCCAGAACCATGTCACAGGCCGGCAGTGAAGACCTCAGATCTTTCCCTTTGTCACCCTCTCCGGTTTCAGAGAGCGGCAGCATGCAGTTAACAACGAAACTAAGGCGCAGGGGCGTGCCCTTCCCTGCTACAGCCAGGAAAGCCAACCTCTTTGGGCTCCTCTTCCAACCACCAGCGACAGACGGGCCCAGCTCCCAGCAGGCGTCTCTTCAGTCCATGTCCTCAGCCATTTCTCAGCTTCACATAAAATTTTGTTTGGTGTACGACCTGCCTGCACCTCGTTCTTCTCACATCCCGAGTTTGAATTCCTTAATTCCTTCAGAGGAATTCTCCCTGAAATATGCTTCAGTCTGAGAATTATTCCCCAGGGATGATCTTTTATTTCACGCTTCTTGGGCTTACCCTGTCAGACACAGGACCCCGATCAAATACTTAGACTAGACACAACAGCAGTAGTGGATTTGTCTATGTGGGATGAGTTCCTTACTAGTTGGAATGGCATATCCACGTTCATACCGTCAGTATCGTCTTTGTCACCGCAGATAGTAATGTACGCCTACACAGACTTCGCTGCAGTTTTTGGCCATCATTGGTTTGCAGGACCGTGGCCTCCAGAGAAGTTCCGAATACCCGATCGTGGCACTTGGCAGCCGCTCAGGTCTGGGGCCATACCTGGACCAGACAAAGGGTGGCCTTCTCCACCGACAACCAGGCCATGGCCGATATCGTTAACAAAGGCAGGTCCAAGTCGTTCCCTGTTATGTCCTTCCTACGCAGGCTGGTACAATTATCCCTGCAGCATCAGTTCATGTACACTGCACATACATTCCGGGCAAGTTCAACGTCGCAACAGACGCACTGTCCTGTTTTAATTTCATCTTTCCAGCACAAACCCGGAGCCAACCCAACTTCATCTCTTATGCCCTGTACACACGGTCGGACATTGATCGGAAATTCCGACAACAAAATCCATGGATTTTTTCCGACGGATGTTGGCTCAAACTTGTCTTGCATACACACGGTCAAACAAAGTTGTCGGAAAATCCGATCGTTCTGAACACGGTGATGACGTACGTCGGGACTATAAACAGGGCAGTAGCCAATAGCTTTTGTCTCTTAATTTATTCTGAGCATGCGTGGCACTTTGTGCGTCGGATTTGTGTACACACGATCGGAATTTCCGACAACGGATTTTGTTGTCGGAAAATTTTATAGCAAGCTCTCAAACTTTGTGTGTCGTAAAGTCCGATGGAAAATGTGTGATGGAGCCTACACACGGTCGGAATTTCTGACAAGGTCCTATCACACATTTTCCGTCGGAAAATCCGACCGTGTGTACAGGGCATTATTCCACCTTGGTCTCAGCTGACAATGGGTTAAAGCAGTACCCTCACAGCGTGACCCAGCTCACCAATCAATCCTTATTCTGCAACACACTCAAGGCCTACCACACAGCTGTGAACGCCTTCTGCAAGTTTCTGGCATCCTGCCCCGTGGCAACGTTAACAGACACTAAGCACATACTAGCTTAATTTCATATTGCCACACTCAATTGGCTCTATCACACAACACCATCAGACTATACTTAGCCAGCATCCAACACTTCCTGGCCTTACAGGATCTTGCAAAGCCATCCTCCTTTGCAACCCATGCGATTTGAGCTATTTCCATGCGGCATTCAGAAGCAGCAGCCCATAACCAACTCCAAACGCTTGCCCATCACGAGTACTATCTTCAGAGACATGTCGTCCATCCTCTCTCATTCCCCATTTGGCTTTCTTCCCAGCCTGGTCATTCAAGCGGCCATCTACCTGGCCTACTACGGTTTCTGTGGCCTAAGCAAGTTTACCAGTAATAGCCCTGCCGGCTGTGTAGACGTCTGTGTAGACGTCACCTGGCTCGCTTCCAAGTTCATTTCATTCTCCACCTCACAGTATCCAAAACCCAACAATCTGGCCCCGGGGGTCGACATCCATCTTTTCAAGACAAACAACAGTAAATAACACTAAACCAGTAAAGAGCTTTCAACCTTACCTGAGTGTTTTTGCCCCCTTTTTAGGTAAACCGACCAGCAGACCAGGGCACACTTCAGGTCCATTTCATGATGCAAGTCTTGTGGCACGTTCATGTGGTTCACATCCATCCCGGTTGAAGGGCTTTGACCATAAATAAGAAGGCCAGTATGGTGGCCTGAATTTATGGGAGGAGTCGGGGGGTAAGCAGATCACTGATCTGTGGTCTTTGTCGGTTCCGGTACCCTCCCTCTCATTCCCTTTTTCAGGGCATTTCTCAAATTCATTTCTCTCCTCAAACATCTATTACTTATCTTGGGTAGGGATGAGCTTCGAGTTCAAGTCGAACCCATGTTCGACTCGAACATCGCATGTTCGACCATTCGTTGAATTGCGAACGATATGGGCCGTTCGCGCCAAATTCGAGTGGCTTGTCACGGCCCATAATTCACTGCGGCATCGCAGTGCATTGCTGGCTCATGATTGGCCAAGCATGACCCGCATGCTTGGCCAATCACAGCACCGTCTGTACAGAGAGCCGTAATTGGCCAAAGCCAGGGTGGTTTTGGCCAATTATGGCTCAGGGGGTTTAGTACACGCCCCACAATATATAAGGCCGTCTGCACGTCGGCCCTGTGTAGTGTGTTCCGGCGTTGAGAGAGAGATAGAGAGAGACAGTGTCATTTGATTTAAGTTAGATAGAGTAGGCAGGCGAGCCAGTTAGCTGCACTTACAGTGTATTGTATATATATATATATATATATATATGCATCATAGGTGTTGTGTATATATATATATATATATATATATATATATATATATATATATATATATATATATATATACACTGTATTCAGTTTAGCTAGATACGTTCCTGTTATTCTCTTACTACTGACAGGCAGGCAGATCTTTTTACAGTAGTTACAGCTACCTGAAGAAAATTGCTGGTGTTCTTCTGATCCTATCAGTCCTATTAGCTACAGTATTTACAGTTAGTGTAGTGCGTCCTCTGCACAGTGTGCACCTAAAGCTACCTTAAGAAAATTGGTGGTGTTCTTCTGATCCTATTAGTACCGCAGGCAGCTGCAGTATTTACATTTAGTGTAGTGCATCCTCTGCACAGTGTGCACCTAAAGCTACCTGAAGAAAATTGGTGGTGTTCTTCTGGTCCTATTAGTACCGCAGGCAGCTGCAGTATTTACAGTTAGTGTAGTGCTTCCTCTGCACAGTGTGCACCTAAAGCTACCTGAAGACAATTGCTGTTGTTCTGATCCTATTAATACCACAGGCAGGCAGCTGCAGTATTTACAGTTAGTGTACTGCGTCCTCTGCACAGTGTGCACCTAAAGCTACCTGAAGACAATTGTTGGTGTTCTAAACCTATTAATACCACAGGCAGGCAGTTGCAGTATTTACAGTTAGTGTACTGCATCCTCTGCACAGTGTGCACCTAAAGCTACTTGAAGACAATTGCTGATGTTCTCATACTAATAATACTACAGGCAGGCAGTTGATTCTGCTAGCTGCAGTATCAGTATATATATACATCCCAGCTTTGTGCAGCTACATCTCACTGCAGGCCATTAGAATGTCTGGAAGGCCAACAAGGAGAGGCTCAGCGTACTTTGTCTGGCAAAGCAGCTGCCAACGCGGCCTCTTCCCTCGGCTCAATGCCATCAGTCACTCCTTCCCTAGCCCCACCATGTCCCCCTGAGGAGTCCCCCAAACTGTTTGACCACAGTGTTGAGTACATTCTCCAGGAGGATGCCCAGCGTTTTGAAGGCTCTGATGATGATACCCAGCTAGAGGAAGGCAGTAACGTGAGCCCAGAGAGAGTGGGTGCCCAAGAAGGACAGCAATCTGGCAGTCATGCTCCCCCAGCTGCAGCATACTGCCAGGTTTGCTCCAGTGATGAGGAGGTAGGGGATGATGAGGTCACTGACTCCACGTGGGTGCCTGAGAGGAGGAATAGGAGGAGGAGGCGGCACATCTCCAACGAGGCAGGATGCCCTCCAGGGGCCAGCTTAAGGGCAGCACCCCGACTGCATCACACCAGCGAGCTCCGCATGTGCAGGGCGCTGCTGTCTTTGCGCGTTATTCCAAAAGTTCTTTGGAGTGGGCCTTTTTTGAGACGAGTGCATCAGATCCCACCGCTGCTATTTGCAACATATGTCTCAAGCGTATCCCGCGTGGCCAAAACATCACCCGCTTGGGCACTACATGCTTGACCAGACATATGTCGACCTGCCATGCAGTTCGTTGGCAAGCGTACCTAAAAGACCCACACCAAAGAACAAAGCGGACCTCTCCTTGCTCCTCATCAGCTGGGTTCTCCAACCCCACTATACCTTCAGTCCTCTCTGAAACCTGCACTGAGAGGAATGAAGGTGTAGAATTAGGTATGTCACAGCCAAGTACTTGCGGGCAATCTGCTATCGGTACACCGACGTCAGATTGTACCAGGCAAATTTCCCTGCCCCAGCTGCTGCACCGCCGAAAGAAGTTTGCTCCCAGCCATCCACATGCCCAGCGGTTGAATGCTAGCTTGGCTAAATTGCTAGCACTTCAACTGTTGCCTTTTCAGTTGGTAGACTCTGCCCCCTTCCGTGAGTTTGTGGAATGTGCATTTCCTCAGTGGCAGATTCCCAAACGTCACTTTTTCTCACGGAAGGCGATTCTGGCTCTCTACCAGCATGTGGAAGGCAATGTCTTGGCCTCGCTGGACAGGGTGGTCAGCGGTAAGGTGCATATTACCGCTGACTCATGGTCCAGCAGGCATGGACAGGGACATTATCTATCTTTCACCACGCACTGGGTGACTTTCTGGCAGCTGGGAAGGATGCAGGACAGGGTGCAGTAGTGTTGGAGGTTGTGCCACCACCACGCCTCCAAAATTCTACTAGTGGTGATTCTGCCGAGCCTCTCTCCTCCACCCCTCCTCTTCTTCTTCCTCCATGGCCTCTTCTTGGGCTGATTTGTCCTCGGAATCAGCGGTGCTCCTTAGGCGTTCAAGGGGCCAGGCAAGCACGCAGGCAAAAAGATGCCATGCGGTGCTTGAGCTGGTGTGCTTGGGGACATGAGCCACACTGGGGCAGAGATTCTGTCAGCTCTGCAGGGGCAGGTTCAGAGGTGGTTGACGCCACACCAGCTTAAGCCAGGTGTGGTGGTTTGTGACAATGGCACCAACCTCCTCTCCGCCCTCCGACAGGGACAACTGACCCATGTGCCCTGTTGGGCTCACGTCCTTAACTTGGTGGTGCAGAGGTTCTTGGGCAGGTACCCGGGCTTACAGGATGTCCTGAGGCAGGCCAGGAAAGTCTGTGTGCATTTCCGCAGGTCATATAATGCAATGCTGCAGTGGCTGCACACGCAGCAGAGGGCCATCAATGAGTACCTATGGGACTATGGCTCCAGGACAGGGTCAGGGGACCTTGTTTTTTTTTTCCCACGCCAGTGGCCTATGATCAGGGATGCATGCACTGTCCTGCCCTGAGGATGGTGAGCAGTGACAGTGTATGCATCAGTGACACTGTCACTCTTGTCCACCTGTTAATATGGGAAAATTGTGTCTCCTCTTCACTGATGCTTTATCACCAATCCTTGTTTTACCAACTTTTCAAAAAACATTTGTCATTGGGACAGAAAGTGAGGTGAAATCTTCTGAAGAGGTGCACAGATAGAAAAACAAATGTTACAGGGGTGATAACCCTTCCCTATGTTTTCCAAAAAGCATAAAAATAGATTTTTTTGCTGGAGCTACACTTTAAAAATGTACCAGTTCAAAATTACAAACAGATTCTACTTAACAACCAACCTACAGTCCCTGTCTTGTTTGGTATACAATAGGGGGCGCTAGAGACCTAAAAACACGTGTGCTACTGTAAAACTGCCACTAGAGACACACACAATCCACATCAAACGCAGTGAGCTATATTGTAATGATTGTACTAAAACGAAAATTTACGAAATACATGTTATGTGGTAAAAATAAAATTACAAAATATAAATATATGATATAAAATAAAAATTAAGGTATAGAGTGATAGTATATAATGATCAAAAAGTTCTTATTGCAGGTGTAATTAATACATTCGTGATGGTTGATTGTCCCAATCCATTGAAGAGATTAGAGCAAAAAATTGGTTGAAAAACAACACCAAAGCAGACACATAAATCTTCAAAGATGCAACAAATCTTAGCGATGATAAAAAGGTTCCGTCACCAAAGAGGAAGAAATCACCTAAGGATAATAGATATCTGCTTACCAGATACCAATGACTCCTTTAACTAAAAAGAGAGTCATTAGCGCTTGTACAGGATTGTGCCTGTTCACATGAAGGCTGGAAGGCTGGGTGGTGCTTTAGGCATAGATCCCTCCCGTCCCATTCATTCAGGATAGGAAATATGAGAAACAAAAGGGAATCTCCATAGTGTAAAACCGTTTAATATATAAAAAAGAAGAACAATAAAATAGCCAAATGGCCTCTTACATTGATCGATGCCTACCCGGCACTGGGACTGCTTGCATGTCAGGGTGAATGGTGTCCAAGACCCTTCGCATCACATCGCACATGCGGCGTGCGTTCCACCCCGTGCGTCTAGCCAACCAGATGATCCGGAAGTTGGTAGGACGAATCTGGACATGTGACCACGTACCGCTCCTGTCTTGTTTGCACCGCCTGTATACTGCTGTTCAGAGTATATAGGGTCTGGGGGCCCCACGCCTTTCCTTTTTTTAATTTGGGTGCGGGGTTCCCCTTAATATCCATACAAGACCAAAAGGGCCTGGTAATGGACTGAGGGGTGGGGGGTACCCATGGCGTTTGTCTCACCGATTTTCATCCATATTGCCGGGACCCGACATTACATTTAAGCAGCAAGCAGTTTTAAATTACTTTTATTCCTTTACAAATGTCATTTTGCGCAGGGACTGTTCTAAGCATGGGAAACACGCACCATCTTACAGGCATACTATAGACACCCCCAGGTACGATATTTAAAGGAATATTTCACTTTTTTTTTTCACTTTAAGCATCATTAAAATCACTGCTTCCGAAAAAACGGCCGTTTTTAAAACTTATTTTTGCATTGATACATGTCCCCTGGGGCAGGACCCGGGTCCCCAAACCCTTTTTAGGACAATACCATGCATATTAGCCTTTAAAATTAGCACTTTTGATTTTGAACGTTCAAGTCCCATAGATTTTAATGGGGTTCTAAAGTTCGCGCAAACTTTCGGACCCTTTCGCAGGTTCTGGTCTGGGGGGGTATTCGGCTCATCCCTAATCTTGGGTATGGTATACCAACCAGCAGACCAGAGCACACTTCAGACCAGACCAGGGCACACTTCAGGTCCATTTCATGATGTAAGTCCTGTGGCGCGTTCATGTGGTTCACATCCATCCCAGTTGAAGGGCTTCGACCATTAAAATATATATATATATATATATATATATATATATATATATATATATATATATATACATTCAGGTCCATAAATATTGGGACATCGACACAATTCTACTCTTTTTGGCTCTATACACCACCACAATGGATTTGAAATGAAACGAACAAGATGTGCTTTAACTGCAGACTTTCAGCTTTAATTTGAGGGTATTTACATCCAAATCAGGTGAACGGTGTAGGAATTACAACAGTTTGTATATGTGCCTCCCACTTTTTAAGGGACCAAAAATAATGGGACAATTGGCTGCTCAGCTGTTCCATGGCCAGGTGTGTGTTATTCCCTCACTATCCCATTTGCAAGGAGCATATCAAAGATCCAGAGTTCATTTCAAGTGTGCTATTTGCATTTGGAATCTGTTGCTGTCAACTCTCAATATGAGATCCAAAGAGCTGTCACTATCAGTGAAGCAAGCCATCATTAGGCTGAAAAAACAAAACAAACCCATCAGAGAGATAGCAAAAACATTAGGTGTGGCCAAATCAACTGTTCAGAACATCCTTAAAAAGTAGGAACGCACCGCTGAGCTCTGCAACACCAAAAGACCCGGAAGACCACGGAAAACAACTGTGGTGGATGACAGAAGAATTCTTTCCCTGGTGAAGAAAACACCCTTCACAACAGTTGGCCAGATCAAGAACACTCTACAGGAGGTAGTTGTATGTGTGTCAAAGTCAACAATCAAGAGAAGGCTTCACCAGAATGAATACAGAGGGTTCACCACAAGATGTAAACCATTGGTGAGCCTCAAAAACAGGAAGGCCAGATTAGAGTTTGCCAAACAACAAGTATTGAAAAGTGAAAGTTTGATGGATGATTGTTAATCTGTCCCATTACCTTTGGTCCTTTAAAAAGTGTGAGGCACATATACAAACTGTTGTAATTCCTACACCGTTCCCCTGATTTGGATGCAAATACCCTCAATTTAAAGCTGAAAGTCTGCAGTTAAAGCACATCTTGTTTGTTTCATTTCAAATCCATTGTGGTGGTGTATAAAGCCAAAAAGATTAGAATTGTGTCGATGTCCGAATATTTATGGACCTGACTGTGTATATATATATATATATATATATATATATATATACACACACACACATACTTGACTGTATGTGTACGTGTGTGTGTGTGTATATATATATATATATATATATATACATATATATATATATATATATATATATATATATATTACACCGCCCGAAGTGTGTTATATACTCTGCTCTGCCAAATGCACTGTATATAGTCTGCTCTGAATGCAAAGTATATATATATATATATATATATATATATATATATATATATATATATATATATATACACTAATACACCGCTTTAAGCGCAAATTTGCCACGAACGTCCCATAATGTTTGGAATTCGGTGAACAGGCGAACACCTGATGTTCGCGTCAAACTTACGTTCGACTTGACCCACTTACATTCGACTTGAACCACGGGACCATCCCTAATAAGGACACTTACCTGTCCAGGGAGCCCACAATGTCAGCACCCCAAGCTGATCCGTCCATCGGCTCCGGCATCTTCACTAAGGGCTGTTTCCTATTGCGTATGCACGAGTCACTCTGCGCTTTCTGAATGATCCCGCTGTCTTCTGGGACCTGTGTCTCCCAGAAGGCAGCAGGGGGGTGAAGGAAGAGGGGTCAAAAATTACTTTGATCGCCACACGATTGTAACGATCTTACTCAGAAGTTAGAGTGGATAACTAGTTTTGACAAGTATCCACTCCCCCCCCCCCCGAAAGGTGACAAATGTGGCAGGGGAGGGGGAGGCAAATAAGCGGAGCTTCTCCTTTTGGGTGAAGCTATGCTTTAAGGATGCTGTTGGTTTCACAGCCGGCAGCCTCCTAGCAAACAGTGATGCTGTAGTGGGCGAAGCCTCATAAGGAAGCAGATTCTATAGCCAATGGTAGGTTCTCTATTGCCTAAGGATCGACCCATCACCTGCTGTCAATCACAAGGAGAATGGACCTAATGGGGAACTAGTGTCTGTGAATCCCCAGCAGCCTCTGCCCACCTAGCTTCAAAACTTCTCACTATGGACACTCCGGTCTTAGTCCAACTCCACACTCCCTGCGTGCCCCAGATTCATGTATCTGTCCACAACACGTATAAAAATCAGTCACACATACCAGCATTTGTCGCATGGAGGCACATCAGAGTTCTAAAAAGTATCGTAAATACTCTTTATAAATAAATAAATGTGCAATATGGAACAACATAATGAAATATCCATGAGTTTAGAAAAGGCAAAATTTGAAGTAGTGCTGCATACATTTTTATCAGGAATGCACATGTCTTTTGTAACTGTTAGTTACATAATTCACTCATATACAGTGAACACCCTACGAGCTCAAAAACATAAAAAAAAAAAAAAAAAAAAGTAATTTCTGTTTTGCGATTGAATATTTAACATAAAGACTGGTTTGAGCGAATTCTCTGTGTGACCTTAAACTGTGACTTAACTACTCCACGCACTTTATCTCCATTGGATGCTGTTATTGGTTACTTTTACTATTGCACCAATTTGGATTAACATATATCGATATATTTTGGAGGTGTTATTTGAGTCTTTGGGGTCGTTTAACATTATAATGTTTCTTTTTTAACATGTGTTTATAAACCATGATTTTAACTTTATCCAATTAAAAACTTCAATTAATTTTTACCAATTCTATCCGTGTGCCTATAAAGTCTATCTTCTTATTTTCAATTCTTTCTTCCAAACAATATTAGGACGTTGGCACACAATTATTTGTGTATCCACAGTGTCACCCTGTGAGGATACATTTAAATTTGCAACATTTTCTGTCTAAAGACTGGTTTGTCGAGTGAGTAAAAAATGTTCCCCTTTTTGGCTTATTACTAGGGAGCAGATAATAAAAAAAATCATCTTGTTGTGAACTCAGTTTTAGACTTAACACTTGTTCTGATGATAAAATGTCTCCTACACTGTCAGGTAATCTTGTATACTAGGTTCCTGTGCTATTTTAGGAGCATGCTGGCTAAGACTTCTTTTCGTTTTGCAGTCACTCTACATTCTTTTTTGTCTAGAGTAAAAGAGTGAAGCGTTAAGATGATGAAAAGACTGTGCTGGAAGACAGTGCCAGGAACATACTGGAAGACTATGCCAAGAGGATGTGGTGGCGGTGAGTAGGTTGCAGCTTCAAGCATGTTGGTGTCTAATGAAAATGGAGCCTCTTACCAGATATTAAATTACATTTATAGCTACACTGTTTAACTTATAGCGTTCTGCAAAACTAATGCCGCGTACACACGAGCGGACTTTACGGCAGACTTTGCCCGGCGGACTGGATTTCGTCAGACAATTTGATCGTGTGTGGGCTCCAGCGGACTTTGTTTTCTCAAAAGTTGGACGGACTTAGATTTGAAACATGTTTTAAATCAATCCGTCGAAATCGAGTCCGGTCGAAAAGTCCGCTCGTCTGTATGCTAGTTCGACGGACAAAAAGCCACGCTAGGGCAGCTATTGGCTACTGGCTATGAACTTCCTTGTTTTAGTCCGGTCGTACAACATCACGTACGAATTCGACGGACTTTGGTGGATTGTGTGTAGGCAAGTCCGTTCATTCAGAAAGTCCGTCGTAAAGTCAGTCGAAAAGTCCGCCGGGCAAAGTCTGCCGTAAAGTCCGCTCGTGTGTACGCGGCATTAGTTTTAGTTTGTGAGAGTTTATCTCTTCACATTCTCTACTTTAAATAAACTTCAGTGCCTGATATATATGTGTGTGTGTGTGTGTGTGTGTGTGTGTGTATGTATAGATATATATATATTTACACACACATACAGTATCTCACAAAAGTGAGTACACCTCTCACATCTTTGTAAATATTTTATTATATCTTTTTATGTGACAACACTGAAGAAATTACACTTTGCGACAGAGAGGCAGCACTGGGAGCCATTAGCTCTTGGTGCTATCAATCACAACCAGTAAAGAGAGAGCGGGGTGGGGCTGAGCCACAGTCTGTGTGTCAATGGCTTGGAGCGAGCGCACATGAGTGCCCTAATAGCAAGCAGCATGGGTTGAGGGGGAGGCACCAGTAGAGCCAGCATAGCTGCTTTGTGCAAAATGACTGCACAGAACAGATAAGTATGGCACTTATGTTTAAAGAGGGAGTCCACCTGAAAAAAAAATATTAAAAGCCAGCAGCTACAAATATTGCAGCTGCTGACTTTTAATAAACGGACACTTACCTGTCCAGGAGTCCAGCGATGTCGGCAGCCGAAGCCGAGCAATAGCTTTACCCCTCTCGGTGAGGGAATAAGGAAGTGAAGCGTTGCGGCTTCACTTCCCGGTCCCCTACTGCGCATGCGCGAGTCGCGCTGCGCGTCCTAAGTGGACCCTGCTATCTCCTGGGACCTGTGTGTTTCCCAGGAGACAGCAGGGCGGTGCGGGAGGGGGCGTGACTCCCGCAGGAGTCTATTGCCGGAAGTGGGTGCAGATACCTGTCTAATACAGGTATCTGCACCCCCCTCTCCCCTGAAAGGTGACAATTGTGGCACCGGAGGGGGGGGGGGAATCAGATAAGCGGAAGTTCCACTTTTGGGTGGAACTCAGCTTTAAAAAATAAAATAAAAAAGTTTGCCCTTAGAATCACTTTAAACATACAAATGTGTACCAAAGTATGGCCTACTAAAAGAAAAAACAAAAAAACCCCAAAGCTCTTTTATTATTTACATACAAATCCACTGAACTGTGGAGTACTGCACAAAATCAGTAGGATGCTGGCACTAAACTACTTTTCACTGTACTCTTTTGTGGGATGTAGAATATAATTTAGGTTACTGAAAGCTACTGAATGACTAGTGGGTATAAAATGCTGTCTGAATGTTGATGTCGGCCTAGTAAGTGGTGAACTAATTAGCAATGCTACACTGGCAAAAAAGCAGGGTAATATCACAATACTTATTTTTAACTAGATATTTTGAAACACACATCAACTGAATATGTGAGAATGGTTCTAGAAGATAAAATTCCTGTAGCAATTATAAATAGGGGGATTGAAAAAACTAAACCAAGCTCACATAGACATTTTTTTTAAAGCAGAAATAAACACATTAATTTCCCAAAGCAGTTACATTCAATGCATGCCATCAATTATAACTGTCACAGTTGCTTGTGCTCTAAACTGAACTGTCAAGCAATCAAATGGCTGATGTCATAACTGATCACATGTGCACCTCAATGGCAACTGCAGATCAAACGAGATTAAGATGTCAGCTTATTGGCTATAAAGGATCGAAAGTTTTAGTTCCACTTTAAACATTGAGGAATTGGTATGAACTTTAAAGCTGTAACAGGTTGTCCTTTTGCTATGCTTTACCCTCTTTTTGATTCACGTGCAAAAGCTAACCTCTCATCTCTTTTAACCAATTATTCCCATTTCAGATGGCAATTGCCCCTCATAACTCTAATCAGACTGCTATGCCTAAACTGCTGCTATCTGATTTATGGACAAACGCGTCATATGGTCTACATAAAGTAGCTCTGATATCATCATTTTGACAGATTTAGCCTATCCCACTTTAAAAATTACATTGGTGCATTAGCTCAGCACCCCTTTCTGTATTCCTTGTTATGGCGTTATTGTAAAACTTGCACCCAAGATTTATTTATCCTAAAATCCTTACCTTGCAAAATTGGGGGGGTGGGGAGCAACTCTTGCAGTGACAAGTTTCACTGCCATAAAATGTTTGCATTTGTAGAATTATACACATTATTTCAAATTCAGACCTATACAGTTACAGTATCTCACAAAAGTGAGTACACCCCTCACATTTCATTTTGGATAGAGTAAGGGAGCGATATAACCCCTATCAAATATATATATATACAGTATCTCACAAAAACGAGTACACCCCTCACATTTTTGTAAATATTTAATTATATCTTTTCATGTGACAACACTAAAGAAATGACACTTTGCAACAATGTAAAGTAGTGAGTGTACAATAACAGTGTAAATTTGCTGTCCCCTCAAAATAACTCAACACACAGCCATAAATGTCTAAACCGCTGGCAACAAAAGTGAGTACACCCCTAAGTGAAAATGTCCAGATTGGGCCCAAAGTGTCAATATTTTGTGTGGCCACCATTATTTACCAGCACTGCCCTTACCCTCTTGGGCATGGAGTTCACCAGAGCTTCACAGGTTGCCACTGGAGTCCTCTTCCACTCCTCCAAGACGACATCACTGAGCTGGTGGATGTTAGAGACCTTGCCCTCCTCCCCCTTTCATTGGTCCTTTAAAAAGTGTAAGGCACATATACAAACCGTTGCAATTCCTACACCGTTCCCCTGATTTGGATGCAAATACCCTCAATTTAAAGCTGAAAGTCTGCAGTTAAAGCACATCTTGTTCATTTCATTTCAAATCCATTGTGGTGGTGTATAGAGCCAAAAAGATTAGAATTGTGTCAATGTCCCAATATTTATGGACCTGACTGTGTATGTATGTATGTATATATATATATATATATATACACCGCCTGAAGTGTATTATATACTTTGCTCTGCCGAATGCACTGTATATAGTCTGCTCTGAATGCAGAATAGATAGATAGATAGATAGATAGATAGATAGATAGATAGATAGATAGATAGATAGATAGATAGATAGATAGATAGATAGATAGATAGATAGATAGATAGATAGATAGATAGATAGATAGATCTATATATATACACACACACATTAATATATATTAATACACTGCCTGCACTGACTGTATATGTAGTCTACACTGAATGCAGAGTATACACACACACACTAGACTATATATATATATATATATATATATATATATATATATACTGTATATATATATATATATACACTAATACGGGGCGGACGCCCCATAATGTTTGGAATTTGGTGAACAGACGAACACCCGATGTTCGAGTCGAACTTACGTTCGACTTGACCAACTTACATTCGACTTGAACCACGGGACCATCCCTAATAAGGACACTTACCTGTCCAGGGAGCCCACGATGTCAGCACCCCAAGCTGATCCATCCATCGGCTCCCGGTGCAGGCCCCGGCATCTTCACTAAGGGCTGTTTCCTACTGCAGATGCACGAGTCACTCTGAGCTTTCTGAATGGTCCCGCTGTCTTCTGGGACCTGTGTCTCCCAGAAGGCAGCAGGGGGGGCGAAGGAGGAGGGGCCAAAAATTACTTAGATCGCCACACGATTGTGACGATCTTACTTGGAAGTTAGAGTGGATATCTAGTTTTGACAGGTATCCACAGGCATGACAGGGGGGGAGCAAACAAGCGGAGCTTCCCCTTTTGGGTGGAGTTCTGCTTTATGGATGCTGTTGGTTTCACAGCCGGCAGCCTCCTAGCAGTGGGCGAAGCCTGATAAGGAAGCAGATTCTATAGCCAATGGTAGGTTGTTTATTGCCTAAGGATCTCACAGGCACTCATCAAGATTGCTGACTATCCCCACCATTTCTTGCTCTCTCCTCCATTCAGAGCTCTTCTATAGCTTCTATGAATAAAAAGTAATCCATGAATAGAGGACAGGTGGATGAATGAAAGATCCACGTCCTCCATCCATAGAGCACTTTTCTTTCATTGAAGGTTTAGTACAGTTTACGCTATTATGGGCGGCACTATCACAAGCGACACTTCAGATTAAAAGAGAAATAAAGTCAAAGCTCGTTTGGCTGTGCTTCTCCTGTGGATCACAGGAGTGCAGATAGTTCTGCACTCCAATGTCCCATTTTCAGCAGACAACGGGCTGAAGCCTGCTGTCGGCTGACGTCATAGAGCTGGTCCAGGCTAGGGAAAGATCACATTGGGATCTGCCCACATGCCTCGACCGGAACCTGGCTCAGCCCCTCAGTGAGCCACTGAGAGCATGAGCTGGCCGCACCCGCCCTCTCCACAGCCCAGCACTCCAGTGAGCGCAGGGGGGGGCAGAGCAGAGAGGCAGTGACTGATCAGCTCTCTGCTTAGGGAGACCCGAGCGATCAGTTGTATTTGATCGCTTGGTTCTCAGCTTTAGAGCCGGTGGGGGATCGATGCGGCCTCAGACCAATGCTGCATCCACCTAGATAAGTATGATTAAAAAAAAAAAATCCCATACTTCTCTTTTAAAAATAACTACAATGCCTCGTGCTGGTTTAAAAAAAAAATTCACCTACAAGTTTTGGATTCTGAGCAGTCTTCAGGCAGCAGAATCTTTCCGATTTAGCATAGATTAGTGGCACAGGCAGCAAGAGACATAAGCGTTAACTGTCTTCTATATAGAAAGTACCTTTTTAAAACTTTGATTCTAGTGACAGGGTCAGTTAAGGAAATTAGAAATTATACTCAAACAAAAAACTAGTCAATGTTCTAAGTTTGAATACCAGGCTGTTCTAAGAGGCAAAGCTCCAATGCTTTTAGCTAGTGTCTAGGTTGCCCACTCCTTACACATTCCTATTGATCCTCTATCATGCTGAGCCTGAGCTGCCTCACTGAACGATAGAAATACGCATAAGGCAGGAAAGGACGGGCAGTCCTTGACACTACCAGGGCTTTGTCCATCAGAATCATTGCTTGACAATCATACAGAAGTTATGAGAGGAAATTAGATGCTATTGTAGGTACTATATATGCAATCATCTCTGCAAGTATGTGCAGAACTACTTTAAATAAACATCATGTGTAAAGTTCAACCCCAGGAAGTAACCAGGAAACTTTCACCATTTGTATGATGTTTGTAATTACAGCTACATTGCAGGCCACACATGCTTCTTACAATGTTCTAGTTTTTCCACTAGCCTACCTAAAATACACTATATAACCAAAAGTATTGGGATGCCTGCCTTTACACATACATGAACTTTACTGGCATCCCAGTCTTAGTCCGTAGGGTTCAATATTGAGTTGGCCCACCCTTTGCAGCTATAACAGCTTCAACTCTTCTGGGAAGGCTGTCCACAAGGTTAAGGAGTGTGTCTATGGGAATGTAGCACGGGGACTGCTGAGAATTACCTGCTCATCTGCATGGCCATTACCTGCTCATCTGCATGGCCATGACCAAGTGAACCTTTAAACCCACCTAACACTCTGGGTTCAGTCATCCTGTTAACACTATAACGCAAGAATCAAACAACTCAGTAGTATTAGGTTCTGTAATATTTTACTTGAACCCAAATTGGAAAAGTTATTTCACAAAAGGAAGGAATAGATCCGCTAAGCTGGGATAACAGCACCAACTCGGCAAACAGATTTCTCCCAAAGACACAACAATGGTTAAACGATGGATAATGCTATATACACAAGTGTACACTATATTCATATCCAAAGTCACCTCCTAGTGAAGTGATGGCGAACCTTGGCACCCCAGATGTATTGGAACTACATTTCCTATGATGCTCATGCACTCTGCAATGTAGTCGAGCATCATGGGAAATGTAGTTCCAAAACCTGGGGTGCCAGGTTTGCCATCACTGTCCTAGTGGATGTTTCAGTTAACTACATATGTGGTCACACTTAGATGTAATCTAGACCACCTATGCTATTCTAATGAGAGAGCTAATCTCCTGTTATATTTAGGCTTCCTATAAGTAATGGCAATAGAGTTCCATGTTGCAGATCCGCTATTCTTTGCTAGCTAGTTGGAGCTCGTTAACTGTAATCCATTTTGTTGTAGATGAAACAATAGATTCCGAGTGATCAAAGCCTAAGGCATCTGAGAACAGTGTTAGATCATTGCAGTAAAGTGTTCTTGGGTAGAGATGTGTGTGCAAGGTGTTCTGTACTGGTGGTAGTGAATAGATAAAGATTGAGCAGCTTGCTCTCTCACCAATGACCCAAATCGATCCGAGGTCCTCTAGACAGGAACACAGATGGCAACACGCCGGTAACGGATCCTCTGTCTCGGCCTTCTGTAGTGACTTTCCCCACACGTCCACACCGATAGGTAGACGCTGCAAGTGATGCTAGTAACAGAATTTTCGACAGCGGGTAACAGGAGTAGGCCTCTTAGGCCTCATGGTGGGAGTAGCGTTCCACGTGGTAGGCCGCGACCTCTCTCTCTGTCATACAGAGAGTTCCATCTTGCATCTTGGCCCAGGAGGAAGAAAGCGAGTGGGGGCTTCTCAGCTCCTTTTATCATCTCTCCCAGCAACCTTCAGGACACTGCAAGGGTCCCTGGGATTTGTAGTCTTAGGGTACATGGATACATAGCAGCAGATTCAAAGAGGACTATACGCCCCATAACTCACTCTGTTGGCACACAGATATGAGGTCACTGGCTGCACGAATAATCACAGGGACAATCAAAGTTTAGAACACTGAAAGGTACAAAGCTTTCTGGTAACAGTCCATATCGCTACAGGAATGTTTGACCATTCTTCCAGAAGTGCATTTGTGAGGCCAGGAACTAATGTGGATGAGAATGCCTGGCTTGCAGTCCCCGCTCCAATTAATCCCAAAGGTGTTCTATTGGGTTGAAGTCAGGCCAGTCAAATTCATCCACCCCAGACTTGCTCATCTATGTCTTTATGGACCTTGCTTTGTGCACTGGTCCAAATCATTTGATGGAGGGGGGATTATGGTGTGGGGTTGTTTTTCAGGGGTTGGGCTTGGCCCCTTAGTTCCAGTGAAGGGAACTCTTACGGTGTCAGCATACCAAGACATTTTGGACAATTTCATGCTCCCAACTTTGTGGGGAACAGTTTGGGAATGGTCCCTTCCTGTTCCAACATGACTGCACCATTGCACAAAGCAAGGTCCGTAAAGACATGAGAGAACACCTTTGGGATGAATTAGAGTGAAGATTGCGAACCAGGCCTTCTCATTGACATCAGTGCCTGAACTCACAAATGGGCAAAAAATCCCATAGACACATTCCTAAACCTTGTGGACAGCTTTCCCAGAAGAGTTGAAGCTCTTATAGCTGCAAAGGGTGGGCCAACTCAATATTGAATCCTACGGACTAAGACTGGGGTGCCATTAATGTGCCTGTAAAGGCAGGCGTCCCAATACATTTGACAATATAGTGTATGTAATATAAGCAGGTTTGTCTGCTTGTTTAAGGGGTTAATGCACATGTGATTGGTGGTATGCTTGTGAAGTTTTTGAACAATTTCTAAAATATGTGAAATGCAGCAGATCTGCTGTAACAATGTGCACTAAACTGCCTTTAACCTGACCTCAAACTAAACTCAAATGTTTGTGCACTATCACAGGTTTGGCATCTGGTAAGATTAAACAAATGGTATGTGCATAAAGTGCAGCGCTGAGTATTAAGAAAAAGTAAGTCTGTGAGACAAATAAAATGTATGCTGTATGCACTGAAAGTGTGAAAACTGGTGAAAAGATAGACTGCATATACAGTACCTCGTGGAAACAGTAACATGTAAACAGTGACTTAGTAATAAGGTGCATAAGTGTGAACAATTATATATATAATAATATATATATATATATATATATATATATATATATATATATACATATATATATATATATATATATATATATATACATATATATATATATATATATATATATATATATATATATATATATACATATATATATATATATATATATATATATATATATATATATTATATATATAATTGTATATAAATAAAATCATGTAAAGTCATTTATGTGAAATAGGTTTAATAAAAGGCCCAACATGGTCTTTTGAATAGTCCACACTGTAGATCAAGACAATAAACATAGGATCTACGTCTGGAACCAAAGGCAAGTAATAAACCAAGATGGATATCAGATCACCTGGATAGCGAATTCTCCACCTGGGGTAAGGGGTAGGTACTCTTGCCGGAAACTGTGGACCCACTGGCCAGCGGCTAGGAGTCAACCAGGTTTGGAAGTAGGGAACAGGAACTCCAGTATGGATCACTGAATGTCCTGGCACAGCATGCAATGGCCCAATCCAATGGATATTCAAACATCGGCGTTATGAAAGAAAAAATGCCTCCGCATGGTGTAGGTCAAAAATGGATTTCTTAAAAGAACAGTACCAACATCTGAATGATGTGTAAAAATAAAAATGTGATCACAGGTTGAAAAACTTTTCAAGCGCAAATGTAAAGAGCTGGGCTAGCAAAATCTGACACGTTTCGTCCCACTGAACTTTAACTGGAGTATTAGTCTCTCATTCTCCACACTGCGCGCATATAAATATACCATAAATAATTGATTAGCCAATAGACAGTTGAGATGGCGTGACTGCATTCCCAGACCGTAAAGATAACCAGCATGGCGAGTCCCATGCATTCCACACCTCGCTTTGAGAGCCGATGAACAGAGAGACGTCAGTCACATGACTCCATGCGTGACGTCCAAGCCTCACTCTGGTCTGACCGGAAATAATGTCAACTGTATTTCAATGGACCTGTTCACCTGTTCTGCCTCGATTCGGCTGATACAAGCAAAAATTAAAATAAACTGATATGGTTGCTTGGATATTATGAAAAGATTCCAGCAGAAGAAATTACACTGTGCTACAATGTAAAGTAGTGAGTGTACAGCTTGTAAAACAAATGAAAATTTGCTGTCCCCTCAAAAAAACTCAACACACAGCCATTAATGTCTAAACCGCTGGCAAAAAAAAGTGAGTACACCCCTAAGAGAAAATGTCCAAATTGGGCCCAAAGTGTCAATATTTTGTGTCAATATTTTGTGTGGCCACCATTATTTTCCAGCACTGCCTTAATTCTCTTGGGCATGGAGTTCACTAGAGCTTCACAGGAGGTGTGTTTGGGCATTTACGTTGGGAAAACCAAGTTAGAGCTTCACAAAAGAATGTACAGACATGTACACAGTGCGCACATGCAACCCAGATCTCCCACTAGGCAGACACACCCAGGATATACATCAGGGTATTTTTCCCAATATTAAATTTCTAATATTGGACCGTGTTCATCCCAATAATAGAGGGGGCGACTGGGATAAAACCCTTCTACAGAGAGAAACAAGGTGGATAGTGGCCTTACGAGCCACTTTACCACCAGGCCTCAATGATTGTGTAAGCTATCGCCCATTTTTAGAAGGGTTTACATCTGGTGTGTGGGAAGGAGTGGGTTAGACACAGGGCAGGACTTAGGGTGGTGGGCGCCCCTGGGCTTGAGCCACTTTCGGGCCCTACCTTCTATACATATGCACAGCTCTATAAAACAGAAATAGAAAAGGACAAGGTGCGCCAGACTCAGTGCAGTATTAAAGAACTTCTGTTTAATTGGTCAAGACAAAACAGCCAAATGGCTACTCACAAAAGTAGATAATTTTTAAGCGTATAAGTTGGGGATACTGTATTGGTATTCATCCTGGGTCCACAATTAATAAAAGAAATAAAAATTGATAAAATGATAATTACTGTATTTATCATCGTATAACATGCGCCCCAAGTTTAGGAGGGAATTTTAAGGAAAAACACTTTTAGGAGGGAAGTTTAAGGAAAAAAACCTTTCATTTAAATGCCCATCAAAGCAGCCTTATCAGTGTCCATCTGCAGGCTTGTCAGTGTCATTGCAGCCTTGGCAGTGTCAGTGTAGCCTTGTCAGTGTAGCCTTGCCCCAGTGTCATTTGCAGACTTGTCAGCGTAGCCTTGTTCCAGTGTCATTGCTGCCTTGTCATTGCAGCCTTTCAGTTTAAAAATGGCGCCGCTGAGTTACAGAGCCGGATGTCCTGTGTATCTCGGCGGCCTTCGGCGGCTTTCGGCGGCTCTCGGCGGCTTTTGGCGGCTTTCGGCTGCTCTCAGCGGCTCTTGGCGGCTTTTGTCTGCTCTCAGGGGCTTTTGAAGCGGCGGGGCCAGCGGAGCCCCCTATTGGCCGGGGCCCATGGGCTTGAGCCCAGTCAAGCCCAATGGTAAGTCCTGCCCTGGTTAGACACTTCGAGAGAAATCTGTGCTATTTATTTAGTGTGTTCTGCCCACTTTTGATACTGTTCACGTATTGTATTGGGTTAATCCTTGTCAAACTAAGATTGTCCTTCTACCCCTTATATCATCTTATACCCCCTATTTTGCCAACTTTAGCTCCCTGTCTCTAACCAAATACCCCACATACCTTTGTAGATGTGGGGCTATATTCCCTGATATGATGTCCCACTATACTATTGCTATTCTATATTTTATTTCCTCCTGATATAAGTAATATCCGGGTTATGCATACCTTTGCTTGTAATGATTCTATATTTTGATGTTTTGCTTTATTGCTATATATTTTCTTCTTTTCCACTAGGTGGCACTCTATGGGGACGTATATGGGCAATTTACCAGCGGTCTCCAACTCTGAGGGATACTATATAATCATAAGGCCCCTACGGAGCCATCTGCTCTGGCGACTAGAAAGACTTTTTAGTTATTTTTCTTTTCTTTTCATTTTTTGTTTTGGTGCCTCATTCTATATGTGGCTGGCTGGTGCTAGCCGCCGACTCTCGGGGCGTTTCTGTTTTAGGACGCATAGCGCCGCCTCCCTGGTAATGGAGAACGTGAGCTGGGTTCCACCCATACTTGATATGCTGGCGCCGTTCGCATGTGCGCCCTCTCGTCATTTGCTCACGCATGTGAGGTCCGGGTGAGCTAGTGCGTACGCACGGGCGTCCGGCGCCATTGTACAAATGGATCCCCGCTCTGACGGTCTGACAGGCACTGCAGAGTGGGCAGACGCCAATCTTTGGACCTGTCTATATTTACATGGTAAGCACCTCTATTCCCGATGGCTTTTTTAGACACTTCAAGGGCCGTTTGTTGACGGCTGTCCATATCTTTGTTTTGCCATATGCCTTCTTAATTGTTGTCTTGTTCCCTATAGGATTAAGGATACCTTGGTGTTA
This sequence comes from Lithobates septentrionalis, assembly GCA_037952835.1. Taxonomy (NCBI): domain Eukaryota; kingdom Metazoa; phylum Chordata; class Amphibia; order Anura; family Ranidae; genus Lithobates; species Lithobates septentrionalis. The sequence goes on from JBBDGP010000487.1 coordinate 7,785,224, forward strand.
TTTTTTGATCTGGAGCCTTATTTAAAGCTCTGACCAGCTGACTATCCTTTTTTGAACAATGGACATTGGTAAATATATATATATTCTTTGCGGCTCTTGAGCCCCTTTATTCTACCTATACTATAACACCATGTACATAGGGGTTTTACATACCAGATGTTTGGCAATAATCACCAGGGCTCCATATGAAATGTTATAGGCACTGTTTTTTCCACTCTTATAGAGTTTTTTTATTTATCTTTGGTGCTTTTTGTCCCTTTTCATCGCCAGTTCAGTCAAATTGCTAGAATCCATTCTCTGCTGCTCATCAGGCAAACATTAAATCAGGAACTGTTTGTTCCAAGACCTCACCGCTTTTTGGCTGGGCCCATCTACACCCCCACTGGCACAGTTGCTTCACCCATTTATCTTCTACGGAATCATTTTGCATGGTATGTATTCTCCCAGATGGTATGATTATTCATGTTCTATATGACCACTATGGATACCCCTGATTTTTTCTGTATCATTTTGACATGTCCTTTTTATCTTTTATAGTAAAAACAAATTCTGACTATACTTACTCCTATCCTATACCCCTGACGAAGGGATTACTATATACCGGAGAGTATTATTTTGTTGTCATATTTTTCATGTAAATTCTTGTTTTTTGTTTTTGTTTTTCATATGTGTGTATTTTCTGTACAAACTTTGATGGTTTTTAATTATCAATCATTTTTATGATCGTATACTTTTATGTATATCCAATAAACTTAACTTTTTGCATAACACAAGCGTATGTTGCCTTAAAAGTACCAACGAAGGGGGATTTCTCTTTTTCTTTATCATTGGGTGGAGGATGTCGTCTATTCTCTCAGACGACCTGAATTGGTCCTTTAGGCGAGATACATAGATGACATCCGCCTCCTTTAAAAGGGTGATCTAGACTCATTGCGTGATTTCATGGCATTACTTAATGACAATGACAGGGGGATCTCGTTGAGCTATGAGGCCAGTTATTCTACTATCCATTTTTTAGATCTAGAGGTCTCAGTCATTGACCACCAAGTACAATTTAAAACTTATTTTAAACCCACTGACCAGAATGGGTACATTCCAGTAGATAGTTCCCATCATAATCAATGGCTAAAGTCAGTCCCACACAGTAAATTTTTACGACTGGGACATAACGGTACTAATTTAATGGATTTTTAATCTTCAGTCTCAAGTATTAAAGAAAATATATATTAATTGAAAAGAAGGGTTATAGATCTAAGGACTTAGATGAGGAAATGAAAAAGCCTCCACTTTGGACAGGAACACATTACTAGTGGACCGCCCAAAATCTACAAAAGACACCAGGCACAAGTGGTCTTTTTTACCATATTTTCCATCCAACATAGGCAAATTAAGGACATTTTTAACAAACATTGGAAGGTCCTCAAAAGTGACAGATATCTGGGTCCAGTTCTTCCCAAATGTGTAGGCATTATATACAGAGGGGTACAACCCATAGGAGGAGAGATTGCTCCTAAAGTTATTGATCCCCCCAAAAGAACCCCTTTTTTCATGATTATAAGTGTTATTATCCCTGCTGAAGGTGCACAACACCCGTGGGAGGAGAAAATCTGAAACCTTTATGTCCACTGTAACTTATCGTACATATAGTATGAAACATTTCACTATTTGTGCCACTCGATACATAGTGTACTTGTTGACTTGTCCCTGCAAAAAACAGTATGTGGGTCGCACCATTCAAACTTTTTCGGTGAGGGTCAATGAACATTTGGCCAGTATAAAAAAAGGTCGCACCAATCATAGTGTCCCTCGCCATTACTTGAAATATTACAATAAAGATCCCTCTGGAACCTCTTTCCAGATTGTTTATGAATGTGTCCCCCATTGGTGGGGTGACTCCAGTCTTAGAGGGGTGTCCCTCCTTGAAACGTTCTGGATCTACTAATTAAAGTCTTATTCACCGCACAGCATGAATGTCAATTGGGACATTAATGCCTTTATCAAGCAAGCATAATATTTTTCATCTTTTTATATTTTCCTTGTATTATTTATTTTTATGTACAGTGGGGACAAAAAGTATTTAGACCCCCTTAAATTTTTCCCTCTTTGTTATATTGCAGCCATTTGCTAAAATCATTTAAGTTCATTTTTTTCTCATTAATGTACACACAGCACCCCATATTGACAGAAAAACACAGAATTGTTGACATTTTTGCAGATTTATTAAAAAAGAAAAACTGAAATATCACATGGTCCTAAGTATTCAGACCCTTTGCTGTGACACTCATATATTTAACTCAAGTGCTGTCCATTTCTTCTGATCATCCTTGAGATGGTTCTACACCTTCATTTGAGTCCAGCTGTGTTTGATTATACTGATTGGACTTGATTAGGAAAGCCACACACCTGTCTATATAAGACCTTACAGCTCACAGTGCATGTCAGAGCAAATGAGAATCATGAAGTCAAAGGAACTGCCTGAAGAGCTCAGAGACAGATTTGTGGCAAGGCACAGATCTAGCCAAGGTTACGAAAAAATTTCTGCTGCACTTAAGGTTCCTAAGAGCACAGTGGCCTCCATAATCCTTAAATGGAAGACGTTTCGGACGACCAGAAACCTTCCTAGAGCTGGCCGTCCGGCCAAACTGAGCTATCGTGGGAGAAGAGCCTTGGTGAGAGAGGTAAAGAAGAACCCAAAGATCACTGTGGCTGAGCTCCAGAGATGCAGTGGGGAGATGGGAGAAAGTTGTAGAAAGTCAACCATCACTGCAGCTCTCCACCAGTCGGGGCTTTATGGCAGAGTGGCCCGACGGAAGCCTTTCCTCAGTGCAAGACACATGAAAGCCCGCATGGAGTTTGCTAAAAAACACCTGAAGGACTCCAAAATGGTGAGAAATAAGATTCTCTGGTCTGATGAGACCAAGATAGAACTTTTTGGCCTTAATTCTAAGCGGTATGTGTGGCGAAAACCAGGCACTGCTCATCACCTGTCCAATACAGTCCCAACAGTGAAGCATGGTGGTGGCAGCATCATGCTGTGGGGGTGTTTTTCAGCTGCAGGGAAAGGACGACTGTTTGCAATTGAGGGAAAGATGAACGCGGCCAAGTACAGGGATATCCTGGACGAAAACCTTCTCCAGAGTGCTCAGGACCTCAGACTGGGCCAAAGGTTTACCTTCCAACAAGACAATGACCCTAAGCCCTAAGCACACAGCTAAAATATCAAAGGAGTGGCTTCACAACAACTCCGTGACTGTTCTTGAATGGCCCAGCCAGAGCCCTGACTTAAACCCAATTGAGTATCTCTGGAGGGACCTAAAAATGGCTGTCCACCAACGTTTACCATCCAACCTGACAGAACTGGAGAGGATCTGCAAGGAGGAATGGCAGAGGATCCCCAAAGGTGTGAAAAACTCGTTGCATCTTTCCCAAAAAGACTCATGGCTGTATTAGAAGGGTGCTTCTACTAAATACTGAGCAAAGGGTCTGAATACTTAGGACCATGTGATATTTCAGTTTTTCTTTTTTAATAAATCTGCAAAAATGTCAACAATCCTGTGTTTTTCTGTCAATATGGGGTGCTGTGTGTACATTAATGAGGTAAAAAATGAACTTAAATGATTTTAGCAAATGGCTGCAATACAACAAAGAGTGAAAAATTTAGGGGGTCTGAATACTTTCCGTCCCCACTGTATGTCTCTTTAGATGAAGGATATGGTCTATTACATCTGACTCCGTGAGTGACACAGTCCTAGTCTCATTACATCTAATTCATATTCCAACATTGACTCTTTGCTGGAATCTTTTCATCGTATCCAAGCAACCATGTCAGTTTATTTTCCAGACCAGAGTGAGGCTTGGACTTCACGCATGGAGTCATATGACTGACGTCCCTTCGTTCCTCGGCTCTCAAAGCGAAGCGTGGAACGCACACGACTCGCCATGCTGGTTTTATTTACGGGCCGGGAACGGAGTCACACCATCTCAACTGTCTATTGGCTAATCAATTATTTATGGTTTACATATATACTGGTATGCATACAGTGTGCAGAAGCAGACTAATACCACAGTTGAAGTTCAGTGGGATTAAAGAAGTCGGGTTTTGCTAGTCCAGCTCTTTACATTTGCGCTTGAAAAGTTTTTGAACCTGTGATCCCATTTTTATTTGTACACATCATTCAGATGTTGGTACTGTACTTTTAATAAATCAATTTTTGACCTACACCATGCGGAGGCATTTTTTCGTTTATGACCCTCATGTTTGAATATCAATTGGATGGGACCGTTGCATGCTGTGCCAGAGGACATTCGGTGATCCATACTGGAGTTCCTGTTCCCGACTTCCAAGCCTGGTTGACTCGCAAGTGGGTTCACAGTTTCGGTTAAGAGTACCTACCCCTTACCCCAGGTGGAGAACGCACTATCCCGGGTGATCTGACATCCATCTTGGGTTTATTACTTGCCTTTGGTTCCAGACGTGGATCCTACGTTTATTGGCTTGATCTAAAGTGTGGACTATTCAACATATATATACACACACACTTACACTTGTATGTGGTTTTGCACATAATTGTTCACACTTATGCGCTTTATTACTAAGTCACTGTTTACATGTTACTGTTTCCACAAGGTGTTGGATATGCAGTCTATCTTTTATTGCACCAGTTTTTGCACACTTTCAATGCATACAGCATACATTTTATTTGTCTCACAGACTTACTTCTTCTTAATACTCAGAGCTGCACTTTATTCACATACCATTTCTCTAATATTTGTCATATCGTAGTGCTAGCTGCTGCATCATACTTGTTTCGTAAGCGCAGTCATTTCCAATATTTTTTAAGGTTAAACAAATGACTTCAAAAATAGTTTAAAGCCCAACTCCAGGAAACTTCAAAATTATACCTTGCAATGGGGCTGCACCTGCACTGCAATGGATCATTGCTTGTTTAGGTCTAGGGGACACATAAAAGATTTACCAACCTACTCCTCCACACTGTTAGACTGGTCTTCACATTGTCTTCTCTCCCATACTCTCCAGCAGTCTGAGGTCCTGACATCATTAATACCAATGCTGGATTTATAGCCCTATGCTGGACCTGATGATACCCAGGGACGTGAGGGGGCACAATTTGCTGTGGGAGTGGTGGTTCAGGTAAATAAAAGCGTTTCTCCTCTCCTAAAGTGCAGGCGCAGGACCAGCTGCAAAGGGATCATTTTAAAGTTTCCCATAATTAAACTGTTATAATTTGCTTAAAGTGGATGTAAACCCGATTCTTGAAATTTGACCTGGGCACATGTACCTGTAGTGTTTACTTATCTTTCTCCAAAGCTCTAAGTCCCGTGTCTTTCTGCTGCTCCATCCTTCTGTTATCAGCATGATAACTTCTGACAAGTTCTCCGACATGGGAGATAAAAGCAGCGGAAAATTTGTGTCAGGGAGGGTGCTCTAAATAGATTAGCAAAGAGCTGGTCTATTCACAGCACAGCTATCTTTGTTCCTCTGCCTATGTGGAGGGGGGTGTATGCCTTTCCTCCAATCAGCTGTCACACAGTGTATGCCAAGACTCTCTCCCACTGCTGGAACAGTAAGAAAAGATTCTAACACAATGTGCACTTTCTAAAAAATATAGCAAGCTGAAGACAGCAGATATACATGTAAAACATATGTATTATTATTATTATTATTATAATCATACATAATTTATATAGCGCCAACAGTTTATGCAGTACTTTACAAAATAAAAGGGAGACAATACAGTTACAATACAATAAAAAACAATCTAATAGGGTGGGGCAGGTGGTACAAAAGGTTGTCACTGTGGGGAATGAGTTGATGGAAGTGATAAAAGATTAGTTGGAGGTGTGATAGGCTTCCCTGAAGAGATGAGTTTTCAGGCATGCCTGAAGGCAGCTAGAGTAGGAGATAGCCAGACAGGTTGAGGTAGAGAGTTCCAGAGGATGGGAGAGGCTCTAGAGAAATCCTGGAGATGAGCATGGGAGGAGGAGACAAGGGAGCTTGAGAGCAGGAGGTCTTGAGAGGAGTGGAGAGGACGGTTTGGGAGATATTTGGAGACAAGATTGGTGATGTAGCTCGGGGCAGAGTTGTGAATGGCTTTGTATGTTGTGGTTAGTGTTTTGAATTTAATTTGCTGGGCGATTGGGAGCCAGTGTAGGGATTGGCGGAGAGAAGGGTGGCAGACACTGAGTGGTTTTTAAGGTGATAAGTCTGGCAGCAGCACTCATGATTGACTGAAGAGGAGATGGCCTATGAAGAGGTAGGCCAATACCTGCTCGGGTTTAGAGAGATTTAGTTTAAGGAAGTGGTGTGACATCCATGCTGATATGTCAGTTAATAAGTTAGTAATGCGAGAGGAGACTGAAGGAGTGAGGTGAGGAGTAAACAGATAGATTTGGGTGTCATCGGCATATAGATGGTATTGGAAGCCGTGGGTGATTATCAAGTGACCAAGGGAGCAGGTGTAGATAGAGAAGAGAAGGGGTCCAAGAACAGAGCCTTGGGGGACCCCCACAGAAAGGGACAATGGAGAGGAGGAGACAGAGTTCTATGTAACACTGAAGGAGCGCTGTGATATGTAGGAAGAGAACCTGAATAGAGAAAAATCTTGGAGGCCAAGGGAACTGAGTTTATTGAGAAGGAGCGGGTGGTCAACAGTATCAAAGGCCGCAGAGAGGTCAAGCAGTAGGAGTATGGAGTAGTGGCCATTGGTTTTAGCAGTTAGTAAATCGTTAGTGAGTTTTAGTAAGGCAGTTTCTGTGGGATGTAGTGAGATTTGTTTTATCTCTGTGTATCATCTGAGGCTGTTTACTTCACTGGCTATAGGAGAGGGTTTACAACCACTTTAAGATACATTTTTTGCATTTTATTGCTAAGGACAAGGAGAATGCCTATGTTTAAAGTTTATTTTAGGAGATGCAAAGCCCCTTATAGGGGTCAGTATTTAAAGTGTGTCAAAACCCAAGAACAAAAATTTACTATTGTACCTTACCAGCTCATGGTACCATAGCTGGGCAGAAGCAGCATTGTCAACCTAGGCTGCTTACTCCTGATTTTGATTATTGAACACCGCCCCTTCTCTAGACCTCTGTAAAACAGAGGGTAGGTATTCTGTAGTCAAAATCTGCTTCTTCAGGTGACCATACCGGAGAAACCTATGAGCCACATAAGAATAGTGCTGCATCCAATGGGAGAATACCCCGAACAGCCCAGGCAAAAGAGAGGAAAAAGATGATAAGTTAGGGGTGGAACAATGGAGACCTCTTATTGGGGAGCCTTTTTTAATCTTAAAATTAATCCAAAAGGTCAAAAGGGTATGGGCCACAAAAGTGTAATAAAGCCACCTTCTGGAAAACTGCCAGGGAACTGCCTAACTGATAACGGCAAAGCCAGTCCAGGATCCAAACCGCACTTCCCAGCCGCAGTCCAGACAGTCGGCCACGACTCAGAAGCACATTCATAAAAGCACCGTAGAGTACATTTATTTGCTACGGTGTTGTATTCTTTAAATTAGGATGTGGTGCCTGAATTAGAAAACGGTGGGGTTGATTTACTAGAACTGAAGAGTGCAAAATCTGGTGCAGCTCTACATAGAAACCAATCAGCTTCCAGGTTTTATTGCCAAAGCTTAATTGAACAAGCTGAAGTAAGAAGCTGATGGGCTACCATGCACAGCTGTAACAGAATCTGAGTGCACCACTTTTAGTAAATCTACCTTTCCAAAAAAGTACAAAATGCCCAGTCTGCAAAATCAAAACCCATATGATAACCCATACACTTCAAGTCAGACTTGATAATTTGAGGGTTGATTTACTAAAATAGTTGAGAATCTTAACTCAATAAATTGCAGCTTTGTTTACTTTAAATACCCAAATTGTGTGCAGATGAAATAAATAAACAAAAATTTGCTTTTAATATGTTTTGGAAAAATATGGTGAATCTTCACTCAGTTTATTGAATGAAGATTCTTAACTGTTTTTGTAAATCAGCCTTAATCTAACAGTATCATGGTTCAGAAAATATCCATCAGATTAAAGAGATTCATCAAGAAATGTTGAAGGAACCGACCAAAAGACTGCATTCATAAAAACATGGAACTACTAATATGGATAAACCTAATTTCAGAGAAAACTACCTATGAGACATACAACACTAATAAAAAAAAACTCCTGGTATAAAGATAAGACCTGTACTTTCCTCTACTCCAGCGACCATGCAGAAAAGGAACTTGTAGTTCTCTGTTACAATTGACCTCACAGACTAACAGAAGGCACATTATTGGGAAGGTAAGCAATATATGTACACTCTACTCTGCTACTGATCACCTCTATGACAAAATCTCACCTCTGTCCTGCCCCAACTTAGCCACTTTCATCTACAACAGCTCACTGTCTTCCTCCCTAGATAAGCTTGCCCCCCTCACTACACGCAGAATTAGGCCCCGACTGCTACAACCCTGGCAAACAGATGACACCAGAAGTCTCAGAAAATGTAGCCGCGCTCTTGAGCTCTCTCCATCTGTCTCCTCACGCATTACCAACTTACTAGCAGACATATCAGCCTGGATGTCACATCACTTCCTCAAACTCAAACTATCCAAAACCGAGTTCATGATATTTTCTCCCTCAGGTGCCACTTCCCCTGATTTCTCTGTCAATATCAACGGCTCAACTACCAACCCATCTCCCCGCGCCAAGGTCCTAGGTGTAATCCTGGACTCTGAACTAACCTTTCGACCCCACATTCTATCATTATCCAAAATTTGCCGCCTCAATCTCCACAACATCTCCAAGATACGCCCCTTCCTAACCAATGTCACCACAAAGCTTCTAATCCACTCCCTGGTCATCTCCCGCCTCGACTACTGCAACTCCCTCCTCATTGGCTTACCTCTAAATAGGCTATCCCCACTTCAGCCCATCATGAACGCTGCTGCCAGGCTCATCCACCTCACAAACCGCTCAGCGTCTGCTATACACCTCTGCCAATCCCTCCATTGGCTGCCACTCAGTCACCAAATTAAATTCAAGATACTAACTATAGCTTACAAAGCCATCCACAACCTGGCCCCCAGCTACATCTCTAACCTAGTCTCAAAATACCAACCTAATCGTTCTCTTCGCTCCTCCCAAGACCTCCTGCTCACAAACCCCCTTGTCACCTCATCCAATGCTCGCCTTCAGGACTTCTCAAGAGCCTCTCCCATCCTCTGGAATGCTCTACCCCAATCTGTCCGATTTTCTCCTACTTTATCCACTTTCAGACGATCCCTGAAAACTCATCTCTTCAGAGAAGCCTATCTGGCCCCCACCTAACAACTATACATTTATCTTCTCAATCAGCACATCACCCACAGTTATTACCTCTTGTATCTCTTGACCTTCCCTCTTAGATTGTAAGCTCTAAGGAGCAGGGCCCTCTGATTCCTACTGTATTAAAGTGTATTGTATTTGTACTGTCTACCCTCAAGTTGTAAAGCGCTACGTAAACTGTTGGCGCTATATTAATCCTGTATAATAATAATAATAATAATAATACACTTTCTTAATATTTGTATACAAGAGAATTGTATGATAAAACACATGTACTGTAAATGCTGTTCTCACATCTTATGCATGGAAAACATTGTACATTTTATTACCGTATGACAGAATAACAACTGTTATCATGGTATACTGTACTCTGTATTTTCCCTTAGCATTTAGTAAGAAAAATAAATTAAATTAAATTAAAAAAAACACCTTTTTCAGTTGAGCCAATTGTCCTTTATAAAGGTTGTAGCTATTAGTGAACCTGACACTTTGTAGAATTAATATGTAAAATTTGCTCCTTACAAATGTGCAAAAGTGGAATAGTGACAATCTATGAAATATAGGTATTTACATTATTTGTCTGATTGAAAAAAGACACACGACCCTCTAGTTCAACCAATAATTTTGGTATTTGGTAAGGAACTAAATCAGCAATCCACTTTAACAATCCTTCCACCTTCTAACTTGACTAATTTAAGTAGAGAACTTAAGTTCATGTGTGTAAAATAGAGTGATAATATATACTGCAATTATATACAATATACACCAAAAGTCAAATTTCTTGTCAAGTGCAACATTTTGGGAGAGTATAGAATAACTGAGCACATTTATATAATGCAGCATTCTGGAGGAGATATGTTTTATAAAACTGTACTACAATTTCTTACAAATATATTACTATTTTAGCATTTTAAAGTTCATTATGAAACATTCATCATACATTTTTCATTTTGAATAAAAATAAAAGGAATGGATTCTCTCAATTAGACCTCTATAAGGATATCCATAGAGACTACAAGCAGCTGATCAAACAGATAAAGCCAAAAGGGACCAGGTAGTACCACATCTAATTTAATGGCATCAGTGTGTATATATGGCAATCCTGTATAGAATGAGATTCTAATTATCTTTTTTTCTTATTTTCAAATGGAGTAGTCATTAGACTAATGATGAAATTGTATTAAAAAGACATTTCAATTATGTATGTGCCTTCCTACTTGCTTTATAGGTATATGGGTTGATAATGTAGAGAAAAAAAAAGCCTCCAGAAATATTGAAGCAGTGATGTTGTATGTAGATGACTGTGATAAACAGTAAGTAAGACAATGTAAAATAAACCCAGCTCTACTGGTTTTTTTAACAGCAGACTGAAATGCAGAAAAAATTAGATCTAAACCCGAACTGGTTGACATTTATTTTTCTACAGCACTTTATATCATAAACAATTACCACTTTTTTATTAGAAAATACTCCCCATTCACCCTTGTGCTTTATATGTGCTGGTCAATGTGATCGAATGTGAGGCAGGAGTGTGTTTAAACATTCTGTTAAAAGGTGTTCTTTTCTGTCTCAGAACGTTGGGGAACATACCTGCACAATGAGTGTTAAGCCTCGTACACGCGATCGTATTTTCCGCTGACAAAACCTGGGACTTTCGTCCGAAGGGCGTTGGCCAGGAACTTGTCTTGCATACAAATGGCAAGGAATTGTTGGCCAAGAAACACGAACGTAGTGAAGTACAATGTGGTTTTTCAGCTCTTTAGCGCCACCCTTTGGGCTCCTTCTGCTAATTTCGTATTAGTAGAAGTTTGGTGAGTGTTGAGTCGCGCTTTTCATTTCGTTTCTGAACAGCCGTTCGTCAACCAGACATGTTGAGGAATGGGAGGAGATAGCGTGTTATTTATTATTGGCCTTGGAGTTATTGATTTGACCCAAGTCCAGTCCAGGAATAGGAGGAGGAGAATTTCTTGGACCAAAAATTGGTTGCTTTATTAATCGTGACCAATTATGTCATATGCCTTTGCTGCAGGAGCTCCAGGAGAATAATCCGGATGATTTTCGGAATTATCTCCGGATGACAGACCCCTGCTTTCACCAACTCTTGGCACTGTTGACCCCCTATATTCAAAAGCAGGACACATGCATGAGGCTTTTTTTTTATTTTTTGTTTGAATAATGATTTGATTTGGTATATTTTCTATATTTTTGGATGCATAGAATGCACTTTTTTGGTTAAGTTCTATTGACAGATAGCATGTCTAATTGTATTTGTTTTCTTTTTTTTATTCACAAAAAATAAATTGTGGAGAATAATACTTGGCTGTGTGTTTTACTTCAAATGACAGTTTGGGAGTAGGCAGTTACATTAAAAAAAAAAAAATTGTAAAATTGACAAGGAACACCAACATAGTTGTATCTTAGATCTTAAAAACTATGGGATAATGGTGTTGTGGTAACTTGCCCAAAAAAAAAAAAATACATAAATAAAAAGCATAATAATATTATTCTTGATATCACTAGAAAATAAAATATGTTTGGCAGAACTCCATCAGTATCACCAGCAAAGCAGCTTCATTATTATCCCATTAAAGAAGAGAATTGTGCGCTGCATTTCGAGATTTCATAATTTGCAGTGTCACGAATGTCAATTCTCCATTACAAACGCTAGTTTACAAAACCGACAGCTTCTGGCTCGTCCTTGCTTCCGAGCATGCGTGTGTGTACTTTGGACTTTTGTCCAACGGACTTATGTACACCCGCTGGGAAAATCCGACAACAAACATTTGTCTGCGGAAAATTCGACAATTGCCCAATGGAGCATACAAAAGGTCGGATTTTCCGCAAATAGCCTTGCATCACACAATTCGGAAAATCCGATCATGTGTATGAGGCTTTAGTCTGGCTGCTTATAATCTTCACTGGAAGTACAGGGTGACAATGCAGGAGAGTAATTGGGAGACTGGGACAGAGTGTGGTGGTCACCTTATAACAGGAATTGCCTGAACATGTACTCCCATAGCAGGATCATTAAGTATTATTTAAAAAAAAAAGATCATTTGGCTTGTGACATTACATTAACCTGTAAACAATTATATGGGATTTTAGTGACTCATTACACTTATACTGTAACCGCAAGGTCGAAAAACTGCCCGCACTGCCATATCCAGAGCCTCATTTTTATGCCCACAAGCCCCATAGGCAAAGCTATGCTAGCCCACAATGCAAGCACACTATAGCAATTCATCCCTGCTCTTTTTATTTTCCTTTAGTAACTCGGTCCCAGTGCTTGGATACAAAATACCAATTTAGAGAATCAGTACATTTTAGCCTCTTCAGGTCCACCCTATAGCAGTTTTACTGCTACAGGGCGGCACCTGTGCACCAGATCATGTATATACTGTATACGTGATCTGACACTTCCGGGTGGGGGGCGCACATGCGTGCCACTACCAGAACAGTTCCGCTGTGATTACAGCACCCGCATAAGGCAGAGAGGCAAAACGGCGATCTGCCTATGTAAACAAGGCAGATTGAAGTTCTGACAGGAAGGAAGGAATTTGTGTTGCTGCAAAGCAGGGAATAAATTCCATCTCTTCCCCTAGTAAAAGCACCTCCCACAGTATAGTAAAACACTGGTTAGTTCCACAGTTAACTCTTTGATCACCCCTGATGTTAACCCCTTCCCAGCCAGTGTCATGTACAGCCAGTACAGTGACAGTGCATATTTTTAGCACTAATCACTGTATAAGTGTCACTGGTCCCCAAAAAGTGACAAAAGTTTCAATTAGTGTCAGAATGTCCACCGCAATATCACAGTCCCACTATAAGTTGCTGATCACCGCCATTACTAGTAAAAAAAAAAAAAAAAAAGAAGAAAAATAAATAAAAATATCCCATAGTTTGTAGATGCTATAGCTTTTGTGCAAATCAAACAATAAATGCTTATTGGGATTTTTTTAACCAAAAATATGTAGCAGAGGACATATTGTATAATATTTGTTAGGTTCTGCACTTAGGTGTAAGCTGGGCTGCTGCCTCCCCGAAGGAGCTCCAACCGGAGTACCAATAGTAAAAGTTATGAGTATAGGGGTGGGTGGCGCTGCCCGTCACCTGAAGAGTGCTCCTCCGCAATAGGTCACTCTTTCCAGGTGAATGTAAAATAGGTGAAAAAACACTGCCGTCACCTGAAGGGTAATCCTACACAGTGAATCAGCAATTATAACAAAATTTCTTCCTAAACAGTTCATCTCAACAGCTATATAATAAACATACAGCATGAGTTAATTATATACAAATCATTAATAAACAAAAAATGATAAGTGCATTAACATATTCTGTTAAAAAAAAAATTGGTAAAAAAATAAATAAAAAAATATATATATATGTTCAGTCTTTTAGTAGTGCAAAAAATAACAGGGTTTCAAGTGACTTTGTGCTTGTCCAAATGTGACTCATGCCTATGTAGCAATTTGTGAATGTGGTAGCAGTCCTTAGGGCAATCACCTCCTCCTCCTTAGCTCAGCATGCAACGTGGTATCCAGATCCTTGAGCCTCTCCTGGGGTAAGCCATTCCCAATAGATTCGATTTTAGTAGTTACCTCTTCCGTGGTATACCACAGGTTACCCTCATGGACAAAAGAGATGGGTACTCGTAGTGTAAATTCGGATGATTTTATTAAAATTTAAAGTTTAAAAACACCACTTGGTATATTCAAGTGTGTTAGCTAGCATAGCTTGGTTGCAGTACAAACTGGCGTGCGTTCCACTGACCGGAGCTCCGCAACCGGAGTTCAGGGATCTGGTGAGTGGGGAACTAAAGGGGAGCATGGAAGTCACCTAAACCCTGCTATTTTTTGCACTACTAAAAGACTGAACTTATCAATATAATTTTAATTATTTTTTTCACAGAAAATTTTTTTCCAACAGAATATGTTAATGCATTATTATTTTTGGTTTATTAATGATTTGGCTATAATTAACTCATGCTGTATGTTTATGATATAGCTGTTGAGATGAACTGTTTAGGATGAAATTTGGTTATAATTGCTGACTGGGTGAGAACTCTCATTATTGCACTAAGTGCCGATTCACACAGGGGCAACACGACTTCAGCGCAACTTTGCAAGGCAACTTCAAGGCGACTTTGAGCAACTTACAACACGACTTCAAGTCGCCCCCAAGACAGGCGACTTTGCCTGTGGCCAATCAAAGACAATCAGCTCTTGTGACATACAGTACCTGCCCACGAGAATGTGTTCGCGCTGGTTCTCGGCGACAGAGTACTGTACATCTGGCGCTCACTGCAATAGGAAAAACACATTTTCCTATTGCAGCGAGCGCGAGAGGAAATTCCCCTCCAGGAACATACCAGGCTCTTAGGTCTGGTATAGATATTAAGGGGAACCCCCTACCCCGAAAGAACGGCGTGGGGGTCCCCCCAAAATCCATACCAGACCCTTATCAGAGCACGCAGCCCGGCCGGTCAGGAAAGGGGGTGGGGACAAGCGAGCGCCCCCCTCCCTGAACCGTACCAGGCCGCAAGCCCTCAACATGGGGGCTGTCCGTTGGTTGTCGGGGTCTGTGGGTGGAGGGCTTATCGGAATCCAGGAGCCCCCTTTAATAAGGGGGCCCCCAGATCCCGGCCCCCCGCCCCATGTGAATGAGTATGGGGTACATCATACCCCTACCCATTCACCTGGGGGAAAAAAGTGTCCATAAAAAAAACACACAAGACAGGTTTTAAAAGTAATTTATTAGGCAGCTCTGGGGGTCTTCTTCCGACTTCGGGGTCTCTTCCAACTTCTCCGCTCTCTCCGGCCTCTTCTCCCGGTGTCCGGTTCTTCTCCCTCTCTCCGGCCTCTTCTCCCGGTGTCCGGTTCTTCTCCGCTCTCTCCGGCCTCTTCTCCCGGTGTCCGGTTCTTCTCCATCTCTCCGGCCTCTTCTCCCGGTGTCCGGTTCTTCTCCGCTCTCTCTGGCCTCTTCTCCACGGCTCCGGCATCTTCTCCAGATCTCCGGTTCTTCTCCCGCTCTCTGGTTCTTCTGCCGGGCTCCTCCGCTATCTTCTGCTCTTTTGCCGCTCTTTTGCTAGCGGTGGACTGGTCTTCTCCGTCGTCTTGTTTCCTCTTCTCTTCTTCCGATGTTGACACAACGCTCACTCCCGCTGTAATGCCGTGTGCGAGGTGTGTAACGACTTATATAGGCATGAGGCGTAGTCACCGGGGGATGTCCCCTGGTGACCACGTCCCTTATGATGTCACAGTCCCATCATGCCCCAGGAGGTGACGTCATAAGGGGCGGAGTCACCGGATGACATCACCCCGTGACCACGCCCCATGCCTATATAAGTCACCGCGCACACGGCATTACAGCGGGAGAGAGCGTTGTGTCAACATCAGAAGAAAAGAAGAGGGAAGAAGACGACGGAGAAGACCGGGCCACCGCTAGCAAGAGAGCGGCAAAAGAGCAGAAGATAGCGGACAAACCCGGCAGAAGAACAGGAGAGCGAGAGAAGAACCAGACAACGATGTACCCCATACTCATTCACATAGGGTGGGGGGCCAGGATCCGGGGGCCCCATTATCAAAGGGGGCTCCCGGATTCTGATAAGCCCCCCGCCTGCAGACCCCGACAACCAACGGCCAGGGTTGTCGGGAAGAGGCCCTTGTCCTCATCAACATGGGGACAAGGTGCTTTGGGGTGGGGGGCCACAGGGCGCCCCCCCTTCCCCAAAGCACCCACCCCTCCATGTTGAGGGCATGCGGCCTGGTACGGTTCAGCAGGGGGGTGCGCTCGCTCGTCCCCACCCCCTTTCCTGACCGGCCGGGCTGCGTGATCGGATAAGGGTCTGGTATAGATTTTGGGGGGACCCCCACTCCGTTTTTTCAGCATGGGGGTTCCCCTTAAAATTCATACCAGACCTAAGGGCCTGGTATGCTCCTGGAGGGGGAACCCATGCCGGTTTTTTATTTAAAATTTGGCGTGGAGTTCCCCCTCATGATCTTTTCTTTTTCCTGTAAAGTTGCTTCACTATAGATGAGGATGCGACTTGGAGGCGACTTCCATTGAATGCTATGGGTACAGGTCGCCTAGAAGTCACCTTGAAGTAGTACAGGAACCGACTTCAGTAGTGTACATTAAGACGACTCTCATTAACTATAATCCAATTCCCAATGTAAAGCGACTTGGGGCGACTTGAGGGCTGACAAGTCGGATCCCAAGTCGTTGTAGTGTGAACCGACCCTAAGCACATTCACTTTCACATTGCAAGCTGATACACCAGTTTGCAATCAGCACTAATATTAGGACTTTATCTGTATAAACTTGCCATAAACACAGGGTGAGAACACCCGTTAGGATATCTATTTTATTTTCAGTTTAGCACTCACTACTCACTACTAAATACCACCAAAAGAAACCTCTATTTGTGGGAAAAAAGGACATACATTTTATTTAGGTAATGCATTGCATGACTGCGCAGTTGTCAGTTAAAGTAACGCAGTGCCGTATCGCATAAAATGGCTTGGTCATGAAGGGGGGAGGGTAAATCTTTCAGAGGTCAAGTGGTTAAAACTGTTTATATTCTAATAGGATAACCAGAAGTAAAACCGCTGCCAGGTCTTTCATCCTGATCCTTGAGTCACTATTTAAAGTGGACCTTTCAGTAGCTTTACAAGTCTTCATGAAAAATTAACTGACATGGCCCAATACACAAGGTGAGAGACTACAACGAGGGGCTAATTTGTGTCAAACATTCATGAACGTTCAAGAATTGCACAGACTGGGGTTGATTTACTAAAACTGGGGCGTGCAAAATCTGGTGCAGCTCTGCATAGAAAACAATCAGCTTCCAGGTATTTTTGCCAAAGCCTAATTGAAGAAGCTGAAGTTAGAACCTGACTAACATGCACGGCTGCACCAGATTTAGTAAATCAACCCCACAGGGTTACTTTGTAAGCTCTGAGCAAGAATCTGGGTCAGGAAGTAGATGCAGATACTGGATGGTATCTGTAAAAAGATGGCACCATGGCATTGTCATGGTAGTACTGTTATGTCTATAGGAGGTAATCAGTGGTGGCCGCCCCCCCTAATCCATGCGTCCGGCACCGGATCTACATGCAGGATGCCGACGCATGGATTCCAATGAATTTTTTTTTTTAGAAGCACATGATTAGAGCTGGAGCCTGAGTCCTGATTGGCCAGGAGATGTAGGGAGGAAGCGGTCACCTGGATGGGGTAAGTGCAGGTGCTGGCGGGGGGCCTGGCGGCGATCAAGTGAGTGCCGGGGAGAATGGGGACTGGGGTGGGTTATGTGGTTGGCTGGCTGGGGGGCTGCGGGCCGCCCCCCCCCCAAGAAGATTGAACACCAGGCGCCGCTGGAGATAATAAATACCTGTAAGTGTTACACATTGCTGGCACTGCATGAATGCAATTTGCATGAGAGAATGAATGTGATACTAGGCCAACTTTAATGGACCTGATTTTTTAAAGTGTGAAGTAAAAAAAAATGCATTATAGCCATATTCGATAAATGAAGTCATCCAGCACCCCCACCCTGTTTATTTACATATAGCAGCAGGCCAGCATCTGTCAGTTGCGACAGGAGTAGTGGCAGGCGAACATCAGGTGATAGGCAGGTCGACATCATCGGGTAGCCGGTTATAGTGATTGAGGTGGATCTACATCACTGCAATGCTGTAATATACACCAAGACACATTGGTTTTTTTTAAAAAAAAACATTTTTCATAGTGTGGAGCTTTATTTTTCAGGTTTTTTTTTGTGAATGAGTAACAAGGGGTAGCAATGAGTGAATGAGTAACAAGTTGGTCCCCCTATTCTAAAGGGTACTTTTAGATTCTGATAACACCCCCCCCCCCGGACTCCCACATCCCTTACTGGGAACAGAATGTGAGAGTTATGCTGCGTACACACGAGTGGAACTTTCGACCGGACTGGTCCGATGGACTATCAGACGGACTTTCAATGGACTTCCAACGGACTTTCCCAACGAACGGACTTACCTACACACGATCACACCAAAGTTCGACGGATTCATACGTGATGACGAACGAACGGATTAAAATAAGGAAGTTGATAGCCAGTAGCCAATAGCTGCCCTAGCATCGCTTTTCATCCGTTGGACTAGCATACAGACGAGCAGACTTTTCGATAGCAACTGGGTCCAGCGGAGTTCCGACGTAAAGATTTGAAACATGTTCCAAATCTAAAGTCCGTCAGATTTTCGACCGAAAAAGTCCGCTGCAAGTGCGATGAAGCCCACACACAGTCGAATTGTCTGCCGGACTCGGTCCGTCGGACCACTCCGGTCGAAAAGTCCGCTCGTGTGTACGTGGCATTAGACTTTTCCCCTCAACATAGGGACATGGTGATTTGTGTACGACATTGCCCAGTATCCTCGGCTAAACACTAAATGGTAGGGGTTCTCTCATTAAGTGGCAGCAGTGTTACACTCAGGTAGCTGTTTGTAAACAATGTCACTTTTAATGGACTGCTTCTCAATTTCATGTGCAGGTTTAATGCATCCCCAAAACATGTTATTTAAAAGATTTATGTATTTTAATGTAAGCCTTTAAGCTGCATTAAAAACAGCATTTTTTTTAATGCGTTCCAAAAGCTTGCACTTTTGCATAGAAACAGGGCAAAAAAAATTCCAAGACTCACCTCCCATTGCCAGGATCGGTCATCCCTACCAATCATGACTAAAAAATTGTTTAAAAATAGAAAGTCTTGTGTGTATGATAGGATGTTTGAATTAAACACAGATTCCCTTTGCTTCATGTAGTTTTATTGCATTTAGCATCACTGTTCTGCCCTCACAATGGGGGTTATTTACGAAAGGTAAATCCACTTTCCACTACAAGTGCACTTGGAAGTGCAGTCGCTGTAGATCTGAGGGGGACATGCAAGGAAAATAAAAAACAGCATTTTTGTTTGCACATGATTGGATGATAAAATCAGCAGAGCTTCCCCATCATTTCAGAGCTTCCACTCAGATCTAAAGCGACTGCACTTCCAAGTGCACTTGTAGTGCAGAGTGGATTTGCCTTTAGTAAATCAACCTCAATGTGTCTGAAGTACAAGGCTTGGCAGGCTGCTAACAACTTCCCAATAAAAACGGAGGCTGAAGGGTTAACAGTTGCAATCTTTACTGAGAATTAGATATATTTGTAAAACTGTAAAACAAATTATAAAGTATACATTAACATTACATTACGAATGCAATTAAAGTCAGGCATGCTGCAGTAGTGTAAGGCCCTAACTAACATAAATGTGGCCTAGCTGAAAGGAACTCCCTAGCAGGAAAGTACTATCAAACACACATAAAAATGCAGTTGAATCAGTAGAGCACATACTACTTGATTGAGTGCTGATGACAACCTACTTACAGACGTATGCTTCCAAGGCCGTTTTAAAAAAAATCCTGGATCTCTAATGCCATGCTTCCTTCACTACATGAGGTTCAAGCAAAATGTCTGCTGGACAGGAAGTGGGAGTAATACACTACAGTTTCCTACCAGCAATGGATGTCAGATTAAAGCAATGGTAACATATGTAAATATATACTGTGTGCTGACCTGAACAATCACTTTTACACTTTAGTTGGACCTGTAATAATTATGCAGTTCAGAGTTTATGACTTCACTAGCTATATACTTGTTCTAGGTGAGTAAAGTAAGTTTGAGCCTGATAGCCATACCTCCCAACTTTTTACCTTCAGAATGAGGGACACTTAAGGTAGGAAGTGACAGCAGCGTGCTACACTCACCAGGGCAAAAGTGGGTGTGGTCAAATGCTTAACAGTGGGAGGAGCTTAATGGGTACAGAGTTTAGGAGAGTGCTAGATACAGAGTGCAGGGTTCTGGAGTCTGTTATGTACAGTAAGATGGGTTCTGGAGTGTGTTATGCACAGGGTGCAGGGCATTGTAGTGCATTGTGTACAGAGTGCAGGGTTCTGGAGTGCGTTACTTATAGAGTGCATGGATCTGGAGTGTGTTACGTACCGAGTGCAAGGTTCTGGAGAGCATTACGTACAGAAAGGAGGGTTCTGGAGTAAGTTATGCACAGGGTTCAAGAGAGCGCTAGGTACAGAGTCCATTCATCTATTAACATCTCACTATTGCACCTCTCCTCAGCTATAACCTCCACACATACAAAACACACACACGCACACACACAAATACAAACCACACACACAGATACAAACCATACACACACACACATACAAACCACACACACACACACACATACAAACCCCACACACACATACACATACAAAACACGACACCTCTCCTCTGCCTTCCCCTTCCCCAAAGCACTACCATCTTCCACATGGTTATCTTTGTAAAAGTACCTTTCTGTAGCTGGCTCTGTCACAGCCTTGTTTACTTTTTCTGTGCACTAACTGTACACTCTTCTCATTTCCAGCTCCTAATCTCCCCTCCCTGAGCAGGAAGGAGATAAGGATAACAATGCAGCTCACCCTCTTCCTGCCCTTGATCATGCTGCACTCACAGACCAGCTCTTCTCCCTGCTCTCAGTGCAGAGCAGGAAGGCTGCTATAGGAGCCGTGGGGGAGAGATCAGCTCTTACTTTTAATGGCAGAAGCCATGCTGTGAGTGCAGAGCTTCCACATGTCTGAAAAAAACCCTGGTCAGCAATGTGTAAGTGTGCTGTTTCCCTATACGCTGTATGCTTGACCAAGGGGCAGGTGTGAATAGCAGTCCCGCCCATCCCCGACATCAAGGTTTTAATCTGACAGCTACAGCTGCACAGAGCACATCCAGCGGGTTTTCTGGCCAATCCCTGGCTGTGCTTGATATTCACACTTGCGCTGTAAGTTACTACATAATTAACCAATGGAGTGATGCGGGACAAAGTCCTTGTACAGCGCCATAGTGGGAAAGAGTTATAAATGCGGGAAAGTCCAGCCCAATCTGGGACTGTTGGGAGGTATGGATAGCCCCTGTTTGCAACTTCAAAAATATGCTGACAATGGTAATTTTGACACATCATTTTACCTTTCCAAACCAAGTAAGTTTTCCTTTCTTTTGTTCCTTTTTACTTTGCAGTGTTTTGAGAATGTTACACATCTACCCTTCGACATAGGCATTAATGACAAAGAATTGTTTTGCTTTTGTCCTGCTTCTGCAATCTAAGCAAAGTTTGATCCTTATAACTGAACCAGTTGTGGTGAGATAGCTTAACTTACAGTCTCAGTAGCTTAGCAGACAGTGACTCAATCCAAATGACATCTTGCAGATTGTATAACGATTTAATCCAAAAATTTGCAGATTATAATAGATAAACATCAGATCTGTCAAAAAAATCATAGTGTGTCTAGCTCCAGCAGAATACAGTACACTTGGGGAATAGAGGCTAAAGCATGAAGAAGAAGGGTGGGACTAACTACACAGAGCATCCCCTAGTTATGAAGTGAGAAAGGTACAAAATTATTAAAAGCAAACAAACAGAGAATGCATGTCTAACATCATACTTCCCATCAAAATCTAGTAAACAATTAAGAGCAAATAGGTAATCGTGGTGCTGCGCTGTGAAATAGTTATAATAAAGTGCAAATGAACATTGAATCATGGACAAGAGTTGACACTGTGGGATCCCTAATGAGTGCTGGGAAAATATCTATAATAAAGTGCAAATGCAAATAAACATTGAATAAATCATGAATAAAGGTGACACATGGTAAATATTGAAGTAAACCAATTGATAGTGCACCTGTGGTGATGCATTAGTTACATACATTTTTGGACTGTCCTATATCCCGTTTGCTTGCTACCTGAGCCCAGGGTGGCTCACTGGACGTTTTGTTTGTTTTGCATTTACTCCAATGATTATCAACATCACTATGTGCTAATTTTATTTTCTATTCAGTGTTGTTCAAGTTATCATTTGCACTTTGCACTTTAGTACTGGACTTTCCAATTCTAAAGATTCAATTTTATCTCTGCACCTACTGTAATATGTCTAATGTAATTCCTGTGCATTCATAACTGCAGCGTATTCCTATACTAGACATTAAAAATCTCTATAATGTCCTGTGTTTATAACAGCAAAATTCTTATATTCTTTTAGTATTTTCTTTAAAAATAGATATATTACATTTATTATATATTACATGTGTACTTGGCTTGAATGAGGATACCACTTGGGGCTGATTTATAAAGCTGGCGTATGGTCTACTGTGGCCATACTACTATGTTTGTGCTTTAAGCAGGCTTTTAGATTTGTACAAATCCATAAGCCCTTCATGCCAAGCAGTGCATGGAAGAACAAATTCAGATACTGGTAAGCAGCAGCCTATGTTTTAGGTTTTGGCCAAAGTCCTCTTTTAATTTTGCTGTTAGCACAAATTTTATTCTGGGGAGAAAAATTATACCGCAAAGAAAAATCTACATAGAGAAAATAGTATAAATTTGTGTTACTGGTAATTGCAAAAGTGTCTTCAGCTTTTTTTCAAACTATTTTGTTAATGCAGGTTGCAGTTTCCTTTGCACTTTCAGCATTTTATAAAATAACAAAATCACAAAAAAAAACAATCACAGTAACCTGAAAGTGGAAAGGGGATAAAGAATAATGATATAAGGACCAGACTTATAAAGTAAACCAAAAAATTGTAGTATAAAGCTTCCCTATAATCCCATCCCCATCCAGCAGTGCATATACACCCTTTCTTCCATTTTTGTTTTCTATAAGCAGTTTTAAAGCCACTCTGTTTAGGCTTTAGGGTTGATTTACTAAAAGTGGAGAATCCAAATCTGGTGCAGCTCTCCAATAAGCTTCCACGTTTTTTTTTTGGTTTTTTTTGTCAAAGTTTAATTAAACTGACCAAACTGAAGTTAGAAGCTGATTGGCTACCATGCACAGCTGCACCAGATTATACACTCTCCAGTTTTAGTAAATCAATGTTTATGTGTTGCTCAAGCTGTAGCTTATTCAAGTCTATGGACTTTCTCCAAGTGGTCTTAGGGATTAGCCCAGCGGTGGCATTTAGACCCCTTTCACACTGGAGGTGTTTTTCAGATGTTTTAGAGCTAAAAATATTGCCTGTAAAGCACCCAAAAAATGTTTCTCAATGCTCCTCGGTGTGAAAGCCAGAGTGCTTTCACACTGGGGCGCTGCTCTTGCAGGACATTAGAAAAAGTCCTGCAAGCAGCATCTTTGGGGTGGTGGAGGAGCGGTGTATACCACCGCTGCCCAAAGAGCCTGCAATGTACTTCGGCAGCGGTGCTACATGTGCACTATTAATCCTTTCTTTGGCCGTTAGCGGGGGTTAAAAGCGACCCGCTAGAAGCCAAAAAGCGCAGCCAAAACGACGGTAAAGCACTGCTAAAACTAGCTGCGCTTTACCGCTAACGTGGCAGGCAGCTCAGTGTGAAAGGGCTCTAAGGGATTAGCCCAGCACTGTGACATAGAGTAAGCTGCATGCTTTTCCATACCCAGAAATAGCAGGTAATTTCGTTGCTTCTAACAGTTGAAGAGAGCAGTGGGGGAGCAGAGGAAAGGTAAGTGTGTGCTACTGGGGAGGGGGCACTAAAGAAAAACTGTTACTTTGCCCTGGACACTTTAGACAGGGTTCACACTAGAGCATGGAGCGGATCACAGCAGGGGGTCAGGTGCATCTCCATTCACCGGTTCAGGTCTGATTTCAGACCAAATTTTTGGCTAAATTTGGACCTGAAATGGACCAAAAGACACACAGGACTCCTGTGCAATTCGCACTGGAGCCGCTCTGGAGATGTGTGGACCCGCCCCCAAGGGTGCCGTTCACAATCTCCTGCTATGCAAATTGGATGCAATTAATATAATCATATCAAAAAGTGCCAAGGTAGCCCTATTCACCTAGCACTCTTCTTTTGCACCATATTTTTCTTACAAAATAATAGGTGATAAATTACATCACTCCCAACATTTTAAAAATAGCAGTAAATATTTCAACATATTTAATGACAGCTGTCATTTTCTAGTTGACGGTTCTCCTCCCGGGGTTCTTGTGTGTCTTCGAACTTGTCTGTAAGTTAACTATTTTTGCATGTGATATTGATCGCTTTTTTTGAAACATTAAACTGCTCTGATTTGTTTTCCGTGCAACTCCTTGCAAGTCAAGGAAATTCTTTAATTTCTTTAATGTTGACTGTTAAAAATCAATGAAATATATCTAGTCACTTCTTACCTCCAAGGGAACTGCAGAGATTAAATTATGAAGCAAATCTAAGCCAATTGTATTTCATCTGTATTCCCTATTTTCACCTCTTCATCTTTCCATCATAATATGCATCATTATTAGCTACACCACATTAGCAGCAAGAATGAAAAGTAAGACATCTGCGCTATAGCATTAATATATTCAAAATGTTTTCACTTTCATCTAGCAGACATTAGCACCGAGCAGCTCGGCATAAAGACTCCAGCTCACAGCATCATTGTCTTACAGAAGCTAAAAAAAATATTCCTACTTTAAAAGGTAAAAAAAAAGAGAAGTAATCATTGACATGCTGCATGAACAGTAATAAAAGTCAAGAAGACTGTTCATAAATCTGCTACTTTTTGCCTATTGTTCTCCTATACCTTTATTTCTAATTACTGGTACAATTTTAAGGCACTCAGGCAAGCCTCCAGCAGTGTGCTGAAGGTGTTTTTGTGCTGTTATGCCCTCTGGCTTTGCTCCCAGCCCATTCCCTTAGATCAGAGCCAGAAGCTAGACTGCTTTCGAATACCGATCACCTAACCCAGACCTAATCCTTTGAGTTCTCTCTGGCATCTACTCCTTCTGCCAGTTTCCTCTTCTGTTCCTATCTTTTCTTCTGAAGTTGACAACAAAGACATCCTCGGGGCCTTCCTTGATGTAAGACCACTCTTGATGTTTTTACAGTGTGTGTGTGTGTGTTTTTTTTTTCTTTTTGTACCCTAAACTTGTGCTACTTTTATATTCAGCTAGCACAATATTTGTTCACCATGACATAAAGAGAAATGATGCCTGTTGCACTGTTTTATAGGTTTTTTTTTTTAATTTGTACACCTGTATTTCCATACCTAATTTGTTGTCACGCCTCAGTATTGTTCTCTGCTAATTTCTCTGCACAAGCAAGTCTCCATATTTTTACCTATTAGTTCAGCTTCCTTATTTACCCTAAATTGGCCTGCCATGCCATTATTAATTTTAAAAGATGACTGTACAGGATGTGCATGAATATGGAATTTCTATGAAGCTGGAAACTTTTGAACAGCTCCTGTCCTTTGTGATAGTGGGTTTTAAAAGGGAAATCTCCAAAGAGCTAATTAGCAGACGAATGGTTCTCTAGCTTGAACAAAGCTGGAAAGATAGCAGATAACTAAAAGGACCTGGCCATGGTAGTTTTAAATCAAAGCATTCATAGTGCACTGGAATGTAACCTTAGGCTGCTACCTGACAGGGACAATATTAAAGGAAAACATGGGAATGTGGAGTTTAGTGACAGCCACATCCCATTATCCTCTGAAGAGCAAGCAGTCTCAAGTACAATGAGCCACTGCAATTATCTGATTGTGTCTATCTTAGTAGATGAGGTGTGAGCTATGTTTAAAGATATAAATTCTAGTTGGTTTCATGGCAATATCTGAATGCGTGATGTAAAATGTAATATACAAAATTCAAGTACATGTATGCAGCTTGTCAATCCAATAATAATATTAATAATAATTTAAAGGTATTTGTTAGAACAGCAACTAATCAAGATTTTACAGATGAGCAGTTAAAGGAGTTCTCCACTTTCTTTAAAAATAGTGCAAAATCCTTGCAGCTCAGGGGCCACTTGGGAATCTCGTATGCTTCCATCGAAGCATGAATCTGTAGTAATACTTTCATGCCCTGTCTGTCTGCTTACCTCTGGTCTGTGTATCAGCCTTAGGACCTGCACTCTCACACCTGCATGGTTAAGTAATCTTCCCTCAGCATGGCTCCACCCTAGCGTCTACAGGATACACTATTTAACACCGTGCTGTCCAAGCCTGCCTTGCTGATGAATATTGTGTGTTTGGCTTCCTGTGTTTCTTGCGGTGTGCTCTACGTCTGTTTAATGTTCACCGATCTTGGCTTGTTCTTTGACTATTCCTGCCTGCTTGTTACCCTGACCTTTGGCTTGCTCTTTGTCTAATACTTGTCTGCTAGTTGCCCCGACCTTTGTTTTATCTCCTGACTATTCCTTATTGTCCTGGACTGCTGCTTTCTCTCTATCATCCACTATCCTACTGTGAGCATGAGCTGGGAGACCCTGGAGGCCGCGACCTTGAGCCATTTGCTTAGCAGTCCATCCTCACCACTAGAGGCTCTGGTGAACACCTGCTGGCTCTTAGACTCTGCGCCCTGGGGAATCTTATGCTCTAGCTCCCAGTGGGATTTGTGTTGGTGCTCCAGTGGACCTGCTTTCCTGAACCACCGAGAGCTCCATCCGCAGCAATCAGCCATAGGGTCCACTACCTTAGCGGCGCACTCCTGATTCCAACGGTGTTCATTTGTCACCTGGCCTCAGGTGACCTGACACTCCTTTTTTTCCTTGCAGCAGCAGAAAAAACACTTGCCGCTTGTAAACTCATGCAACGCGTTTAGGAACATCAAGCAATTTGGAGTTAAATAATTTCATTTTCCAGAATAAGGCTGGGTTCAGACTAGTGTGAATTGGATGCGGGAAACAATAGCAGGAGATTGTGACCAAAATTCAGGCTGAAATCGGATCTGAAACGGTGAATGAGGATGCAGCGGACTTCTGCTGTGAGCCACTGCATACTCATATGTGAACCCAGCCTAATAATTCTGACAGAACTGGAGAGGATCTGCAAGGAGGAATGGCAGAGAATCCCCAAATCCAGGTGTAAAAAACGTGTTGCATCTTTCCCAAAAAGACTCAGGCTGTATTAGATCAAAAGGGTGCTTCTACTAAATACTGAGCAAAGGGTCTGAATACTTAGGACCATGTGATATTTCAGTTTTTCTTTTTTAATAAATCTGCAAAAATGTCAACAATTCTGTGTTTTTCTGTCAATATGGGGTGCTGTGTGTACATTAATGAGGAAAAAAAATGAACATAAATGATTTTAGCAAATGGCTGCAATATAACAATTGAAGAAAATTAAGGGGGTCTGAATACTTTCCCTCCCCACTGTATGTATGTAGTGCAGAAAAGTCATCATGACAAAATCAGGAAAGAGTTACTAGCATATAGTATGTGGTGGTCAGTAAATTAAAGCACTGAATACAAATGTTTGGCATGGCAGACAGGTAACTAGCATTTTTAGAAAAAGGGCTCAGTAAGGGCAGTGTTCATGATTTCTCATGAAAGTTATTTTTAACCCCCCTGGCGGTATTCCCGAGTCTGGCTCGGGGTGGATTTTTCATACCAAAAGCGGTAACCCCGAGCCAGACTCGGGATCGCATCGCAGGATCCAGGAAGAGTTTACTTACCTTGTCTCCTGGATCCTGCGATGTCTCCCCGCTGTGATCGGCGAGCCGCAGTGTCTCGCTCGATTCACAGTGCCGAGCTCCGTTCCCTGCGAGCGTTGCGACGCACGG
This sequence comes from Lithobates septentrionalis, assembly GCA_037952835.1. Taxonomy (NCBI): domain Eukaryota; kingdom Metazoa; phylum Chordata; class Amphibia; order Anura; family Ranidae; genus Lithobates; species Lithobates septentrionalis. The sequence goes on from JBBDGP010000487.1 coordinate 7,813,129, forward strand.
GGACGGAGTTCGGCGGCAAATTCAAAAAGTGAAACACACAGTACAGATACAGTATACTGTAATCTTACAGATTACAGTACTGTATCAAATAATGACACATCCCCTTTGTCCCTAGTGGTCTGCCTAGTGTCCTGCATGCAGTTTTATATATATAAAAACTGTTCTTTCTGCCTGGAAACTGGAGATTGTCCATAGCAACCAAAACTGTCTCTTTACATCAAAAGTGGCTTTAGACCAGCTAGAAAACAGGGATAATAAATTAGAATCACTCGCAGAATTGAGCGATAGTGATTTGTGGGGAGATCCGTCATCAAACACTAAAAGTAACAAAAGCGACAATTCTGCAACTGAGCAAATTTCAGTGTTTTTGATTTGATTACATTATTGAATAATTTTTATTATTATTATATTATTATTTGTTATAATCATTTATAGTTATTTATCATATTATAATTTTTTATTTCGTTTTTCAAACTTTATCATACCCGGGATGTCTACTAGACTCTGGTTTGGACAGATTTAAGTGAACTATTCCTAAGAATTACAGGCCTACAATATAAAACGCCAAATTTCTGTGCAAAATAATGGTACCACTTTCAGCACCTAAAATCTGAAATAATCATACCGCCAGGGAGGTTAAAAGTAAACCTGTTATATATTGCAAGTAGCAAAGCTGACATTACATTATTTTTTTTTTTTAAAGTAGCCACCTGGAGGTGTGTGCACACACTTTTTTTTGCATATTTTATCTTCTTGGGCACCCCAACAGCCCCCAAACCCATGGATCTAAATATGCAAATACCTCCAGTTCAGAGGTTGGTGCTCTGAATTTTTCCTTTTGCAGGGCAAACCTCAGACTAGGTAAGCGGGTGATGGTGTTTTACAATTGCAAGATACAGGAATGGATACTTAATGATTCAGAGTTTTCACTCACTAAGAATGAAGATGTAGGGGGCGTGTCCAAGATGTCGGCTTGAGCAGACGTGCTTCCCAGAGCTCTGCTAGAGACTGATCCTGTGACCCTATCCTGCCTGGTTTGTCTGCCTCTGAATTGAGCACTGGACCCCCTTATGCCGTCCCGATCATCCGCCAGACAGAAGAGCGGTAAGAAGCTCAGATTTCCCCCTAATACAACTGAGCTTGCCGAGCCCGCAGTGTCCGGAGTGAAAAGCCCACGCAGCCATTCCAATATGGCCACTCAGACGGCGGCTGAAGAAACTCCCTCTCTGTCCCTCTCTGGTATACTCGAGGTTATGGCAGCTATATCAGCTTGTCAAGCCACCCTGTCAGGAAAAATGGAGGCAGTGCAGACTGATATTGGGCTGATTAGGCAGGACTTGGAGAAGTTCCGTGGCCGGCTGGGGGTGGCTGAGCAGAGAGTAGGGCAAGTGGAGGACATTACAGAGGAGCACTCAGTGGCGATCCGGACCTTACAAAATAAAGTAAAGGTCCTTGAATATCGCGCCGAAGACGCCGAGAACAGAAGCAAGCGCAACAATTTGAGGATAGTGGGACTTGCAGAAGGAACGGAGGGGCAGAATCCAACTGTGCTTGTGGAAGACCTCCTGAGATCCCTGTTTCCTGGCGCCCAGCTTTCCCCTTATTTTACTGTGGAGAGGGCGCACAGAGTCCCGCCGCAGCGGGGACCGGCTGGTTCCCCGCCCCGCACACTGATTCTGCGCCTGTTAAATTTCAGAGACAGGGATGAACTGTTGAGAGCTGCAAGAGCATCAAAAGAAATCACATATCAGAATAATAAGTTGCTATTGTTCCCTGATTACACCATTGAAACCCAGAAGCAACGCAGATCTTTTGATGCGGTTAAAGCTGCCATGAGGGCGAAGGGGATTAAGTACAGCATCCTTTTCCCAGCGAAGTTGAGAGTGGTAGATGGTGAGACGGTGCGTTTTTTCACCAACCCCAGGGAAGCTTCCTCGTGGTTGGAGTCACTGCCTTCCCTGAAGTGAACGCATCACTACATTCAAGTACCTGAAACATCATTACACTCAGATGTTTTGAGCTGGTGAGGGAATCTCATACTTGTTTTGATCCTGAAGTTATCATGATCCCAATGCCCTCCTGGTTTGAGGGGCGGCCTTTATCAAAAAACAGACACTTCAAGATACCAGCATATATAGATCAGATGGCTATGGAGTCCCTGCATTTGTTGCGGAAGTTGGTAACAGTCCTGCTGTCAGTTTGGAGGCAGACCATCATAGAATTGACATTCCAGGACGTAATTGATCTAAACATCTTAAGTTTTGTGCCCCTGGTTATTCCAGGAGAACTATATACACCTCTATACGTTTGGACAAATATGGTTCTCTAGCATCTCCTATTGGGAGGTAGGGTGGCCCCTGGCTGACTTGGATTGCGGTCCCCCCTCTGTGTAATTGAGGTAGGGGGGTGGCTGACTTTCTGGTAGCTGGACCGGGACACGCCTCCTTGAGTGAGATACTCTAGTAGATTTGGGGGTTTGGGGAAATATGCATGATCCCAGTTTCAGGGGTCTGCGGGGTGGGGGGTGGGGTGGGCAGCCGTTGCTGACCCTTGTTGGTTTTGGTTTTGGTTTAGTTTTAGTTTTTTTGTTTTTCACGGTGCATTTTTCACACGCTCCCTTTGTAGAATTAACCCATATCTCTGGTTATGGTACAGAGTTATCTGACAAGATAGATATGCAGCTCATGTGGCTGTGGACAGGGGTATCATGTCTTCCGTCTGGGTGGTTTACCCTCCCCCCGAATCTGGGGCAGGATGGTAGTCCAGGCTCTTTCATTCCTCCTCTATACACGCAATATGGCTAGTTTTTCAATTCTTTCCTGGAATGTCCGAGGTCTGAATTCGGCTGTTAAGCGTTCACTGGTTTTCAATTATCTTAAAAAGTATACCCCACACATCTGTATATTACAGGAAACCCACCTGGTGGGATCCCGAGTCCTTGGCCTCAAAAGAGCCTGGGTGGGCTCACATTATCACGCTACGTGCTCCAATTATTCTCGGGGAGTAAGTATTTTGGTACACCGTTCCCTTTCATATCAACTTCAGGACGTTAAGACTGACCCAGGCGGAAGATATGTCATTATGCATGTGGTAATTGATAATACATCATATGTGATAGTGGGACTTTATCTCCCGCCCCCTGCAGATATGTCCCTCCTATATGACATTATGCGTATAGTTATAAAATATGATACTCCATTTGTTATGTTGCTGGGGGATTATAATTTGGTTCCGTCTCCGGATGCTGACAGGCTCCACCAGTCGAATCGTAGGACTCCAGATCTTATGCAGTGGGCCGATACATTTGAACTTATTGACGCATGGCGACACTATAACCCTTCTGCTAGAATGTTTACATGCCATTCGTCCACCTTCTCCCGCATTGACCTGGGGTTTGTTACGCAGGCGGTGCTGCAGAGGGTTTCGAGGGTGCAAATCTTACCTAGAGGAATTTCCGATCATGCCCCTATTCTATTGACGGTGAGATCGGGGTCCACTGCTGGGCGGAGACTGTGGAGGCTGTCGGGACACTGGATTGCAGACCCTAAGGTACAGGAGGAAATATCAGAGGTATTGTGCCACTACTGGCTTGAAAATGTTAATTCAGTGGGGGCCTTGATGGGCTGGGATGCATTTAAGGGATGGCTGAGGGGTGAATATATTTCCCGCATTGCCCATAGTCAGAAGCAGTCTGTGCGGTCGCTGAAGGTATTGGAGGATGAGCTTCGAGAAAAAGAGGCTTGCTATGTTGCCACCCCTACCCCTCTTCATTATGGAGAATGGCAGTTTGCTCTACGGTCGGTTGAGCTCTTTAGAATAGATATGACAAAAAAATCAATGCTTAGCACTGCCCAGAGGATCTTCGAATACGGAGACAAGAATGGCAAATTACTGTCATGGTTGTCCCGGGGCCAGAACCCTAGTACCCATATTGGATGCGTCAGAGATGAGGGAGGTGCTCCTCTCACGAGCATGGATGAAATTCTTGCTAGGTTCATGAGATATTATGGTTCCCTTTACTCTACTAGGGTGGATTATGACTCAGCGGAACTTGGGGCCTACTTGGATAGGGTGGAATTTCCGTCCCTGTCCCGGGAGGCCAGTGAGAATTTAGAAAAGAAAATTACATTGGAAGAAGTCCAGATCGCTATGACTCAGATGCAACCTGGGAAAACTCCTGGTGCAGATGGCATACCGATCGAATTTTATGCCACTTATCAAGAGTTTCTGGCTCCTAGGCTCACGGGGGTTGTTTGCTCAGTTTGCTGAACTCGGGTCATTACCAGATTCTATGTCCGAAGCGGTAATTGTGCTGGTGCCCAAGCCGGGTAAGGATCCCGAAGACTGTGCGTCGTATCGACCGATTTCCTTACTCAATGTCGATGTAAAGCTGTTGGCCAAAATACTGGCGAATCGCCTGGCGCGGGTCCTGGATGACCTGGTACATGTGGACCAGACGGGATTCATGCTCGGTAAGGGTACTGACATAAACTTGAGGAGACTACAGCTCAACCTAACCATCCCCCATGATAATGCTGGATCCAGGATGATTGCCTCACTCAACGCCGAGAAGGCATTCGACTCGGTCGAGTGGGGCTACCTCTGGGAGGTCCTGGGTAGATTTGGGTTTGGCCCTCATTTTTTGCGATGGCTACGGTTGCTCTATGACAGGCCTTCTGCTTGTGTTAGGGCTAACGGGGGAGTTTCCGAGGGGTTTCGATTACAACGGGGCACGCGTCAGGGATGCCCTCTTTCCCCTTCCCTGTTTGCCCTGGCGCTGGAACCCCTGGCCATATTGCTCAGGGCGTCCCCGGGGGTGGAGGGGCTGCGGATCGGCTCCTTGGAGGAGAAGGTGTCATTATACGCCAGTGACGCTTTGCTATACTTGCATGACGCGGACTCCTCCTTGCGGGCTGCTCTGGAGCTCTTCGACGGGTTTGGTCGATTCTCGGGAGTGCGAATAAATTGGACAAAGTCTGTGTTCTTTCCTCTCGACCCCTTGGTGCGGGACACGGCGGCCCCCACCCAGTTGCAATGGGTTTCGAGTTTTAAATATCTGGGCATTCAAATAAGTCGGGACCCCTCGGAATTCTACGAACTAAATCTTCGCCCTGTTCTGACGCAATTTAGAGCTAAGTGTGCCTCCTGGGGAAACCTCCCGCTTAATTTGTTAGGACGCATTAATTTGATAAAGATGGTTTTTCTTCCCAAATTCAATTACTTATTTAGAAATTCTCCAGCGTTGATCCCAAACACATTCTTTAGAGAACTGGATGGTTGTATTGGGTCCTTTATTTGGGGAGGTTCCACCCCTAGACTGGCGCGATTCACCTTATGTCTTCCGGTGCGGTGTGGGGGACTGGCGTTGCCCAACTTCCGGGTTTATTACTGGGCGGCCATTTTGGTATCGGTCAGATGGTGGTTTCTCCCTGGGAGTCCTTGGAAATCTAGTGTATAGAGGACCTGGGGCATATGTTAGTCTGCCGCTTCCAACTAGGACGACACTTAGAGTGTGGGTGGTAGCTAGAAGGAGGTTTCTCAAACCAAACCGTTGGTCACCCTTTCAACCTTTGTGGGGTAATACTAGTTTCCCACACTTCCGTACAATCCCAGACCCACAACTCTGGGCAAAGTATGGGGTGAAGACTATTCGAGACATTATGCCTGCTGGGAAATTATTGACGTTTAAAGACCTCTCAGACAGGTTTAAGTTACCCAGGTGGATGTACTTCCGCTATCAGCAATTGCGCCATGCAGCGCGAGCACAATTCCCAGAACCTATTGTCCTATCCATGGATCCCATAGAGGAGCTTTTGGCTCAGGAGTCGCTTTCCAAGCCTCTCTCCTCCCTGTACCTGTCCCTGCTCAGCTTGGACTCTCCCAGACTGGAGAGGCTGTGGGAGACTTGGAGGGCGGACATTCCCACCTTGGAAAGAGAGGAATGGAACGAATGTTTTGAGGAAGGCTTTGGGTTGGTTATTTCATCCCGGGATAAAGTAATACAGGCCAAATTTCTTCATAGGGTGTATTACACCCCGCAGCGACTGCACAGACTGTACCCCTTGAGAGATCCCTTGTGTGGTAGGTGTAGGAGGGATGTGGGGACATATTTTCATATGTTTTGGACTTGTCCTGAAGTGACCAAGTTCTGGGCTGCAGTTTTTGAAGCCATTAATGAGCGTCTTGGCCTAGCACTGAGGCCATCGCCGAAGTTGGCACTACTTGGGGTACAGGAAGACGATCAAACACCAAGATATACTAAACTCCTAATTGCTTTTTTGCTTTATTATGCCAAAAAAACGATTCTGCTTAGGTGGACATCTGCAACCCCCCCCACCATGACGCTTTGGGAAGAAACTATTAATAAGGCTCTCCCACTGTACAAAATGACATATTTGAACAGAAAATGTCCCAAAAAATTTGAGGGTATTTGGTCACCCTGGACAGCTTAAGGGTTTAGTCTAAATTACATGATGGATAGTGTACATGACTACTCTCTGAGATGCTCTGGCCTTCCCCCCCCCTCCCCCGTTTTTCCCCTTCCCCTTTCCTCCCCTCCCCCTTCCCTCTTCCCCCCCCTCCCCCCCCTACCTAGTTTTACCCCATCCGGGTGTATGATGTTAGAAACTGGGAAATCTTCCCTTATTTCTTTGTTTTCTATTTGACTAAAATAAATTATAGTCTATGGAAGGTTTAAACTGCTAAATTACTTGATCTGCGAGTTGAGGGATACTATTGCTTGTATTCTCGTGATTTTACCATCCATATATGACATGTATGACATACCACTTATTTCTTTCTGTCTGTACCATGATGATTTTTTTTATCAATAAAATGAAATTTTTTGACCGTGAAGAATGAAGATGTAGACGTAGCCTCTGTGCAGGCTTGTAACACAGTGTTAGGCTCCTATTTCTATTACCTTAGCAAGCTTTTTGTGTAGCTCTCATTTCTGTCACTAGATGCTCCCATCTGTTCTTATTGCATTAGTGTAGTATAATTTATAGGGGAAGTTCTTTTAGCTCTAACATGTGAGGTAAAGCCCAGCGTTGGACTAATGTGCTTTGTCACAATTGGGCAATATTTGTCACAATTGGACACTGAGCTCCTGCAAGATTTGGGTAGTAATATTGTGACACAGGATATAAAGTGGGTATAGAAAAGAATCACCCCCCTTTAAAATAATCACATGTTGTTGCTTTGCAGCCTAAAATGGAGACAAACACAGTTTGTGTTTTATCCAGCTGTATTTACCAGTGCAACTTTTAACATCCAAGTGAAATATTTAACACCAACATGTCAGAAACAATTAAAATAAAATTCAAAAACAGAATCACTGAGTTGGAAAAACCACTGAGTTGATGGTATTTTGCTCCATCCATTTTTCTTCTATCCTGACAAGTGCTCCAGTCCCTGCTGTAGAGAAACACTCCCATTACAGGATATTACTTCCATGCTTTACTGTAGGAATGGTGTTATTTGGATGGTGAGCTGTATTGGATTTCTGCCAGACATATTGTTTGGTGTTAAGGCCAAATAATTAAATTTTAGTCTCATCTGATTACCTTAAACGCACCATGAAGATTCTGAGGCCACATGGAAAAAGGTGTTATGGTCAGATGAGACCTTTTTCCAACGCAGTAATTCTGTTTTTGAATTGTTTTATTTTTTTTCTGAAATGTTGATGTTATATATTTTAACTGGATGTTATAAGTTGCACAAGTAAATACAGCTGAATAAAACAAAAAATCTGTCTGTCTTCATTTCAGGCTGCAAAGCAACAAAATGTAATTATTTTAAAGGGGGTGATTCTTTTCTATACCCACTGTATATGTCTTATAACCTATGCCACGGGCGAGAAGTTATGAGCAAGAGAGGACCTGTTGGGAGGAACCCTTATTCACTCTGGGGGAATATAAGTCAGCGATCATGTGAGTTCTTTTGGGACTTGTACCAACCTGATTGGGGCAGGGGGCTAAGAGTACAGATTTTCCTTCATTATGGAGTACCTTTCTGAGGGCACAAACTGTGTCAGAACTAGATTCCACCATGGAAGTTTAATGTCTGACAAATTCTCCAGTGGAGCCCTGTTTCTTGTTTAACCAAAAGGTACATCCCTGTTTGCTTTGAACATTTAAACCTTTGTAAAGATTAATTATTAACCCAACAACATTACAGTTGGAACAATTTTTCTTGGAAATGGAAACATCTCTTGAAAGATCCTGTGTGACGAGTAGTGTTAGCACCTGTTTGATGGAGGATTCTCTAAGTGGTATAAACTAGCTATTACACTGAAAACTTGTTATATTCCCGGAGGGTGAGGGTGAGGGTGTGGGCCACCATGTTAGTGCCCACTGCAACAGACCTGAGAGTTTGGATTATATAGTGCCTGGTTCAGGACGTGAAAAGCTCCAGCTAGACTGGTCAGAAGGCCACACTGTGGTTCTGGGGTTTACGTACTCCACCCCTCCCCAGGATAATAAGTAAGAGAAAAGAGTCCTGAGTTCGGGGAAATCATTTTGTTTAGCCCTGAACAGAAGTATATGGGTGCACCAAGCAATCTCTGTTCTGCAGAAGTTGATCATAGGAGATGGAGAGCTCTGCTTGGGAAAGGGATAATTGACCTTCTGGGTGGTACATACTGCTGCAATATGGAATTTGGGTTTCCCTACTCCTGAAATGCAGCAATAACCTTGGGCTCTGTTGTCTGAATGGCCCTGTTGTTGCAGAGGTACCCCTGGGTGGTGGCCTAGAGATCCGGTAAAAGAGGGGCCTCTTGTATATAAAGCTTCCCTGACATAGTATTGATGCTGCAAAGAGGAGATCCTTGAGTTAAGAGATTGGGTTTCTGACTTCCTTTACCAGCTTAATAAATGAGAAAAATGATAAGAATGATAGCCCTGAAGCAGCATCTGCTGCAAAGGTTACAGGCTTTGGAGTTGTCATCCTGATCTTGGCTTCACTGGCTAGTAAGTCATTGACCTGGAACAAACATGTTCAGACTATGGGGTTGATTTACTAAAGGCAAAATGAATGAGCAGAAGATCTGCTGATTTCTATCATCCAATCATGCGCAAGAAAAATGCATTTTTTTTTATTTTCCTTGCATGTGATTGGGTATTCATTTCGTAGTGAAGCTTTACCTCATTTACTAAGCTCTGGAGCAACTTTGCAACAATTATATGTACCCCATACAACCATGATAACCGACTGTAGCCTATTGCGTACAGATTTGCAGTCAGAGTGATATTCGCTCAAATATAGGCTAAGGAGAGATAGCTAAGGTCTTTAATGTCTGAAGATTATCTTCCCATTTGCAGCCTTTCAAAGCATGTATGAGTGAAGGTGAGTGTGATGTAGTGGGCAGAGTGTATTAACAAGAATATATTGTAACAAAAGTCCAGCAATAGTCTCCAGCCTGTCTCAAGGAGCAGAATGTGGCTTGGCCAGTCTGCACCCAAACGAGGACACTTCCAAAAAGAATGGCGTGTCCCTGCACTTTCCCTAATCCTCTGGAACCTTTCCCTGACCCTAAGCACTGTCCCTGACAGACGAGTGACCTGTCCCTACTCTAGCAACTTGCACAATGCATGACAAACCCAGGAGCCAGGGTCTTAAACAGACACTGCCTGATCAGCCACAGTCACGTGGGGTGTTAGCATCCAATCGGATAGCTGCCTTCCTGTCACCAAGGAGAGAAACTAGGCTCTTCTCGACTTCCTACTTTACCTGCATTGCTGCTGCAGAGGAGTGACACCTGCATAGATGTACATCAATATCAACCCCAGACAACTGTAGCACTGCTCTCAAAGAAGAAACTGTCTAATGCCCACAGTCGAAAACTGAATGTACCCAATAGCCTTCTTTCACCTGGAGACTGATGAGTCTTTACTAGACCATGACCTGTCTTGCAAATATTTTAGACATAAAGTTCATCTAATTCCTATGCCTACCTTCAAAGGTGCTTAGGATTTAAAATGTGATAATGCAAGGAGTTTTATAAAAAAAAATTGTCGGAGGTCGTTAATAGAGCACAGAGGGTGGGTAAAAACCAAGAGTAGTAGTGACAGTATCTGACAGCATCATTATATGTTCATGTTGCACTTGGGCTGTCCAATAATGTATGTTTTTACACATCACTGTCACATAGGGAGACATTGAGCTCAGGTATCCTGTGTGCCTAGTTACCATGAGATTTACTATAACAGAGAAATTGTGGAAAAATATATTTACTGGAATTGTTGAACCGATGGAAATTTTGGATAAAATATAACCTTTACACAATCCTAAAATTTTATATTTTCTGTAAATTCCTGGTTAAACTATGAAGCTTTCTTTCTCCTGTCAGTAAGAGCTTCTGCTTGTCAAATACTGTCTGATTTTTTTTTTTCTTACATATTCTGTTCCCTATTTGTTAAAGCTACTGAGTTGGTACAACAGTTTTACATTCTTCAGGCTGTTATATGTCTCTATTTTACTGTCACAGATGCCAATCACTCATTACACTGTGACAGCATCACTTACATATTGGCTAGCTATTTATTAATGTTAAAATTCACAGTAGAATTTCAATCACCCTTAAGCTGGTTTATTACGATGCAAAAAAAATAAAATAATGACACTTAAAATAAACCTTGTGGGGGAATACTGTACACTGATGTAAATAGCTTTGCAATCTTCAACTGCAGGACAAGCCGTGAGCTATCATGGAGTAAGAATGAAAAATAAACTGTGACATATAAAAGATGCCTGGCTTATGTAGTAAGGTTACCTAAGATTATATTTCTTTGCCATTTACAGTATACAGCGTCAAAGAGCCATTTACATCAATTATTGTCCCCCAAAGTAGTTCACAATCTAATTCCCCATTTTGCACCATACTCACTCTGGGGACAAATTGGGAAGAAGCCAGTTAATCGAACCCAAGTACATCTTTGGAATGTGAAACGAGATCAAAAACACTCATACAAATGTAAAAAATGCAAACTTCGCTCAGTGGACTTCAAACCCAGACTTGCAAGGCAAAAGTGCTAACTACATAGACCCATCATTTAGGTAAAATGTGGCTTGATGTTTAGATGGGATCTGACTGCCCTTACTCGTAAAGCACGATAAACACGGCAGAAACTTGCACACTTTGCTCAGCCAAGCTGCAATATAACTGTATAGAGAGAGGAAGGACTAATGCCTCATACACACGATCGGACTTTCCGCCAACAAATCCGGGGCATTTTGTCCTAAGGGTGTTGGCTCAAACTTGTCTTGCATACACACGGTCACGCAAATGTTGGCCAACAATTCCGAACGTAGTGACATACTAGACGTACTATGTGGTTTTTCAGCTCTTTAGCGCCACCCTTTGGGCTCCTTCTGATAATTTCGTGTTAGTAGAAGTTTGGTGAGTGTTGATTCACGCTTTTCTTTCCACGTTTTTCATTTAGCGCTTTTCAGTTTGCGCTTTCTATTTCGTGCTTTTCAGTTAGTTTCTGAACGGCCATTCGTCAACCAGATGCGGAATCGGAGGAGATAACGTGTTATTTATTATTGGCCTTGGAGTTATTGCTTTGACATTGTTTTTTTGGTTGAATAATAATTTGATTTGATATATTTTCTATATTTTTGGATGCATAGAATGCACTTTTTGGTTAAGTTCTATTGCCAGATAGCATGTCTAATTTTATTATTTTTTTATTTTTTTAATGCACAATAAAAAAAATGTGGAGTAGGCAGTTACATTTTAAAAAAATACAATGCAAAATTGGCAAGGGACACCAACATAGTTGTATCTTTGTTCTTAAAAACTAGGGGATAATGGTGGTGTGGTAACACAAAAAAAAAAACATAATAATATTATTCTTGATATCACTAGAAAAAAAATCCTTTGAAAATTTGTTTGCAATAACTCCATCAGTATCACCAGCAGAGCAGCTTCATTATTATCCCATTAAAGAAGAAGAGAATTGTGCGCTGCATTTAGAGATTTTATAATTTGCCACGTCACCAATGTTAATTCTCCATTACAAATGCTAGTTTACAAGACCAACCGCTTCTGCTTCCGAGCATGCGTATTTGTACTTTGGACTTTTGTCAGACGGACTCGTGTACACACGATCAGAAAGTCTGACAACACACATTTGTTGGCGGAAAACTTGAAAACATGCTAGCCAACATTTGTTGGAGGAAAGTCCCGACAACAATTGTCCGATGGAGCATACACACGGTCAGATTGTCCGCCAACAGCCTGACATCCAACATTTCCCGTCGGAAAGTCCGATCGTGTGTATGGGGTTTAAGAGGTAGAAGAGACGACAGCATGGACTTGAGCTTATCTCCAGAAAAATTATAGCCATATACAGGGTTTTCTATTTATCCAATTTCCAACCAGATTCTGCGTACAGGTATAATGTGTTAAACCAAAAACCAAACTAAAGCTGCTAGCATCACAATGAATTTAACATAACTATTAAAGTCAATCAAGATAAATGTGCAGCACTGTATTATATCCAACTAGATGTGTATAATAAAGAATTCATGATTAACAATGTACCTCAAAAACAACTCATATGTCATAAAGTATCAAAATTCGTGAATCACAAAGTGTCAGATTAAACATATATGTAAAAATGAATAAACTTATTTCAGTGCAACACCGATTTCCAGTGTAACACTGATTTCTATTATAAATATTATCCCTTCTGATGTTATGCAAAACTAGCTATTCTGTGCAGTGATCCCTTTTAATCCACTTAATAGAAGTGCTTATGCAGTGCAAAGTTCTTGTGCAGTCACATTCACCCGTGGACATATGCTCATTTTAGAGCGGTGTTTCTCAACTCCAGTCCTCAAGGCACCCCCTAACAGGTCATGTTTTCAGGATTTCCCTTTAGATGAAACAGCTGTGGTAATTACTAAGGAGGTGAAACTGATCAAATTACCTGTGCAAAATAATAGAGAGCCTGAAAACATGAGCAAATTCAGAGCAAATTTTGTTACCAGGCCGCAAGGCCTAGCCAATGGACTTATTTATTTATTTTTTCTCTCCATGTGTTTTTCACTATGCACTTTTGTCTGTGTTTCTTTTCACTTGGATGGAGGATGTGGGTCCTTGGGCCTACCCTGAAGTCTAGAGAGAAGATGTGTGGCCATTAGATTCATTCCTTCCCTTAACCAGGGGGTTTCTCTTCAGGAGAGCCCCTCACCTAGTACTCGGTGGTCGGCTTCCGCTGACTACGAGGAGAGGGGTCTGCGAGGCCTTTTGGCTAGGTGGACTAGGAATTTGCCTCTCCTAGGGTAAGGTCCTACTTCTATGGGAGGTGGACTAGAGACACACCCTTAAGTGATTTTATGATTTTTTTATATCTGTTTGCTATATTTATTATTGGATTTATTGTTGCATATTTATGCTTGTTACATACATGCTTGTTACATGAATATGCTTGTAAAGTATAGTGGATATGCTGGATGATATACCTGTATTTCCTTCCCCAAGTGAACACATGCTCACCTTAGAGCGGGGGGTTGGCAAGTCATTGATCGCGGTTCACCTGTCGATCGTGACCATTTGACAGGTCCGTGACGCACCGTGGCTCCTGACCGCCCGTTACCTCTCAGGTCAGAGAGGCAATGTACAATAGAGGCAAGGCAAGTTCAAAGAAAGGGGAGGGTCGGACTGAAACAGAAGAATTAGAACCACTAGTGAGCAGAGTCCTTGCCCAAAACCCGGAGCTGTGTCTGTGTTAAAGTGGCCACAGCAGGGCCTGGGGGGAAGAGATGGTTTATGGGCTGCAAAACAGATAACTGGTGGACAGTGACACAGGAGGCAGCAGGCTAATGACAGGTCTTTAGTGCTGAGCTGCCAGTGTTATTAAAGTCTGCTGTGTACCATGCAGATGCCTGTGTGTACCTGCCAGAGACATGACCATTTATTTTGCATTACTGTGGCATCTGCTTGAGAGGAAGAATTGTTCTGCTGTGCGTCATTGTGTGTGGGGACTATGTGCAAAGTCTCATATGTTCCTGACATGCAGAGAAATGTGCTTTTCCTAGCAGATGCGCAAGGGTGCCATTACCTTTTAATGGCACCCCCTACTCATCGCATCGTAAACCATGTCTGTTTTTACACGCACCAAAACCAATTGTTGCCACAGCACCATGTAGCTCAGTGAGATTTTTCAAAAGGGTCAGGAACTTCTTTCCCCACATTTCTCGTGGGTAGAGCAGCCCATTAAATTGCATGCGCTGCCCTGCACACAGCACACAGTAGTGTGAACCAATGCTTAGGGCCCATTCACACTCGGAGTGGTTTAGCGTGCGGGCAGAAGTCTGTTTGGGGCTACAGTGACATGTGCCAGAAAGTGGTGTGATGTGTGTTTTATCGCATCACACTACTCCCTTTTTTTACTTCACTTTATTTGAAGTGTCCAAAGTGACGCTTCCTTTACATCACCATACAGCAGCACAGTGCTTTGCACTTGCTGTGCGGTGACATGAGGAGACATTCAGTGAGGTGCAATATTATGCAGCATGTCTTCATTTTATCATATCTCACTGCACCGCACCTCCAGGAGAACGGAACACAAAGAAAACAATTGTTTTCTATGTGCTATGTGACTTAGCAGTGACTGGTGTTTTTTCAGTGCAGAAAAATGCCAGTCAATACAGACCCCTAACATCACTGACATCCACGCTGTTTGTTACATTCCACTGACCCTGACTTCTGTGTTACTTTCTACTTACCTCTGAACCCCTGTTCACTTACTACTGACCTCTGATCTTTGCACTACCCACTCCTGTGCTCTGCATTACTTACTCCTGAGTTACATACTACTGATGCCTGACGCCTAAACTGTAAATTACATACTACTGCCCTCTAAACTCTGCAGTACTTGCAACTGCCTCCTAAACCATTCAAACCTTCCTTTTTAATGGGGCCATGCTAGGTTATATCCTTAAAAAAAAAAAAGTGTGCTACAGGCTGGTGACCTTTAAATTCTTCCATGTTGTTCAAGTAGATCTCCACCTCTTGAAAGTAACCTACCCCTGCCTTAGAGGATGAGGCTTCAGATTATAAAAGGTCTAAACATGTGTTCCTCTTTCAAGCAGAGTATGTGAATAAGTATTTGCCCCCTTTCTGATTTATTTATTTTTTTTACATATTTGTCACACTTAAATGACTCAGATCATCAAACAAATTTTATTATTACACAAAGATAACCCGAGTAAATACAAAATGCAATTTTTAAATTATTATTACTGTCAGCGTCTCTCCTCTCTGATCCTCCACGCTCACTGGAGTGCTGAGCTGTGGAGGGGCGGGGAGAAGCCATCTCAGCGGCTCACTGAGACTGCCATCAATCAAGGCAGCTGCTGGATCCAGACTTAGAAGTTGGGATGACGCGCTGCCTCGACTGATGGCAGTGACATCAGCGAAGAGCGGACTTCAGACCGCTCTCCACTGAAAACGGGTCACAGGAGTGCAAAACGAATTGCACTCCTGTGACCAGGCCCGGACTGGGACAAAAAATAGGCCCGGGCATTTTGGAATGAGCAGCCCATGACATCTTAACTGGCCCCTTCCCCACTCTCCATCCTGACGGATCCCCCAGGAGAGGGGAGGGGGAAACCCGGCAAAGGTGCAGGGGGCAAGGGGGACAGGGAAAGAGCAGGTGGCAGAGAGCACAGGGAAGCACTTTGAGAACATGGGGTGGGGCAAGACCACAGGGGGGCTGGAGAGCACTGTGGGGGAGGCGGAGAGCATGGGGGGGCAGAGAGCACAGGGGAGAGGCAGAGAACACAGGGAGGAAGAGGAGAGCACAAGGGGGCCGGAGAGCATTGGGGGCTGGAGAGCACAGGGGGTGGGGGGTTGGAGAGCACAGGGGGAAGCAAAAACACAGGGTGGGGCGTAGAGCACAGGGAGGGCAGGAGAGCATGGGGCGGAGAGCACAGGGGGGAGGTGGAGTTCACTGGGGGGGCTGTAGAGCACTGGGGGGAGGTGGAGGGCACAGGGGGGCAGCAGAGAGCATGGGAGGAGGTGGAGAGCACAGGGGGTAGGCGGAGATTAATGGGGGGGCTGGAGAGCACTGGGGGAGAGGCGTAGGGCACAGGGGGGCAGCGTAGAGCATGGGGGGAGGTGGAGATCACAGGGGGGCTGGAGAGCACTGGGAGGTCTAGAGAGCACTGGGGGAGAGGCAGAGGGCACAGGGGGGCAGCATAGAGCATGGGGGAGGTGGAGAGCACAGGGGGAGAGACAGAGGGCACAGGGGGGCAGTGTAGAGCATGGGAGGAGGTGAAAAAGCACAGGGGGAGAGGCGGAGGGCACAGGGGGGCAGCATAGAGCATGGGGGATGTGGAGAGCACAGAAGGGAGGAGGAGAGCACAGGGAGGCTAGATACCACGGGGGAGCTAGAGGGCACTGGGTGGGCTGGAGAGCACTGGGGGGAGAAGTGGAGGGCACAGGGGGGCATCGGAGAGCATGGGGGAGGTGGAGAGCACAGGAGGGAGGTGGAGAGAACAGGGGGGCTGGAGAGCACTGGGGGGGTGCTAGAGAGCACTGGGGGGGCTGGAGAGCATTGGGGGGAGGTGAAGAGCACAGGGGGAGGTGGAGCGCACAGGGGGAGAGGCAGAGGGCACAGGGGGCAGTGTAGAGCATGGGGGGAGGTGAAAAGCACAGGGGGAGAGGCGGAGGGAACAAGGGGGCAGCATAGGGCATGGGGTATGTTAAGAGCACAGAGGGGAGGAGGAGAGCACGGGGGCTGGATAGCACGGGGGGCTAGAGAGCACTGGGTGGAGGTGGAGAGCACAGGGGGGGCTAGAGAGCACTGGGGGAGAAGTGGAGGGCACAGGGGGGCAGTGGAGAGCATGGGGGAGGTAGATATCACAGGAGGGAGGTGGATATCACAGGGGGGAGGTGGAGAGCACAAGGGGCAGTGGAGAGCACAGGGGGAGAGACGGAGGGCACAGGGAGGCAGCATAGAGCATGGGGGGAGGTGGAGAGCACAGAAGGAAGGTGGAGAGCACTGGGGGGGCTGGAGAGCAATGGGGGGAAGGAGAGCATTGGGGGAGGTGAAGAGCACAGGGGGAGAGGCGGAGGGCACAGGGGGGCAGCGTAGAGCATGGGGGGAGGTGGAGAGCACAGGGGGGGCTGGATAGCACTGGGGGAGAAGTGGAGGGCACAGAGGGCAGCAGGGAGCATGGGGGAGGTAGATATCACAGGGTGGGAGGTGGAGAGCACATGGAGAGAGGCAGAGGGCACAGAGGGGCAGCAGAGAGCATGGGGGGGTGGAGAGCACTGTGGGGGGTAGAGAACACTGTGGGGGCAGCAGAGATAAGCAGGACAGGAGGAGCGGTGGTGGTGGCTGCATATAGAAGAATTATTCTCTCCATCTCCCTCCCGCGGTACCTGACAGCCTGCGAGAGGGAGAGGAGCAGAAGCAGGCATTCAGAGACTGCGGGAGGGAGATGGAGAGAATAATTCTTCTATATGCAGCTGCCCCCACCGCTCCTCCTATTCAGGTTACAGGGCGCCACACTTACCTACGTTCTCTCTGATCCGGCTGCAGCAGACTCTTCTCCCCTTCGTGGTCACGCCCCCCGGCACCAACGGCTGAACTATACTGGCGGGCGTGGAGAGGTGTCTCCTCTAGCTCCTCCCCCCTTCATGTTTCCGTCCCCCTGTTGCCGATGGCTGAGCCTGAGCTGAACTGGCAGCCGGGCGGCCGCGGAAAGGTCGGGGACTGGCGCGGGCTTAAAGAGCAGCCTGCCTTGGCCCTGCAAGCAAGAAAATGCGGCCCATAGGCCCCGGCCCACCGGGCATTTGCCCGGTTTGCCCTATGGCCAATCCGGGCCTGCCTGTGACCCATAGGAGAAGCCCAGCCTAAAAAAACTTTGGCTTCTCCTTTAAGACAAAAAAAGCTGTCCAAACCTGCCTGGCTTTATGTGAAAAAGTAATTGCCCCTAAACCTAATAACTGGTTGTGCCACCCTTGGCACAACAACTGCAATCAAGCATTTGCGATAACTGGCAATGAGTCTTTCACATTGCTGTGGAACAATTTTGGCCCACTCTTCTTTGCAGAATTGTTTTAATTCAGCCACATTGGAGGGTTTTCCAGCATGAACGGCCTGTGTAAGGTCATGATACAGCATCTCAATTGGATTTAAGTCCGGGCTTTGACCTACAGACAAGAAATATTTTAGGTATTACTAATAAGTATGGAGACACACATATAAATGTATATAACCAAAGCGATACTGCAAAGTGGGTGGAGATTGTACCTGAGCGTTGATATATATAACCTAGTTGAAAGGGGAACGCCTGTTAAAACCTTTAATAATCTTAAACTACATCCTCTAAGGTGAGCATGTGTCCACTTAAGGTGATCATGGCTGCACAAGAACTTTGCACTGCATAAGTACATCTATTAAATGGAACACAGGAGGGATCACTGCAAAAAATAGAAGTTTGTGCACAACATCAGCAGGAAATAATATTTATATGAATTTTCCACACTGTAAATCAGTTTTGCGCTGAAATTAGTTTATTCATTTATATATATGTTTTATGTGACATATTGGGGTTTAATTATAAAGAATTCACATAGCCATTCAGCCAGTGAAAGTGCAAGTACAATCGTTCTGTGTGAATGGGGCAAAAAAATGTAAATAGGTTATATCCTGTGCCGTTCAAATGTACAGTAAGTGATCATTTTAGATGACAAATGCTGCATTTGGCCATCAGGGGGAGCAGGGTTCACACGGAGCGGATCCGTTGGACGGACTCCGCTAGCTTAGCAGGGGATCGCTTCGTTGATTACCGCTGAGCAGGCGGATGATAGGTCTGTCTGCGCTAACTGTGCAGGGATGGACCTGTCAGAGTCATGCTCCCCTCTATGGGGAGATCGGATGAAAACGGATTTATGAATTTTGGTACTTTGTGATATACTGTATGATTAACACAACATGACACAATTATCTTAATTCAGGTTTTTCATCTGAATCTATGCCCTGCAGAATGGTTGTCATAATTGGCCTGAGGGTGCCACAAACTTGAAATGGTTGCAGGGACATAAGAGACACTTGTCCCATGTATACATATACCAATAGCCACCATGCAGTAGAAAGTTTCTGGTGTCACTGCAGTTTACAATTACTTGGAATATTATTGCCTGCTATGCTAATTTAAAAGCACCTGCAGCCATTTCTTTGTGTTAGGAGGAATAGAATGCTATACAGTGATGGGTTCACATATAGCTATTTAAAAATGTATGTAGCATTATCATGCATCCTCCTTGGTAAAAGTTCAATATCTCTTCTAATCTGGCTATAAAATGAGAGGTATTCAAATTTTTCAGCCATGCACAATATCCCTTTTTCAGCTCAACTTTGGGTTAAATTATATTAAATTATAACAATCAAATTTTCTTATCAGCTCTCCCTTTGGGCCTCTTAGAGGTGGATATAAAAAGTCTACACACCCATGTTAAAATGTCAGGTTTCTGTGATGTAAAAAAATGAGACAAAGATAAATACTGTATTTATTGGCGTATAACACTCACTTTTTCACCATGAAAATTGGGTGCAAATAGCGTGTGCGTGTTATACGCCAATACTTCAATTTTAGCTGGCTCAGAGGGGACAGGGAGCGGGGTGGGATAAGCACCGTCAGATTACATTCAGTGAGAATCTCCTGTTTACTTGGCGGCCTCTGTAATAGGAAGCCCCGTCTCCTGGGCCGCCACTGGACCACTGTTCTGTTCGATCAGGCTGCACTGATGGCAATGGTGAGGCTGCTGCACTGATGGCAATGGTGAGGCTGCTGCACTGATGGCAATGGTAAGGCTGCAGCATTGATGTGGACTGATGAGGCTGCATTGATGGCACTTGTAAGGCTGCAGATGGGCATTGATCAGGCTGCATTGATGGCAATGGTCAGGCTGCAGATGGGCACTGACCCTTATTTTATTTCAAAGTTCCTTATTTAAAATGTAGGTTTTTTCCTGAAACTTCACTCTTAAAATGAATGTGCGTGTTATACGCCTGTGCGTGTTATACGCCGATAAATACGGTAATTGCAGAACTTTTTCCACCTTTAATGTGACCTATAAACTGTACAACTCAACTGAAAAACAAACTGAAATCTTTTAGGGGGGGTTAAAAATAAAAAAACTAAAATAATGTGGTTGCATAAGTGTGCACACCCTCTTATAACTGGGAATGTAGCTGTGTTCAGAATTAAGCAATCACATTCAAACTCATGTTAAATAGGAGTCAGTACACATCTGCCATTATTTAATGTGCATCTGATTAACCCCAAATAAAGTTCAGCTGTTCTAGTAGGTCTTTCCTGACATTTTCTTAGTCGCGTCCTACAGCCAAAGCCATGGTCCGCAGAGAGCTTCCAAAACTTCAGAGGGATCTCATTGTTAAATGGTATCAGTCAGGAGAAGGGTACAAAAGCATTTCCAAGGCATTAGATATACCATGGAAGACAGTGAAGACAGTCATCATCAAGTAGAGAAAATATGGCACAACAGTGACATTACCAAAAACTGGAAGCCCCTCCAAAATTAATGAAAAGGTGAGAAGAAAATTGGTCAGGGAGGCTGCCAAGAGGCCTACAGCAACATTAAAGCAGCTGCAGGAATACAGTGGGGACGGAAAATTATCAGACCCCCTTCAATTTTTCACTCTTTGTTATATTGCAGCCATTTGCTAAAATCATTTAAGTTCATTTTTTTTCTCATTAATGTACACACAGCACCACATATTGACAGAAAAACACAGAATTGTTGACATTTTTGCAGATTTATCAAAAAAGAAAAACTGAAATATCACATGGTCCTAAGTATTCAGACCCTTTGCTGTGACACTCATATATTTAACTCAGGTGCTGTCCATTTCTTCTGATCATCCTTGAAATGGTTCTACACCTTCATTTGAGTCCAGCTGTGTTTGATAATACTGATTGGACTTGATTAGGAAAGCCACACACCTGTCTATATAAGACCTTACAGCTCACAGTGCATGTCAGAGCAAATGAGAATCATGAGGTCAAAAGGAACTGCCTGAAGTGCTCAGAGACAGAATTGTGGCAAGGCACAGATCTGGCCAATGTTACAAAAAAATTTCTGCTGCACTTAAGGTTCCTAAGAGCACAGTGGCCTCCATAATCCTTAAATGGAAGACATTTGGGACGACCAGAACCCTTCCTAGAGCTGGCCGTCCGGCCAAACTGAGCTATCAGGGGAGAAGAGCCTTGGTGAGAGAGGTAAAGAAGAACCCAAAGATCACTGTGGCTGAGCTCCAGAGATGGAGTCGGGAGATGGGAGAAAGTTGTAGAAAGTCAACCATCACTGCAGCCCTCCACCAGTCGGGGCTTTATGGCAGAGTGGCCTGACGGAAGCCTCTCCTCAGTGCAAGACACATGAAAGCCCGCATGGAGTTTGCTAAAAAACACCTGAAGGACTCCAAGATGGTGAGAAATAAGATTCTCTGGTCTGATGAGACCAAGATAGAACTTTTTGGCCTTAATTCTAAGCGGTATGTGTGGACAGGCACTGCTCATCACCTGTCCAATACAGTGAAGCATGGTGGTGGCAGCATCATGCTGTGGGGATGTTTTTCAGCTGCAGGGACAGGACGACTGGTTGCAATCGAGGGAAAGATGAATGTGGCCAAGTACAGGGATATCCTGGACGAAAACCTTCTCCAGAGTGCTCAGGACCTCAGACTGGGCCGAAGGTTTACCTTCCAACAAGACAATGACCCTAAGCACACAGCTAAAATAACGAAGGAGTGGCTTCACAACAACTCCGTGACTGTTCTTGAATGGCCCAGCCAAAGCCCTGACTTAAACCCAATTAAGCATCTCTGGAGAGACCTAAAAATGGCTGTCCACCGACGTTTACCATCCAACCTGACAGAACTGGAGAGGATCTGCAAGGAGGAATGGCAGAGGATCCCCAAATCCAGGTGTAAAAAACTTGTTGCATCTTTCCCAAAAAGACTCATGGCTGTATTAGATCAAAAGGGTGCTTCTACTAAATACTGAACAAAGGGTCTGAATACTTAGGACCATGTGATATTTCAGTTTTTCTTTTTTTAAAAATCTGCAAAAATGTCAACAATTTTGTGTTTTTCTGTCAATATGGGGTGCTGTGTGTACATTAATGAGGAAAAAAAATGAACGGAAATGATTTTAGCAAATGGCTGCAGTATAACAAAGAGTGAAAAATTTAAGGGGGTCTGAATACTTTCCGTCCCCACTGTATCTGGCAAGTACTGTCTGTGTGGTACATTGTGATCTCCCATCTGCCACTTCTCAGACTTCTTGATTGGTTCGGTCATTTTTGTCCACACCCTCCTCAGGGACCAAAAAGGAGATACTGCAAAGCAGTCTGGAGTTCCCCTTTACCATCAAGGAAGAATATTCGCCAAGAGTCTGTTTTTGAGAGCCAACACTCTAATCCAAATTTTACCCACTGAATGAACTTTACTTGAGTGATTTAATTCTTGATCCTCTTTTGTTTTCTGTTGTATTATGGTTATTATAAGTTATATAAAGGTTGAACTTTTGTAGCACCTTTCTTCTGTAAATGTTTTGTGTGCACCATGTTACCTTTTTTTTTTTCTTAATAAACAATATTTTAAAATTTGTGAACATTATCTCTAATGCACCAAGGCAGAACTTAAAGAATCCCTGTCTCTTTGAAGAGCTCTACTATATTGTAAATCTCTCCTGAATATGCTTATCTGCCATGACAGGTGTGTATTACCGACATTTATTAAAAGGTCTAATTGCAATAGCAGATATTGTGAACAGTTGGTATTTCCAAAATACCTGGTGGCAGTGTAATAGGTTAACTGTGTGCTTAAATAAAGCCAGTGTTGATTGTTCTCAATTTTCTGCCACCTAGTTTGTGAAATTTGTCACAGCACGCTGAGCGTGGATCTTTATTCTTTCAGTTTTTGGGGTTTTTTTTATGGGTTAGGGGTGTTGAGAAATTTTTGTTCCCAGGTGCCAGATTTACTAGGTACACCATCGGGACCAGGAAATTTTTATTACATTGCTGTAAGCCATGGCTGGCAGGATTAGTTTGCATGCTCAATAAAGTATAAAATAAATGCAGACTGACCATTGCACATAAATGCAGACTGACCATTGCACATAAATGCAGCTTCTCTGTGCCCACCAATGCAGCCTTGCTGTGCCCACCAATTGCAGCCTCTGTGTGCCCACCACTGCAGCCTCATTGCCCACAAATTGCAGCCTCTGTGCCCATGTCTGTCCTCTGCTCTCCTGCTTCTCTTCTGGTGGTGGCGGCGGGGGAGGGCGTTGCCATCAACGGCGGGGGGGCGGTACCTAGCATGCATTCGCTCCATAAGACGCAGAGACATTTTCCCCCATATTTCTGGGGGAAAAAAGTGCTTCTTATGGTGCAGAAAATATGGTATTTAAAATCCCTTCTCTGGATGGAGTATGATTGGCTGTGTGCAGCAGATTATAAACACTAAGGAGGGGGGTCAGGCAGGCTGTATGAGGAAACGATTTCTAATGCTGGCTAGGGATGAGCCGAACACCCCCCCGGTTCGGTTCGCGGCAGAACATGCGAAAAGACTGAACAGGAAAAATCAAAAGTGCTAATTTTAAAGGCTAAAATGCAAGTTATTGTCATAAAAAGTGTTTGTGGTCCCGGGTCCTGCCCCAGGGGACATTTATCAATGCAAAAAAAGTTTTAAAAATGGACGTTTTTTTCGGGAGCAGTGATTTTAAAAATTCCTAAAGTGACACAACAAAAGTGTAATATTCCTTTAAATATCGTGCCTGGGGGGTGTATAGTATGCCTGTAAAGTGGCACATTTTTCCTGTGTTTAGAACAGTCCCTGCACAAAATGACATTTCTAAAGGAAAAAAAGTAATTTAAAACTGCTTGCGGCTGTAATGTAATGTTGCCCCCCCCCCAGCCCATTGCCGGGCCCTTTGGGTCTGGTATCAATATTAAGGGGAGCCCCGAACCCAAAAAAAAAAAGGGCGTGGGGCCCCCAGGCCCTATATACTCTGAACAGAGGTATACAGGCGGTCCCCGGGTTACAAACAAGATAGGGATTATAGGTTTGTTGTTAAAAAAATGTACCCGTTCCAAATTACAGAATATGTTTGTAATTTGGAACAGGTACATTTTTTTAAGTGTAGCTCCAGCCCAAGAATCTAGTTTTAAGCTTTTTGGATAATATAGGGCAGGGTTATCACCCCTGTAACATTTTTGCTGTCTGTGCCCTGTTCAGAAGATTACACCTCACTTTCTGTCCCAATGACAATTGGATTTAGAAAATTTGGGGTTATTAGAGAAACAAGGATTGGTGATAAAACATCAGCGGAGACACCTTTTTCCCATATTAACTCTTACAGGAGAGAACTTCTGCCCCTGTTAAACAGAGGCATAAAAATTGGGCCTTAGGCGGTGGTGGTGGTGGTGGCACAATACTGTAAAGCCTCACAGATACTCTTGTTGAGTGCAGGAACGGGCTGTGAAATATTAGATCAAAAATTGTAATTACAATACAGTGCAGCCATAGTGAGGTATCTTGCGATGGACTTCTGCGCTACTAAAGTGATTAGGGAATGCTCTGTGTATTGCTGCAAAATCAAATAGTGAACACCACTCCACTACCTAAAATTCTATCAATACCACAACAATAAAATGTGTCTGTGATTCTGCGCAAAAAACTATCCACTGGTAAAAAGTGAGCAATGAGTAATAACAATAAGTGCATCTATAAAAGATAATGCTCTATAAAAAACAAACATCTAAAGTGACTTCAGTGCTGGTATATACAGTGAAGTGACTAATGCATAAATATACAGTGACTGAACAAAGTGCACGTGCGTTGATAGGAGATCTGGTGACTTTGGTGGTGTTTGATCCCCACTCGGGGCTCCCAGAACTCTCACCTTGATGACACAATAAAAGTGCCTGTTAGAATCCCTTGGGTGTAGAACTCCTTCCACTTGAATCAATGCTGGCGTTCTGGAGTGCCTATGGATAGGCCATCGGCGATGTTCCCTCCAGTAAATGGGTTCCACATGGGGAGTAATCAAAAGAGGGGACTCCAATAGTGTAATATAGTATGACCAAAGGTTTTATTAAAAAGTAATAACTGCTTACATTAAAAACAGTGCTGGGCAGCAGTGAAAAACAGCGGTTTCGATCCCCGCTACGTCACTTCCGGTCCGCGTGTGTTGTGTTTCCGGTCACGTCCTACGCGTTACGTCATGTCACATGACTTCCTCAGGGCACCGGATTGGCTGTTGTCATTGTGTGTTTATATCATTAGGGCCGGAAGTAAACAGATCGCCATTTTGTTGTAGACAGGATGTGTGTTAGTACCGCGGCCATCTTGCGGAGGATGGTCACGCTGGTAATGTCTTAATAAAGTTTCTTTGTATACATATAAAGAAGTAAAAAAAAGAAGAAGGGAAGCCAGGATGTTTGGACTGCAGGGAGATGTGCTAAATGACTGATGCAGCACGGATCCACGATCGCTCAACCTGCACCCATGATAATACGTTCAAACAAATAAAAATAAATAAATAACTATGGCAATCCCCATGATGATATATTAAATATAAAATTGGATACCTAAAACCAAAACGTAATGTATAAAACCCCGAGCTACATAAAAATAAAATGACCACTAATGGTTCAAATATAAATAAGTTAAAAACACTGAATAGTTAAATCAGGTGGATGGTCAAAATCCTAAATCCAGGTAAACATGCGTGTGCATGTACCTGCATGAAAATCCTATGGGTGTATATATAAAAAATATATTTTTAAAATTTATTTTTAAAATTATATATTAAAAAACCCCTATACAGTGGGATAGGACAAAATGTAACAGCAACTAGAGGCACACCGGAAATGATATAGTGGGTTTACAAGAATCAGTAAAAAGTTAAAAATCACTTATAAAACAGTTTAAGTCAAATTCTATGTTTAACCCTTCAGGTGCCAATGTCCTAATTCTATGGATCCACTTAGATTCATTCTGGCTGAGTGTTCTAATTTTATGATCCCCTCTCCACGACCTGTTATATTTCTCTATACCCCAAAACAACAATCCCGTGGGGTCTTTATCATGCTTTAATGCAAAGTGCTTAGATACATTGTGTTTCGGACATCCTTTTATAATGTTTTCTATATTCTCTTTGATTCTGGTTTTTAGTGCTCTCTTGGTTCTCCCTACATACTGTAAATTACAGGCACACTGTAGAATGTACACTACTCCTTCTGTGTGACAATTGATAAAATCTTTTATAGGGTAAGTGTTTCCTGTGCTGGTTGCTTTAAACTCGTGTTTTTTACCCTGAAATTTTTTTGCATGTGTACATGCAAAACAGTACTTGCAGGGATAAAACCCTTTGCCATCAAAAAATGTAAATTTGTTTTTGGGGGGAGGTTCAACCACATTTTTAGCAATAATGTCCCTCAAAGTGGGTGCTCTTTTATAAATAATCGATGGTTTCTCTGGTAGTATTCTTTGTAAATGCTTATTTTCCTTTAGGATATGCCAATGTCTTCGAATTATCCTTTCTATGTCTTTGAATTGGACATTGTAGTCTAGAATTAGACTTGGTGCTTCTGGAAATAGTTGTGGCTTCTTGGGTGCATGTATCATCTGTTTTCTGTTCATTGTTTGGATCGATAGGATTTCTCTTTTAATCTGAGCTTCTTCATACCCTTTGTTCACAAATCTTTGTCCAATCATGTTAGCCTGGGTCTTGAAATCTCTATCCGTGGTGCAGTTGCGCCTGATTCTCACGAGTTGACCTCTCGGAATGTTATATAGCCACGGTTTGTGGTGGCAGCTGGTAATGGGTAGGTAGCTGTTTCTTGACACTTCCTTAAAAGTGGGTTTTGGTTATTAGTGAGTCTTCTTCAATAGTGATTTCTAAATCTAGGAATTCTAGTTTTTTTGGCATTTATGTTCCAAGTTAGTTGTATATTCCTGTCATTAATGTTTAGATTACGTAGAAACTCCTCTAGTGACTCTCTACTTCCATTCCATATAATGATAATGTCATCAATGAACCTTTTAAATAGTCCTAGTTCGTAAGGTTGATGTTTATACACTGATTCCTCCTCCCATTGTGCCATAAAGGCATTGGCCACACTTGGCGCAAACTTTGCACCCATGGCAATACCCGTAATTTGTTTATAGTACTTTTGGTCATGCCAAAAATAATTGTTTTTTAATGAGAACTCTAGACATTTGATTAAGAACTTTCTTTGTGTACATTTTAATGTACTAAATTTTCTCAGAGCCCATTTAGTTGCCTCACATGCTTGGTGATGTTGGATTATAGTGTAAAGAGATGATACATCGACGGTAGCCATTAGGGTCCTTCCTTCCAGGACCGGTATGTTTTCTAATAATTGTAGGACATGTTTAGTGTCTCTTACATACGATGAGGTTTTTTGGATAGCAGGTTGGATAAAATAATCAATATACTGGCCAATTCTTGCTGTTAGGGAATTGATCCCATTCACTATGAGAAAGGTTAACATCAAGAAAGCAAACTTAAGCAACCCCCAAACCAGACGAATAATCAATACACAAGAAGAACAACGAGTTGAACATAGTGGATTGCGGAACAAGTCTCTCTTTAACCCCCAAACACACGACAATCAACACATAGAAGTATTTAAAAATCTAGTATTAAAGGACCTGGACCAACTGAAGATCAAGAAGGTGAATGACCCCATACATATTAAGAAAGGTATACGCTCCTTAATCAATAGAAAAGACCTGGTAATAAGACCGGCGGATAAAGGAGGAGGGGTGGTCATCCAAAACAAAATGGATTATAATGCCCCGTACACACGGTTGTTTATATATACACCCATAGGATTTTCATGCAGGTACATGCACACGCATGTTTACCTGGATTTAGGATTTTGACCATCCACCTGATTTAACTATTCAGTGTTTTTAACTTATTTATATTTGAACCATTAGTGGTCATTTTATTTTTATGTAGCTCGGGGTTTTATACATTACGTTTTGGTTTTAGGTATCCAATTTTATATTTAATATATCATCATGGGGATTGCCATAGTTATTTATTTATTTTTATTTGTTTGAACATATTATCATGGGTGCAGGTTGAGCGATCGTGGATCCGTGCTGCATCAGTCATTTAGCACATCTCCCTGCAGTCCAAACATCCTGGCTTCCCTTCTTCTTTTTTTTACTTCTTTGTATGTATACAAAGAAACTTTATTAAGACATTACCAGCGTGACCATCCTCCGCAAGATGGCCGCGGTACTAACACACATCCTGTCTACAACAAAATGGCGATCTGTTTACTTCCGGCCCTAATGATATAAATACACAATGACAACAGCCAATCCGGTGCCCTGAGGAAGTCATGTGACATGACGTAAGGCGTAGGACATGACCGGAAACACAACACACGCGGACCGGAAGTGACGTAGCGGGGTTCGAAACCGCTGTTTTTCACTGCTGCCCAGCGCTGTTTTTAATGTAAGCAGTTATTACTTTTTAACAAAACCTTTGGTTATACTATATTACACTATTGGAGTCCCCTCTTTTGATTACTCCCCATGTGGAACCCATTTACTGGAGGGAACATCGCCGATGGCCTATCCATAAGCACTCCAGAACGCCAGCATTGATTCAAGTGGAAGGAGTTCTACACCCAAGGAATTCTAACAGGCACTTTTATTGTGTCATCAAGGTGAGAGTTCTGGGAGCCCCGAGTGGGGATCAAACATCACCAGATCTCCTATCAACGCACGTGCACTTTGTTCAGTCACTGTATATTTATGCATTAGTCACTTCACTGTATATACCAGCACTGAAGTCACTTTAGATGTTTGTTTTTTATAGAGCATTATCTTTTATAGATGCACTTATTGTTATTACTCATTGCTCACTTTTTACCAGTGGATAGTTTTTTGCGCAGAATCACAGACACATTTTATTGTTGTGGTATTGATAGTGCAGCCATAGTGCAGTTGCTACTACTTTTCTGGTGGTGTACACAGTACACAATACAGTGTAGTGCGGTGTTGCAAAACAAAATATACATCATTTCCAGAAGGCCACCATGGAGAGGCAGACGCTCACAGGCCACTAAAAGAGGGCAAGCAGGCTCTGTGTCTATAGTCTACAGTGCTGTTCATGAACATGGTGCATCCTCTGCCGGTGGCCGTGGGGCACACTTGTCCTTTTTTTCTGCTGCTGGCCATGTTTTTGAGCCAGAACATGCAGAAGAGTTGGTGGAGTGGATAACAAAGCCGTCCTCATCCTCCTCATCCTCTGTCACCCAGGCTCAGAGTGGTTTTTCTTCCTATGCAGCTGCCAAAGCAGCCTATTCCACCGACTCCTTGTCCACAGTTACTCCTTCCGTAGCCCAACCATCATGCACGGAGGAGTCCCCCGAACTATTCGACCATACTGTTGGGCACATGCTGTTGGAGGATGTGCAGCGATTTGATGGCTCTGATGTTGGTTTCCAGGTTGAGGAAGGGAGTAACGTGAGCCTAGAGAGAGGGGGTGCCCAAGAAGGACAAGAAACTGGCAGTCATGTTCCCCCAGCTGCAGCATAGTGCCAAGTTTGCTCCAGTGACGAGGACTTGGTGCCTGATAGAATAGAGGAGGAGGCACAACTCCAGCGAGGCAGGATGTCCTCTAGGGGGCAGCTACCCTACTGCATCACACCACAGGGCTCCGCAGGTGCAGGGCGCTGCTGACTCCCCACTGATTTTGAAAAGTTCCCTGGTGTGGACCTTTTTAGATATGTGTGCAGCAGATCGCACCATTGCTGTTTGCCACCTATGTCTGAAGCGGATCAAGCGTGGCCACAACAGCAGCCGCTTGGGCACCACATACTTGACCAGACATTTGACGAGCACCCATGCAGTCTTTTTCCCGTATACTATATTTGAGATTTAATATCTCTCAGATATGATTTGGGTTAAATGAGAGTTCTTTGACCATGAGTGAAAGCTTTAACACAATAACAACATTTATTGGTGAGTAGTTGAATGTCTATCTAATACACAACGATCTCTCTATAGTCTACACCAAGGAAGGAAAAATTAGGTTAAAATAAGAGAATTACATCAAGGAATACAGAGTATATTCCTGAAAACATTAATCTGCAAACATATTTAGTTACAATTAAAATGCAGACCTTTCCCATAATTACCCTTTGCACCAAGGTTCCATTCTGATGGTTGCTCTCCCATAAAGGTGTGTATTTCCCTCCCATCTAATCTGTGTATATCATTACATGCTGATGCCTCATTGGTTGGCATAATGTGGCTCTGATTGGTGAGCTTCCCTATTCCTGGTTAAGGACTGGGTACATCTCCAATCCCTATACTTGGCATAAGTCAGTCCCCTTTAATGCAAATCCTTGTGACCATTCTGAGCAGGAGCTTAACTTGAATTTTCCCTGGAAGTTAAGTATTGATTATGGGTTGGCCTCCCTTCATTGCATACCCCAGCATGGGATCCTTTGAAGTGAGTATGTGTAAAACAATGAGGTTTGGATCCCATTGTTTGTATACACAAGCCTAGGCACCGACTTGTCTGGTCTACCAGAGATTTTTGTGAAGATAATATGTTCTGCCCTACATAGATAAAAGCTAAATTAAATATATTCTTTAAATATAAATAAATTAAATATAAATAAAATATAAAATATATAAATATAAATAATTAAATATAAATTAAATATATTCATAATTCCAATATTTTACAGCTATTAATGTAGATTTCACATAAACTCATAAGGCAACAAGTCCATAGACCACATCAAAGAAAAAGGCGGATTTCTCCTTGCTCCTCATCTGGGATCTCCAACCCTACTCCAGTCCTTTCAAAAACCTGCACTGAGAGGAATGAAGGTATAGCAATAGGTGTCCAAGTACTCACAGCCAATCTGCTAGCAGTACACGACCATCTGATTTTAGCAGGCAAATTTCCCTACCCCAACCGTAAAAAGAAATTCAGTCCTAGCCATCCACATGCTCACAGTCTGAATGCTAGCTTGAATGCCAGCTTGGCCAAATTGCTAGCACTGCATCTACTGCCTTTTCAGCTGGTAGACTCTACCCCTTTCGGGAATTTGTGGAATGTGCTCTACCTCAGTTGCAGGTTCCAAAATGCCATTTCTTTTCATGGAAGGCCATTGCAGCTCTCTACCGGCATGTGGAAGGCAATGTTTTTGTCTTGTTGGACAGGGCCGACCGCAGTAAGGTGTATATTACTGCAGACTCATGGTCTAGCAGGCATGGGCAGGGATATAACCTTTCCTTCACGGCGCACTGGGTAACTCTGCTGGCAGCTGGGAAGGATGCAGGACAGTGTTCAATATTGTTGGAGCTTGTTCCACCACCATGCCTCCAAAATGCTAGCGGTGATTTTGCCACAGCTCTCTCTTCCACCCCCTCCTCTTCTTTTTCCTCTATGGCCTCTTCTGCAGATTTGTTCTCTGAACCAGCAGTGCTCCAAAAGCATTCAGAGGGCTACGCATGCACTCAGGCAAAAAGATGCCATGCATTGCATTAATGATTCATAGTTACATAGTAGGTGAGGCTGAAAAAAGACACAAGTCCATCAAGTACAACCTATGTGTGTGATTATATGTCAGTATTACATTGTATATATGTTGCGATCGTTCAGGTGCTTATCTAATAGTTTCTTGAAACTATTGATGCCCCCCGCTGAGACCACCGCATGTGGAAGGGAATTCCACATTCTTGCCGCTCTTACAGTAGAGAACCCTCTACGTAGTTTAAGGTTAAACCACTGCTTAGAGGGCAGGAGCCACACTGGGGAAGAGATTCTGTCAGCTCTGCAGGGGCAGGCTCAGCGGTGGTTGACCCCACACCAGCTTCAGCCAGGAATGGTTGTATGCGACAATGGCACAAACCTTCTCTCCGCCCTCCGACAGGGTAACTTGACCCATGTTCCATGTTTGGCACACATCCTGAATTTGGTGGTGCAGTGGTTCTTGAGCAGGTACCCAGGCTTACAAGATCTCCTGAGGCAGGCCAGAAAAGCCTGTGGTCATTTCCAATGGTCATACAATGCCAGTACTCGGCTGGCTGACATTCAAAGGGAGTGCAACCTGCCCACCAACCGCCTCATTTGTGACATGTCCACCAGGTGGAAAACCTTGGCAATGCTGCAGAGGCTGTACATGCAGCAGAGGGCCATCAATGAGTACCTGTGTGAGTATGGCACCAGGACAGGGTCAGGGGAGCTTGGCTTCTTTTCACCACGCCAGTGGCTACTGATCAAGGATGCATGCACTGTCCTGTCACCATTTGATGAGGCCACGAGGGTGGTGAGCAGCGACAATGCATGCATCAGTGATACTGTCCCTCTTGTCTTCCTGTTGGAGCACACGCTTCATGGAATAATGAACAGGGCAATTGAGGCAGAACAGTGTGAGGAAGAGGAGGACTTCCTTACCTCTCAAAGCCCCTTTTATCCAGATATTATTCCTGCAGGCCCGCCAAGCACACAGGAAGAAGAGGAGGAGGAGGATTGTGTCAGCATGGACGTGGAGGATAACACTCAGCAGCAGTCTTCAAGGGATGGTTTTCAGTCCCCAGAAACACAAGGAGTTGTACATGGCTGGGATGAGGTTGTTATGGATCATGTGATCCTTAGTGACCAATAGGACTCAGAATCGAATGCCTCTGCAAACTTTTGCAGGCTTTGCAGAATCAGGGAGGCAATGCAGCGTAAGTGTCAGGGTACGCCTGGGCGCCGGCGCGCCCCGTCGCGTGCTGTTCGGCAAATCCCTGTTGTTCCCGGGCGTCGGCGCGGCGCTAGGGCGCGCGCGGGTTCGCGGCGCTTGTGCGCGCGCGCGTGTGCACGTGCGCGCGTACGGGCGTGCGCGCGTTCGCGATAGCGCCGGTTTGGCGCCAAGGTGCACATAAAAGCCACCCTGTGCCTCTGACACATTGCTGCTTCGTCTCAGCTTCGTGATTCCTGTATTTGAACCTGATTGATTGCTACCTATCTGACCCGGCTTGTTTGACCACCCGTTCTGCTCCAATCCGACCCGGCCTGTCTGACTATTCTTATACTACCTGCCTGATACCGTTGCCGATCCTTGCCTGCCTACTGACGCTGCCTCTGCCTGCTGTTTTGCCTGTCTCATATCCTTGCTGACCCGGACCGTCTGACCCTGCTTGTTCCTGCTAGTCCCTGCTGTTGCACCTTCAGCTTCAGCTCCAGAGACCTCTGCATCTCCAAGTGTTCCAGCTGCTGCTTCCAGTCTCACCTGATCTGCAGTCCAGCCATCCCTGCGGGATCTCTCTCTTCACCTCAGCACCAGAGACTCAACTCTACAGGCACTCCTACCCCACTGTGCTCAGGAGACCACTGTCCCCACTCCAGTGGCTCCTGAACCAGCGTTGTATGAGAGGTCTTCTCCTACAAGTCAGGCTCTCCTACCAGGTACCTAACAGTACGAAGCAGCCATGTCTGAGCCTGCAGGAGATACCTCTTCATTAAAGGAGATATGCACACACCTGGCGGCTCTCACCCAAGCAGTGCAAGCCCTTCAGGACAACTATAACAGACTGGAGGGACAAGTTCAGAATCTTGCAGGGGCTAACCCTTCAGCCTACTCTCCACCTGCTGCCCCAACACAGACTGTTCCAGGGCCTTCAGTGGTAATGATCCCGCCTGAACCACGGGTCCCCATTCCTGAAAGGTTCTCCGGAGACCGGGCTAAGTTTCGGGGTTTCCGCAATGCCTGCCAGCTCTTTTTTGCCTTACAGCCCAGAACCTTTTCACTGGAAGCCACTAAAGTTGGATTTGTCATTTCCCTCCTTCAAGGGGAACCACAGACCTGGGCACACCGTTTACTTGAAGGGGACTCTGCTCCAACTCAATCCTTATCCGCTTTCTTCGAAGCCATGGCACAATTATATGAGGACCCTCAACAGACTGCCACAGCTGAATCTGCTCTGCTCGCGCTCCAACAAGGCCGCAGACCTGCGGAGGACTATGTTGCTGAGTTCAGACGTTGGAGCGCGGACACCCAGTGGAATGACGCGGCTCTGCGTCACCAGTTCCGCATTGGACTGTCTGAAAACTTGAAAGATGAACTTGCTCGAGTTGGTATTCCAAACACCTTGGAGACCTTGATCACTCTAACCATCCAGATCGATCGTCGCCTCCGAGAACGCCGATCTGAACGAGCAGTTCAACCTAACCGCCAGACCTGGATGACACCACGAGCCCCGATTCCTGCATCCCGCTACTTACCTGTGTCCAGTCCAAATACAGTCAATATCGCACCGGATACCTCCGAACCAATGCAGCTAGGTCTGATGCGACCTGCCCTGTCCTCCGAAGAACGTGCCCGACGTCGACAATTAAATCTGTGCCTGTACTGTGGAGGAACCGGGCATTATGTCTATAATTGCCCAACCAGAATGAGTAAGTGTCCATCTCCTATACTTACCAGTCTCTCTGCTTTATCAACAAATGCTACCCATCTTGCCATTCCTCTCTCGTTACAGCTTCAAGAAAGGACACTCCAAGTCAACGCAATTATTGACTCCGGGGCATGCAGCTGCTTTATAGACTTAAAATTTGCCAACCTGCACAACATCCCTTTACGGACTAAAGCCCATGGACTCTCTGTCTTCCTTGCCGATGGCTCCCGCATCAGATCCGGACAAGTGACACAAGAAACCCTGCCATTATCCGCTACAACTTCTTCTCAACACAAGGAATTGCTGATCCTTGACGCCATCACCTCCCCTATGTTTCCCATTATCCTGGGAATTCCCTGGCTACAGGCCCACAACCCACACATCCATTGGGCATCTGGAGAAGTAAAATTTCTGTCATCCTACTGCCAGGAACACTGTCTGGCGAAAGATTCGGATCCCCAAGCTACCCTGCTTTGCCTGGACTCCGACCAGACAAATCGTCAGGCCATTCCCAAACACTATCATGACTACATAGATGTCTTCAGCAAGAAGGGGGCAGATTCTCTTCCACCTCATCGTCCCTACGATTGCCCCATCGAATTGCTGCCAGGATCCGAAATTCCCTTTGGGCGCATCTTTCCTCTATCTGAAAAGGAACAAGAAGTATTGAAAACATATATTGATGAAAACTTGGCCAAAGGATTTATTCGTCATTCTACTTCTCCAGCAGGTGCGGGAATATTCTTTGTTACTAAGAAAGACAAATCTCTCCGCCCGTGTATTGACTACCGAGAATTGAATAAAATCACGGTCAAAAATCGGTATCCCCTACCTTTGATACCTGAACTGTTCCAGAAATTAAGGACTGCCGTCATTTTTTCTAAACTTGATCTGAGAGGGGCCTATAATCTGGTTCGCATTCAGGCTGGGCATGAGTGGAAAACAGCGTTTCGGACCCGATTCGGGCATTATGAATATTTAGTCATGCCTTTTGGACTCTGCAATGCCCCTGCGACTTTTCAACACCTAATTAATGATGTGCTTAGAGACTTCCTAGATCTGTTTGTGATCGCATATCTGGACGATATTTTGATCTTTTCTGAATCCCTAGATCTCCATCGGAAACATGTTTGCCAAGTGTTGGGTCGTCTCCGTTTACACAGACTTTATGTAAAGGCGGAAAAATGCGAGTTTGAGCAACAGAGCATCCAATTCCTGGGCTTGATTATCTCCTCAACTGGCATCAAGATGGACCCACAGAAGGTTTCTGCCGTTCTGGACTGGCCGGTACCCCTGGACAAAAAAGGGGTTCAGCGATTCATCGGGCTCGCAAATTTTTACAGAAAGTTTATCAAGGGTTTTTCTGCAATAATCGCACCAATCACACAACTAACCAAACAGAATACCCGTTTTTTCTGGAATCACCTAGCCCAAGAGGCTTTTGAGAACCTCAAGAGACTTTTTACCTCAGCACCTATTCTCAGTCACCCTGAACCATCCTTGCCATTTATTTTAGAAGTGGACGCTTCAGAGATAGCGGTCGGTGCGATTCTCTCGCAACGTAAGGGCAGTAAGGATGTTATGCATCCCGTAGGTTTCTTCTCCCGAAAACTCTCCTCTGCGGAGAGAAACTATGATGTCGGTGATCGGGAGCTTCTTGCCATCAAAACTGCATTAGAGGAGTGGAGGTACCTGTTGGAGGGGGCTGTGCATCCAGTGCTAATTTATACTGATCACAAGAATTTAGAATATCTACGATCTGCTAAAAGACTAAGACCCCGTCAAGCCCGTTGGGCACTGTTTTTCTCACGCTTTTCCTTCCACATTACGTATCGGCCAGGTTCAAGAAATGTCAAACCAGACGCATTATCACGGATGCATGACAACCCAAAGGACTTATCTGTGCCAGACACCATTTTACCTGCAAACAATTTTTTGCTCATACAAACTGATCTTCTTTCCCAGATTAAGGAAGCATCCTCTGAATCAGCCAGACCCTCAGGGTTTACCTTAAGTAGCAAGGACGGACTATTCTGGAAAGGTAGCCAAATTTTTGTTCCTGAGGAGCTTCGGGTCAAGGTCCTGGCACTCCTTCACGATCACCCACTGGCAGGTCACTTTGGTGTTCGTAAAACTCTGGAATTGGTACAGCGTACCTTCTGGTGGCCCAATCTTAAAGACTTTTGTGAGAGATATGTCAAATCTTGCCCTATCTGTACCCAGAACAAGACGTCCAGGAGTAAAGCTTGGGGCCTGTTAAAACCTTTACCAGTACCCGATAGGCCTTGGAAGATGATATCCATGGACTTTGTTGTAGAGCTTCCATGTTCAGAGGGGTGTTCTGCTATTTTCGTGGTAGTAGACCGTTTTACCAAGATGGCCCACTTTCTTCCACTAAAAGGAACTCCGTCAGCTATGGAAACGGCTCACATCTTCATTAAGGAAATTATTAGACTCCACGGAATCCCTGTAAACATAACCTCTGACAGAGGGGTACAATTTACCTCACGTTTCTGGAGAGCCCTGTGTGAGTCTTTGAAAATTAAACTGGCCTTGTCCTCGGCCTATCACCCTCAGACCAATGGCCAGATGGAGAGGACCAATCAGACTCTTGAACAGTATATCAGATGTTTTACTTCTTTTTCACAAGATGATTGGGTATCCTTGCTGCCATTGGCAGAATTTGCCTACAACAACGCCAAACATTCAGCCACCGGTCAATCCCCCTTTTTCGCCAATTATGGTTTCCATCTAACCTTTTTACCCGATTTCCTTCCAGAGTCCTCGGTTCCGGCAGTACAGAGTACGGTAGACTTCATCAACCATAACAACCAGATGTTGCAGGAAGCAGTATCTAAGGCGCAGGCAGACAGCAAGAGGATCTTTGACCGGAAGAGAAGAGGGGAGTTGAAGCTTCAGCTTGGCGATCAGGTATGGCTATCTACAAGTAATATCAAACTTGCATGTCCCTCTAAGAAGCTGGCACCTAGATTTATGGGACCATTCCCGGTTAAAAGGAAGATAAATGAAGTTTCGTATGAACTGACTTTGCCTGACTCTCTTAAAATACACCCCGTGTTTCATGTGTCATTGCTCAAACCTGCTGTACCTGATCCCTTCCCCGGTAGAGCTAGACCTCCTGAACCTATTATGATTGATGGCAATGAGGAATTTGAGGTCGAGGCTATCCTTGATTGCAGGAAAAGACAAGGGCAGATCCAGTTCCTGGTTAAGTGGAAGGGCTACGGCCCAGAAAGTAATTCATGGGAACCTGAAAGTAATGTACATGCCAGGCGTTTAGTACAAACCTATTTTTCTAACCATCCGGAAAAGAAGAGGCTTTGTGGCACCCGGAGGTTGCCCCTTGGGGGGGGCAATGTCAGGGTACGCCTGGGCGCCGGCGCGCCCCGTCGCGTGCTGTTCGGCAAATCCCTGTTGTTCCCGGGCGTCGGCGCGGCGCTAGGGCGCGCGCGGGTTCGCGGCGCTT
This sequence comes from Lithobates septentrionalis, assembly GCA_037952835.1. NCBI lineage: Eukaryota > Metazoa > Chordata > Amphibia > Anura > Ranidae > Lithobates > Lithobates septentrionalis. The sequence goes on from JBBDGP010000487.1 coordinate 7,851,112, forward strand.
GTGCACGCGCGCGTGTGCACGTGCGCGCGTACGGGCGTGCGCGCGTTCGCGATAGCGCCGGTTTGGCGCCAAGGTGCACATAAAAGCCACCCTGTGCCTCTGACACATTGCTGCTTCGTCTCAGCTTCGTGATTCCTGTATTTGAACCTGATTGATTGCTACCTATCTGACCCGGCTTGTTTGACCACCCGTTCTGCTCCAATCCGACCCGGCCTGTCTGACTATTCTTATACTACCTGCCTGATACCGTTGCCGATCCTTGCCTGCCTACTGACGCTGCCTCTGCCTGCTGTTTTGCCTGTCTCATATCCTTGCTGACCCGGACCGTCTGACCCTGCTTGTTCCTGCTAGTCCCTGCTGTTGCACCTTCAGCTTCAGCTCCAGAGACCTCTGCATCTCCAAGTGTTCCAGCTGCTGCTTCCAGTCTCACCTGATCTGCAGTCCAGCCATCCCTGCGGGATCTCTCTCTTCACCTCAGCACCAGAGACTCAACTCTACAGGCACTCCTACCCCACTGTGCTCAGGAGACCACTGTCCCCACTCCAGTGGCTCCTGAACCAGCGTTGTATGAGAGGTCTTCTCCTACAAGTCAGGCTCTCCTACCAGGTACCTAACAGTAAGGAACCTAGGATTCATGGTATCAAAGAGAAGGAATCATTACTGGCTAGCAACTCTTCTTGATCCACGTTACAAGGGTAAGGTTGGGGTACACTATGGGTGTACTGTATTGTTTACACCACCAGAAAAGTAGTAGCAACTGCACTATGGGTGCACGGTATTGTGTATACCACCAGAAGTCTAATAGCAACTATGGGTGCACTGTATGTATTGTGTACTGTGTACACCACCAGAAAAGCAGTAGCAACTGCACTAGGGGTGCATGGTACTGTGTACACCAACAGAAGTGTAATAACAACTATGGGTGTACTGTATTGTGTACACCACCAGAAAAGTAGTAGCAACTGCACTATGGGTGCACGGTATTGTGTACACCACCAGAAGTCTAATAGCAACTATGGGTGCACTGTATGTATTGTGTACTGTGTACACCGCCTGAAGTATATTAGATAGAGTACACAGGAACGGCCTGCAGTGAGATAGTGACATATAGCTAAACTGTATGCAGTATATATATATAGGAGAATATCTGTATATATATATATATATATATATATATATATATATATATATATATATATATATATATATATATTAAATAAACTGCAGCAAACTGAATCACCTGCCTGCCAGAAGTATATAGATATAGCTGAACTGTATGCAGTGGATAATATACACGACTATCTATATATATATATATTAAATACACTGCAGCGAACTGAATCTCCTGCCTGCCAGAAGTATATTAGAAAGAGTACACCAGGAATGACCTGCAGTCAGATCTAGCTAAACTGGATACAGTGGATATATATATATATATATATATATATATATATATATATATATATACGAAACTGACTGTATTTATATATTAAATACACTGCAGCTAACTTAATCACCTGCCTGCCTGAAGTATATTAGAAACAGTACACCAGGAATGGACTGCAGTCAGATCTAGTTAAACTGGATACAGTGGATATATATATATATATATATATATATATATATATATATATATATATACATATACGAGACTGACTGTATATATATATATATATATATATATATATATATATATATTGTAATGGTGAGAGTCCCTGTCACTATGAAAATGGGGTTAAAGTGGACACAGAATATGCACATTTGCTTGGTGCAAGGCTACAGAGCATAAATGTGGACTGGAAGAAAACACGCTTTCGCAGCTTTCTCCAGATTTTGAGATCCACCAGCATATTGACTGGTCAGGTGTGTGTTGGGCTATTTGTAGACACCTGACCATAGTTCTGGGCTCCACCCTCCCGAGGAGTCCAGGCAAGCAAGGGAGAAGTGTGCATGTCTGCACAGGTCTGTCAGAGTAGACAGAGGGTCCAAGCCTGTGGGCTGGAAAAGGAAGCTGGAAAAGAGTGCTGAGGTACTGGGTTTACAGGAACTCTGTTATAGAGGCGAGAGGGCTGAAGCATAAGTCTGAGCAGCAGTGCTGCTAAAGAGAGCCAGGTGGCTTGGTATTTTTGATTAAACTTACATTGTTGCTGTGGAAAGCTGAAACCCCTGTGTGGGCAACTATTTTGTTATTGGACATTTTCTTTCTTTAATAAAAGTGGGCCTACAAGCCCTTAAAACTGCATATCTGGCGTAGACTCGGCTCACTTGTAAGCTCTACCTTTAAGCTAAACCAACCCCCAATGTTACAAGTGGTGTTCGAATGCGGGCAACAGACGGTGAAATCCGGGTCCTTGCTCCACAGTGAGTTCAAGTCAGTAACTATTGGCTGTGTGTGGAAGTGCAGCCAGGCAAAAGGCATTGCGTGTTGCAGGTGGTGTACCTGTGAATAAAAAGTCAATTTTTTTTTTCTGCTATGAACTGTGTTTGTGTGCATGAGACAGCACAATCTGTGTGTGCACTGTGCAGGTGAGGAAAGCTTGCATGAAGTGAAAAGCAACTTGCCTTAAAGAGACAGTGCTCCTGTTGTTGCTCTGTGCAGTGGAGTGACTGCGAATATGGAAAGTCCACCAGTGTTTGAATAGGCTGTGGACTGGTGCAAGCGGCACCTGGCAGCGCTGAACCAAGCTACAGAGGAAAGAAAGCCAACCCTCAGTGTAAGGGGAGAGCGGCTGGATGTCCATAACTGGAAGAGGGGTGTTGTTGCCCCTGGCAACGCTGCTGCAGTTAAAACAATAGCTATTGTGAAAAATGGCAATGTGTCAGGATCCAGCAGAGAGAAGCCCATGCTAATTACAAAGAGAAAGGCTGAACAAAGGCTGAGACCAAGAGTGGTTGCCCATAGCAACAGAGAGGAAGCCCGTCGGGCTGTCTGTGTACCATGGGGTATGTCTAACCAGGATCATGGCAAGTGGCTTCAGGAGAAGCCGATACATCATGTTGGAGAGAGCCAGCAAAGTTCTGCTGGGAGAGTGCGATCTCCCATGGCGACGAGAGTGAAAGTGGTGCCGGACAGGAGGAGCTGCAGAGGAGATTTGGCTCAGCATCCCCGCAAAGAGGCTTGTGCGTTCCAGCCAGCTGGGAATCACCAGGAGAGAAGCGCTCTGGGAAAAAGTCGTCCAGTACCATGCCTGGAATGTGGCCAGCTGGGGCGTGGCATGTTTTCTTGTCCTAGGTTCTGAAATTCAGCTGGAGATAATATTGCTGAGAAAAAGTCTTTATCTGCGGGCCCAGATTCCTGTGAAAATATGTTTGCAGTCACCCCTAGCAACAAGAAGGAGTTTCCTGTTGTGTGGGCAGATGGTGCTAAACAGTGGGAGATGCCTCCTGTAGTTTCATCCCGTGGCCACCAGGGGGAGTTGGCCAGTAAAAGTGCAGCAGAGGATTGGTTCATAAGACAACGTACTCCAAATGAAGATGGTGACCCCAACTACTGCGGTGGGTAAGACTGACTTAAATGAAGTAATGGCTGGAACTGCTGATTTCATGTATAAAAGGACTGGTTACAAGACTGTCCATGATGATGTGAGAATGACCCCAGTTAGTGGGGCCACTGAATGTGCATTTGAGAATGACTTTTCCCTACCCAGTGGGAATGCAGGGGTTAAAGTCCAAATAGAACCTGTGTTGATGACTAAAAGTGTTGTGTCTAATGACTGTCAGTCTCAAGTTGGCAGTGGGCTAGGACAGCCTGCAAAAGCTAAAAGTGCTGTAAGTGTTACTGTTAATGAAAAGCTTGTTGCGGTTGGGAAAACCCCAGGTTCTTTCAGAGCAAAAGTTATCACAAATGGGCCGTTGCCTGTAGCAACAGGTGGTAAGATAGCACAGTTGTCCCCAGAAATCTCCAGGGAACTTCATGTATTGGAGTCGGAGGCTGCCCGGGACAACTGCGATGTCACTCTGGTGGGACGGAGTGGAACTGTACCGTGTAATGGTAATGTGTTAGTACAAGCTGTTAGTACTAAAAATGTGCAGGTAAATGGTGGGTTAACACAACCTGTGAAAAATGCAAAGGTGTGTGAGGTTTATGAAGCACCAGCCGAGCAAGGTGGTGAATATGGTGTATTGCAACCTACTATGCTAAAACACATATTGCCACAATCTGACATGATTTACAATGACTTGTGTAATGAGTCTGCAACTAAGCCAGTCTGTTCTTATGTGTCTCCTTGGGCGGATGGATCAGTGCTGAGGAATACCTCTGCAGGGAGCACGCATACAACTGATTGGGATAGTTGGGGTAAAGATCTTATCTCCATGATAGATAAGGTTTTTATGCACAAAAATAAGGTGGACACTGGTTCTGCTGTGCCAGCAGGAGGAACTGCAGAACAGCTTGTACCAGAGTGTGCAGTGGCTGCTGCAGGGGTTAACCCTCATGAGCAGGATGAACCAAATTAGGGCGAGCGCACAGCAGAGACATTGTCCGTGACCCACAAAACTGAGGTTGACATGGAGTGTCAAAGTGACATTGTCACTGGTAATGTTCTGAAGCAGTTCACTGATGCTGAGCCTGAGAAGTTGGCTATGAGTCCAGCACCTGGCAGCGCTCTGGGTGAGCACCAGGCTGTGGTTACCTCCAGCTGGGAGGATGTTTGTTTGACAATTGCAACTTCTCAAGTCTCAGCAAATGAGTCTGTCTGCATTCCCAATGTAATGAAAGTCCCCAGAAAGGACTTGGGTCTGGGATTAAGGGTCTGGTCTGTAACCAAAGCATTAAAGGAGATGCTTAAACTTTGGGATGTACAGCCAATCTATATTGGGGTGTCTCCTCCACAGTCAGACGGCCTGGTACTGTGGAGTACCACTAGGTGGAGCACTAAATGGCAGGCTGTACAGAACAAAGGAGAACAAGACAGGAATGGTTTATTCTTGAATGTATTACTCTTGTTAAAAGTTGCTTCTGGGTATGCTGCTGGGTTAATTCCTGAAAAAATGGTATATGGGAGATGCTTTGGGGAAATTTAAAAATGAGTCCAAAATGTCTGAGGTTTCACCTTCTAACAGCCCGATGGGAAGCATTTCTGCGGCTATGGTCCAGGGTGGTGCTGGTCAGTTGACGGTGAAGGGCGCGTATACTGCACCGGTGGACAAACCACGTGAGATGGAAGGGCCGAGCATGGACCAGAAAACAGCAGAAATCCTGACCGGGGCTCAGACAGAGGTGGTTAAAGAGACTGGGGTCACCAGTCCAATAATAGGTTTATGTGACAAACCTGATATGGTCCCTGAGACAGGGAAATGGGTAAAAAGTGCAATAAGGTTAGTACGTGGATCAGACGAAAGCTCGCCTGTTCCGGTTTTGGATAGAAATCCAGGTGGTATTAAAGGTCAAGTGGTAGGACAGCTGTCTGCAGAGTGGGTGAACCCAGGGGAGGTGACATCCTGTGGGGTTCCCGTAGGTGATGGCGGCCCTCCGGTATGTGTGCCCTCTACAGACTCTGCCCTAGCAAATGCTGAAAAAAAAGGCATTGGTGACATGTGCAACACTGAGAGGTGTAATGTTGGTTTGAAAATGTCTGTCAATGATGAATCAAGTAATGTGTTAATGGTACATTATAATGTGGTGTCCAAAGGTACAGGTAAACCTGGTAAACAATTGGTGACTGCTGAGTCAGGTACCAGAAATAAGAGGAGGGGTCCCGTTATAAACACCATAGAAATAGGCCCCCTACAGTCTCAGAACAGTAATGCTGAGAGAGGTTTTGGAAAACCAGGAAACTTGAAGCGGGGAGGCAAAAGAGTTGGTAAACCCAAGAGACCTAGTGTGATGGGGAAAACGGGTACCAGTGAGGGAAAAGGTGGTTACTCATCAGGCGTAGTGTCTGGAGGAGGTTCTCTACAGAATCAGGAAACTGAGTTGGAAGGAAGTAGCAGGAAAGGCAGGGGGCCAACAGAAAAGAAATGTGAGCTCAGGAACCCCAAGGACAGAGGGAGAAGGCTGAGTATAGGAAAATGTAGGACCCTGTTAAGATCCAGGGTGAGACGTACCTGGAAGCGCACCCGAAAAAAGGGTTGGGCCTACGTGGCTGACAGCCAGCACAGAGCTGTCCCAACCATGACGGGTGCTGGTGTTCCTCCCTCCGGATCGAAACAAAGGGGGGGATATGTAATGGTGAGAGTCCCTGTCACTATGAAAATGGGGTTAAAGTGGACACAGAATATGCACATTTGCTTGGTGCAAGGCTACAGAGCATAAATGTGGACTGGAGAAAACTGCTTTCGCAGCTTTCTCCAGATTTTGAGATCCACCAGCATATTGACTGGTCAGGTGTGTGTTGGGCTATTTGTAGACACCTGACCATAGTTCTGGGCTCCACCCTCCCGAGGAGTCCAGGCAAGCAAGGGAGAAGTGTGCATGTCTGCACAGGTCTGTCAGAGTAGACAGAGGGTCCAAGCCTGTGGGCTGGAAAAGGAAGCTGGAAAAGAGTGCTGAGGTACTGGGTTTACAGGAACTCTGTTATAGAGCCGAGAGGGCTGAAGCATAAGTCTGAGCAGCAGTGCTGCTAAAGAGAGCCAGGTGGCTTGGTATTTTTGATTGGACTTACATTGTTGCTGTGGAAAGCTGAAACCCCTGTGTGGGCAACTCTTCTGTTATCGGACATTTTCTTTCTTTAACAAAAGTGGGCCTACAAGCCCTTAAAACTGCATATCTGGCGTAGACTCGGTTCACTGGTAAGCTCTACCTTTAAGCTAAACCAACCCCCAATGTTACAATATATATAATATATATACACACGCAGGGCTTTAGGACTTTTTTCTCAAACAATTGGTGCTGGAACTCAACCACGCCCCCCCCCCAAAACCCCTCCCCCCACACACACACCCTCCAAATCACATCAAATAGTGGGTGTGGTCATATTTCACAAACAGTAGAAGGGTCTTAAAGGGGCATTAGATATCAAGATTGCATTACATACAGAGTGCAGAGTTCATGGGGGTTACACACAGAGTGCAGAGCTGTCACTTGTAAACACAGAAACCAGACTTCTGTGTTTACAAGTGATTGTGGTGAGCAGGCCCCAAAGGCTCCGAGCCAGAGGTGGTGGAACTGAGTTCCACCAAGTTCCCCCTGAAAAAAAGTCCTGTATATACGAGACTGACTGTATATGTATATTAAATACACTGCAGCTAACTGAATAACCTGCCTGCCTGCTCAATCTCTCTGTCCACCTAGGCAACGACACACTACACTAGGCCGACGTGCAGGCGGCCTTATATAGTGTAAGGCGTGGACTTAGTCCCCCTGAGCCATGATTGGCAAAAGGCACCCTGCCTTTGGCCAAATATGGCTATCTTAGCTGAGCGCGCTGTCATTGGCCAAAGCATGCAGGTCACGGGGCATGCTCGGGCCAATCATCATACACCAATGAACTGCGCTCCCGCAGTGCATTATGGGCCATTACGCGCCACTCAAATTTGGCGCAAATGGCCCATAATGTTTGGTTTTCGATGAACGGGCGAACAGCCAATGTTTGAGTCAAACTCATGTTCGACCTGAACAGAAAGCTCATCCCTAATGCTGGCCATAGATACAGTACACTAATGCCCCGTACACACGGTCGGACTTTGTTCGGACATTCCGACAACAAAATCCTAGGATTTTTTCCGACGGATGTTGGCTCAAACTTGTCTTGCATACACACGGTCACACAAAGTTGTCGGAAAATCCGATCGTTCTAAACGCGGTGACGTAAAACACGTACGTCGGGACTATAAACGGGGCAGTGGCCAATAGCTTTCATCTCTTTATTTATTCTGAGTAGGGATGAGCCGAACACCCCCCGGTTCGGTTCGCACCAGAACCCGCGAACGGACCGCAAGTTCGCACGAACGTTAGAACCCCATTGACGTCTATGGGACTCGAACGTTCGAAATCAAAAGTGCTCATTTTAAAGGCTAATTTGCATGGTATTGTCCTAAAAAGGGTTTGGGGACCCGGGTCCTACCCCAGGGGACATGTATCAATGCAAAAAAAACTTTTAAAAACGGCCGTTTTTTCGGGAGCAGTGATTTTAATGATGCTTAAAGTAAAAAAAAAAAAGTGAAATATTCCTTTAAATATCGTACCTGGGGGGTGTCTATAGTATGCCTGTAAAGTGACGCGTGTTTCCCATGTTTAGAACAGTCCCTGCACCAAATGTCATTTTTAAAGGAAAAAATCTCATTTAAAACTGCTTGCGGGTTTAATGTCATGTCGGGTCCTGGCAATATGGATGAAAATCAGTGAGACAAACGGCATGGGTACCCCCCAGTCCATTACCAGGCCCTTTGGGTCTTGTATGGATATTAAGGGGAACCCCGCACCCAAATTAAAATAAGGAAAGGTCCCTATATACTCTGAACAGCAGTATACAGGCGGTGCAAACAAGACAGGGACTGTAGGTTTGTTGTTAAGTAGAATCTGTTTGTAATTTTGAACATTTTTAATGTGTTTAGCTCCAGCCAAAAAATCTTTTCTAAGCTTTTTGGAAAACATAGGGAAGGGTTATCACCCCTGTGACATTTGTTTTGCGTCTTTCCTCCTCTTCAGAAGATTTCACCTCACTTTTTTGTCCCAATGAAAAATGTTTTTTGAAAATTTGGGTTTTTTTGTGGAACAAGGATTGGAAAGCATCAGTGGAAAGGAGAAATTGTTTTCCCATATTAACTCTTACATGAGAGAATTTCCCTTCCTATGGGTAGATTTCATCTCACTTCCTGTTGTCTCCTTCCGTTTGCAAGTAGGAGTCGTTTGTAAGTTAGATGTTTGAAAGTAGGGTCCTGCCCTATATACTCAGCAGAAATTTGGGCCTTAGGTGTTGCTGTGGCCAAAACACTGTAAGCCCTCACAGGGCCCTGCTGTGAAATATTAGATCAAGAATTGTAATTACATGCCCCTGTTGAACAGGAGCTGAAAAATTAGGCCTTAGGCACTGGTGCTGGTGCCACAACACTGCAACCCCTCACAGACACTCTAGTTGGAACGCAGGAACGAGCCCTGCTGCAAAGTATTACATCAAAAATTGTAATTACACGCCCCTGTTATACAGGGGCTGAAAAATTGTGCCTTAGGCACTGGTGGTGGCGCCCAGAACCAAAAATGTTCTTACAAGCTATCAGCGTGATGATTGAGGAGGAAGAGGATAATTACTCAGGGATAATCACTCAGCATCAGCATAGGCAGTCTTTGAAGGGATCTGAAAAAAATTATTCAGTTACATCAGCATCAGGTGCTTGGTAGCTGGTGGTGATCCAAGACTGATTCATTTTTATGAAGGTCAGCCGATCGACCGAGTCAGTGGACAGACGCACCCTGTGATCGGTTACCACGCCTCCAGCAGCACTGAATGTACGTTCCGAAAGAACGCTGGATGCAGGACAGGCCAGTAGCTCAATTGCATACTGTGCAAGCTCTGGCCAGTGATCCATCCTCAAGACCCAGTAACCCAGAGGATTTTCGGTGGGAAAGGTGTCCAAGTCTGATCTTGCCCCTAGGTATTCCTGCACCATGTAAAACAGACGCTGGCGATGGTTGCTGGAACCGATCATACCTTGGGGCTGCGGACCAAAAAATTGTCTGAACGCATCGGTCAGACGGCCACCTTCTCCACCGCTCCTTCTTTGACTGACCGAAGCCTCAGCAACACGTTGTCCAGAAACAGGAGTTTGTAACCTCCCAGTCTCTGGGAACGCGTTGCACAGACCTTTCTGCAAGGCCTCCCGAAGATGTTTCATCCTCTGCTCCCTCTGCGATGGCAAGATAAGGTCCGCAACCTTACCCTTGTAACGAGGATCAAGGAGGGTTGCCAGCCAGTATTGGTCCTTCTCCTTGATACCACGAATACGAGGATCCTTACGCAGGCTTTGCAGGATCAGGGAGGCCATGCAGCGTAGGTTTGCTGAGGCATTCGGTCCGGAGTCCTCTGGGTCACTAAGGACAACAACGTCCGCAGCCACCTCCTCCCAGCCACGTACAAGTCCATGTGTTCCTTGGGACTGATCCCTTAAAGACTGCTGATGCTGAGTGCCAGGCTCCACCTCCATACTGACACAATCTTCCTCCTCCTCCTCCTCCTCCTCCTCGTCCTCTTCCTGTGTGATCGGCGGGCACGCAGGAACACTGTCTGGATAAAGGGGGCCTTGAGAGCTAAGGAAGTCCTCCTCTTCCTGCCTCTGTTCTGCCTCAAGTGCCCTGTCCATTATTCCACGCAGCGTGTGCTCCAACAGGTGGACAAGGGGGACAGTGTCACTGATGCATGCACTGTCAGTGCTCACCATCCTCGTGGCCTCCTCGAATGGTGACAGGACAGTGCATGCATCCCTGATCATGGCCCACTGGCGTGGGGAAAAAAAACCAAGCTCCCCTGACCCTGTCCTGGTGCCATAGTCGCACAGGTACTCATTGATGGCCCTCTGCTGCGTGTGCAGCCGCTGCAGCATGGCCAACGTCGAGTTCCACCTGGTGGGCATGTCACAGATTAGGCGGTTCTTGGGCAGGTTAAACTCCTTTTGGAGGTCCGTCAGCCGAGCACTGGCATTATATGACCGGCGGAAATGCACAGAGACTTTCCTGGCCTGCCTCAGGACATCCTGTAAGCCCGGGTACCTGCCCAAGAACCGCTGCACCACCAAGTTAAGGACGTGAGCCAAACAGGGCACATGGGTCAGTTGTCCCTGTCGGAGGGCAGAGAGGAGGTTGGTGCCATTGTCGCAAACCACCATTCCTGCCTTAAGTTGGCGTGGCGTCAACCACCTCTGAACCTGCCCCTGCAGAGCTGACAAAACCTCTGCCCCAGTGTGGCTCCTGTCCCCCAAGCACACCAGCTCAAGCACCGCATGGCATCTTTTGGCCTGCGTACTTGCGTAGCCCCTTGAACGCCTACGGAGCACCGCTGGTTCCGAGGAAGAGGCCATGGAGGAAGAAGAAGAGGAGGGGGTGGAGGAGAGAGGTGTGTCACAATCAGCATTTTGGAGGCGTGGTGGCGGAACAACCTCCAACACTACTGCACCTTGTCCTGCATCCTTCCCAGCTGCCAGCAGAGTCACCCAATGCGCCGTGAAACTTAAGTAACGTCCCTGTCCATGCCTGCTGGACCATGAGTCAGCGGTAATATGCACCTTACCGCTGACCGCCCTGTCCAGCGAGGCATGGACATTGCCTTCCACATGCCGGTAGAGAGCCGGAATCGCCTTCCGTGAGAAAAAGTGGCGTTTGGGTACCTGCCACTGAGGAACCGCACATTCCACAAACTCACGGAAGGGGGCAGAGTCTACCAACTGAAAAGGCAGCAGTTGAAGTGCTAGCAATTTTGCCAAGCTAGCATTCAACCGCTGGGCATGTGGATGGCTGGGAGCAAACTTCTTTCGGCGGTGCAGCAGCTGGGGCAGGGAAATTTGCCTGGTACAATCTGACATCGGTGTACCCAAAGCAGATTGCCCACAAGTACTTGGCTGTGACACACCTAATTCTACACCTTCATTCCTCTCACTGCAGGTCTCAGAGAGGACTGAAGGTCTAGTGGGGTTGGAAATCTCAGCTGATGAGGAGCAAGGAGAGATCCTCTTTGTTCTTTGGTGTGGGTCTTTCAGATACGCTTGCCAACGAACTGCATGGCAGGTCAACATATGTCTGGTCAAGCATGTGGTACCCAAGCGGGAGATGTTTTGGCCACGCGAGATACGCTTGAGACATATGTTGCAAATAGCAGCGGTGCGATCTGATGCACTCGTCTCAAAAAAGGCCCACACCAAAGAACTTTTTGAATAACGCGCAGAGACTGCAGCGCCCTGCACATGTGGAGCTTTGGGGTGTGATGCAGTCAATGTGCTGCCCTTAGGCTGGCCCCTGGAGGGCATCCTGCCTAGTTGGTGATGTGCCACCTCCTCCTCCTCCTCCTCTCTCCTATCAGGCACCCACGTTGAGTCAGTGACCTCATCATCCCCTCCCTCCTCATCACTGGAGCAAACCTGGCAGTATGCTGCAGCAGGGGGAGCATGACTGCCAGATTGCTGTCCTTCTTGGGCACCCCCTCTGTCCGTGCTCATGTTACTGCCTTCATTGAGCTCAGTATCATCATCCGAGCCTTCCAAACGCTGGGCATCCTCCTGGAGCATGTACCCAACACTGTGGTCAAACAGTTCGAGGGAATCCTCATGAGGACATGGTGGAGCTAGGGAAGGAGTCACTGATGACATTGAGCTGAGGGAAGAGGCCGCTGCTTTGCCAGACAAAGCACCCTGGGCATGGGTGAGAGAGGATGAGGAGGATGAGGACGGCTTGGTCATCCACTCGACCAAGTCTTCCGCATGTTGCGGCTCAACACGGCCAGCTGCCGAAAAAAAGGCCAAGCGTGTCCCATGGCCACGTGCTGATGAGGATGCACCGTCTCCACGACCAGCACTAGACACAGAGCCTGCTTGCCCTCTCTTATTGGCTTGTGACTGTCTGCCTCTCCTTCTTGGCCTTCCAGACATACTAATGGCCTGTAGCTGCACTAAGCTGGGATAGAACACCTGTAATTTTCTTCAGGTAGCTTTATATACTGTAACCAGACAAGCCTGCCTGTCAGTAGGAAGATAACAGGAACGGATCTAGCTGAACACTGTGAGCAGGACGCACTGCACTAAATGTAAATACCAGGAACGGATCTAGCTGAACACTGTGAGCAGGACGCACTGCACTGAATGTAAATAGCAGGAACGGATCTAGCTGAACACTGTGAGCAGGACGCACTGCACTGAATGTAAATAGCAGGAACGGATCTAGCTGAACACTGTGAGCAGGACGCACTGCACTGAATGTAAATAGCAGGAACGGATCTAGCTGAACACTGTGAGCAGGACGCACTGCACTGAATGTAAATAGCAGGAACGGATCTAGCTGAACACTGTGAGCAGGACGTACTGCACTAAATGTATATAGCAGGAACGGATCTAGCTGAACACTGTGAGCAGGACGCACTGCACTGAATGTAAATAGCAGGAACGGATCTAGCTGAACACTGTGAGCAGGACGCACTGCACTAAATGTAAATACCAGGAACGGATCTAGCTGAACACTGTGAGCAGGACGCACTGCACTGAATGTAAATAGCAGGAACGGATCTAGCTGAACACTGTGAGCAGGACGCACTGCACTGAATGTAAATAGCAGGAACGGATCTAGCTGAACACTGTGAGCAGGACGCACTGCACTAAATGTAAATACCAGGAACGGATCTAGCTGAACACTGTGAGCAGGACGCACTGCACTGAATGTAAATAGCAGGAATGGATCTAGCTGAACACTGTGAGCAGGACGCACTGCACTGAATGTAAATAGCAGGAACGGATCTAGCTGAACACTGTGAGCAGGACGCACTGCACTGAATGTAAATAGCAGGAACGGATCTAGCTGAACACTGTGAGCAGGACACACTGCACTAAATAGTCTAGATAGAAGATAACAGGAACGGATCTAGCTAAACTGAATACAGTGTATATATATATATGCAACACCTGGGATGCATATATATATACACAATACACTGTAAGTGCAGCTAACTGACTGACTGTTCTGCCTAATCTATCTAACTCAAATCAAATGACACTGTCTCTCTCTCTCTCTATCTCTCAGCACACCGGAACACACACTACACAGGGCCGCCGTGCAGGCGGCCTTATATAGTGTGGGGTGTGTACTAAATCCCCTGAGCCATAATTGGCCAAAGCCACCCTGGCTTTGGCCAATTACAGCTCTCTCTACTGACGGCGCTGTGATTGGCCAAGCATGCGGGTCATAGTGCATGCTTGGCCAATCATCAGCCAGCAATGCACTGCGATGCCGCAGTGAATTATGGGCCGTGACGCGCCACACGAATTTGGCGCGAACGGCCCATATCGTTCGCAATTCGACGGACGGTCGAACAGCCGATGTTCGAGTCGAACATGGGTTCGACTCGAACACGAAGCTCATCCCTAATTCTGAGCATGCGTGGCACTTTGTCCGTCGGATTTGTGTACACACGATCGGAATTTCCGACAACAGATTTTGTTGTCGGAAAATTTTATATCCTGCTCTCAAACTTTGTGTGTCGGAAAATCCGATGGAAAATGTCCGATGGAGCCCACACAGGGTCGGAATTTCCGACAACACGCTCCAATCGGACATTTTCCATCGGAAAATCCGACTGTGTGTACGGGGCATAAGTGAGTGCTGCCGCCCTAGCTCAGGAAGTATGTTCCTGCCAGGATCACCAGGAGAGAACAAAGGAGAACAAGCCTGAAAAAAACTAAAGAAAACTCTTTCACATCTAAGATCTGGTGAGCTTTTATATATTACCTCTTTGTTTTTGGATTTAGATCTATGCTTTAGGCTGAAAAGAACAAAAGGAAGTTAGTAAAAACGTTCAGCCTACTAGATCCCCACTTGGCACCAGTCTTCAGACATGCCCTGTTGCTTTTACTCGTATACTTGATCGTTAAAGAATTACAGAAAAATAGTTTTGCATTGCAAGTTTAGCACTAATTCCCCATGTATTATCACAAGATATCTCTAATTGGTGTTCAGTTAAAATGTGTCTATGTTCAAAATGCAAAATCCATAAATTAATTTCCACATTGTATTTCAATCATTTCAAGTTTGCTCCTAATTATCTGAATGATCTTGAACCTGAAAAGAACCTTTGGATCTCTGCTCAGACTTTGCCAGCTCTGTCAATAGATCCCAGTGTGGGTTCAGGCTAGATGGGAGTCCGTCCTGACTCCATACACAGTTTATAAATATTAAACGTGTTTCAATGGCTGCACACCATACAAAGACCCGTGTCATAAGTAGGGCTTTTTTTATCAGAGAATAGGTGCAGGAACTTACCTTCTCTGTCCAACTCTCCGCCCCAATCATGCCCAAACTCCGCTCCAACAACACCCAAA